>CP136496.1:1200000-1800000 GCA_032768795.1 Tremella fuciformis
ATCGCATATCGCTCTCACCCGCATGACCCAGCACTTGCAGTCCACCATCGTGGGCTCGCGGCTGGTGCACAATGACAGGCTCGACGTTGGCAGGCCACGACTTGCCGGCCAAGAGGTCGGCCACGAGCTTCTCTTTGCTCTCCGACTTGCGGCGCAGGGGTATGTCGGGACCCGAGCGGCGAACGTACAAGTGATAGTCGACAGCGGAGATGACAGCGACCGTGTCGGCCTGCAGGAGCCCACGTAGTGTAGCGGCAGCGTCGGTGAAAAGCTCGCGGTCGTACTGCAACACCATGCGCTTCAGAGCCATGCTCTCCTTCGGCCCCGTCTTGACGACCTTATGAGCGGCAGGATGAGAGCGCCCGGCAGATTCCGCGGCGCGTCGCGGGCCACCTTGCTCGCTAGCAATCTTCTTCTCAACGGTCGAGTCGGGCATGATCGACCGTCGGAGGAAGGAGATCATGTCCTGGTACATGGTGCTGAGGCGTTTCGCCGAGATTTCCGACTGAAGCGTCGTGAGCTGATACACGAGCATGTTGGCGAGGTCGAGCAGGAGTTCCTGCTGCCTCGTGTCGAACTCGGCACGGGGCTCGGTATCATGGATGGCGATACAGCCGAAATCCACCCAGTCATCATGCAGGTGATAGCGAAGAGGCGCGAGGACGAAGAACTGCGCCAGTGAGCTGAAATCGAACGATGCGGCCGAATGGACACTCGTGACATTCGAGGAAGCCTGACCCACCTTGCTGTCCATATCGCGCATCGAGGGGTTCTTGGCATGCCGCCAGTCCCTACTGAGATCCGCGACCATCATACACTGCTCTTGGGCCGACTGGACGGCATGCCTACAGAGGGTGAATCCGAGACTGTACGACCGGGGCGTTGCGTCCATCTGCCCAACGTCAGCTCTTCGACATTCGTGACCGCCGTCGTGCGCACTTCTCCTGGATAGATGATCTCCTCGTCCTCAAAGAGGATGCCGACGTAGCCGCCGCGCGTGCCGAATATGCGCCGGGCCATATCGGCATACTGCATCATGACCACTTGCCGCTGGCCATGCTCGCCCGTCGTGAGGCCCAGTCTGCGCCTGCTCGTCAGCGCGGCCGGATGCAGATGCGGCGGTACAGGGATGTGGACGGGGGAAAGAGCGACGCACAGGGCTTTGCGCCGCCTCAGCCTGCGCTCGCGCCCGGGCCTCGGTCCAGGCAGCCACCCTTCATGCTCGTACACCTCTCTCAGCCGGCGGCGCTCGAACGCCGCGTGCACCTCGTCGCCATCCACCCAGTCGGCATCCAGACGCGGGAGGGGCATGTGCTCCGCCAGGCCTACGGCCATGGGGCGCAGTCTGTCCTCGGCATCCCAGCGAGTATCGCCGCCGTGGGTGGATAACCCGGACCGCGGCCTGACGGACGACGAAGAAGAGGACGAAGGGTGTCTCTCGCGACTGTGCCTCACGTGTTCGTCGAGCGTATCTTGCGTGTCGTCCTTGTGAATTAACGGCGGTCGGCGGCGGGACGGGCCTGCCTGCGCCTGTGCCGATGAGGGTGATACCGAGGGAGACAAGGACAAGGACTGGGGCGACGGTGGTGCTGTCGGACCGGCGAGATGATGTTCTCTATCCGAGGCGTAGCTGAAAGAGTGGTGAGCCTATACTCTGACGCGGACGAGTCCGGAGGGTGTGAGACGTACTGCTGCAATGCCCTGTCCCACTCTTCGTCCGTCGTCGGCGGCACCTCGTGTCTGGGTATCATTTCGCTCGGTGGCGAGATGGATGAACCAAGACGACTCTAGGGTATCTGGCCTCGACCATCTATCTGCCCACGGGACTTTTGGCGTTGGTTGACGTGCTGAGCTGTTCTTGATGCTTTTTGATGTGTGGCCAAATGTCAGCTGGCAACTTGGGTCTCTGCAGATCACATGGAAGAGCAGGAACCAAGCTAATTGGTCGATCAATTTCCACGCCGGTCTGGGCTCGGTATCTAGGGTGTCATTACGAGAGAGTTCGGCACCAAAACCGGCACGACGAGCCAGCCCAAATGAACAACATGCAATTGCTATGTCAAGTGTCAAGTACAGATGTACAGACCAGAACCCCCAAACCCCAAGACAGATCACAAGCTGAGAATCTCCTTTCTGGCCGTCTCCACGACCTGCGTGATCGTCGCTTTTCCGCACGGCTTGGTGAGCCACAAATCCATGCCACACCTGAACAATCAGCGCCATCCCGATCACCTCGAGAATTTGACTCACTCGACCAAGCCCCGCTTGCGCTCCGCCTCCCCCGCCAATGCCGTCACGGCGATGATCTTCGACTTGCCCTTGGCCTCTACCATCTTCTCCAGCAGGCGCATCTCGACGCACGCCTGGTACCCGTCCATCTTGGGCATATTGATGTCGAGCAAGACGATGGCGGGGGCGGTAAAGTCCTTAAACTGCTCGACTGCCGCGACGCCATCCTCGGCTTCGCACACCTCGATGGGGAGTTTGGTCGAGAGGATCTTCACAAGGATACGGCGATTGATCTTGTTGTCCTCCACCACGAGCACTTTGACCGGCTGATCCTCGTCGACAGCCGTATCGGGGCTGCTAAGATCCTCGGCGTGCGTTTCGGCGGCTGTGATGTCCGACTCGTGCTGCTCCGAAGTAGACCCCGCCGAGGGAGTCGAGGCGCTCGTCATGGAGCTGTGCTCTGATGCTCGTCTGCGAGACCCAAAGTAGTCCCCAAGACACAAGTTGGCCACAGCATCCTCGACGCTCACCCCTTTCGGCTTCCAGGTGAGGCCCAACCCCAAGCCATGATTGTCCGCAGCAGACGATGATGCCGCGCGGGGTCGCTTGGATGGTGGAAAGGGAGCTTCGGGCGAGAAGTGTGCCCGATGTTTCGGCGTCGATACTGGCGTGCCATTCGCGCTGAGCCTCTCAGGGGCGTTGATCGGGTGCAGCTCAGTGTCGTCCTGTATCGGCACTTCGGAGTGAATAAGTCTGCTCTGACTTGGGAAGAGCGATTCGCGAAGGATCGAAGGGGTCGTCGGCTTGCGGAATCGCCGAATGTGTTTCCGCGCCTGCCTCGCCTTGGCCACGGCAGCAGGATGCGCGTCGTGATCTTCCGAGACCAGCACGACAATGTCGTGCGTCTTCACCTTGTCGATGATCTGATGGAAATCCTCCACCTCTTCCCGTCTTCCGTCCACAATGACGAGATCCGCCTCTTCTACATCCGAGATGACCTCACAGCCGAGTTTCTGATACTGGCGGCGGAGGGAGAACCCAACCTTCGGCAAGCCCCAAGGACAACTGCCGGGCGTATCGAATCCAACGAAAGCAACCTTCTTGCCCAGGTGCATCTTGTTTGCAGGAAGAGCCAATCGACGGACATCGTCTCGATCGAGATCAGGCGACGCAGTAGGGGACGACGGCATCGAGAGATTGCGCTTGGGCATCGGTACTTCGATCTGCACCATCGTGCCCTTTCCTGGCGAAGAAGAGATCTCCATATGGCCTCCTAGCAGGTCCACAATGCGCCATGCGAGGTGCACTGAAAGCCCAGATCCGGTGGCGAATGAATCTTCTTTCGCCCAAGGCTCGCCAAGCTTCTCCTTGACGAAATCCTCGTCCATCCCTCGACCGGTATCGACAATCTTGATACCGATGTTTTTGGTAGTAGATAACTGAGATCAGCTCATGTGTAGTCTAGATTGCTCATGCGTACCTCTTCACAGCCTTCAGGAGCCTGCGAGCTGGCGACATAGTCCACGTATATCTCGACGCAGCCTGCGCCCTCAATAAACTTGTACGAATTGGCTAGAAGCTTGCTCAGAGCTCGACGCAGAGCTCCGCCGGTGTCTTCCGTGACCTCTTCACCGAGCAAGGGCGGGATGATCTCAAAGATCGTTTCGACATTGCTCGCAGGCTGACCGGAAGCACTACGGGACCGCTTGTCTTCTTCCGCGGCCTCGTGGATGACCTCCTCCATCATAACTTCCAGACTCTGGGCCGGCCCGCTGGGCGAGTTGAGCAGATTTGTGCTAGGCGCCGATGGGAGGTGATCTTTGCCCTTGAGATCGAGGAAAGAGAGGATATTGTCGACGATGCCGTGCAGCGTTTTGCCGGAAGTATCGATGGCATCAAGATACGGGAGGAGATCGCGGATCTGCTGGATGCAAACTGGCTTCCCGGTGGTGGCTGGTGACTCGGCCAGGTCGTTCATCGTAGCTCGAAGAAGCTGAGTGATCGCCAGGATCTGGTGCATAGGCGTTCGAAGCTCGTGCGCTTGAAGGTTGCTGTAGGAGATTTGCGACTGCTCGAGATTTCGGACAGACCGAATCGCAAGTGCGGCTGCCGTCAGACCATTCATAATCCAAGTGAAGGGCAACGCCTTGGCTGTATTCCCCAGCATCGACGGCGGCCGGTCCCAAGCGACAAAGGTGACGAAGCGGAGGGCGCCGTTGAAGTTCATCCACGTAAGGGCAAGGGCTGTGTGAGTCTTGGCAGGCATGAGGCTCATGACGCGCTTGGACAAGTCGTCATCCTCGTCGTCACGGGCATACCAGTACCGCCGACAGACAAAGAAGTCCTTGATGAACTCGGAAACGATGGCGGGGCCATCAGGCGCGTCCACATGATGTTGGCCCTCGCCATCGGAGCCGAGCAGGATCAAGCCAGACTCGGATGCGCGTGGTGCGTGCGTAATGACCGGCTCGATGTTGGCCGGCCAGGGTCTGCCCGCCAGCAGGTCGGCGACAAGCTGCTCCTTCTTGAGCTTCTTCTTCGGGACAGGATCGAGCCCGATACGCCGTGTATAGAGCTGGAAGTCGGCAGCGGAGAGGATGACGACGTCGTCTGCTTCCAGCATTTTGCGTAGAGTAGCAGCTTGGTCGTTGAATAGCTCCCGATCGGACTGCAGCATGAGTCGTTTGGCCGCTTGAGTCTCTTTCGGGCCTGTCTTGATGGCCGAATGCGAGATGGGTTCTCCGCAAGGGTAGCGGGGCATCTCGAAGCCCGAATCGCGATGATCGATGGGCGGCCGTTTTTCCTTCTCCTTCTTCTCGCGCTCTCGAGCCTTCCTGGACTTCTTCCGCGCGGGGCCTTTGAACTGCTCCGGTACAGCCGAGCGCCGTAGGTAGGCAATGGCATCCTGGTACATTGTGCTGAGCCGCTTGGCGGACATTTCCGACTGCAGCGTTGTGAGCTGGAACACGAGCATGTTGGCAAGGTTGAGCAACATGGACCGTTCCCGTTGACCAAACGTGTCTCGGGGATTCGGGTCGTGCACGCAGATAGTGCCAATGTCGACGTAGTCGTCGTGCAGGCGATAGCGCAGGGGTGCCGAGGCGTAGAAGCGAGAACCGAGCTGGTGAACAGTGGGATTCTTGGCATATCGCCAATCTTTCGAGAGGTCAGCGACGAGCGTCACCTCCTCCCAAGGCAAGGTGAGCGAGTGCGTGCAGAGCGTGGCACCAGTGGCGAACTCGGAAGGGGCCGCCTCGGGCTGCTCATCAGCCCGACCACTGAGGAGCAATGAAGACTCACGTCGTCGGTATATGTAAACTCGGCATCGTCGTATAGGATCCCGACGTAGCTCTCGGCAGTCTGGAACATCTGCTTGGCCAACTCGGCGTACTTGGCCATGACCTCTCTGCGCTTCTCGTTCTCATCCTCGGTGAGCCCCAGGCGGCGCAGCGCCTTTCGGCGCTTGATACGCACCTCCTTGCTGGGCAGCGGGCCCGGCAGCCACCCGTTGGCCTCCCAAAACTTGCGCAGGCGTCTGCGCTCATAAGTCCCAGGACAGTCGTCGGCCTCGGCGGCGGGCGCGCTCGGGCGCGGTATCGAGCCGCTGGGTATGGCCGGGACGTACGATTCTTCAGGCGCATCGTTCGACATGGTCGAGCCGGAGTACACCGAGCCACGGGTGCTCGGCTGCACCGCCATGCCGTGCGCGGCGAAGTGCGGCGCCGCGCCCGTTGTCGTTGCGGCCGTTCCCTCTTGAGTAGCCTGAGCGGGTTTTGGTCTGAGGGGCGAGTGGCCCGCCGGCGCGCGGGCGGAGAAGGCATGGCCGTCGTCCAGGCGATCGTCGCTGTCTGTGATGTGCAGCAGGGGCCGGGTGGGCCGCGACGGCCCCGCCTCGGTCGAGCCCCACGCATCGTCCAGCCAGCCAGAAATGCTGCGCGACACGGGGTCCTTGTCTCTATCGAGGGCGTAGCTGGCAGTCAGGACGCACGCTGCTGAAGATCGCACGGCCTCGCTGGTACTCACAAGCGCAGGGCATGCCTCCACTCCTCGTCCGTCGTCGGCGGCACTTCGTACCGCGGAACAGTGTCGGCGGACATGGCGGACGACGCCTGCGGGCCCAGTCGGGAGCTGCGTGGTCCGTGGAGGAGGGTTGTGTGTATGGCGATGTATGCGGGACAATAAAGGCGATTATAGGACGTCTAGACGATGCAAAGATGGATGAGCAAGACAACAGGTAAAGCAGGGCAAAACGAGCGGTGAGGGGTGTAACCGGCTGACAGGAGGGTGGACCAATGGCCGACGTTGCGCCTGTAGCACCGAGCAACTAGGTCGGGGCCCTGCGGTACAGTCAAGTGCAGTCGAGTCGTAAAAGCAGCACTGCGACTCTCACTCGCACTTGCCGACTGGACACGAATGCTGGCTGGCCTGCCTGGGAGAGGTGAGAAAAGGGAGATCTGACTAACCCTGCAAAAAGCCAAAAGGCAGCTATAGAGAGATCGGTTCGGCCATGCAGCCGCGCCGGCGCGTAGCTCGGGGACAGTGCAGCGCCATGGCGTACTGGCTGACTGGCTTGTAAGACCCCGTCGCTCTGCCCCTGCTCTGTTCTTGGACAGCATCCGCGGCCGGCGGTTGCAGAGAGGTACTCTAATGTATAGTCCCTGATTCGGTGATCAAGGCCGCGCCGGCGCAAGACGAGACCGGAAGCGCATGTCCCATCTCGGAATCTCCGACAGCCCGACCTGAACCATGTGCATCACCAGATGAACGATAGTGGCATGCAGGCAGCGACAATGCATGTGTATATCTCCTTCTCTTCGTCAACGTCAGCGACAAGCAGACACGCCAACACTGTGCCGACAGAGGTCGCAACGTGAAGGCGGTCGTTCCGATGGGGGTAAGGGTACGGATACGAGGGGTACGAGGGGCAACAGGGGTATAAATAACGTCGTGATGATAACAGACAAGATGTGAGGGAATTACGGGGTCATGTCAAAAGGGCACCGAATGCACCCGCCGAATGAAAGAGTCCGTCGGCCGTCCGACTTGCGTTAGGCTAGAGCTCGTCTACGACCAGACCTGTTGTTCAGCCTCTCGCCTCTACGTCGCAGCCGCACGACGCACCTTGAGCAAGCTGTCCCACGAGCCAGTGCACAGGGCGATCCCGTCCCCAGAAACGCCCATGCAGCTGATCCGGTTGTCGTGGCCGGCAAGCACCCCGATGCGCTCGCCCTTGAGCGTGTCCCAGGCGTTGCAATTGTAGTCATCGTATCCGGCAAACAGCACGCGGCCAGAAACTGAAAAGGCAACTGATGTGATGCCGCACAGGATGTTGTCGTGGGCATACGTGTTGAGTTCTCGGTCGGCACGCAGATCGAACAATTTGCAAGAAGCGTCGTCCGAGCCGGTCGCAAAGGCATCGCCGTTGGGGAAGAACCTGCATCTCAGTACCATCTGGGTTCGAGAGGAGGATAGACTCACTGTACAGCGTTGATATCTGATTCGTGACCGGTAAATGTCTGTACGGCCTTTCCTGTCCGGATGTCCCACACTTTTGCCGTGGCATCGCAAGCACCAGATACAAACACATGTGCGTTGGGCGAAAGGGACAGACTGCGGCGTGAGCTGAGTCACCGACACAGACGGCACGAGTCACCTCATGACATCTCCCGTGTGATCGTTGAACTCCATTGTCCGCACACCCTGCTCGACGTCCCAAAGCATACACGTCATGTCCCCAGAGGAAGTGATGATCTGCCGATCGTTCAGAAAACGACAGCAGCTGAGATAACCGGAATGGGCGCTCAATTCTCGCGCGACTTTGACCTGGCCCGCTGCGCCGCCTGGCCCGGCACCGCGGAGCGAGTAGATGGAGCAGATGTTGTCGAGACCACCGCAGGCGACGAAATTGCCCGAAGGGGCATATGCGCAGGTCATGACCCATGATGAGCGCAGGGGGATGGCGTGGACTTTGTTGGTGGTGTAAGCGTCCCACACGATGAGTTTACCGTCTTGTGATGCAGAGACGATATGTCGCTTGTCGGCTGCCCAGTGCAGCGCGTACACTTTTGCTAGATGGCCTTTGAGTGTCCGACGTGGCTTCATGGCGATACGGGGTAAGGGAGGTGTGTCATTTGCCATTGCCCGGACTGAGCATCAGCTGCCTTGTCACTGTCCACGGCTGTTCTCCCAGTGGATGTGCTCGTCCAAGAATTTGGGAGGATGACTCACGGCTGGTGTCGGCGGTCTGGTCTTTGGCTGCCCGGATCTTGTCCTTCAACCCGTCGGCCTCTCTCCGCGCCGCCGAGATCTTTTCTTGGATTTCGGTTTGCGACATGGTGCTGAGTGGTCGAAATCGTCACAGTCGCCGTCGTGAAAGGGTCGAGAGGAGCAAGAAAGAAGTCTGAATGTGGAAAAGAATGAAGTGATGTGACGGGATGTGAAAGAGGCGTAGTGATGGGGATTAAACATATCGAAAGGACGGTCGAGAGACGGAAAGGGTCATGTCAGCAGCTCGCCCATGCGGTGATGTCTCCCTCGCCCCAGAGTCTACCTCTTGCGAGCGAGGAGAGGGAGGAGGGCAGTGGCTTACCTATAAGGGCCGACTGGGCGAGGTGCGGTGTGATGGTGCTGTGGAAACTTTCGAGTGAAATGTCGAGCGAGACGTGGAACGGGGAGGATGGAGGGGAAAGGAGGAGGGGGAGGGGATCGGAGCGTCGGGTCCGAGCGCCGTGTCTGATGGGCCTGGCGATGGTGTTGATGGTCCTGATGATGGTGTTGATGGCGAGGCTTGATCACTCGATCTGTGTCCTCCGCTCGACGGGATCCTCTTGGCCCAAGCAGACTCGTATATCAGATCTCGCTCCGGTCGCCAGCACACATGGGCCGCGAGGCCAAGCTAGCCTCTCCTCTCTCTCCGGCCTTTGGTGGCCTAGCGCCGCCTGGACGGTATGGCGACGGGGACTTGGGAGAGCAGACAGGCCCAAGGAACCGATCGCCTGGCTTTCCAGCTGCGCCCAGCGGTCCGAGCTGCCGTGTCTCGTGCGACTCAAAGGCGAGCGCGCCGGATAGCGCAAAGGTTCAGTCCAGTCGAGAGAGAGGGCAGCTGGGGCTAGTCGAATGGCAGCAATTGCGCGTCAGGTGGAGGGAAGGGCGCGATGCGATGTGCTGCTATCCTCCTAGACACTTCGAGAGGAGATGAAGTTGTTCTTGAGCTGACGAATGAGCTCGGTCAGGTAGTCATAAAGCGTCCGCTCGGACGGACTGACCGTACCGACTCCTCCCACTACAGCTTCCCTTGACTCCTGTCTCGTTGCCTCGGAACCGTGTATGGGGCCAACGCGGAGGGCACCAACGACGCAGAGGAGGTGTGTCGTATAGCGACGAGCTCAAAAGACAAGATTCACAAAACGACGACAAGCAGCGTCTCACCGATGTCCCAATCCCAATTGTCTGTCCGGGCTCCGCCGTACCAGGGTACGACACCTGGGCAGTTGCTCGTGGTTAGGGCAGCGCCGAGCCTCCGACCGGAGAGAGGCACAGTGCAAGGGGCAGGTACCTGAATGCTGGGCCGTCTGGACGACGCTCAACTCCGAGCACGCTACGCAATGTGGTTGAGGTACTCGAGGGCCACAGTGTTTCCAATCGTCTCGGGAGGGATGTGGTTGGCTCCAGTAGCGCGGCCTAGCGCCTATGTCTGACAGGTCCAGCGACGGGTCGTTGCCCAGCTCCAGAGCAGCTCGAAAAGTTGAGTGGCAGAGGAGGGCAGGGAGAGAGAGGGGGGAAGGGCGGGCACTCGGCGTGGGCGGGTTTGGTGGTGGCCAAGAGCCGGACGCCGCGAGGCCCTCGCAGCAGCTCGCACCTCAGCCTCTGCCTGAGCAGCTGAGCGAGGAGAGGCGGGGCGATGCGAGGTCAAGAATACACTGGGCACGGCTCGTACAACACAATCTGTACGAGCGCTTATTGTTCGTCGTGCATGGCCCTGAACGCCGGACGCCTGCCTCCTCATTGCCGTGCGAGCTTATTCTCCGCGGGCTCACTTGGCTGCTTCATACTAGACTTGGACAGGGCTCCGCGGGGATGCTGCAGCTACAACCGACCGGACGACTAGAGACAGACGAGGAGAGAGACTCAGGTAGATAGTATCGGCCCGAACGTCGTGCGCCGAGCGACGTGCCGATCTTGTCAGGATGACAAGTTGGGAGCTAAGGTAGCAGCGAGAACACACATCATCTGGACGTCTGCATACGAGCCCCTGTGAAACCTTATGCATCGTCACAGGGGCCAGAACGATCTCTTGGACGTCGCGACTCTCAGAATGTCTATGCATAGGTCTTTCGCTCTCCATCCTCTGTGGCGTACCAAAGACATGCCACTCCCAAACTTTGCGACCGTGGGAAACTTGCCTTTCCCACCAGAAAGCCTCTTTCGACCGTCTACTGCCTCTTACATTACACTCACTCTTCTCGTTCTTCTCCAGACCTGTAAGCGCACAGAGGCTCATCAAGATGGCACGCAACAGCGAAAAGGCCCAGTCGATGCTGTATCGCTTCCGCGAGACGCAGGCCGCCGAGCTTGGCCTCCAGAACCGCGTCAAAGGCGCACGCCGCCCGCGCATGGCGTCGAGCGTCACCAGCCTGCGGCAGTGCGAGATGTGGCGCGCCGACATTCTCAAGGAGGTCAGCCGCAAGGTGTCCAAGATTCAGGACGGTCAGTTCGACGCCTCCAGACGGGATCGTGAGCTGACGAGCAGCGACGCTGACCGACTACGAAGTGCGCGATCTCAACGACGAGATCAACGGCCTCATGCGCGAGAAGCGGCACTGGGAGACGCAGATTGTCAATCTTGGCGGAGCAAACTACAAGCGCGGCCAGCAGGCCATGCTGGACGACGCGGGGCGCGAGGTGCCCGGCACGAGGGGCTACAAGTACTTCGGACGGGCCAAGGAGCTGCCGGGGGTGAAAGAGATGTTCACGCGGGGAGGTGGGTCCTCCTCCACATGTGGCTTCTAAGGAGGGCGCTGATGTGCAGTCAAAGAGGCCAACGAGGAGACGGCGCGCAATGCCGCGTACCAGGCTTTCCGGAATCAGGGCCCGGCTTATTATGGCGATATCGACGAGGTCGACCCGGGTCTCTTGGAAGAAGAGGACGCAGCGGCCAGAGCGGGTCAGTTCTACTTAGCATTTGGGCCGAGGATGATGGCTAATGATAGACTGGGATAGAGCTGTGGCCGAAGCAGCGGCCCTCTTGTTGATCGACACCTCGGAGGGCCTGCTTCCTTATCCAGCGTCGTCTTCGAAGGCTCCAGCGCCCGCTGCCGCAGTAGACGCAGAAGCAAATGGCGACGTTGCAGAAAAGCCGGCGGCGAAGAAGGGCAAGAAAGTCGCTAAGGGCAAGCGAAAGACTCAGGCGGACGAAGCCTCAGTGGAGGGAGACGATGCGGAAGACGATGGGGACGGCGAGGCCAAAAAGGCCAAGACGACCGACGGGGAAGCAGAACCACCTGTCAATGGCTCTGCAGCGCCGGCACCGACTATTGACCCTCAACAAGCGGCAATGGTGGCGAGTTTCCTGGGTGTTTTGGACGCGGACAGCTTGAAAGCGCCCACGTTGCCGACGGCGGACGAGATGGGCAAGGTGCTGCTCGAGGTGCGGAAAAAGGCATTGCGGGATGAGTACGGTGTATAGAAAGGTTGTATGCACACCAGATCATCTGGTCCCCCGCAAGTCATGCTGCGAGTCAGTCAGTCAGCCTTCGCCTGAGTGTCGCACGGGTGTCATCAGTCACACTGACACTTCCTTAATGAAGCATGTCGTGCCATTCGCACTTGTTTCACCTTTGTGGTTCGACGCGCCTGGACTTGCCTGAGGAATGCATACACAGGACGGGATTGTCCGAGTGAGGTCAACGACTAGGGAGTGTGTCTGTAGTGAATGTACAGGGGATAATGGGATGCAAAGAGACGGAAAGGAAACACATCAGACAGGAGGAGGGAGGGGAGTGCACCAGATGACCACGCGCGCTACCTTTTGGCCCCAGCCCCGCGCCTCCATCATTCATAAAGCTCGTGTGCGTCTCGGGTCATCGTTCGCTTAGAAGAGGGCGGCGACGGCACCGAGCCCGGCGAGAACGAGGGCCGGAAGTTGGACAGCAGAGCCGGCGATGGCGGCGCCGGAGCTGGCGGCGGCCGACGAAGAGGCCGAGGTGCTAGTGGACGAGCTCTTGCTGGCGCTGGCGGTGGTGCCAGAGGCGGAAGAGGCGGACGAGCTGCTGGATGAGCTTGATGAAATCAGTCGGGGAGGCGATACTCACTGTGCGGTGGTGCTCTGTCCTGCGGCGGACGACGCAGACGCGGCAGCCGAGGTGGCTGAGGCCGCGGAAGAAGCAGCAGCGCTGCTGGACGCGGCGCCAGAGGTCGCGCCGGCAGCAGCGGACGTCGAGGCGTTGGCGTTCAGGCAAGAGTTGTCGGCACCGGCTTGGATGACGGACTGCGAGTCGTAGGCAATTGCCCCCGTCTTGTCAGTGATCTTGATGGTGACAGAGGTGCCCTCCGGCAGGTTGACATCCCAGGTGTACGAGTTGCCCTGCACATCCGTGGCGATGGTCTCCAGGGCGGCGGCCGAGACCTGACCACCGGGGATAGCAGCACTGAGACATGAGCCCTTGACTACCAACAACCCGAGGCGACGCGTCGCCTCGATACGGTCTTTGCGTTGGCGACTCACAGGATGAACGGCTCGGTTCCGCCCATCCAAGAGAGAGCGGCAGGCTCTGCGGGGCAGTCAACATCGGTCGCAATGCGAAGCGGGTCACTCACGGCACTGAACGAGCGAGGGCTGCGCGTGGGACCATTGGCCAAAGGCAGGCAGGCATGTGCGAGGCGAGGCGAAAAGGCAAAGCGGGTGGAATGTGGAGGATGTGTTTGGTGGTTGAGAGGAACAGTAGTGTGGTCACGAGGAGAGGAAGCGTCGTCAGTGCTGCTCTGGCATGCTCGACGTGAAAGAGCTCACCGGGGTGTTGATGGAGAAGGTCTGGGCCATGGCGCCCATCGCGGCGAGGAGGGAGAAGGCGACGGTGTACTTCATCGTGATCGTAGTCGTAGATAGACGTCAAAGACAGGAAGAGAGAGGTGTCGTGAGGTGGATGGTGGTAGAGAGGAGAGAGAGAGAAGAGAGAAACTATAGAAAGAGAGAGAGAGAGACGTGGACGTGAAGGAAGGGGCAAGGGGATGGGAAGATGCGGTGTATTTAAGGTGAGATTTGAGTAGTGTCAGGGGTAAAGATGAGATGTTTGCGTCAATGCGTCAGATTCCAAAGGGGGATCCAGTTCTGGACAGCACAGCTCAAAGGGATAACAGGCCGAGAACGGGGGAAGGGGATCCATCTCGGTCTGCTCGTGGCCGAAACGGAGACGAGACGCGTGCGGCCATCTTGGTCCACAGCATTGAATGGTGCTTGCTGACATGTTGATATGTATGCGTCATTGACTATGGTGGTCGTAGTGGCAGGGCGATCCGCGGTCGTCGGTCCGATCGAGCAGAGCAAGAGCTTGCGGATTAAGAGAAGAGATGGCCCACCGGACGCGTCGACCGAAGTTTCACCACCCGAAAAGGTTGATTTTCGGAAAACTCACTAGCGAAATGATGAAACGCCAAAAACTACGGATGCGTGTCCCCTCACCGACGACCCTGAGTGCATGAGTGGGTGTCAGGAGCACCTCGTAAAGAGCGGGCTGGTTTACCCCGGGGAAATGGCTAGAGAAATGGCCGTTTAGACATTTCCCATATGGGAAATGTCAGGGGACACGTGAGCCAACTTGGTACACGTGTGCTGCACGTGGGCTCCTTGCTTGCTACATGCTCGCGCTCGATCGCTCTCACTCTAACCAGTCATCTACATTGCAGCCTCACACATCCCAAGCATCCAACAAACGGGAGACTAGAAACATGCCCCGCGCAAAAGTCAGTGGTATAGAGGACATTAGGCCTTCACTCAATCTCAGCGTGGCCCTTGTTGGTGTTCCGAGTGTCGTCTTGGTCAAGGCGGCTTCACGTTACAGCTACCCAGGACCATTGCGAAGCACAAGGAAGCGGATGCCAGATCGAAGGCACTACGGGACGCTCTCGCTGCAGCTCCTGTGGTCGGTGTCGAAGGTGGTCCAACTTCGCGTGATGAAGACCTGCCTCAATCGCCAATTGCGGGTCCTTCACGGTCGCACTTGCCGACCCTTGAGCAAGACCACGAAGACTATAGCGACTCAGGGTCTGTCGCCGGGATGGATGTAGTGTACCCCATCCACGAAGAAGAGGCTATGTCAGTCGACGAGCACCAATCATTGCCCGAGTTCGACGATTTTGGCATTCCCCCCGATGCTCACTATCTGTACGACCGCATCCCCAGCAATATACGTCCTGTACCTGGGCGTGATGTTCGCGAAACACTTCCCACTTTCGCATCTCAATACATACATCATCATCTACCTTCTGCGGCACGGATGATCTTTACTCAGGCGGCAGTCTCATCAGTATTGGGGGCCGATTACGACCTTGTCAGCTCACATATCGACTTTTCACAGAGATTGTTACAAGATGGCGGGCAACCGCTACTCAAACCAGCTGCGAACCCAGCCGACGCCTACTCGCAGCTCGGCATCAATCCTGACGCAGTGATTGAGCGTTACGCCGTTTGTGAGGTCCCGTCATGTTCACGTTTGTGCAAGTTCACCAATCTGCACCTTCTGTCGCATGAGGAGGGCCATCTGGATCCATCAGGCGTCAAGTGCGAGGGCAAGGTCTACATCGATAAAGGGAAGACCCGACAAGCACTAAGGGTGATGCCTTTCACGGCTCCCTCTACTATGTTGCAGGCGTATCTCCGAGATCCACAATTCGTCCGTGCAATTCAAGAATGGCGAGGAGATACGAGGGAAGATCAGATCGGCGACAACACCCCAATTAAACCGAATGATTTCTCTCTCGATAAGGAGCGCCCGATGCACAGCGTAACTGATGGATCCTTCTGGCGGTATCGTGAGGCGTTCATACGACGCGACGTTCTATGGCAAGCTGGATCTCGTGGTGAATGGGTCCGTGATGTCGTCACAGGCCCATCCCAACGCCTTGTCAGCCTTGAGTTTGGCATGTTAGCTGTGATGAATGTTGACTGGTCAGTTCAGTAGGAAGCATATCGCCATATTTGATTGCTGATGGAGCAGGTTCGCTGTGCACGATGTGCCCAATTGTTCAATAGGAGCGGTCTATCTGTCGATCTTAAATCTGCCTCGTCACTTGTTCTACAAAAGGAGTTGGACTACACTATGTCTGCTTCTACCTGGCCCGAAGCTTCCATCAAATCGAGCATTTCGCGCAATGCTTAAACCTTTGGTTGTCGACCTGCTCGATCTTCAAAAGGGAATGTTCTACTTCATCGCGGGCCGTGAGCGACCCGAGCCAGTGTATCTTCAGGTGCTGTACTCCGCATGCGATTTGCCGGCGTCTCGAAAGGTCACTGGTTCGACGTGGTACACGTCAAACCATCCTTGCTCTTTGTGTCGAATTGAGAAGGAGGACCTACAGAGGCCTCAAGGCTATGATAGACGAAGTGACTAATGGCTACATTGCTGTCTGAACCAGCTGATCAGCAGGGGTGCCGAGGGCAAGCATGGGCGGAGCTCATGCACAAGGAGAGTGGGATGCATGCCCCGATCGTCGTGACGCCATCGAAGAGGAACACGGCGTTCACGAGAGTCCTTTCCTTGGGCTCCCGTACTTTGACCCGGCCGCCTTTGGTCCAATCGACGCAATGCACAATGCGTCACTAGGTCTATCCATTTGTCACGTCGGCCACGCCTCCATGATCACCAAAGCACGCCTACGAGCCTCGTTCCAGCCCAGCACGCCTGTCAAACACGTGAGCCTATCGTCGATCCTCGAGTAGCCTCGACGACGCTCGAGTAGCCTCGACGACTTTAGAGCTCGAGCCTCGTCGATGGTGTTTCAAGGAGAAAGCCCAAGGCGGTGCAGAGGAGGGCACGGGTGATATATATACAAGTCCTCACCCGTAGACCGTCCTTAGCACCGTGGTATTGAGTCCCATGGATAGAAAGTAACGGCGCAGCCGTGTTGTCGACGCACGAGAGGCTGTAGGACACACCTTCTCGTGGAAGACAGAGACAGATCAACAGACAGCACGTGTGAGAGGGCCTATCAGTCGACGACCGGCCTGGCCCCGTGACAGTATACCACGGTGCAACTACCTCTCACACGACTAGTTCATGGCACCATCGACTCGACGAACCACGTCGACAGATCCTGAGCATCAGCACATTGCTCTACCCACAAACCTACGACTACCGGTGGACACTCGACTGAGAGCCGCCGCGACCAACATGGCCCAACCATTGGGTGATCAGCCGTCTGTGCAGCAGTTGCTCGCGCAAATCGTGCAGCTTCAGGCGGCCCTCGTCGAGCAGCAGGCGCAGCAACGACAGGGCTCGCCAGGCGTTGGGAACCCGTCCGAGCCGAAGGCGAACCCGCCTGACACGTTTAACGGCAAGGACCCAGCCGCTTTGGAGCGGTTCATCATGCAGTGCGAGACGGTCTTCAAGCTGCAGCCGTCGAAGTTCTCTGGCGACACGCACAAGGTCATGTATGTGATCTCGTTCCTCAGGGGATTCGTGCTCGACGCGATTCAGCCCTTGGCGACAGGGCGAGACAGCGATTTGAACGAGAACGGAGAGCATGTCGAGGCTGGCGACTACCTCGACGAGAAAATTCGGACTTACGCTGGGCTTCGTCGCTACCTGCGCGAGAACTTTGGGGATCCCGACGCGAAGGGGACTGCTCGACGCAAGTACTTCTCGCTGCGGCAGACGGGATCGGCAGCCGAATACTTCGCCAAGATTCGGGAGTGTCACGGAGGTGACAGCCACCGTACCCTATATGTACCAAAGACCGCGAGTCTAGCCGAGACTCGGGTCATCGTGACCCTTTTATGGTGCAGTGGTTTACTGTGCGTCGCCCTATGCTATTTGGTAGGTATAGGCCTCGTGACATAATGACCCGAGTCTCTGGACGTCACTGGTTCAATTCCCGCACCTTGCTTGCCCGGGGCAATTGAATTACACGTTTTGAAAGGCACCTGGCTGCCGCCCCCGGTGGAGGTGGGCAATTACGTAAGAGGGCATTACGTAATGTAGCTTGGCGCGCCTTTCGGGTTCCAGATAGGGCTGAGGATAGGCTCGGTAGGAGGTAGGGCCCGGCACGAGGGCGTGCCTATTCTCTAAGGTGGGCGGAGTGTCACGGAGGTGACAGCCACCGTACCCTATATGTACCAAAGACCGCGAGTCTAGCCGAGACTCGGGTCATCGTGACCCTTTTATGGTGCAGTGGTTTACTGTGCGTCGCCCTATGCTATTTGGTAGGTATAGGCCTCGTGACAGGGAGTACACGTCAGTCCTCTCATGGGAGCTCGACGAGCAAGCAACGGCTCGTGCCAAGGAAGGGCTCTCCGACGTGCTTCAGGACGAGGTGGCCAGGCACCCCAAAGAGTTCGAGACCTTTGCCGAGCTGCAGGCGTTTGTGGTCCGCCTCGACAACAGTCTGCGAGCAAGGGAGGCAGAGAAGAACAAGGCGGAGAACAGGCGAGAGAAGAAGAAGACTGTCCTGGGCGGCAACAACGGCGGATCTACAGCGGTTACGTCAGAGGTTGGAGCGGCGGCGACGAACCCCAGACCCTCACCTGGCCCGACAACCTCGTCGAGTCTCAACTCCGCTGCAGCCCCTCGACGAGTCTACCCTCCTCGCCCTAGGCTCACTCCGGACGAGCACGAGAGGCGAGGCAGCCAGGGCCTTTGCTTCAAGTGCGGAAACGCTGGGCATCTTGCGCGCGACTGCCCAGGCTCGTTCAACCCCGGCCAACGCGTGAAGCAGGAGCCGCAGGGGGAAGCCTGAGGGGTCCCGAGCTACAAGGAGAAACTCGAGACCCCGCTCCATACACACTCTCCGCCCTCACGCCTCCTGAACAACCGACTTCACCTCTCAAATCCTCTAATCCGACGCCCACTCACCCACCGACGGGGTCCGCTTCCCTCGTCGAGGAAGATCAACATGAAGAAGAAGCAGAGGACCTGGAGTCCGAGAAGGAGTCTGTACAGAGTGCTAGTGATGCCGAGGAATGCATGAGCGGTGAGGCTTGCAGGCTGGGAAGGCATCAAGCTGTCGTAGCAGGAAAAGTGGACGGGACGGCCGCTTGCATACTGTTAGATACAGGCGCAGGCGGGACCTTCATTGATCAGGACTACGCCGAAGGTGTCACGGAGGTGACAGCCACCGTACCCTATATGTACCAAAGACCGCGAGTCTAGCCGAGACTCGGGTCATCGTGACCCTTTTATGGTGCAGTGGTTTACTGTGCGTCGCCCTATGCTATTTGGTAGGTATAGGCCTCGTGACATAATGACCCGAGTCTCTGGACGTCACTGGTTCAATTCCCGCACCTTGCTTGCCCGGGGCAATTGAATTACACGTTTTGAAAGGCACCTGGCTGCCGCCCCCGGTGGAGGTGGGCAATTACGTAAGAGGGCATTACGTAATGTAGCTTGGCGCGCCTTTCGGGTTCCAGATAGGGCTGAGGATAGGCTCGGTAGGAGGTAGGGCCCGGCACGAGGGCGTGCCTATTCTCTAAGGTGGGCGGAGTGTCACGGAGGTGACAGCCACCGTACCCTATATGTACCAAAGACCGCGAGTCTAGCCGAGACTCGGGTCATCGTGACCCTTTTATGGTGCAGTGGTTTACTGTGCGTCGCCCTATGCTATTTGGTAGGTATAGGCCTCGTGACAGAAGGCCAGGGCTTGACCCAACAGAAGTTGGAGCGACCCAAGAATGTCCTCCTGTTCGACGGCGAACCGTCATCCGCGGGCGAAATCACCCACGAAGTGGTGGCCCCGGTGGAGACGCTTGGGGAAACAAGTGAAGAACGGCTAGCGGTTACGCGGCTCGCAGGTGCAGACGTCGTGCTAGGGTACGACTGGATGCAAGAGAAGAGAGTAGTCATGGACATGGGAGCTATGGAAGTCACCCGTGGAGAAGAAAAGGTGGCCTCGTCGACGGTCGTCGAGGCTGCTTCAAGTGATCTGGCCATTTTGGCTACCAGAGCAAGAAGAGAGAGAGGAAAACACGCGGGGCAGTCCCGTAGGAGCTCCCCGAACCATATCCCCTTGCGGATCAATCGGTGGGAGCAGAACAGGCTCGCCGCAGAGCGGCTGCGAGGGACTGTCACCGACGAGCTCGAGGAAGTGGTGGGGCGGATGGACGGGCATCTTGGGTTTGACGAGTACACTCTGTCAGAGGAGGAGTCCCAGGCGGTGCGAAGGATCGTTCCGGAGTACTACCATGAGTTCCTCGATGTGTTCCACCCTCGTCGACCCGCCGACACGCTTCCGCCGAGTAGAGAATACGACCTGCGGATCAGACTGAAGGAGGGCGCAGAACTACGGGTCGCACCGCTTTACCAACTGTCGCCGGATCAAATGAGAGCACTCAGGGAGCTCCTCGCCAAAGAGCAAGCAGCGGGCAAGATCAGGCCATCGAACGCGGCGTATGGGTCGCCGAGCTTTTTCGTCCCTAAGAAGGTTGCCGGCGAATGGCGAATGGTGGTCGATTACCGGAAGCTCAACGAGGCAACAGTGTCGGACGCGTACCCCTTGCCGTTGATTTCCCAAGTCACGGCTGATCTGGCGGAGTCAGAGTGGTACACCAAGTTCGACCTACCGGGAGCCTACCAGCTTCTTCGCATGGCGCCAGGACACGAAGCCTATACCGCCTTTAGGACGCCTTTGGGGATGTTCGAGTCCCTGGTAGTGCGAGATGGCTTGAAGAACGCGCCAGCAGTCTTCCAGCACTTCCTCAACGAGGTGCTCAGAGAGTTCGTTGGGCGGGGAGTGGTGATCTACATCGACGACATTTTGGTCCACGCCAAGAGCCTCGACGAGCTTCGTTCCCTCACAAAGGCGGTACTCGAGGCGTTGCGGAAGGCGGGACTGTATGTGAAAGCGTCGAAATCCGAGTTCGAGAAGAGGAAGGTCGACTTTCTGGGCTTTGTCATCTCCCGAGAAGGCGTGGAAGCGAATCCGGAGTACGTGAAAGGCGTCGTCGACTTCCCAGCACCAAGCAACCTCCTCGAAGTACGCCGGTTCTTGGGTCTGGCAAACTATTACCGCCGCTTCGTACCCAACTTTGCCAAGGTAGCGCTCCCCCTAGTGTTGCTGACAAAGAAGGGAGTCCCGTTTGGTTGGGGAGACGCGCAGGCAAGAGCCTTCGAAGAGATCAAGAGGCGAATGAGCGAGCCCCCTGTATTAGCCCATTTCGACCCTGCATTCGAGACCATCGTGCAGACCGACGCTTCGCTCTACGGGTGGGGATTTGTGATATCACAGATTAACCCCTCGACGAGCCTCGAGCACCCGGTGGCCATAGAGTCTGGGTCGTTTTCGGGGGCAGAGTTGAACTGGACGACTACAGAGAAGGAGTTCCTGGCGATAGTGATGGCGTTCAAGCGGAAGCGACATCTCCTTCTGCAAGTAAGCTGCACGGTCCTCACGGATCACCACAACCTCAGCTATTGGATGGAGCCGAGGAAACTGAGTGGGCGGGTTGCGCGATGGGTCGACGCCCTGGCAGGATTCTCCTTCCGAATCGTGTATCGTCCCGGGCTCAAAGCGGCTTACCCAGACGCTCTGTCGAGGAGGCCCGACTACAAGCCTGATGGATTGGACCTGGAGGAGCAACGAGTGCAGGCCTTACCTGGGTTTGACCAAGAAAGCAAGGTCGAGACGTCGTTGGGGTACATGCTTCGGGCACTCATCGAGGAGCCTCGACGAGGCTCGTCGAGTCCAGATCCAGAGGCAAGAGAGGATCCGCAGACGGGTACTCGGAGCACCTGGGAGGAGGATGAGGAGTTCGAGCACGCTGGAGAAGAGTTGGAGAGGATCAAGAAGGAGGAGAACGGAGTGGTGATTGATGCGGCGGGATTCCCCAAGCTGTTTGGGTTGGTTCAAAGGATGGGCCTCGACGAGCCCACACGAGCCAAGGTAGAGCCTGGCGGGGCCCTGCGACTCAATGGGCGGCTATACCTCACTGGCAAGGGCGATGGGCGGCTCCGAGCCATAAGGGATCGACATGAGGGGATCCTAGCGGGACATCCGGGAATCACCAAGATGTTGGAGTTGCTCAGGAGGGACGTCTGTTGGCTGGGGCTGCGGCGCGATGTTGAGGCCTACGTACAGGGTTGTGCCATCTGCCAGAGGACAAAGACAAGCAGGCAGCGCCCTCATGGTCTCCTCCAGAGTCTCGAAGTCCCGGAAGGCCCGTGGCAAGCAATTTCCATGGACTTCATCGAGGAGCTCCCCGGCAGCCAGGGCTTCAACTCCATCCTCGTCGTGGTAGACCGCCTGACGAAGTGGGCTATCTTCGTGCCGACAACGACTCGCCTCACAACGGCGGGACTCGTCGACCTCATCATCGACAATGTCGTGGCGCAGCATGGGTTGCCAAGATCCATCGTATCTGATCGAGGGAGCAAGTTTACTAGTCGACTATGGGGAGCACTGTGTGGGGCCCTGGGGATCAAGATCAGCCTGTCGACAGCCTTCCATCCCCAAACCGACGGGCAGACGGAGCGAGTCAATCAGGTCCTCGAGCAGTACCTACGGGTATTCTGCGATCACAGACAAGACAATTGGTCGAGTCTGCTGCAGAGAGCAGCCTTCGCCTATAACAATACCCAGCACTCGGCGATCAAGATGAGCCCGTTCGAGGCGAACTTTGGGTACTCGCCGCGATGGACTGATGACTTGAGAGAGAGCGCCGAGCGAGCGGAGATACCGTCGGTCAAGGAAAAGCTTGGGTCCCTCGACGAGGTGCACCGATCTTGCCAACAAGCCATACAGCAAGCCAATGAGCGGTACGCCAAGTATTACGATGCAAAGAGAAGGGATGCGCCAGTGTTGAAGGTGGATGATATGGTCATGCTGTCGATGGAGAACATCAAGACTCGTCGACCCTCGAAGAAGCTCGACATCAAATGGGGGGGACCATACAAAATCCTCGCTAAGACGGGTCCATCAACGTACAAGCTGGAGCTGCCGGCGACGATGAGGGTGAGCCCGGTCTTCAACGTCCTCCGTCTTAAGCCATACCACCCGCCGAGGATCCCTGGACAGACCTACGACCCTCCGCCACCAGTGGAGGTCGACGACGAGGGCCCTAGCTATGAGGTGAAGAACGTCGTCGACTCGAGGAAAAGGGGCAGAAAGGTGGAGTACCTCGTCGAGTGGGTGGGGTACGAAGGAACAGATGAGGAGACGACCTGGGAACCAGTGGAGAACATTACTGGTGCTCTCGAAAGCGTCGAGAGCTTCCACAAAAGGAACCCAGGGAAACCAAGAGGAATATAACGCATGGACTACTGGCGGTGACGATGATCTGGATCGAGATTCGTCACCCAAGCTGAGTCCTATCCCTGCATCCCCTGTACAACATGAACAACACGGCATATGAACATGAGCTAAGAAAGAACTATGTACACTATCTACATTCACGACCCCGAACCACTCGCCTCCGCCACGTCGTCGAACATGGGCCCGACCATCGCCCTAAGGTCCAGCCCCAGGAGCCTCGCGTGCCGCCTCGCCTCCTCGACGTGGTACGCCCTGTCCGCCGGGATGGACTGGGCCAGCGTGACATGGTGCTGAAGGACACCGATGTCGAGCCTCGTCGAGGGAGTCCACGACAAGGGAGCTGGCGCGGATGGGCGGGCAGGAGTCGACACCGGAGGCGGCGTCGGAGGCGGCACGGGAGCCGGCACGGGTTGACGAACCGACCGGCGAAGTCGGTCGGTGAAGGCGGCCGGGCCGACAACAGGCGTGGGGGCGGGAGTCGGCGAAGGCGGGTCGACATCCGCGAAGCTCACAGCCCGGCGAGCTCTGGGTGTCGAGGACGAGCTGGCGGGTCGTCGAGGAGTCGGGCTGGAGTTGAACGAGCAACCTGAGGCTGTGCCACAGGTGTAGCACTTCAACTTCGGCCCGCCTCCATCTAGAACCCTACACGGCAAGTTGTCCGAACGACACCGCTGGCATCGCTGGCGGCCGTTGAGCGTGCGGAGAGGTCGCCCTTTTGCCTGAGCCTGCAAGATCAGCGTGAGAGGCTGGAGAGTAGAAGACAACAACGCACCAGGGCCCATGGGAGGGTCCTATTCGATCCCCGGCCGAACGTCGGGTAGAATGGCCCTGGGAATGAGCGGGGACCTCAACAGATGGCGGACGTACCGAAAAAGGCGCGGTCCAGCGCATTCCTACACCGGACTCGAGGGCCAGCCTCGAGTCGCCTCGACGACGCCTCGCTTCCCTCCCCATCGGATCCTCCACTGCCCGCTTCGGATTCCCCAACGGATCCTTCGCTGCCCGCTTCGGATCCGTCTCCCGTCGAGATGCTGCCCTCCACGACGTCTTCTCCTACACCTGCGTTGTCCACGGCGGCCGGGAGAGCATCGGCTACCTCAGACACCCCAAGATACCGGGTTGAGGCTGAACGCAGGCGAGAGGAGTACATGCCGCCAACAGGCGACACGCGACGACGCTTTGGGGTTGGGGAGAGGGGAGGCGGTATCGTTGGCAGGGGAGTGTTGCCTGGGGAACCGGGCGACTCGACTCGACGCCGGCGGCGTGGGTTGATTGGCGGAGTCGGAGAGCGGGATGGCGGAGGCATAGAAGGCGGGGGAAGGAGAAGGATAGGCGAGCCGAGGGGGACGAGGGGATAGGGCGGTATGATGGGGGATCCGGTCCCACCACCAATGTAGGGGCGAAGAGGCCGAGGCGAGGCCGGCTCGAACGGCAAGGAGTGGGCTTCTCGATAGCGACTCTCGCCAGCGAAAGCCGCGTCGGAAGCCTGGGAAGACGGGGGCGAGGCGTCTGAGTAGCCGCTGGACGTAGAGGAGGTAGCACAGCTACTCTCCCTAGCGGCTCTGACGGTCCCCTGGTGCCGACGGATCTCGGCGTGTATGTCTGCTAGCGAGCGCAGAATCGCTGTACGCCCTGGGCATCAATACAAGCAGTAGGGTGACTCAACAATCACTCACCGCTTGGCGCAGCACTGGCAGCATCCGACCAGTCGAGCTCATCGACGAGCTCGTCGATCTCCTCGACCGGTGTGGGCTCCGGAGTTCGAGGACGGACCGCCCATCGAGGGAACAGTCGAGGAGGGGGAGCGTCGACAGCCGACTCGGGGGAGGATGGCGGCGTCGTGGGGCTGGGGGAAGGGGTTTTGGTCATCGTGACCAGGCGTAGAGGTCGTCCTCGGAGGACGATTTTGAGGGAGGGATCGGTGGCGTTGGAGAACATATGATGCGTTGGAGTGGAGAGTTTGGAATGGACGGGACGAGTAGCCTCGTCGAGAGGGGGTTTATACCTTTTGGAGGGGACATGGCGGGGACGAGGGACGAGAGGGCACTTGACGACGAGAGCAGGCAACACGACTTTTCACGACAGTTTGGCGACTTGTTGCCTAGCAACGAGCAACATGATCGACAGAAGGGCGTAGCGCGGAGCGGCAATCACCGGTTATCTCGCGGCGACTGCCGCATTGGGCAATCTGACCCCGGCCTCGTGGCCGAGGTCGACTCGAGGTCGACTTACATACGCGCAAATTCCAGCATGAGACGCCTATAGCTCAGCAACGGGCGGGCTATCCAGCACAGGGATCACCCTCGACACCACGCGCGTCGGGACACATGCGGGCTGCACACTACCTGTGCCCGTTAGTCACTCCACGACGGCAACACAGCCTACGCCCCGACTAGCGCCTAGAAAGATAGCACCAGCTGCGCGAGACCTCGAGCGACCAAGAAGGACGGACCGTCGACGAGACCAGGCCCTGCTTACACACCCACAGACCCTCGGGATCAGCCCTGCGAGGAATGACCAAAAGACACGGCTTAGCGCGAGGCGGGAGCAAAGGCTCAGGCCATACAAGCTGCCCCGCCTCGCCCGCCATCTCGCAGGAGCTCGATTTCAGAGGGGGGCAGAGTGTCACGTCGGCCACGCCTCCATGATCACCAAAGCACGCCTACGAGCCTCGTTCCAGCCCAGCACGCCTGTCAAACACGTGAGCCTATCGTCGATCCTCGAGTAGCCTCGACGACGCTCGAGTAGCCTCGACGACTTTAGAGCTCGAGCCTCGTCGATGGTGTTTCAAGGAGAAAGCCCAAGGCGGTGCAGAGGAGGGCACGGGTGATATATATACAAGTCCTCACCCGTAGACCGTCCTTAGCACCGTGGTATTGAGTCCCATGGATAGAAAGTAACGGCGCAGCCGTGTTGTCGACGCACGAGAGGCTGTAGGACACACCTTCTCGTGGAAGACAGAGACAGATCAACAGACAGCACGTGTGAGAGGGCCTATCAGTCGACGACCGGCCTGGCCCCGTGACACCATTATCTCTGTCTTTGGTGTCGACTTATGTCAGGGATGAGCATGCGTCTCGTGCAGTGGATCGTTCAGTCCGATCTGTTGGTCGACGAGGCAGAGCAGGGCACCATCGACCGCAGGGCGATTTTTGAAGAGGCTTTGTCGTCAATCACATGGCCTTCCCACATCGGCCGCCTCGCCAAAAACGTCGTCGAGACAATCATGGTCGCGCAGAAGAGCATCAATCTGAAAGCGGATGAATGGAATCGAATCCGTGCCGCCCTTCCTACGGCACTTTGGCTGGCCTTGAGAGACCCTCTCACTGACAAAATCGCCCCATCAACATCATGCGACAGAGTCGCCATATACAGGACAGTGGTTGATTTCACGGCATCACTCCGAACACTGCTTGGGCGGAGTATCACGCTCGGTCAAGCTATAGAGGCACAGGATCTGTTGCAGTCTGTCTGCGTGCGACTACTTCAACACGGCATGCGTCTCACCATCAATTTCCACCTGTCGATACATTACCTTGAATTTATACGCAAATATGGACCTGTCGGCTCTTACGCAACCTGGTCTTTTGAGCGTGCCAACAGGATACTTGCCACTTCCAAATACTTTAAAGGTGACATTGTCCAGATGACTACAACGGGTGCTCGCAGATGGGTCAAGGAGCAGCTTCTGTGGGGAATCTTGGAAAACCCAGCTCCAGATTGTTCTGAAGCAGAACTTGCGTATCTGGAAGGAGCAAAGTCTCGCTTGTCGACCCAGAAAGTGCAGGGAACTCTGCTGCTGGACGAACACCGCTCCCGTGCGGCATCAAGGACCATCAGCATCCCGGCAGTGTCGTCAAGTTCACTCTCGCTTAAGGGGCCAGACCTTGACATCTACATGCCGGTCGTGCGTTACCTTTGCGAACGCCTCCCGCACATGCAGATACATCCAGAGACGACTCTTTGGGCCGAGGGCATCACCTTGTCTTCGAAAGGGCATCAGCTGCTGACCCGCGTGAATTTTCAGGGATACAGGCAAGTCAGAGCCTTTTCCGAAATGAGCTGACATTCAGGTTTGTGACCGCTGACTACAAGCGATCGACAAGAGATCGCTGGGCCACCGCTTATGTTGACTTGGAAAAGACGGACATAGCAGCGTGCCGCGTTGAGCGCATCGTGCGGATACGAGTGGGAGAGGCATTCGGCACCATGCAGGACGAGGATACAGTGGTGGCTGCAGTGCGCTTCTTGCAGCCCGCCAGCGACGAGATACTGCCGTGGTCTTTTCGGTCAGACATCTCGGCATAACGGATCCCAGACTGAGTTCCAGCTCAGAGATGCTTCGGCAGAACCTCGTCCACACCCCTGTCATGGAAATGGAGCCGACCATTATCCCTGTCACCTCACTCATTGCACCCCTGGCTGTGCGTAAGGTGCTCACTTCTAAAGGGCAAAGGATTGTCACCATCTCCTTCGACAAGGTCTGTTTGACTCTTTGTTGAGCCTTCGTGTCAATCAGCTTACTGTTAGGACGGTTTAGAGGAGGAGAGTATGATCGACATGGAGGCAGAGTCTGACGGAGATGACGAATCTTGATCATGTCGTATGTGCCCAGTTTGAAGGACCTGGCTGACTTGGTAGATCATGCATGTGAGCAGTCGACAGCGGTGAGAGTCTAGAACGATGGCCCATCTTCCACATCTAACGTTACTGACCCCTCACCATCCTCCTGTTCCTCTCGCAAGATGCCCGAAGAAGTCTCCTCTAGAATTCTAGGCATCTGGGTGGGTGTCTGCTTAACCGGGCTTCTAGACCGCGATGCACTGCGACTCCGTGACCTACTCCGACCCTCGGATCCCCTAGCCCCATAGTCGAATCCGTCGTCTTCAGCAATGTTTGTCTCCTCGTCGGCAATGGACAGCTGCCGAGATGAATCAGGCGGGAGAGTCTTGTGCAATGGCGACGGCGTAATCATCGGAGAGATTGACGAGAGAGATGGACTTCTAGACAAAGCTGACGTTTCGGGCGGCAAGCTAAACGCAGACATCCGACCCGAGTGGTACTTGGCAAACCACCCAGTGCGCATGACCTCCGCAATACCGAGGGGCACATCGGTCGGCACGATCTGCTTTTCCAGGCCGACACAATGTTCTGCGAGATAGGTTGAACTGATCTGCCAGCGTTGGAGATACCGTTCAGGGGTTTTCGTAGGCCAAGGAGGGTGTTCTACTACTAGCTCGCAAAACTCTTGTGACAATCGGCTACTGGAGGCGTATCGCTTGTTGTGCCCCAACGGAGCGGTCAATATGCTTTTGATGGCCTCAGCATTCTCACCATGAGCTTCACATCGATTGACACAAAGCTGACATACTGCGTTTGACATCCACGATTCTCTGAGCCACACTCGCCTGCCTTCGATGTCCATTTCAGTCATCTGACTGTGTATCTCTTCAAGTATCTCGTATTGAGGCGCGGAAAATTCCAACACCAGCGGTCGCCGCAATTTCACAGCCGCGGCAGACTCGCAATCAGACTCAGGCGCCAAGCTCATAAACAGAATAAACTCACAGTCAGACGACGATTCCTCCTTCTTGTCGCGTCTGGCAAAGTTGGCATTGTCCTCGGCCGCTTTGTGCTACCAGCGCCTGACTCCGACTCGGACACATTGAGAGGCCTAACTTGCCCGGCCTGGCCTTGCTCGCCAAATTCAAGCGATGCTAGGGTTGCTGGGACGGCGCTCAATTCGAGTGCTCCACTAACGTGTAAAGGGATGCCGCCCATTGACGTGTCCCCAAGATCGCTATCGAGATGGGCAGAGTCGTTCAAGCCTTCTTGATCTTCTTCGCTGTCTTCTACTATGACCGCACCCCCGGTCTTCTTTCGATATTTTTTCAAACTCTGAAAGTATTTTTTACCGGCTTCGAGGAATACTGACTTATCGACATCCTTGGCATGTTCAGACTCATGCAGATCGGCGGGAAGAGCAGAACGATGCGTGTCGATATATTCGACGAGATAGTTCAGCATGCTCGTGTTGTGAGGGTGGTCGACTGCCTGCGAGTAGTCGAATCGCAAGCAAACGTCGCCTTCGGAACCGTCTTCGGAGTCAAATCTAGGCCATTCGTCTCCCTCGCGTGGCCAGTCGGGCCAGGGATTTTCGTTTGTATTGTACAAGAAAGCCACTGACTTATGCACAACACCCTCATATGTCAGCATGCTAACCAGCAGACTAAGCGGACACCAACCTGCACTGCTAAGTACTTCTTATCGCCCAGGATAGCTCTAGCTGCTTTCGAAGACTTAGCCACTTTGGTGTTACGAGCGCGCTCTGCTTCTTCTAACTCTGCAACACGCGAGCGCAGTGCAGCATTGTCCGCTTCTAGCGACGCCAAACGACCCTCGATATTGAGCTTGAACCGCTCAAATTCGGTGTCGCGTTGGGAGCGGGCGTCTCGAGCAGACGACGTGGCGCGCTGTACGAGTCTCTCGATATCATCGACTCTCAATGTGATCCGACTCTCGGAGGCTCTGAGCTCATCCAATACATCAGAGCGGTCATTCGCCATCTGAGCCTGTAAACTCTGGACTCGGACTCTCTCTGCTTATTCAGCTACCAAACTGACGACTTTAAGCCAATAGCCAACTCTGTGGGGAAGGAAACAGAGAGCCTGGCGAGTTGCTCAAAGACGATGCAGGAAACGGCGTGGACGAGCCTGATCGAGACGGACCGGCAGCAGGCGTTCCTGGAGTTGGGGGGCGGGGACGGAAGACATCAGTCGGGGAGGTCGAGGAGCTGCTTTCACCGCGAGACGCTGAAGGCCTGAGATTGAGCGGGGGCGGGGCTGGTCTTCGCTCTGTCATGGTGAGTCTAGGACGCGAGCGGTTCTTTGCAAGTCGGTGAACATAGATAGAGATTGAGATCATGCATGCACTGGCATGGGCGGCTATGCATGATAACCGGTCAAAAATACCACGTCACAGTTTTGCGATGCATTTCCTCCAACGCGGGGGTGGGGAAATTCTTCCTTTTCCTACCCTGTCGCCAGGCATGGGGAAATTATACTCTGTTTTGGGAAATTGCTCGCGACATGCGCCATTTCCCGACTTTTACCCTATGGGGAAACCAACCGCAGGTAACGAGGTGTCCGTGTCATTGATATGTTTGATCCCGGGTTCGGCGAGTCCCGGCCGGTGTTCGGCACATCGGCGGCCTTTCTCTACGGCTGAGTTCCGACGGATCGCTGCGAGACAGAGACAGAGATAGGCATCTAGGTGGGAAAAAGGTAGACTTTACCACCTACCTTACCTTTCTTCTTGTTTCGACGCGGCGCTTGCGGAGGCAGCGTGGGGAAGTGCAGTTGCAGCAGTAGTAGTAGTAGTAGCAGGGACGAGTACAGTCAGCAGTAGCAGTAGCAAGTAAGTCGTCCCATCGCACCCGCACCGGCCGTCGCTAATCGCAGAATGTTCGGTCCCCCAACCCCTTCTTGCTGCTGGAGAAGGAGCTGACGGCCAGGGTGGGCGGAGCAGGTATCCCGGGCTCCCGGCAGGGGTGCTTCAAGTGCGGCAACCGTGCGTCTCTCTTTCTGCAGTGAAGGGAGGGTGGGCTGACCGCAGTCGGGCACATTGCAGAAAACTGCCAGGCGCCCGAGCGGCTCTGCTACAACTGCCGCGAGCCGGGGCACGAGTCGACCCACTGCCCGCAGCCACGCACGACAGACGGCAAGCAGTGCTACGCGTGCGGCGGCGTAGGGCACGTCAAGGCCGACTGCCCCTCGGTGCGCGGGGCGGCGGGCGGGCCGGGCGCCGCCGGCCAGAAGTGTTATCAGTGCGGCAGGTTTGGTGTGTCCCGACTTTTCCTCTCACGTCTCTGCACCTCTTCCTTACTCCACGCTCCAGCTGCACTGCCTGTAGGGTGTAGCTCGCTGCGCTCGCTATGCTCACGCACAGGCCACATCGCCCGCGCGTGCCCGAACGGCGGCGCCGGGGGTCCCGGCGGTTTCCGCGGTGGGTTCCGCGGAGGTGCCCGATCGCGCCCTCCGCCCGTCACTGCCGACGGCTCCCCCGTCAAGTGCTAGTGAGTCTCTTCAAGGATCTCAAGGAGGCCACGCTGACGCCACCAGCCGGTGCAATGGCGAGAACCACCTTGCGCGCGACTGCCTCGCGCCCCGGGACGACAGCGCCAAAAAGTGTTACAAGTGCCAGGAGACCGGCCACATTGCTCGCGACTGCACAAAGGAGGTCGAAGGTGCCGCCGTTGCCGAGTAAAGCTGGGCGCAGGTCCCAGTCCAGTCTTGTCATTCTTGTCAGTCTTGTCAGTCCATGCATTCTGTCACGAGCACATGCTGCATTAGATACAATTTTGGTAATTCGTCCACAACGACTTGACAGATCACCCTCACAAGCCAGGCCTGTACACCTGCACATCAGCTTCATTCTTCAAGGGGGTTGACCCAGACTCACAACTACCCTCCCGCTCTTCAGGTCGTCGCACCGATAGCTGACCTCTTCTGGCTGTCCGCGCTCCACCTGCCACACACGCAGCTTGTGCTTGCCCTTGGATTCGTACTCTGACACGACCCCAACGAGGGGCTCCTCCACACTGCCCACCGACTGGTGGTACGACTGCAGCCCCTTTTTGCCCTTGAATTTGGCATCGTGGAAAGCCGCAATATCTCCCGGTCGGGGCTGATCGTCAGCTCGTTCTCAACACACGGCAATTAGCTCACCTCGTCGTACCGCTTCAACACCGACCCCGCCTCTTGCTCATACACCACTTGACCCCAAGACTGCTGCGGTCTGGGCAAACCAGCATTGTCCATGGCCGTAAAGACGAAACCGACCGGACTGCCGTCCTGCTCATCAGCCTGTACCCACTCTACCCGTTTGTTGTCATGCTCACCCCATATTGACCCCGCTTGCCTTGAGAAAAGATGCCGCCGGCGGCCCTGGCGAGTTGCGAGCCGTATGTTTGGGACGCCTGTTGCAGCTCTGCAAAACCTGGACGCGACCCAGACATGGACATACGACCAGCGGGTTCACCTTGCGGAGGCGGCGGCAACGGCTGGTCGATTCTCGAAGTGGTCCGCGAGGCGGGTGAGTTGAGCTCGCGTGCGCTCGTACGCGAAGTAGTAGACATAGAACGCCTTGGGGCGGCACCGGCCGGCGACGAAGGCATCGCCGAGGCGCTTGTCATCGAACCCATGCTCGGCCGGCCGGGAGGTACAGGCGGAGCTTGCTCGTAAGCGCTTGGTTCGCTGGTGATTGGGGCGAAGGGACGGTCCTCGGGAATAACGATAGGCCTGGGCTGCGCGGACTGACTCATTCGCTTCTCGACAGACGGGACCGGAGGTCGCTGGCTGCTGGACGACGGACTGCGGGCCAGTGATTGCGGAGGCGGGCTGGTACTCGGCATACGCGGCGGCGGAGGCGGAGCGGCCTGCTCTTCCTCTACCTCGTCCTCGTCTTCTGTTGGCGGAGGGGGAGCAGCACTTGGAGCAGTAGGCAGGATCCCTCTGCGGGCAGGAGGTGGAGGCACCGACTCGTCCGCCTCCTCGCCCTGCACCTCTTGAGTGGGAGGTGGTGGGCGATTGGCGGGCACGGGTGGTGGGGGAACCTCCTCATGCTCTACAGCAGGGGCGGGTTCTTCAAGACCGCGAGGATCTTCGGCGGCGACTGGCGAAGAAGCCGAAGGACTGAACATGTTAAACCCGCCTAGAGCGCCGCCTGCTCGTAGTCTAGCCAGTGTTGCCCTTCGTCGAGCTGCTTCTTGCTCGGGCGTTTCCTCTCCAACATCACTAGCAGGGACAGCGGCGGGAGGAGGCGGACTTTCCAAACGGGGCGAAGCAGGGCCTCCCGTCGGCGAAGTTGGATCATTCAGCTCTTCCTGAGGACTTTTCGCCTCCGGCTCGGTCGAAGTCTTCTTTCGGGCACCCATGATGGGTGGGCCAGCTCCAAATTTGATACCGCCCAGCTTCGCCATCCGTGCGGCCAAACCGGCACGGCGCTGCGCCTCTTCATCTTCCTCGGCAGGCGCAGATGACTCCTCCTGGCGAGCGGCGGGGGGCTGAATCGCTACTGGCTGTGGTAGTCGTGCGGGCGAAGAGGGCGAGACTGGCGAACGAGGCACCGCGGGACGAGCTGTGGGCACAGTTGGCGATGCTGTATGTCAGCAAGGCCTATCTTACATGAAACCGATACACACCTGCAGATCGCCCAGACTCTCCCGTGGGAACGGCAGGTGGTGCTGGTACAGCAGTAACAATCGGTGGCGGTAGTGTCGGCTTGCGAGCCGGGGGCGGGGGAGGCGGAGCCTCATCCTCTTCGTCTTGCTCTTCAACCTCTTCTGCCTCTTCCTCCTCTGAATCGCCCTCACCTTCCAGCTCCCGCTCCTCCTCTTCCTCATCGCGAGGCGGAATCTGGGGATTACCGGCGGGTGGCGCGGGCAAAGGACGAGGCCCGCCAGGTCGTGCCGTGGATCTCGTCGGTACCGGAGGAGCATCGTCTTCTTCTGCTTTTGCTGCATCGTCTGTCTCAGTGGAGGCCGCAGGAACATCGTGCTCATGCTTGAGCTCCAGCTCATCTTTCGGGACGTTGGCAGGACGCGAACGCGGCGGAGGGGGAGGCGGGGTGTCATCGTCGATACTCGGAGTCTCCCCAGCGGGCGGATGAAGGGACACCATTTCTGGTTCTTCGTCGAGCTCGAGCTCTCCGCGCTCTGCCTCCTCCATGATCTCGTCCTTCTCACCCCCACCTTCCAACACTCCCTCCTCCAGAACTTCGGGCTCGTCTTCGACAGTATCGTGAATCACACCGGGCCCTTGACTTGCGGCAACACTGCCAATATCACGATCTGCTAGGCCCCCGTCTGTCGCAGGAGCAGCCAATGTCGGCTCGCTTTCGTCCACCTGATCGAAGTCGGTGCCATCGACACTTTCCAATGCGATACCAGCGGCTGCAGCACCCTCCGCGCCCCCAACCCCTCCTCCCACTTCCTCTTCTTCTTTCTCCTGAGCGAGCTGCTCCTCGCTTTTCGGCAACGGAGCCTCCTCGTTCGCCACCATGACTTGGGGAGGTGGCTCGATGCCGTCAGGACCTTCACGCTCCGCGCGCAATTCGGGCTGTTCGGGTGCTTGCGGTTTCTTTTCTTCTGTCTGTTGCACAGTCGTGGGAGTAGTCGACGCAGCCGGTCCTCTTCGTCGAGGAGGAGCTGTCCGTCGAGCAATAGCCGGCATCGGGATGGAAGAAGGGGGAGAAGTGCTTTGGGCCTCCCCAGCAGTGGTATGGACAGGCGCGGGTGAGGTCGTTTCGGCAATGGTCGGACTAGCAGCTTCCTCTGTCTTCTCCGGGGAAGGGCTGACAGAAGCTGGAGCGGCCGCTTCCACAGTTGGCTTGCGAGCCGGCTTTGGCGGTGCCGCCATACCCATTGGCCCTCTGGCGCCGAGTTTGGCCATTCTCGCCGCAATTGCTGCTCTTCTCGCTTTTTCTTGCTCTTCCTCGGTCTGCTCGTCGGGTTCCTCGACGTCCACGGTGCCCGCCAAAGCATCGGCTTTCTCCTCGCCGGGCGACTTGACCTTTCCCCCACCATCACCCTCTGCATCCGCTTCCTCTTCTGGTTCAGGCTCGGGCGCGGGGGGCCGCGACCACACTTTGCCAGACGGCTTCGGTGGAGGAGGAGCCTCCTGCTTGCCGAATGCACCTGCACCTTGCAAAGCGGCCATCCGCTCCCTTAGGGAGATGCCCTTACCGATAGAGGCAGCAGCATCGGACGCCGACATGCCCGTCCCCTCTTGCCGGTCGTCCGAGGGTGCAGGTGCATCCGTAGTTGCGATCGAAGCAGAGGCAGCGCTGCCTGCTGCAGGAGCAGGAGCAGGCGCAGGGGCTGAGGAGCCGCCGGCTGCTTCGCGCTCTTTCGCCTCCTGCTCTTGCCTCAACTTCTGACGCTGACTCCACGTCAGTCCTCCCGTAGCAGGCTTGGGCTTGACTGGGGGCGGTGGGGCCGCCTTGGTCTGGGCAGCATTAAAGAATGCTAGGCGGTCCTTCATTGATTGCCGAGGTGGTGACGCCTCGGATCCACCGACAGGCTGGGTCTCGGCCGCCGGGGGCGCAGCAGCAGGAGCAGGGGCAGGCGTGGGTGCCTTTGACGGGGGCAGAGAGACAGGTTCCAGCCTGGGCGAAGGCGGTGCGGGGGCGTCCTCGGGCACAGGCTCGTCTTTCGTGTCGACAGGAGAGGGCTCTTTCGCCGGCGCCGGCGCAGACGAGGATGCTTCCGGAGCTGCTTGAGGTTCATCAACAGTCTCTGTCTCCGCTTCTACCGGCACAACGAAGTCCTACGTGATCAGCGTATACCATCTCAAGGGAAGAGCATGGTGGACCTTTGGGAACCCGCCCGACTTTGAGCCGTCCAGCGTCTCGCCAATGAGCCAGTCTTCGTCGTCGGGATTCGGACCGGTCACTCTTATGCTGGCTCATCAGATGACCGCAAGAGAAGATACGAAGAACAGCTCACGTCTCGTCCTTGGCAAAGGAGAGGTCGGTCGCATGGGGCGACTTGTATTTGAGCCTGAGGGTCAGTCTTCTGCAAGGTCCATCCACCAGGAGAACGTCTGATCGGGCAGACTGCACAGTCCACTGGAAGGCGTGCGCCAGCAGGATCTTGGTAGACTACTCACGTCGTCTTGGCCAGGTATGGGTACGACATGCTGCCCGGACCGGGGTCGCCGTCGATCAACAACTTGAGCGACGTCTCTGCGCCGCTCGACAACGCCGAAAAGAGCTCAGATTCAGGCCACTCGTGTTTCTCGGCGCGATGGTCTCAATATGAGGGTCGTGGTATAAAGCAAGCAGGAAGGTCGACAAGGACAGAGGGGAGAGCTGTGCGTCGGTGGTCGGGCACTGGTCAATAGCAGTGACGTATGGGTCAATTAGGAACGATTCCTTTCCCACGGCCGTCCAAAATCCATAATTAGAAATGGATGCAAAGTACATTCACAAGATGCCATGCAGAGAAAGATATCACACACACACAGGTAAGAGTGGTGGCAAGCTCCTAGATAGATCGCGACATCTACTACCCTCATCTCGCCAAGATCAAATGGTTGACTGCGCCGGATCCACCACCAAAGGCGTCTCCTTCTGCCTCATGGACAGGTCACGAGCGGCCTCCGTGGCGGACTGCAGTGGCACTGCCGTGATGCCGTTACCGTTCGCATGTCCATTCGCGGACAGTCCGTTGATACCGTTCTGCTTGCCTTCAAACTCTGGCGAGCTCTTGCCCTTGCCCTTCTCGCGTATCGGCGGGGGATGACCCATGAACTGCACCTCGTCGCCTGGTCCACCTCGGGGCGATCCCGGGCGAGGCCACATGGCGTGTTGGAAGAAGAAGTCTGGATCGAACTTCTCCTTGATTCTCGCGAGGCGGTAGTACGATGAGCCAAAAGTGCCTCTGACAGCGGCGTGAGTGGCAGACTGCAAGAACTGCGGGAGGTCAGTCATGAAACGACTGGGGAACTGTCGACCTACGCAGGGAAGCGGTCCTCCTGGGGAGTTTGGCAGAATGACACGATCGATCCAGTCCTCGGCAGTGAGGACACATTGATTGTCCTGGGGTGGAGATTCTGTGTGACCCCATTGATGCAGCGCAGCAACAGTAAACGCAGATTCTCGGTGCGAATCTGGCCAACACGTGTCTTTGAAATCCATTGTCGCACCAGAGCCCGTGTACTCAAACAGCCAAGCTGCACGTAAATATCTGACATATCGACAGTCAAGTGGAACTCACTGCAACCGTCGGGAACATTGGAGAATCGATCACATGTCTCGTCGATGACATCGTCAGACAACGATTTCAGCATGCCGCTCTTGATATACCATTTGCGACCAAATCCACCCCGCAATATTTCCTCCACTGCCACTTGCTGTCTTTCGAATGTGCGCTCTGAGAAATCGCGGAACACCAGGGCGGCGCCTTCGTAGCTGCTGATGGCCTGAACGTAGGTGTCACCCTCACTTCTCGGGCCCGAAAAGCACAACTGGATAACGACGATCGCTTGGTCGCCTGTCGGTCCGGCAGTCATGATGATATTGCAGTAGACCGTGCGAGGTGCACCCTTGATACAGTCGCGCAAGTGACGAAGAAGTCCAGGAGTCGTATCTCGGCCAAAGGCGTATATGAGGTTGCCGGCGTAGACGCTGGGCAGGTAAAAAGCCTTTGCACGAAAGCGAGTCACAACACCGAGCATGGCACCCGCTCCTCTGAGGGCGTACCAGACATCCCTCGGATCCTCATCTGGTTTCCATTCGCCAGAATGACTGTCCTTGGAGACATAGATTATGCGACCATCCGCCAGAACGATCTCTGCCTCCACCACGTTGTCCATAGCCAAGCCATGCTTGCGACCGATGAAGCCGAAACCGCCGCTCAAAAACTGCCCCGAGCCCACTGGGAAGGCAGAAGTCGGCACATGGTAAGCGCCAAAGGGCGAAGCAGCTGTGGCCGCGTCCAGCTGTTTGGACTTGACGCCTGCACCGAAAGTAGCGATGGTATAGGGCGGTGGATCGGCATTGGTGTTGAGCATGAGACGTTGCGGCTCGAAGGTATTCCATGATGCCGAGTCGGACACGCTCGGGGCACCGCCAAATGAGCTGGAGACGAATGGGTAGGCGCTTGTTGAGGTGGGCGAGGGGTTCACGTAGGTCATGCGCGGGGTAGGAAGCACGGGAGGGGTCTGCGTTGATCCAGTGGTGTTGGTCGCCGACGGACTGGGTCCATCGAGGGAGGCTAGGAAGGACTGGAAATCGCCGTCGCCGCCGTTGAGGCCATCGAGCGCTCCCGCTTGGCTCTGCGATCTTGCCTTGCCTCGTATGGAGCCGTCCAACAGGTCGTCCTCGGCACTGCGCTTGCTGCCATTTGACGGACGCTTGGTGGGATTGCTCTCTGAAAGAGACGGGGATTCGGAGGGCAAGGCGATGGTGACATCGTCCAGGAGGGACAAATCCACGATGACATGACCGGCAACCTGTCATCAGATCCCTGACCCTTGTTCGCATGCGACAAGAGAAGCCCACGGATCCACCATGCACGCCGGTGCCACCTGCCTTGACACTGAGCTGCAGCCCCTCCAAGCGACAAAACTTGATCGTCCTGCTCGTCAGACATGAGGCCGAGAAGCGGCATGAGCAGCCTCACTTGCTAACATCAAGAGCGTTTCGAGGTCTGACAATAGCCAGCGCATACGTCTTTACCGCGCCGTTGAAGATGGTTGCATACGATTCGAAACTGGCATTTAGCGAATGCGTGGTGAGGGGTGCTATGCACGGCGCACCTGTCATCTTCCCTGCATGACACCTCTGCAGAGCTGCCCTGCAAGGCCTCCTTGAGCCCGCTGACTACGTCCTTGGCTTCACGGGACTCTGGCAGCGGCTTGGCGAGGAAGGGATAGACGTATTCGGTCTGTGAGGATTTGGATGTTGAGAAGTTGAACGCTGTCATCTTGCGAGCGGAAGGAGCGGTCGTGAGGAGAGAATCCACATTACACGACGAGAGAGGCCTCTTATGCTCCCCGTAGGTGTGCGTGCCAACGAGCCGCTCGAGGAGTCTTGCTCGCCAGACAGGGTCGGGAACGGGCGACGAGGGCGGCGGCGAGTGGGATGAAAGTGATGACACCCCTCGTGCCGATGGGCAGTCCTTTCGGCACGCTCGACTAGACTGGAATCTCAGAACTATCAAAGGGGGGCGAGGGCGACCTGTAGATCTGTACAGAGAGAGAAGAGAAGTGAGCGATTTGAACAGAAGAGAGAAGGAGCGTCTCCCGTCTCTTTCACTTTGTTCCCGAGAGATGACCTCTTGGTTCCTCTCGGCTTGTCCTCGATAGGTTCAACTGGAATCAATCTTAAGGGAAAGGTATTACGGGAAGGGGTTAAATTACCCTAATCGGCCTCTCACTCCCGGCCGCGCTTTCCGTATTTCCTAATGGATTCGCTGCCAGAGAAAGACTGAGCCTCGACAATGTCGGTCAGCGACTCTGTCCTCCATGTCCTTCAGCAAACTCTGGATGTCATCCTCGGCAGTCTCATATGACTCATGCGGTCTCGGCTCACTGCCGCTGTCATGTATGCATGCTTTCCTCTTGCTCAAAGAACCCTGGGGCATCCAAACCAATCTCGGCGTGAGAGGTGCCACATGCCCGTAATGCCGCTTCCCCCACCCCCGGTCGGTCATGTGTGAGCAGCCCCGTTCGCGTCTTGTCTGTCCATCACCACTCGCCCATCCTCTCCAAAACAAAAGCCTGCGAGCCCGAGTGCATGTCTCACACGCCCACCACGTCCGCCCCCTCGGGTAATGCCACAACAGCAGCCAAGCCGTCTTTGACCGGCGTCAGGATCAAGCAGCGCAAACGACAGGCTCAGGCAGCCGCAAAGTTCGAGCCAGAGGGTTAGTCGTGAATGTGAGGGCGATGCTGACGGGCAGGCTTCCGTGACGCCCTCTTGCTGCATCTCTCACTCCTCCCCGCGCCCATCACCGTCGATCCGCTCGTCGCCAAGCTCGTCCAGGCAGGTGTCACCCTCGAGTTCTTGCGATACTATGAGCAGCTGTTCGAGCTCCTCTTTGTCGGAGGGCTCCTTCAGCCGGGAGGCTCTTACCTCGATGACAAGCGATCTCCGGTCTTCATCGTCCGTGAGGGCGAGCACGATGGCCCCATGATAGTAGAGACTTTCAAAAGGGTCATTCAGCGGTACAAGTACCTTCAGAAACCCCTCGAGGAAAACTTTTTGCCCGACATCTTGGGCTACGTTGCCAAATACGACCAGGCCGCACGGGAGAAACTGGCAGAGGCCACTGCCCTCTTCATCATCGAGCTGCAGCTATCCCCTCGGTGCCTCACCTCTCTAGCCAAAGACCATGTCGTCAAAGATGGTGTTGCCCTTGGATTCCTCACTTCGTTCTTCAAGACCTTCCTCGCCAAGCAGAACGTCGACGTCCTAGGCAGCACTCTCCGCAAATCGGGTCTGCGAGACATTTCCCTCGTCTTCCCGATCCAGATCCGAGACCGCAAACACCTCGAGGAGCACTTCAAGAAAGAAGGTCTGGAGAAGATTAACGAGTGGTATGCCAAAGTCGCACTCAATGAGGCGGAGAAGGAGACGGTTGCCAACGTTTCAAGAATGGTACACGATGAAGAAACCCCAGAGCAGGTTCGTGCAGCGCTCTGCCGAGGATGCTGATACTAATGTCCAGATGGTCGAGGCGCTCAAGACGCAACAGGCCGAATCGCCCGTGACCGAGGCTGATCTTGTGGACTGGATCTGGCAGGGTCTCATGCGATCCCTAGACCTGAGCAGTGGCCGGGCGGATCAGAACGATGGCATGGTCGTGCAGCATGTGACGGTCAGTTTTGCCACTTTTTACTTCTGTTTACTTGCTGACGGACAGACCTACGCGCCTGTCCTGGAGGCTTTCTGCAACGGCGCACGGGCCGAAGTCGGCCTCATCAACGCGGTACAGGTCCACTGTTACACCGACACACGGGTTATGAAAGCCTTCCCGCAGATCATCAAAGTCCTATACAACGCCGACTGCATTTCGGACCAGGCGATCCTGTACTGGCACAGCAAGGGCGCCAAGCCGCAGGGCAAGCAGCACTTCCTCAAGGTCACCGAGCCACTCGTAAAGGCGAGTTGGCGGTCCCGCCAGGTCTAGCCACCGCTGACCAACAGTTCCTTGAGGAGCAGGATTCCGACGAAGAGTAGACGCATTCTTGTGACGGTCAGTCGCCTAGCATCATGCATTGATATACTGCAACATTTCGTCTTTGAGGTCGTCTGTAACGCCTCGTCCGATCAAAACCACTTTGCCCCGCGCTTCAGGTGTTGGTGATGATGCGGTGTACTCTTTCAGCTCGAACAGGTCCGTGACGCCTTGCAACACGTACTGCCTCCCGTCGAGCAGTGGGATGAAACCTTTTGACCGAAGAATGTCGGGCGGATCAGAGCCGGAAGGCAGGCGATGATTCCATAGCAAACTCTCGAGGAATGCGTTAAGGCGGTCATACTGCTCTGACGAGAGTGGCGGAAAGGGTACGAGGACGGTCGAGATACTGCCGTGTCTACCAGGTGCTGGGTGGTCATGCTCGTGCTCTTGATCCTCTTCATCCTCGTGGTCATCTTCGTGATCGTCGTTGCCTACGGGCGGCCGGTGGGTATCCGAGAATGCGTGCAGATCAAACAGCTCCCGAAGGTCTATCCGACTCTTTACCGTCCTGCGTATCCTCAGTGTCGGGTTGAGCAGCCTCACCACTCCCTCCACCTCTTCTACTAGATCCGCATCGGCGATGTCAGTCTTGTTGAGCAGGATCATATCGGCGCATGCTATCTGGCTATCCCTCAGCTCCCGAGGCGGTCCAAGCAGACGATGACGATGACTCACCGCTGACACTCCGACTCGCCCTCAGCCGCATGGGCCAGCTGCGGGAGGACGTTCTTGCAGTCCACCACGCACACTATGCCGTCCAGCACCAGATCGCCCATCTCTTCGTTGGACCAGAAGCGGCGCGCAATGGGCCCCGGGTCCGCGAGACCCGTGAGCTCGACGAGCACCCAGTCCACACCGCCCTGGATGCCCTGCACCATCTCCTCGATCGCCGCGATGCCCATGTCTTTCACCGAGCAGCACAGGCAGCCGTTCGGCAAGCTCAGGAACGACTCGGTGCGCGCCTGCGTCGCGGGGTCGTTTAGCGTCAACGCCTTCTCTGCCCGTCAGCCCGAGAGCCCTCCTTCCGACGACCGACCCGCCCTCGATGTCGGTCGAATCCCCAAAGTCGTTCATGCACACCGCTATCCGGTACCCGTGGTCGGCCGTCAGTATGTACCTGTTCTTAGCCCTTTCTCGGTCTGAGCTGACATCCAGATTGGGACGCACTCGAGCAGCGTCGACTTGCCCGCTCCCAGGTAGCCCGTCAACAGCGTCAGCGGCACCTTGCGCCGGTCGTAGGATCCAGGCGGGCTCCGTGAGGGCCCGGCGACGGGTTCGAGGTCTGGCACATCGTCATCGTTGGCGACGGCTACGAGACTGGCCGGCATCAGTCCTGTCTCATACTGGCCAGGTATCAGAGGGGCTCACTCGGGCACTGGCTCGTCCATCTCGCTCATCGCTCTGAGGTAGCAGTGACAAAGAGCTTGGAGCATTGGGATTTTCCAGAAGAGCGGTGGGTTGGTGCCTGATTCACGTTGGCATTCGATTACGCCGACACGCCGTCACTCTTTCTTTATTTTCGGGTACAAACCACATCGCCACCGCAGCAGCAGCACGCAGCCACCCAACAGTACAAAGGTATTCCTCGACGAGTCGCAGCAGTTCTCATCGCATCTCCCACTCCCCCTCGCTTCGCAGCCAATCTTGCTCTTCATGTTTCGAGACCATGCCTCTCTTTGTTCAACCACATCCCTTTGGCCGTCCCACAGAACCGAGTGAGCGTCGCCAGTCAGCATGAGTCGGCTTTGGGGTCGCACGCCGGCTCGGGCGCTACTCTTCCTGGGCCTGCTCTGCATCGTCGTCTTCTCTCTCAGCTCCCTCGGCAGGACACGGGTGGTGTTCAGGAGTGGATCGGCTTCAGCTGGCTTCGTCGAAGCCGAAGCACTGAAAGCGACGCTATCTCTTGCGGACATTGTCGACCATGCCCGGCAGCATCTTGCCGCGGTCACCGAGGGGTACGATGTCGCCGCTGGGGATCGAGACCTGGGGCTGCAGCTGGGCAGCACGACGTGGGACGGCTACGTGGACGACCTGCGCTCGTACTACGACGAATTCTTTGCCCCCTCGGACGCCTCGCATGACCAACACGACGAGGCGCAGGGTGTGCTGGACAGTGCCGGCGGCAGCCTGCTCGACCGTATCCTCGGCCGTCTGTCACTTCTCCCTCACCCATCTGCTCCCCTCCCAAAGTACATCTACACGACCGACCTCGACCCGCCCGAGAAGTTCCCGCAGCAGTTCCGCTCGTGGGTCGAGCTCAACCCCGACTGGTCGACCATGTTCGTCTCGGATGACGAGATTGAGGCATGGCTACATCGCAGCTTCACCAGTGGCGAGGGCGTGCTAGAGGAGATGCAGGCCTTGCACGGCACGCTTGGCGTCGTCCGCGCAGACCTCTTCCGGTCAGTCCTCCACCGACATCTCTCGCTACCGGCTAACGACTCTATAGGTATCTTGTCCTCCTGTTGAACGGGGGTGTGTACACAGATACCGACACCGCATGCGTCAAGCCCGTCAGCGAGTGGGCGTCCAACCCTTCCCTACTCCATTCATCGGATCCTATTTTGAATGCTATCCCGGCCCTCACGGCACTTGCCACCGCGCAGACGGGATCTTTGGAAGGCGATTCGGGTCCTGGACTGCTCGTAGCCATTGAGACGGACTCGTTGGCCACAGGCGCAGATTGGCGAGACGAGACCTTCGCCCGAGGTCTCCAAATTGTGCAGTGGACATTGATGGCCAAGCCAGACCACCCGGTCATGCTCGACGTGCTGGGCCGGGCGCTGCGCAAAGCGAAAGAGCTTAGACTGAGCGAGACGGCGCCAACGAACAAGGAGGACGCAAAGGGCATTGTGAGTGCCCTCCCTTGATACCGGACCACTCCTGAGAGCAGCTTGACTGGACCGGGCCTGGGGTCTTCACTGATGCGGTGCTCCGATACCTTCTTGTCAGGCATGGAGTACGGCCCGAACAGCTCAGTCACCTGTCTGGACCGGTGAGAATAGGGGACGTCGTGTAAGTATCACTACAAGTGTCGTTGACAGCACGCTGATGTCAAGGGTCATGCCTGTTCATAGCTTCCGGGCGGATGCGTCAGAAGGCGATCAAGGAGAACATAAGGTTGTATGGCACGGGTGAGTACTCGCGCGTGGTCACGAACTTATGCCTGACTGCGCCAGCTTTTTTGGGCGTTGGAAGTCGCCTCCTCGGTCAGAAGAAGTGAGCGAATGAGGTATGAACAAAGAGGCATAGATTCGCCAAGCATGTGTCTGCACTTCCAAAACGTCCAACACCACCATCATACATCACATCATGCATGCATTGTTGTACCGTTCGTGCTGCGCTTTGAGATCCGCCACCCAAGCAAGTGCCACCCAGCATCGCCCACCGTGGCGGGGCACCAGAGTCCGGACCCAAGCCGGTGCTCTCCGTCTCGCCACGGACACCGGACACTGCGCCTTCCATTGAGCTCGAGCGGCGATCCTTCTCGTGTCCACCTCATTACATCGCGCTCGCACGACATGTCCGAGCCCATACCCAGCACATCCCAGTCTCCCACGGACCCCGCGCCGGCACCGCCGCCGGCCAAAGCCAAGCCGCGCGCGAGGCTCGGTCCGACCGAGATTGTCGAGCTGCCCGCCACGGACTCCGAGCCGGACGACGATAGTGATGGCGGGTCGCACGCCGGTGCAGACGGCGACGAGACGGACCAAGACTTTCTCGCTGGCTATCCGGACGACACAGAAGTGTGTCCCGGCTCACTGGTCATCTTGCGGAACAGAAGGTCAGCTGACGCGCAGGACCTCCAGCTCCAGCACTTGCGGCTGAAGACGGCCGCGCTGCCCGGTCTGTCCCTGCGCCGCTTTCCGCACCTCCAGCGCCTTTGCCTGAGGCAGAACGACCTCTCCTCGCCCATCCCGCCAGAGGCGTTCGAGGGTCTGGCCGAGCTGGAGGAGCTTGACATGTACGATAATCGCCTCGGACCGCGAGTTGAGGACGAAGAGCTGCGCGGGTGCCCGAATGTGACGTGAGCTGTGCAGGGCAGAGTACTCTCACTTGCCGAGTCAGCTGACGCGCCAGATCGCTCGACCTGTCGTTCAACAATATCCGGCACGCGCCCTCGTTGCCCTCGCTGACGAAAGTGCAGACGATCTACCTCGTGCAGAACAAGATTGGGCATGTACATCCTGGCGCGCTAGACTGGTGCCAGGGCACGATGAAGAGTATAGAGCTGGGCGGGAACCGACTGCGGGTGAGCTGGCCCACGATCCCGCCTAGGAGAGTGGCAGGCAGCTCATGTTTCAGGCAATCGAGAACCTGGACAAGCTCGTCAAGCTGGAAGAGCTGTGGCTGGGCAAGAACAAGATTCGTGTCCTCGAGGTGAGCGCACCCAGAGGCCCAGCACGAGACGTGCTGAGTGCAGAATCTTTCCACATTCAGCCGCCTGCGCGTCCTGTCGATCCAGTCGAACCGCCTCACCAAGATTGAGGGCCTGGAGGGCCTGACCGAGCTGGAGGAGCTATACCTCTCGCACAACGGCGTGCAGAGGATCGAGGGTCTAGAGCATAACGCAAGTCAAGCTTGCCAAGTACATGCGCCCGCTGACATTCAGACCAAGCTCAAGACGCTCGACGTGGGCAACAACCAGATCTCGACGATCGAGAACATCTCGCACCTCTCCCTGCTCGAAGAATTCTGGGTGGGTCCCTCTTCGCCATGCATGCCATGCGCGGACTATGCTGATCTGCAGGCGAGCAATAACCAGATCCCGGACTTGTCGGCGCTGGACACTCAGCTCGCACCCCTGCTCAACCTTGCTACGGTCTACCTCGAAGGCAACCCGTGTCAGACCAACGACGTCAATTACCGGAGAAAGGTCATCTTGGCATTGCCACAAGTGCAGCAGGTCGACGCGACTTTTGTGAGGTCATAGCCCCTGCTCTGGTACTCGAGGCAGCCCTGCTGCCTTGAACTCCCGTTAGCGCGCGACTCTCCCCTCTGAGTCATGCGCGGGATCAGAGAAGAGGCCCTGATGCAATCTCACCATGGACACTATGACCTACTTGTGCGCCGATAGAGGTCAATGAACCACCCCACGTCTTGCCATTGCATCAACACATGCATACAAGTGAATGGCTGTTGGAATAAATATGCACCATGATGAGATGACAACCTGAATGAAAGGTCTAGTTCAGCCAACCGCGACACGTTGCTGCACCGCACAAGCAGGGCACTCTGAGCGCGGGATCCGTCTCGAGCGGGAATTTGTAATCGTACAGGATCTCCTCGCCCGGATGAAGGGTGCGCTTGGCATAAATGACGATCTGCACGTCAGGCAAGACTACCCGAGCAATGCCAGACATTGTACGCACCTTGGACTGCCCATTGATCGAAATGATTTTGGCCGAGGCGCTTGGGTCACACGAGTGATTGATGAGCCTACTGACGCTGCCCTTGAATGTCGCGTCGCAGACCATATCGCCGTCGATACGGAAGAGGTAACTGCTCCCGATACCTTGCTTGAGGTAGCGTTGTTCGCGGATATCTGCCACCGTAGACCGGACGATCTCGCCGACATACTCGCACACCATCTCGCCCGTCTGGATGGTCTCCATAGCGTACAGACCGTATCCCTCGATAGCCGACCGGGCGAAACGCAGCTGCTTCTTCCGGATCCGGAGCTGGTTGAAGGCGAACAGATCCGACTCGGCCGTGGCAGAGGCCACTGTCTTTCGATGCGACTCCATGTCGTGCGCCAAACGTCGACCAGTGACACGGGCTGTGCGGCCAGTTGTGAGGGCGGTGGCATCTTCGTTGGCGACAGCGGCTCGATTGCGCTGAGGCAGGTAGGACGATTTCTGAATCTGTGGAATCTTCTTCCAGCCCTGCGCTCGCCACGATCCGGAATCATGGTATAGAGGATGCCCAGTGTCCAGCTCCTCTTCGTCGTCGGAGAAATCTGGAGCAGTCGTGCCCTCGGCTGCGGCCAATGCTTGCCCGAACCAATACGCATCCTCTTCGTCCTCTATCGCATGGCTCTCAATGAGCTTGTCCACAAGCGTTGCCACCTTTTTGACTGGCTTCTTGGCTTTAACCACTTTGACTTCGGCAACTGGGATAATGGGCACCGCTTCGGGTTCGATTGTCTCGGCCTCGATGACGGGAGACGTGATTCGCGCCTTCTTGGCAGGCCTGGACTTTGCACCAGCTCCTCGTTTCGCACCGGCTTTGATGGCTTGACTAGGTTTCTCTTCAAGGGTTGCCGGACCCGGTGTGGACTCGGGCGTAGACTCTCGCGAAGGAGGCTTTCGCACAGCTATCGCCGGGGCATCAGACACCTCTGAGTCGCTGGAATCTGAGAATTCTGGAGTCTTGATCCGCTTGATGACCTTAGGTGCTACTTTGATCTGTGGTTTCACTGGCAAGACACGGTTCTTCTTTGCGATCGTCAAGGAGCGCCACGACAAGCCGGCTTTGGCATCCACATCACCGTCCAGCTTCTTGGCCGTGGGTGGCGACTCCACGATCGTGCTGATCCGGTGACCCTGTACGGCCGTTCCATCCAGAAATTTGGCCTGACTCGCCGCCCTCTCGTTGTCGAACAAGATGTACCATCCGCGATATGTCGACAAAATCCGCGTCGGCTTGAAGGTCTGGAAGTGCTTGCCAAGATGAGCTTCGTTCAGGTCGGTGATGGGCAACTGTTTGGCGTCGATGTGTACGTGAGGAAAGCCATTCGTATTCATTTCCTCCTTGACCGATTCAGCACGCGCCAGCTCATCCGGAGTGGGACCCGTGGGGGCACGCGGGCGACCACGGACCACCGGAGACCTTGGTCTTTGCGTGTGCGCCGGTCGATCATCATCAAAGTCGCCTTCGCGATCCGACAGGCTGCAGGTGGAGCATGAAGAGGGGTGAGATGAAGCTCGACGTGCTCGACCTCTTGATCGAGAACGCGAACGAGAGCGAGAATGTCCACGATCTTTCCCAGGGGCGTACGAGTCCCGCAGTGGTCGGTCCTGCCGTCGAGGTGCAAACGGAGCATCCACGAATGAAGCGCTGGTCACTGGTCGGAACGGGATCCGCGGAGGGGTCGGACGACTGGGCAGTGTCTGCTTGAATGCCGACGTGAAATTTCGTGGAGCAAGAGGGATCGCTGGAGCAGGCCGGAGTCGTTGGCCTAGGGGAACCGCGAACGGCTTGGGGATGGGTCTTGACGGAAGGCCGCTCGCAGCGTCGACTCGAGGGGTTCCGGCGCCACTGGACGGGGTCGCGGGGACCACACCATGAGGGGCCGAAGGACCAGGCGTTGATGCCGGTGTTGAGACAAGTTTGGGCTTCGGTTTGTACCTCCTCTCCATCTCGTCTTTCACTGCTTGTTTTGTCCTTAGACCCCTCCCGTCCAGCACGACTTTGATCTTCTCATCTCCTGCATGGCCTACCCGCTGTCCGTCGCACATTCGCACGACCCTGACCGCCGTGTCGTGAGGGCTGCCCTTCTGACCCGAAGCTGGGCCCTCGAAATTGATCCAGCATATCCCGAGCTGAGATCCGGATCTTTCGTCCATCTTCGCGTCCACGTCCCTTATCCGGCCGTGCATACGGAAAAACTTGGTTATCTGATCGACAGTGGTCAAGGGATGCAGTCCTGTGACCAGGACAGCGGTCGGAGGTTGAGGAGGTTTTGCCCACGTAGCATTGTCATCCCACTGGTCGTCAGTTGCCCCTCACTCAGAATGACCCTTGTACCAAAACCCACCTCATATGTGATTCCGTGAAACGCAGGCCGGCATTTCATCGATCCTCGTCCTCGCTTGCGAACTTCATCGTCCACCTTGAGTCGAGGGTCCTCGGGCTCAATGCCTTCGCCATCCAGCCGCTTGATGGGTTGTTCATCGGTCTGCTTCTTGTCCAGCAACATCCAATTGCCTAAGCCAGGACGGCGGTGGACACAAGCCGGCGGTTCATAAGCTGGCTCGGCGTGAGGATGCGGAGTCCGTGAAGGACTTCTGGGAGATCGAGCCCCTACTTCCAACGATGGTTGTCTAGAGCGAGAGGGACCGCTTTCACTCTCGCTCGAAGATGTGTAGCTATCTGTCGATGGGGATCTTCGGAGAGGTAAATCGCGAAAGTGAAATGCCGGAGGCGCTGGGGCTGCTGATGAAAGTTGCCGGGGAGGGCTTTTAGGTCGTAGGGGCGAGCTAGTCTTCTGAGGAGATAGTGCACGGGAAGACGAGGCAACGCCATTTGGTACAGCGGGAAGATGTGACTCGGACAGCCTATTTGGCGGCTTCGGGGAGCGGGGCGGAGGGGAGCTGCCGGGCATCAGTGGGGGAGGCGATGGCGGAGGGCGAGGTAACAGATTTCTGGGAGGTGAAGGTTGCTTCAGCAGAGCAGCTTTTATGCTCGGCGGCGATGGCGGTCTTGCTGGAAGACCTGAGGGTCGCCGATCCGGCAAGTCGAGGAGAGGCGACTTGGTTCTAGCTTTACCGTTTACAGAGCTATCAGCCCTGGAATTAGGGAGGGGTATAGATATCTGCGTGTGCTTGGCAAGATCGCCAGGCGGTCGCTTAACTGGCGACTTGGACCGCCGGTGCTCGCGCGACCCACCTGCCGAGGCCAATGTAGTGGATGCGGACGGAAAGCCCTCCGCCCGGGCGGTCGAAGACGAGGGCCGTGACGCGCCATTGAGCCTTGAGTTGCCAGAAGGACCAGTTGGCGGTGACCTCACGGGACGACTGCCATCACGGCTTCCGAAGAATTCACCTATACCTGGCGGTTTGTAGGCGTGCCGTTGCGCAGGAAACGAGTGGGGATCTGGGCGCGGCCAGTGAAATGACGGCCCAGGCGCACTACGAGCAGACTCATGCTCCAGATTCCTGAGCGCTTTAGGACCCGTGGGAGGTAGCCGTACGGTGGGTGATGACGAGGATGAGGCGGACGGTCCTCGGGGAGGGTCAAAAGGGGCCATCGCTCACACACTCGGCGATGAGTGGCGTGGGCAGCGAGCGAGCGCAATGCTCTACTGGCGCATCCAGCCCATGTCAGGAGATTCTGACGAGGCCGCTGCTCGAGAGATGTCTAGGTGGGGCGAAGGAGAAGCGAAAGAGAGAGAAGGAGAAAAGAGCAGCGCAGATAACTTGGGCGTCCTGGACGCGCGTGGCTCGGACCCTTGACTGCCGGAAAGCGGAGAGCGCCGCCTTTTCAGTCTCGACACCTTCCTCTCCACTACCATGTGCATGTCTGGTCATTGACTGTAATACATATCGGCAACGCGCGTGCAGGTGCGAGTTGCGGGGGACAGGGAAGGATATGGGAAGGGAAAAGGGGAGGGATTGAGGAGCCGCCGAAATCTATGCGTCTGCCTAAGAGAGGTGGAAGGACCCTCCGCCATCCTGCATAGCCCGCTGTAGCTGAGCCGCCAAGATCTCCTTGGTCGAATAGTCGGGCATCTTGAGGTATTGAGCGCAGGTCATGACACTGGGAAGGTAGTCGTCCGCCTTGAAGGGCGCTTCGTGAGGTTTTCGCACCACCGTGAAGGGAGGCTGCAAACCTCGGAAGCCGCCGATGGGAAGTTTGGGCGCACCAGTGATGCTGCGAGGTGAAGTCAGCTCGACTCGAACAGAATGTAAACATGACGACTTACAACTGCAAGAAATGCCTTCTTTGCTCTTGAGTGTACCCGCTCATCACCTCGATGAGATTCTGCACGGCCCGAGATTCAGACGTGTACCCGTGATCCGCCTTGATGGCTTGCTCCAGTACGTCTTTCGACCAGTCCTCTTCTGCATTGCCAAACAGGACTCCCAGCTCATCCGACGAGAAAATGCCGAGATCGGTGATGGGGAAGATCATGGAGAAGCCTTCCCGGAAGGCCCTGACCTGCGCCATGATACCAGACCCCAGCGTCAGGTCGAGGACCTTTTCGATGTACTCCTCCAAGTTCGAGTCGTCTACATCCGTAAAAGCACCGCGCGGCTTGAGATCGATCGAGTAGCCCGGAAGGGTGAAGTCGAGCGACAAATCTGCTAGCTTGGCATCACCGACCGTCAGAGCGGCAAGCTTATTGCGGCGGGTCGACGCCGGGAGCTGGAGAGCTTCAATCTCTTTGCGAGCGATCGCGTAATTCTGTAGTCGCTCGAGCGATCGCGCCAGGGCCGGGTCGACCAGCTTGAGATTGCCAATGGTCTTCTTGACGGGTATGCCGAGGATCAATCTGAGGAAGAGCGTGTTGAGGTTGACGTCGATGATACGAGAATCGAGGAGAGCTCGACCGACGAACAAGCCCAAGATCCTGTACCACGACATCCGGGATCTGCGGCATCAGTCATGATTGACAGCTGAGCAGACAAAACCCACCCTGACACTGATGCAGGCTGCTCTTCAGGCCCGACTGGAGCGGGGAACAGACCTCGAGGATGGAAGACGTATGTTCCAGACTTTGACTCGTCCTCGTCCCTCCAGATCTTTAAGGTCCGCCGAGCAAACTCTTTCGAGGCAATAGAGTAGAACTCAAGGGTCGGACCCAAGCCAGTGCCGATCTCATCAAAGTACTCCACTTCAAGGATACCTCCAGAAGTCCCATACAGCTCCATCACCTTCACACAGGATTCGAGCAGTTGCGCACGCGATATGCGCACCTTCTGCCTACCTATGCGGCCGAAGGGATTGAAGTCATCACGACGGTTGTTCGACCGATTTTGGCTTGACGAACGAGCAAGGAGCCTTTGGTAGCCGAAGGAGGTTGCTTGCAGGAAGTTGTAGCGAGTGTCAAATGGAAACAAGAATGAGAAATGCCGGGGCAGCTCTGTTGCCCATTCAGGCAGACAGTTGCTTTACATCAGTCACCGCCAAGCGCCCATGGATATGAGAAAACTTTACCTCGCAATGATCATGGTCTCTTCAAGTTGCCTTGTAAGCTTGGCCGTGAGCTTGTTGTTGATGAAGAGGTTCTCGTCCAATCCATCTTCGCTCTTGCCAGTCAGGTCGCGATGCTCCGCGAACAGGGTGTGCACCACTCGTAGTAACCGCAAGATCTTGGATGTCGGAGCACTCGGATCTAGCGCTCCGGGCAGGGCACTTGCTTCGGACGCTGGGGAAGGCGCCTCTGCAGGCGGCTTGCTAGAAGCAGGACCTTCTACCTTCTTGAACTTGAAGCATACAGGCGCGCCGAAGGTACTGCCCCCAAATTGTCCTCCTGGCAACACAGGTTGATGCTTGTGTACAGCTCCATAGATGGTGTCTTCGAGCCCCACAGGAACGCCATTGAAGCTGAATTCCAGATGCCAATCACTAGGAGGAGCCTTTAGTGCTCCAGCATACGACGCAAGGGGCTTTGTGGCTGCTGAAGGCCCAGTAGTGTTTAGCGTCGAGTTTTGGGAGGGCGTGGCGACTCGTGTTCCGTCAGGAGTCTTGGCTTCCACCTTGGACCCGTCTGCTGGTCAGACTTAGCAATGGGCAAACTCAATGCAGACTGACCTGGAGCTACCGACATGTTGACGACTCTTTCCTGCGGGCGATTGATTTCTTCATCCATCTCTTCTTCGAAGACCTCTGCATCGTAGTCATCATCAGAGTAGTCTTCGTCGAAGTCCATATCCATCGGCATACTAGGCAAGATGCTGGGCTCAGGAGCACTGGATGAGAGTGCCGGCGCCGGCGCACTTGGAGGGTCGGGACCAGCTGTGGCCGCTTCGGAGTCAGGATTGGCCCCGCTGAGCCGCGCGCTCCTGCGGCGCTGCGGTGGCCCACCCTGCGCTGCAGCCGCATCCGTGGGGGCAGGTACGGGCTGTCGCGTGGTCTCGGGTGCTGAGGCTGGTACAGTGGGGTTCGGAGGGCCACCGAACACATTCGATCCCGGGGGCGGAGGCACAGCGCCAGCGAGGGCGGACAAGAGACGAGATGTCGAGGTCGAACCGCCCATTCGAGGGATCGGTATACCGCCAGAGGAAGAAAACAAGCCAGAGAATGCTTGATTGGACATGAAGTTGCCGTCAGCCACTCGAGGACGTAGGTAATCATGCAAGGCTTGGAAAGGTGCGATAGCTTGGATCGTGACGGAGATGTTGCTAACGGGCTTGGGGATGTTCTGCCCCTCTTCGGCTTGTAGTCGAATGCGCATTGTGCGTCCAAGGCCGCCGCCCGACGAGGGCCTGCCGGTGTCGACCATACCGCCAAACGCGGTCTCGACTTCAAACGTCTCAAGTCGCCCCAGACTCTCGTGCAGTCGTTTGATTAGCATGATGAGAGGACTTGGTGTGACCGCTGTAGTCTGTGAGAAAATCTCGTAGAGAAGCGCCCGGCGCTGATCAGAGGGAACAACTCCATCGATGTCCACATATTCCAAGAGGCCGTCCACGAGTCCGCTCTTGAGCATCTCGAAGCTGGACAAGGCTTGCCCGACATCGGCGAACCGGGCAGCTATGTGCGTGAGCGCGTCCCGAAGCTCCGACTCTTTGGCTTGAGATCCACAAAGCTGCTTGACCTGCACACTGAGATCGTCGAAGACAGCTGAAGCGGCTGAATGATGGTCTCCGCCAACGTCAAAGATCTTCTTAGCGCCCAAAACTCGGGCTCGAAGGATGTTTGCGTCGCTCTGTGAAATGGCCGGCGCCTTGACTTTGGGCGCACTGGGTGCCGGGGCGTTTTCGGCCAGGAAAGTCGACATGGAGGGTACGCCAGCAGCATTCAGGAGAGGTTTAAGGTCCTCTGGTATCTGCAGACCGGATGGCATGGGCGGTAGAGTCGAGTCGTCCGGTTCAGCCTTGACCTTGGGCGATTCAGCTTTCGGGGGCGGAGTCAGGTCTTGCGCCGCGAGATTCTCAATCTCAAAGACAACACCTTCGCGGAGGAATGATGTAGCGTAAACATCGGGCAGCTTGGTCGCCAACAATTCAACAAGCTGCAGAGCTTGCAAAACATACGCCGCATTATCTTTCGAAGAGATGATAGCCCCGAGGAAACTTGCCATAGGTACAGTGGCCAGTGCCGACTTCAGCTCCTCGGGTCCGGCGTACGCTATGGCCCGGACGAGCGCGGACAAGACTTTAGTTCGCACCCGGGTGGCGACCGAGGCCGCGTATACGTCCACTAAGACCGGTACCAGCGACTTGATAAATCTGGATATGAGGGTCCTATTCTCCTTGAGAAGCTGTAGTCGTCGTCCAAGTTGAACTTCGGCTTCCCGCTTCGCCTTCAAGATGGATTCCCGGACGGTGGAAGATCCTATTGGGGTGTTCTCGTCCGCGGGTGGAGCGGAAGCGGAAGGCAAGCTTGCGTTTCCAGCTTTTGGCGTGCTTGGCCCAACTGGGGATTCGGCTGGGGTCTGCGCTGAACTTCGACGTGTCATCCTCTCCGATTTCCGCGTCTTCCTGAGTTTGGCCAAGCTCCGCTCGCTATAGCCTCGTGAATCAAAGACGCCATCACGTGGAACCGGAGGCATGAGCTCGCAGACGAGCGCCAGTGATTCTTCCACCTGATCTTTGGGGCGATGGGCGAGGTTTTGAAGCACTGCCATGTCTGCGATTCCGCCGGATAGACCTTGCCCTCCAGACGATCCACCCTGTTCATCCTCATCGTGGGCTGGAGGCAGAACGCCTGTGAGAATCTGGTAGATTGTGTTCGTCATCCCAGCTTCGAGAAATGCTATCGACACCCCGGCGGATCCTTTAGCGGCAGATACAAGAGCCTTGAGAAGGTGGGTGTAGGTCGATGGAGACAGCAAGGGGGAGCCACCTGACGGCATGAGGAGTGAGTTGATGGCTACGACAGTGGGCAGATCTAAGAGACCGTCAAGATTGTCCGCTGAATGCCGATATGCTTCCAGTGTGCGAACCACCGCCAAGGTAGCCTGTTCAACCAGGCGCTGGTCGCCGGAGGTCAACGTTTCCCGAAGGGTCGGGAAAACTTCCCTGACCATGCTGAAATGCTCGGTGGAGATGTTGCGGCAGCAGTTGGCAGCCGCCGTGACTGCAGTGCGTTGGACTGTCGTCGAGAAGAAGGGCAAATAGTTGAGTAGGGCTCCGAGACCGCCTTCTTTCACAATCGCCCCGGGATATTCTGCGGAGATCTTTTCCATCGTCTGCTAGTCAGTTGTGGCCTTCACAAGGACAAGCTACGTACACTGAGCGTCTGCTCAGCCAGCTCGATGTACGATATCTCATTGAGCTTCGAACATAGGACCGGGACGGCTCCAAGATTGACCAGGGTGTGTCCAGAGCCAGGAAGGGCTTCCATGAGATGCGCCAGGCATCTGCATGCGACCAGTTGGCACTCCATCTCGTCTTCGTTCCCTAGCCCGGGCATCTCTCCGCCAGTACTGAGAGCAAGAGCAGCTGCCAGCTGAGCGTCCTCATCAATGTCATCGGATGGACGCTGATTCTCCATCGGACCTTCTTTGTCGATGTTTGGCTTGCCGTCGAGAATAGCAATGAATTCGGTCGCAAAAGCATTTGTGGAAAAAGCGCCGCCTAGAGTATCTTCGTTGCTGACCAATAGTAGTTCGCTGCACTCGCGCAGAGCGGTCAGGCGGACGGTCGCGGACGGTGATCGCAGTTCGCTTTTCAGCCTCTTGAAGCGACTGGCGAGTCCAGACAGCATGCTCCCGAAGGCTCGGAATTCGCCACTGAATAAAGCAGCTGCCGTCGCCTCGTCGAGATGCATGCCTCCTTCTCCAGCCAGACGAGCAAGGCGATCGATTGCTGCTCTGCCGGAACTGAGCCTCAAGCCGCCTTGATCTTCGTCGTCCTCATCCTCGCCACTTTGGTCTTCATCGTCTTCGTCTCCTGATGCTCCCATAGCATCATCCTCTTGATCAGGATTGTGCTGTCGTGAGGAAGAGCTCTCGTCGATCCAATGCTCATCGTCCATCGGATCATCTATGAGGAGCTTGGATGCTGCTATCAGCAAGTACTTTGGCCTTCGAAGAATTGTGACTCACATGAGTTGCCTTTCTTCAGGCGATCGGACCCGCTCGATGCACCCTCGGGCCGTCTGGATCTATTACTGTTATTCAGTCTCTGCTGCAATTTGACGTGTCGAATGGCACACCCTTGCCTCTTTGGCATGATGACAGCAGGCCCTTTGCCTTTTCTCTTGCCCTTAGCTCCAGGCGACGGGTCAGCTGGGTCACTTCTGAGCCTGGATTGGGCGACTTGTGTCCGCGTGCTCTGCCTACGAATGCGTTTCTGTTGAGGCTCGTCGGACAGGTGGGGGGAGTTGGCTCGCGGCGATAAGGGTTCAGGAGCAGCTCGCTTTTTTCCCTTGGCAGCGCGACTGCAAGGCCGAGAGGAATATGTATGAGGATGTGCGATGATATGCCGAGATATGGGTGAAGAAAGAGAGATATGGTGTTAGCTATCGGCCCCACGATGGCTTTGTCACCCAGTCTCCCGCCGGCCCAAGCGATGATCGCCTCCTTTGATCGCTAGTTTCCACCGGTTTCGACAAGGCAAGCGATTGCGCTCAGAGAAAAGTGACCACACTCACCGAGACGAAGTCTCTGCCTCTTCTGGCTGCTCAATGGAAGCCCTCTTCTCCCCCTTGCTTCGAGAAGTCGGGACCTGCTCGGCTTCACTGGGGTTGCCGGGTACCGAGAGGCGAGCTGATCGGCGGGTGGCCCGAGAAAGGGCTGGAGTACCAGCCACGGGCTCGGTAGGGTGTTCGAGGGTGCTGGCGAGGGCTTCTTCTTTCCGACCGCGATTTGCTCGAGAAGCACGGACGCGAGATGATGAGCCTTCTGCGGTGGTGGACGTGGTCGATTGCTCTATGGGTGTAGTCGACGTGATTGGGCCTTTATGGACAGTCGTTGACGTGAGGATACCTGATACTTGTTGTGATGCACTGTGATCCGGTTCAAGAAGTCGGGCTGGGGCGTGGCTCATGGGGACAGGACTGAGAGGTGAACGGGCGAAAAAGGTGCTGTGCCGATCAGATGTCAGCCAGAACGAGCGGTGCGACCGAGTCGATGTGCGAGGTGCTCGGGTTGTCGAGAGACCGGGAAGAGCTGGGGTGTGACATGGGCAGCTCAGTGATCAAGTAGAGAGAGGGGGATGAAGGGCAGATGAAAGGACAGAGGAGTCGACAGGGAAGAGGCAGGCGATGCCAGCGTCCCTATCGGGTGTGCGTGCGAGTGGCACCTTGGGTGGTGGGACTGGGTAGTCCCGGTCGGGAGAGGTATGACGCCGGTGCAGCGCGGTCGATGTGTAGAAGCGAGCCTTGTCAGCCGACGGGATGAGACACGACAGGCGAGGCGAGACAGGACAAGGAGACAAGGACAATCGAGCAGGACCTCCCCTTCGCCGCCGCTGCCGGAATCTAAAAGGGAGGGAGGAACAATGACAAGGCGGAGAGGTCCGGTCGGGTCTCCATGATCTCTCATCCACGCTGCCTCGCTGACGACACCACGATGCATACATGTGTTCATACAAGGCATGCGACTGGTCAACATGACGCCCACGAACATCCTCCCCATCCTCGACTTGCTTGCCGCATCAGCGCTGCCAAGCGATAAAGGATTCGTCATTTGACGACCGGCGATGTCGGTATCACGTGACAAGCGCATTGATCTCTGAGTATTTCTCGAGTCTGTGATTGTATATTGTTCACAGCAACGCAAGATGGGGTCAGGTGGCGGCACCCAAGGTACTCAGAATGGAGGGGGCGAGAGGTTCGAAACGTCCATTCAAGCTCTGCTCGCTGCACTTCGGCATGTGAGCACCACACAGCCAAAAGCTGTGCGCTCGAACGTCCATCACTACCCGGCCTCGCTTTATGCCGAAGAAAGAGACTCCAGCAATGAAGCCGGCCCTTCGACATATGCTCGGGATAGGCGTATCACGAGCTGGAAGATGACGGAGCACCTTTATTTCAACACCAACAATCCTTTCCCCACAATGGCACGAGGTTTGTTCACCGAAGCGGTCGAAGAAGGGGACCCCTTGCCACCAGGACTGGAGGCAGAATACCGAGGATCAAAGGCAGAGGAAAGGATCGTGGCACGGGGTTATGACAAGTTCTTCAGCATAGACGAGGTGCCGTGGACGAATGCAAGTACGATTCTTCTGACAAGGCAATCGCGCTGACCATAAGTGGGACGCCATGGCGGAGCACACCCAGGGCCCATATCACATCACGCTCAAGTCGAACGGCTGCTTGATCCTAATCTCTGCGCTCACACCCGAGCACTTGATGGTTTCTTCTAAGCACTCTCTGGGCACGACGACAGAAGGCCAGGAACCCGCGTCGCTCGAAGATAAGGCAATTGGAAACGGCATAAATGCCATGTCGCTGAGCGATGCGGGTGCGAACGGACAGGTTGCGGGCGCGAAAGTACATGCAGAGGAAGGCCGCAAATGGCTTCGCCGCACTTTGCAGAAATCCGGCAAGACCGAAGCGGAGCTAGCAGGACGATTATGGGCCCAAAATCTAACTGCAGTGCTTGAGGTACGTATGGGCTTGGGTTGACTACCAATCCTGTAGGCTGACGATAAGCTATGCGACGACTCGTTCGAGGAGCACGTCATCGCTACTCCTGTCCACTGGACAGGTCTGCATCTGCACGGCCTGAACACGAATACTGCCTCGTTCAACTCGCTCCCACCAAGCGAAGTCGACGGCTTCGCTCACGACTTTGGGTTCATACCGACCAAGTATGCCACGCTGCATTCTATCTCCGAGGTCCGAGAATACACGACTAAGATCTCCGAGACGGGCGCGTGGGATGGTGAGGTCATCGAAGGATTTGTGGTCCGTTGTCTCGTCAAATCTTCCACTACATCTCGGTCTGGCCAGCCGCCCTACTCACCGGGCACACCGCTGTTCTTCAAAGTCAAATTCGAGGAGCCTTACAAGCTCTACAGAGCTTGGAGAGAGATCACTCGAGTCATGCTGCCGCTTTTGACAGCCGATACGATTGAGAGCAAGGCGGACATCTGGAAGAAGGTGAAACGAAAAGTGTCTCGACCAGAGGAAGCCGTCTACGCCGACTGGGCTGGCACGGCAATACTAGTGGAGCCGACATTATTCGATGCCTACGACAAGGGGGTCATAAGGGTTCGTGAAAGGTTCCTGAAGTGGACGGAGGGCGATGGTCAAGCCGCATGGGCGCAGGCAAAGGCGGGCAAGTACAAGCTCAAAGGCGTGTCAATCGAGAAACCGAAAGCAGACCAGAAGCTAGAGCGTACAAAGGTCGGCCTCAAGAAGAAGTACATCATCGTCCCAGCTGCGATTCCCGGCTGCGGCAAGACGCTTGTTGGGGTTGCGCTCGCCGAGTTGTTTCAGTCCGGGCACACTCAGTCGGATGATGTGACGACCAAGAAGACAGCCCCAACATTTCTCAAGAACATCGCGGGTCTGCTTGGTAAGGTCGACGTCGTATATGCCGATCGAAACAACCATATCGACAAGCACTACAATGAGCTTTTCAAACTTGGAGATACGGACAAATCACTCCGAAACTTCGATGTGCGGCTCATTGCTGTCGTGTGGGACGTGAAAGGCGAGCCATACCATCGCACATTACGAACATGTGCCGAGCGCGTCATCAAGAGAGGCAATAACCACCAGACTCTTCGTCCGGATACAACGCCAGAGGCGGAACATGAGGCTATTGTCGGGAAGTTTCTCAGAGACTTTACCGAGCCAGACGAGGAGCTCTTCGAGACAGTGTTGAGGGTCAAGGTGATGGACGCACCTCACGAAGTTCTGAGCAAGCTGGTAGCCGAGCTAGTCCCATTGTTGGACCTCGTACCTCCCTCTGAGGCCCAAGTCGACCGAGCACTGCGAAAGGCACTCGAATATCGGACGACCACGCCATACCATGCCCCGCAGAAGCTAAGCAAAGCGCCCAGGTATTACGCCCTTGCCCCGGAGATCCAGATCGAAGATGTAGTGAAGGCGATACTCGATGGCTCGCACGCTTCTGCAGACCATGTGGCTTCCGCTCGCGCCTTCTTCGAACACCTAGTTGGCCAGGGTCGATTAGCCAAAGCGCCTCATGTCACCCTGGTACACGAGAAGACAGTGGCCGAGGAGAAAGAGGGTTCAGCAGAAGGTTCACGCGGCCCGGTCGCGGCACTTTGGGACAAGTGCGTCGAGCAAGCAAGGCAAATGAGGATGTACGAGTACTCATTGACACACCTGGTGTGGGATGACCGCGTCATGGCTCTCGCCCTGGCAGGGATGCGAGCAGTGGATGGCAAAGGGGACGAGGTGGATCTACCGTCTGACGTGGTGGAAGGTCTACACATCACGATCGGGACGCGGGCAGAAGACATCCCGGCCTTCGAGTCAAGGGCGATTGTGCGGATGGTCAGGCGGAGTATGGCCTTCGGGGCGGGGAATAACGGTGAGGCGAAGGAGGTGACGGACGGAGGTGGCAAGGTGCGCTGGATGGCGGTGGAGCCGGTGCTGAAGGGTGAAGGGAGAGTGAGGGGGATGGCATAGGACGCAGAATAGCATCGCATAGCATCGACAATCATTCTCATCATTTGCATGTGCATACACCATTTGAATCAAAACAAACATACAAGTATTGTATATACCGTCGAGGGAAGGGTGGACCACCTCCACCTTCCTCGAACACCAGCGTCTTTTCTCTTCCTCGACCTTCTTGTCGTTTCTTCGGTCACCCAGACATGATCATAGCCTGCCGGTCATCTGCATCACGCGTCCCCTCGCGCGACTAGACGTCAACTCCTGGCGATGTCCCTATCAGGCAAGACTGCCCCTCAACCGCTCATCGTGGTCCCGGACAAGTTCTCAATAGTCGAGGTCGGGGTGTACCGCTGCGCCTCGCCCACGGCACCGCAAGTGAGCCGCGCATACCCAAAACAAAGCCCTGAGCTCAACGCCAGATCCCATTTCTGCACACGCTCGGGCTCAGGACGATCATTTCGCTCACCCCGGAGCACCCCATCAAGGCGTTGCTCACATTCGCCCGGTCGACCGGGGTGGACTTTGTAAGTCCCGCCCTGACTATCCACGGGAAGACGAAGCTGATCCCAGATGCATATTGGAACGACGCTATGGCGGCCCATGACGGACTGGAAGCCTGTGCGGGACGAGGTGGTCAAGAGTGCTCTGGAGATGATCCTCGATACGCGATACCACCCTGTCCTGCTGCTCGACCCGTGAGTGTAGCCGTTCCACACTCTCTGTTCTTCTCTCGGCCTTACAATATCATGGTCGTTATGTGCGAAGACTGACGCCAGTCTCGGCATACATCAGACGGGCTGTGTGGTGGGCGCTCTGCGCATCGTGCAGGGCTGGAACTTTGCCTCGATTTTGGTCGAGGTGGGGAACCCACACGGCCGCTCTTCCTTCCAGCTGACATAGCAGTATAGGGCCCACTCTGGACCGTCGAAACATCGTCTGAACGACGAGCAATATATCGAGGTGAGTCACGCGTCGCCCAACTCGCACAGAGACTAATGGGCAGATGTTCGACCCGGACCTGATCAACCTTCCGCCAATAGCATACCGTCCAAGCTGGCTCACAGAACCGCTAGTCGAGGACGACGACAGCATCCATGGAGACGACTAGCCTCTGCTATCACTTGGACCGAATCGCGATCAGTCTCAGCAAGGCACAAGTGACCACTCTTGGCGCAGAGCCAGCACATCAGTTCTATCTGTGCCCGACGACCACCCGGATGGACTGAGTGTGTTTATCGACCCTGCCAGCACCGGCACGGCACTGTTCGAAGGATGGTGTTGCTACATGCGTCACAGACTGCGCTACTCATCTGCCGCCGAAACTGCCCGTCGCCTGGGCCGCACCCCCCATCGCCTGCATCTTCTCACCTACGCGCTTGTTCACCTGGAGTCAGGACAACCCGTTCGAAGGGATGGGTCAGACGGAAGGGAAGGGTATGGAGCCACTGCGGAGTGGATAGCGGGACAGAGACGCACCTCGAAGAACTTTGCCGTACATCTATCTATGCACACGGCCTCTCCTTTCAACAGGTCGCCCTCTGCATACCGGGTCTGATTGCCGGGAGCGATACATTTGGCATGGCACGAGTTGACAAGGCGGTTGCTGCGCTCAGCAACTGCTCTACTCCCGTCCCGTGTCTGTCTGCCGTGACTCACAAGACGTCGGTGATCATATCCAGCTCGGCCGCGGCCATCTCGATCTTGGCCGGGTCCACCGCGGACGGATCGCGGTCTGCAAGTCAGCTCTGACAAGCTCAGATCCAATCTATCCCCTCATCCGATCTTGACAATGCCAGAGTAGCCAGTCAGACGCTCGCTAGGCAAGCGGCAAGAAGCCCTGACCGCACTTCGGGCATGAGACACTTACTGCCACCGCCAAAGAGGAACGACATGGTGTAACGGAGAGAGCTTCAAGTGATTGTTGTAAGGTTCTTGTAGATGGAGATGATCCCGATGTATGTATGTATGACGCGGTCGTCGATGCTTGGTATTGTGGTCTTGTGGTCTTGTGGTCGTTGTGAATGCAGAGAGAGCAGAGTGAAGCCGACAAAGTGCATGCCGAAACGTCAAGAAATTTGGTCCCGTCGCACCTCCACCTAGGCTCAGCCAGGAGCAATGCTAGGACTTGGCATGTGAGGGAGCAAGAGCTATATGCTTGAGATCTCCAGGAAAGACTGCATTCTATGAGACATCCGGAACGCCCCTCATGCCGCCGCGACCTTGTCAATCTTGCTCTCCGGCCGCAAGGCATATCCCGTCCAGCTCTGCACAATCAGCCACACCCCACCCACAACAGACCATCCACCCACCTCGTCGTATAAGCCCGTCTTGACCGCTCCACCCAGACCTGCCTCCTTCACAATCTCATTGGCTAGCCAGCCAACAGCAGCCGTCATCCCGCTTCCACAAGTAAAGACGAGGCCCTGGTTCTGCTCGACCAGTTTCCGCCACGCCGCCTCGCCGCCTGCAGCACGGACGAGCACCTCACGCAGCTCTTCCACGGGCAGGTAGGACGAGTACGGGTGGTCCGGTGTAGAGGGGACGAGGTACGACGTGAATGGGCACGGGCGCGATTGGGGTATGTGCCCTGATGAGATGCCTATGATACCAGTCAGTTCTGGAAGGTGGAACAGGGCGCGGGGGGCTCACCGGGGCGGGGCTCGGGTGCTTCACCTGACCACCGGGCGAGTGGTCGGTGGTCAAGGACGACCTCTACGTCGTTGGTCGCTTGGCTATTCCGCACGATGTCTTCGTAGCCTATTACCTGTCAATTACGGACGAGAAAGCAGAACAGGCAGAAACGCACTTTTGACCCAGCCCACTTTGGGAGCTGTAGCGGCGTACTTAGTCGGAGAGGGTTGCTTTGGCGCGCCCGACTCGGTCTCATACCCCTCTGCAATCCACCTCGGTAGTCCACCATCAAGCACAGAGACGTTCTCGTGACCAAATGCTGTTCCAGATCAGCGAGAGCAGATGGAGGTGTGCACAGGAGATGAGGACGAACCTTTAAAGGTGAAGGCAGCACGAGGGGACGAGAAGACGCCCAACGAGTCATACAGCACGACGTGACTGTCCCTCTCTACGCCCAGCTGTTCTGTCCATCAGCCTGATGAGCTGCAAGCACGGAATGAGGGGCTTGGGCAGAGGGAGAGGGCGCAGCACTGACGACACGCCTCGGCAAACTTGTCAGGAGTGGGCATCATGTGGCCCAGCGCCAGAGGGTTGGTGGGCGAATCCTTGGGCTCCGCCACGACGTCCAGGTCGAATCGCCTGGCAAGGGGGATCCGGGGTCCCTGCGCATACTCTTTGTTCGCGTCGCGCGGCGAGTTGGGCATGTGCCACGAGACATCTAGCGGGACAGGCTGTAATGAGTCACCAATTTGGGCCATGCAATAATGCGGGGCGATGAGGAAGGCAAGGTCGACGTACGTTGTTCAACCCTTGGTAGTCTTTTGGAGACACGAGTAGCGGGGCGCGGCGAAGGGCGGACGAGCTGGACAGTCCACGGCGGCTGATGCTATGCAGCGGACCACGCAGCTGTCGGATGGCAGTGACGAGCAGTGTCATGTCGCTTCACCTGACCCAGAAGTTGAGGACTGAACCAGCATGCAAGCCCAACGTTCAACGACGTTCCCCGGTGATTCGGGCAGCCCCGAGCCGAATGTCCCGTCGATAACGTTATCTGACGCTATCTGTAATGGCAACCAATTCATCCACAATCCATGCATGTCGTAGCCTCGTGAAACCTCCAATCGTCACGTCTAGATAGCAGCCATGATCAACTTGACCGCCTCTTCCTTCTCCGCCCGCACAGCCAGCTCCAACGTCACTCCAGACCCAGATGCAAACGTCATACGACATCTGGCCAGCACCTTGCCGCCTCCGCCGCTCACCAGTCCAGACAAGTTGAGCGTGTGCACAGAGTTGGACGTGGGTGACTCGGTCCCTCCTAATGGCTCCATGTTGAGCACCTCGATCAGCGATTTGCACGCATCTGAACATCAGCTCTCTGACTAAAGCAAGTCCGGGGTCAAGCTGACCTTTCAGGGATTCCGATGAAGACAAGGCAAAGGTTTCGGTTTCTCCCGCAGCCGCAGCCAGCTTATCCCACTCAGTCGAAAACGTCACGTAGGTGGGCGTGATGTACTGTCTGATCAGTTGCTGTTGTAGGTGTAAGGAGACAACCTACATCGCCGGCACCGAGATCGCAGTCCTCAACCTGGTACTCGTCTTGGTACCCTTCTTCTTCAGGCTCGCCACTCGATGGGTCCACCTCTTTGCTGACGAAGCGCAATGTACAGCCAAAGCTACCCGCGGCGTAGCTAGCCGGATCGTCCCTCGTGAAGCTGACGTAGACTGTTCCTGCACCTTGTGCGGCAGTAAGGCTGTCTATCGGGATGATAAAGTCCTCGGTCAAGCCTGAATCTGGTGTTGGGACCATGAGAACCGTGACACCTTCGAGAACCGTATCGGGAATCGTATTTGATACGTTGAATTGGAACACAACGTGTTCCTTGAAAATGTGCTTGACGCAAGATACGACATACTCGGTCTCGGATTCTGTGAGCTCGGTAGGCTTGGCAGAAGACTTGAGCACCGGTCCATATGACTCAAGCTCCGGCACAGCCGCAAGCTGGGCGGCATAGGATGACTGCGCTTCCGCAGACGTCGGGGCGACAGGAGATGGCTCGGGGGTCTTCGAGGGCCCAGCGCCAAGCGATTCCAGAGCCGAAGGGCGTTGGGCGATCTCCGCTTGAGCTTGCTCGCGGCTGACCTTGGGAATGGTGGAGATGTCGAAAGCAGTAGCGTGACGCGCATCGTCTTTGACATACGACAGCAGCTCGCTCTCCAAAGCCGCGAGGGAAAAGGTGGCTTCTAGAAGACTAAGCTGTGTTCAACTGCGGCCCAAGGAGACTCACCTTCCCGGACGAATACATCCGCCAATGCCTTCTCCTCCAAGACCTTGATGTACATGGCTGCTCGGTCCCGCACCTCGTCGTCTACATCATCCAAGCATCGTCGCAAGAGCACATTGACGCTCTTCATTACCGAACTGTCCTCGACGCACACGCCGAATTTGGCCAGACTGCTAACGGCTGCTGCGCGGACGACTGCGTTCTCCAGAACGACACGGTTATAGATATATCGGATGAACTTGGTCGGGTTGCGAGTCTTTGGACCCTCAATCCCCAGCAAGTGCAAGATGCGGACAGACAATTTGGTGAATTCGCAATCCTCGATAAACTCGCAGAGATGGGCGAGGGCGACTTCGCGGCACTCCTTGATGAATTTGACCATATCGAAGATAGCCTCCACAACGGCCGATTTAAAATCGTATCCGCCCTCGTCTCGCAAAACCCCGGACAGGAAAGAGAGCATGACCGCTTGCTTTGCCGGGAATTTGAGGCACAAGGAGCGGATGGCATCGACGACAATGATCTTGAACTCGTCTGTGATATCGGCCATGAATGACGAGATCTGCTTCATGAGACGATCAACCGATGCCTCGTTTCCGGTCTGCATCGCATAAGCTGACAAACGCCTGTCTGGTGGTGATACTGACCTTGAGTAGGGTTGTGATGGCATACGTCGCGATACTGCGGTTGGAGTCGGTGATCAGGTTCTCCATGTCCAGGTTGCAGGCGGTGACAGCTTGCGGGTGAGTCATGGCGAGTCTGCTGAGAGTTTTGATTGCAGCAAACTTCAAGACGGGTTTGGGAGAAGAGAGGAATAGTTGCAGAACTGCCGTGTCAGCTGATCAGGTAAGATCTAGACAACTGGACTAACCGGCAACAGGCCGGAATAGCTCGGCGAGCGTGACGCTGCGCATCTCGCATATTGCGCGGGCAGCTTCAATGTTCACCATATCGCTCTTGTGTCGAAGCAAGCCCTCAAGGAACTCGTGCATCTGCTTTTGTACACTACGGGTCAGCGTGTGTCGATAAGAGTCCTTAGTGGCCCACTTCGGATCCTCGTCCATGACTTTTCTTGCGAACCGGATCAACATGCAGATCGCCATTGGGTTGCGAACGACAGAGCTGCCTGCCTTGGCACCAGGACCGAATTGTTGAATCATCTTGGTGATGGCCATCCTGTCTTTCTCCCTCATCAAGTACAGCAGACCAAGAGCGTGGTACTGCATGATGTAGCTCGAGCTGGCGACCGCTTGATATCCGCCCGAACCGCCGCTCGAGAGATAGGATGAAGCGGCCGAGTACCCGCCAGACGAGACTGCCTTTGCGTTGACCGCTTCCTGGGCTTCATTCGACCATCGTTTGATGATCGTTGGCGCGAGGTGGAAGAGGTGATAAGAGGAGATGATTGAGGCTGAGGAGATGGAGGGGGATCGGTCGACCAGGGCGGATTTGAAGAAACGCTCGACGGACTGGACAGATTGGGCCTGAGCGTGAGCTTCCACCAATGGACAGAAAGTTGGCAGCTCAAACGCACGTCAATGATCCTGGCCAGAGCTCGGATGGCGTTCGGCCGGTACACGACTTCCAGGTTGGGCTGCATGTCCTTCATGATGGACGAGGTGACCATGATGACGTCCTCGGCGATGGTTGACAGCTCCTTGATGACGAGGTAAACCATTTGTCGAAGGGCACTCTGGCTAATTAATAACTCTTCTCACATTCCACCTGTGCGAGGCTCACGTCTTTGTGTTGGAACAGCTTGGTGACGCCAAAGAACAATGTCGTAGCTTCCTGCGTCGAGAATGTCTCGCCCACGTACAGCAGGTAGACGATCCGCGTCAAGAGAGCTCTACATTTACGCGGCGAGATGGGCGACTCGTTGAAGGCTCGCGCCTCTTGGATGACGGTCGACTTGTCGTGGTAGAACGCTGGGCGTGAGCTGCGCTTGAACATACTAAACGATAACTCACACATGCCGCCCGACTCTTCATCCTTCTTGAAGGACATGATGGGAGGTGAGGCCGAGCCACGCTTCAAGCTGGTCGCTAGCTCGCTGCTACTCCTGCTTCGCTCGTGGTCCTCGCCGTTGCAGCTATGGTCAGTGAGGATGTGTAGGGTGGTGATGGAAGCGTGACGCGCTGGAGGTGGGAGACGGAGATTGGGCAGTGTGGCAGCCCAGAAGGGGAATATTTATTCAGGCTGCCCCTTTAAGTGATTTCTCCCCCACTCTGCTCCCCCACTCTCGGTCATTGCGGGGCCAAAAAAAGAGCGTCGCGCGACTGCACAGCCCACAACAAAATACTGTACGACAGGGGCAACGCGCGTGGACGGAGACGGTGACGGCGACGACGACGACGACGAGCCGACGGGACAAGCCTATGCTGGTCATGTTGACATTGTACTTTCATGCCTCACGATATGCTTGATCGACGCGACACGCCAAGACGCGACGCTCGACACCTTTGACGTTTCAAACGGCCACTAGACCACGGCCGCACATACCCCCCGCTATCGACAGCGACGACGATATCTCTTGTAGCCGTATCGCGTGGTGTCGACTGACCATCTGTGTGCAGCTCTGCAGCTTCTTTCCGTGTCCTCACAACCTTGGGAGCAGCCTCCTTGTCAGCCAAACCCTATCATTCTTGTCGCTCTTTTCAAAGCCTTCAACATCCCAATAATCGGTCAGCGCCAGCGGCCATGTCCATCCGCCTCGGCCACGCCGTCTCTAGTCTCGCTATGTTCCTCTACCTCCTCCTCTCGAGCACACTCGTCGGCGCAACATGTACCGCCAATTCCTCCACCACGGCAGATTTGCAGTCCGCCCTGCAGCAGGGCGGGCAGAACTACATCCTGTCGCTGTGTCAGAGCCAGATCTACAACATCACCGATATCCTAAACTACACTGCTGCTGGGCAGGTCAGTCCCGCGTGACATGAACATGTGACGGCGCTGATCTGTTCAGGAAATATCGACCGAAGGATACCCGACCGACGATACCCGGGCCACGCTTGTTGTGAGCGGCTTCAACATTTCAACGGCCGTACAGGGGCAAAACACCGGCTTGGACAACTGCAAGTTGCGCAATGTGCAGATCGACGGGAACCGTGCCGGTGCCCCGATATATCAGGGAGGCGGTGGCCTGATCGAGATGGGTGGGGCGACTTCGGGACAGCTGGTCGAATTTGTTCACCCGTACGACCCTAGAGGATGGTCATGCCTGCACATGTGAACTCGCTGTCGAAGCTGCGCGGGTGGAGGCTGATTGACAGTGCTGAAGGGCCCTTCCTCTGCTCCAATGTCACCATACAAAACAACGACGTCGGGCCGTGTGGCTCCGAGTCGTTCCAGGAGGTCAGCTACTGGCTCGAGGATCACCTAGGATCGATCAGCTGACGGGCAGTGGTCGGACGGGATCAGCTTGAGCTGCCAGTCGAGCCTTGTGCAGAACAACGTTATTACCGATGCGACAGATGGCGGCATCGTCATCTTCGAATCGCCCTATTCCACAGTGACCAATAACACCATCCGTGTAGAGACGGTCAGTGCAAGGCCTATGCCCACCGGCAGGGTCCATCGTGCTGACTCGACAGCGCACCACTCTAGGCGGTATTAACATGGTTGACGTCGTCCCATGGGAGACCTATGGCAACTACACCGGCGTGCACGTCCACAACAATCACATCCACGGTGGATTCGCCACATCCTACGGCAACAGCTCGCTCGGCCCAAACAACGCGTCGGCCGTGATCAAGATAGGCATCGCCATCGGTCCGCGCACATGGTTCGACGACCAGTTCGGCAGCAACGTGTCGTTCGGTGCTGTCGTGGAGGACAACACCCTCACGGGCGCATTCTCCTTCGGCATGGCCGTCTCCTCGGCCAAGGATTTCGTAATCACGAACAACTCGTTTGTGGGCAACACGAGTTTTGTCGGGAGTTACGGGGTCAACTGCACGCAAGGCGCGGAGACGCCCAACCCGCCCGTCGCGCTTCTAGTGGACCCTAACACGACGAGCAACCTCACGATCCAGCCCGGTGAAGGCGGCTTTGCCTTCATATCCGGGAACGGCATCGGCATGACGTGCTTTGTGCACCCAAACACGACCGAGTCGGTCTGGCCATACGGCGATGGCGGTGTCAACTCTGCGGCTGTAGAATCCTCGTCCGGCGGCAGTGGCAGTGGCAGTGGCACCAGTGGCGGCAGTGGGTCCACACCGAGTGGCAAATCGGGCGCCCCTCAGCACATTGCCAGCCCGTTCACGTCCTTCCTACCATATGGCATTGCTACCATCTTCGTGCTTCTCCCTCTTTTAGACGCTCTGAGCGGATAGACTATGCTCTTCCCCTAAACCCGCAAGGACAATGCATACAAACCCGATCTCCAGCGGGCATATTCGATCTACACACGCTCATGTTGATAAGAAAAGTCGTCAGGTCTTTTTTCAACCGCGTCGGTCGGTTTCAAGCACGACCGAAGTTAATCGTTGACCTGCTTGTCAGTGTTTTGCTGTTGTTCAAATGACCTCGCTCACTGGTTGCGCTGTGGATCCCCCATACGGATGACCTTGACAGTCGGATCGTTGATATTGACCGCCGACATATCCTAGTTGTGAGAGAGTCATCAGGTATCCATGATACGACTCACTTGAGGCGTGATGAGCACATACTGTTTCCCGTCAGACTCTTTCGAGCCTTCGATCTGTTCATTCAGCTTGGTCGGGCAAGTGAGTCAGGGCAGAAACTCACGAGCATCTTGGCCGCGACCGTCCTGTTCATGTGGTCCAGGAAGACGTCCCATTCATCCAAACACCTGACAGGACTAGAGGCGGTTTCCCAGAGCGCGAGCAAAAGCGATACAGTGCAATAAGATCGTTCACCTCCCGACAAGGCTTTCGTATTCTTCCAGCGCGGTCCCTGAGAAACGCCAGCTTGAGTCGCGCTTTGGGATGAAGCAACCTGGATGTCGGTCATTCGTTATGATGCTCAAAGCGCTCAGACCCACCCTGATCCGCAACTCTTCGACCGTGTGGTCAAACTCGAGCCGTCCATCGAAATTGCGCTTGCCCATGTGCCAACTGAATTGACCACGAGCTCGGACCGCGTTCAGCTGTCGGATCTCGTTCCACCAGGCTTGTCGGATGACCAAGCTATGTCTCATGATCTACTGATTAGTATCGTCTCGAAGGTTCCCAAGAAGACGTACCTTGACCAAGCCGTCTAGCATCTTGACATTCTCCTTCGCCTCTCTCAGCCGAATCTCCCCCGCAGCTAGAGCATTGATGTCGGTGTCATGCACAGGACCGACGCTGTCTTTCAGTGCTGCGTGATTCGCATCGTGGGAAGCTGACCGTTTCTCCTGCTCAGCCAGAGCCTTGTCACACGCCTTGACTTCTGCCTCTACCTCTGCAGCGGTCTTGAGCTCCGAATCGCGATTGTGGCAACGCTCCGGGCAATATGCAGAAGCCTTGCTAGTGTAGTTCTGTGGCCTCAGCATCGTCCACCATGATCAACACTGGATTGACCTCCAGATCCTTTTCATGAGCTTCGAGTGCCAGTTTGTTGCGCTCCAGGTGCTGTCGGGCGTTATCGATAGACTTGTTCCAATGCGTGAGATTTCCTTTGAGCGTTGCTCGCCTCTCGACCACGACAGCAACTGCCTTGTTCCGTTTTTCCCGGTCAGGACCCAAGGCGTCATATGCGGCTGCGAGTTCGGCTTGCTTGGTGCGGAGATCCTTGACAACTGCCTCGAAACCCGCCTTCTGCCCGAGCAGCTCTTTGATCTGCTTCTCGGAGTCTGTCAGACGTTGCTCGCAGGCCTGCCGGTTGAGCGCTCATCATCTACGAAGCTGAGAGACCGACCTGCAGAGCCAGCTCATCGCCGCCAAAGTCTGCTGACGCCATTCCATCAAGTGTCTCCTTGGTCTCATTGAATTCGCCTTCAAAACGCCTGAGAGCAGTCTTTGCTGTGTCAAGACCGCGCTATAGATCAGCCAAGGCCCATTTTCTCGCTTAGTCGCATACCCTCTCTCCCGCCAAGTCACGCTCGAGCTGCCGCAATGCTTCAGTCTTCTGCGTCAGTTCCTGTCGCCTTCCTTCCCATTGCTGGGTCGCCTCTTCCTTCTGTCTCTGAACGTTGCTTGATGTCAGCAGCTGCGATGGCGGATGGGCATCATACTAACACAGTCTCTGCAGCAATGTCCTTGTGGAAGAGTGGATTTCCAGACCAAGGGACCATGGGCCCGGAACCTTCCGTATACCTGATCGTCAACGCTTTCGTAGCTGCATCATATTGGAACTGACCCCCGGGGAGTTCTGACCCTCATGCCGTTCCCACTGAAGCCGTCGGCGGAAATGATTTGACAACTGGCCACATCGCGCAGCAATCGCGGGACGAGTTCAGGGAAATCTTTGACCGATGGTGACACGAATGTCTTCTCAACATTCCTCTGAACAACCAGAATCCTGAGAACCTCCTCGTTCGAGCACTGTCACGTTTCAGCTAAACTTCTGTCATGAAGAAGATGGAAGTCACGGTCAATTTGCTCAAGATAGTGGGTGCAAGGTGACTCAAGTCTCCATTACGAAAGTCGAAGAGCTCTCCCGAATGAGTGATTATCGTCGGCATTTGCGAAGCAGAAGCCCATGGGCGATAACCGCTATCACATCAGAGAGGACCATTTGCGATGATGTCACATACCGATCCCAGGCTGCGCGCATGACTTTGCTCATTGTAGCTTTGTCGCGTGGATCTTTGACGGCGAATGCGCAAGCGATCATGCCCAATGTCGACGCGAATGCCCGCCGATAAGAAGGGTCTTCCAGCTGGATATATTGGCCCAAAGGGCCCAAAGGTTTCGAGTGAACCCATCTAGCCCTATTGATTTCTTCGAATATGACATTGAGCTTATAGCCGTACGCCGCCAGGCGATCGCCTGCCTGGCTTTGAAGATTCAAAACTCGTTGGCCGAGATCGTTGACAGTGGTTTTGGCAAAATTGACCTCGCGATCGGCATCGGCCATCGCTTGCCTTGCCTTCTCTACATCTTGAGTCAGGCGGTCAACCTTTGCCTGTCTGGAAGGGACCTCGCGGCGGAAACGCTCTTGCCCCTCGCCGATCTTTCGGAAGCGCTCACGAAGACCGGTGAGCTTGGGATCTTCAGCGCCGGCTCGAGCCGCTCGCTCTCTGAGCTTCCTGTTCAGGTCATCCCGCTCCTTCTTCGAACTCTCGACCTCGGCTTGGCTGTTCCTAATGTTTTCCTGGCGGTCAGGCAGCGACCAGATGCAGAAATTGACTGACCTCAACCTCTTGGACCTGGTCCACTGCTGCTTTGATCTTGCCTTCCCACACCTTTAGCTCCCTCTTGAGCTGTATTTCCTCGTTCGCATGACCATTATTGACTTCTTGCAGGTGTTCGAGCTCGCCCTGCTTTTGATCATACTCTTGCTGACGAGGTCAGCTGATGGGAGATCTCCCGCCAGCTCACCTGATCCTTCTCTTTCCGTTGCTCGATCGCGGCAAGCTTTTCCTCAGTCTCCTCCACCTTTGTCCTATACTCGTCGACAACCTGGAGATCAGTACACATGTTCGAGTACTGGCAGATACGTACGATTTCCTTCTCTGTCACGAATGCCCAGGCCTGTTGGTGTTTCAATCGAGCCCGCTTCTCCTTCAGCTTGAAGACCATCTGACTGGCCTCTCGCTTGCGCCTCAATCGCTCAAGGCTGTCTTCCATGGCTGGAATCGCCTCTCTCTGCTTGGCAGTACTGATAGCAATCGACTCCTGCTGCTCCTTCAACTTTTCGTAGTCTTCTGAGAGTGACTGCAAGGCTGTGCCCTTCAGGAAAAACTGCTAGTCAGAATGGTCATATAGGCAAGATGTGTGCGACCAACTTGATACAGCGCCTTGTCGTCGGCCGAGACAAGGAAGCTCCTTGCTTGATCCTGCGTCAAAATGGTAAGCGGTGAATCAACAGTGATGTTGAAATTCTGCAGGATGTCGGAAAGCTCCTTGGCCTTCCTACTGATGATCTTGCCGTCGCGCTCGGAGATGAACTTGACCCCTCCGCTCCCCTTGCTATCGATGGTGCGCTCAACGACAATCCCGTCGAGGTATTTGTCGGGTTGATACGCTTCGATTCCCTTGTTGGCAATGGTGAGTGTGATGACCGCGCGGCTTCCGGCGTCAGCATGACCCGTTGCACGTCAGGAGACAAATCCACTCTGTATTCTTCCTGACGAGATTCTTCATACTTGCACCCCGCCCAGTGACAGCTGCCTTACCGCCAAGGGCAACCGCAATGGCTGTGAGGATGGCAGACTTTCCACCTGTCGTCAGCCAAACACTTATGTCAATTAGAGAGCTCACTGCCGTTGTGCCCAACGATGAAGTTCATCTGACTTCCTAGCTGGGTTGTGAAATGTGCATGGCACATGAAGTTGACGAGCGTGATGCTCTTGATGATCCCGGCCTCCGAGGCTTGCTGACTTGATCAGCAACCTTCTGTCTCGTAGTGGATGGCGCCTACGCCGATGTGTTTCTTCGACCGCGCCCGCTCGATGGCCTCCTCCATTTCCTGTTCCGTGAATTGCGGGACGTCGGCATCAGAGGACACATCGCTCATGTCGTCGTCGTCGAAGCCTGCTGAGGGCTGAGGATCATCCGCGGATGATGGAGGCGTCTCCTCCAGGGGCAGAGCACGCTCCTGCCTCTCCAGCTTGATTCGTTTGATCTGGTCATCAGTAGCAGCCTCGTGTACCAGATGTGGGAGCTACAGAAGCAACGCTCGCGTCGCCCTCATCCTCATCTTCGGCCGGGGACGGCGTGCGCTTGACATTCAAGCGGGCCATCGCTTCCGCTTCGTCCAGTTGTTACAACAGCCCGGGAATGAAGAGATGCGAGTGGACTGCTGGACATATAAGTTATATCTGTCGAAGCTCAATTGATTTCTGGCCGGCAGAATCCGGTCACGCGTCGGTGGCGAATCGCGTCACCGTGCTCAGTGTGGCGGCCACATTTCCGCCAGAAAGATGGAGTAGGTGACATGTGTGTGCATGCATACATCAGCAAACCTAGTTTGCCCATCCCCGCGACAGGGTGGTGAGGAGAGGATGGGCCATGCCGTCGCTGGGCACGGGCGTTTGATTGTACAGGTCCCCCTTGTCCAGCGTGTAGATGTAGTGCATCCCCATACCCACGCGCGGGTAACCCGCCTCGGACGCCTCGCCCCCGGTAGTCGTATGTGAGCCCGCCGCTTCTTTGACGGCCGAAGAGCTGATGGGCTTGTCTTTGGAAGATGAAGAGGAGGAAGAAGATGATGAGGAGGCTTTCTCCTTGTCTTTGCTCGAGGACGAGCTGGACTCGGAGGATCTCGAGCTGGACCCTGAGCTTGACGATGAGGAGGAGGAGGGCTTGGAGGAGGAAGAGGAAGAAGAAGAGGGTTTGCCGGGAGAAGAGGACGAGGAGGCACCATCTTTGGCTTGTTCTGCCTTCTGCTTCTCCTTGAGGGCTTGCATCTTGGCCAATTTCTCCTTCTCCGCCGCACGGGCCGCCTCCTTCGCCGCGTCGCTTCCTCCCGAGGACGAGGAGGAGGAGGATGGCGATCCACCAGACGAGGATGAGCCAGAACTTGCACTAGATGACGTAGATGGTGCTCTTGCAGAAGAGGCACTGCTGTCCGCAGGACTTGATTGCGGATTGACCTCTTGTGCCACCATCTGCAGACAGAAGAACAGTAGAAGTAGAAAGCCCAGAGACCGGTTCACTGCACCGTCAGTCGTCGCCTAGGGAGACCGCCAGAACTAACAAAAGCTGATGCCAAGGATCATCGCAAGAGCTTTGATACGCCAGAGCTTCTGCTTTTGCCTGTAGATCAGCTTCGGCCGCAACAGGCGTTCAGCTGTGCGCACTTAGCCTCGAAAGCCTGCTGCCTCGCCTTGTCCCCTTGAGCCGCGGCAGCCGCGGCCGCCATCGCTCGCGCCTTTTCAGCTTCTTTTTCCTTCTCCCTGGCTTTTGCCTTCTCAGCCTCCGGGTCAGCCGACTTGGACTTGGCAGCTTCTTTATCTTTCTCCGCCGCCTCCGCTTTGGCTTTCGCCTCAGCCTTGGCCTTCTCTGCTTCTTTCATCTTCTCTTTTTCCTTTTCCTTGTCCTTGTCCTTGTCCTTTTCGTCGCCCTTGGGGTTCTCCTTGTCCTGTGCCTTGGCTTTCTCCTCTTTCTCCTTCTTCTTCTTCTCCTCTTCCGACATCTCGCCAGGCGTCTCCGGCTTGTTGAAGTGGCCCCTGCGTATCAGCTTGACGATACTTGACGGATCTACGAGGATGGAGGGCTGAACAGACGTACACATGGGCGGGCGTGCCGCTCTCCCACCACAGCTCAGGACCAGGGTTGGCCGCCCGGCCCATCGGGAACGGCCACGGCAGCGGGCGATTAAATTTGGTCGTCAAGAATGCACTCGGGTGCGCGCGCAGGTCGTCCCATGGCGAAGGGTCACCGCTGCCGTCCTTGGCAGCCGCCGCTTCTTTCTCTTTCTGCTTTGCGCGCTCTTTCTCCTTCTGCCTCTGTTTCTCCTTTTCCGCCTCGGCGGCCTTCATTTTCTCGCGCTCCTTGTCTTTGTCTTTGCTGCCGTCGTCGGACCCGGAGGAGGGATTGGCAGCGGCAACCTGGTTCCACACAAGCACGAAGCTGCGTGTGAGTCTCTGGCTGACATTCGAAAGCAAGGAGAGACGGCGCACAGGAAGAATGCGACTGCGAGATGGACGTAGGTGACATGCAGTCTAGGGACGCCAGGTAGTAGACCCGTAATGGTCGCGCCCGTTGAGTGAGCTCAGTCAGTGTCTGTGGGGAGAGGTGTGCGTACAGAGGGTCAGCAGGATGATGACAAACCCCCATTGTATCACCATCGGGGCGATATTGCTTTGACTTAGCTATCACACTGTACCTCCGAACATACCCACCCGACTTTCTCTGCGCCACCTTCTACCATGCTCGGGACGAAGTTGGCCAGCATGAACCCCACCATGCCAAGAATGAGAATGACATAGACCGGCGAAACGGGCGGAATGAGGTCGACGGAGGAGGGAGGTGGTGAGTAGGTTGAGTAGGGGTGATAATACATAGCGGCGGTGAGTCCATGCAACGGGAGTGCGGGATATTGAGATTTTTGAGTAATGAATCAGTGGCGGGAGTCTGTAGTAGGATATGGTGAGGATGGTGTGAGTGGGATCACTGTCACTGGCTGACTGCTTGGGACGTCTAGACGCGTCAAGGGAACAAAGGATAGTACTGGGAGCACGGAGCACGGAGCACCGGGCGGTTTCATCGAAAGGCATGGCATGATAGTGTAGAACAACTCATTTGCTGTCTCGCGTCAACCGCGACCATTGACTAAGGTTGCGAGTGTCTCACCTCCTCGCCATGAGCTGGTCGACGTGGTCTCTCACGCCGTCGTCCCACTCTTCCCAAATAACCGAAGCCCACCAATTATCCCTCGCAGGCCAATCGGCACGATCAGTCCCCGGTCGACCAGCTGCCCTCAGCTCCGACCAAAATTCAAGAGGCAGACTCAGACTCACGTCTCACACCAATCTTGCTGGGGTGCAGGACCCGCTGAGCCCTCGTGATACCTTCATGAGAATACCCGAGTCGCAGTGCCGCGCGCTTGCTCGCGTCGTTCAGTACGTTGGTGTGCCACTGACACCGTCGCAGGCCGAGACCGCCTTGTTCAGGCAGGTCTAGGATTCGGTGCATACATAGGCCCGCAGCATGCGTCAACACGTGTGTGCGCTGGGTATAAGCAAAGTGGTGGGGCATTGAGATGGGGTGAGATTACCTGGTACGGCTTCATGATCATTATCCAGCCTATCTCGGCGGTCGAGTCGACATACGACGAGTCGATGATACCCATCACGCCTGCAAAGCTCCACTCTTCAGGCGGGACAGGCGGCGCATCGGGATCCAGCGGGCCCGTGAAGACCGCATAGAACAGGGCGCTCTGCGTATCAGCCAGCTGCTAGACCGAACATATGGGACCAGCTGGACGGACCGTAGGAGCGCGACAGGTCTTCTCGGACCAGACAAGCGTGTCGGAGAGACTCTGCCACTCGGTCGTCCCCAGCCACTTGAGTATCTCGGGGTTGGCGCGGACACCGTCAAACAGCAGCTGAGCGTGAAGAGACGGCTAGGTAGTCAGGCTCCCAACGAGCAGGTGGTAGGGTTTGGCCCACCACATACGGCCTCAACTCGACGCGGTTCGACTTGAGAGGCGTGACCTCGAAGGCATAGTTGAAGTCGTACTGCTCCACCGGCGTATCTTTATGGACGTCCGGGGAGACAGTCGACTCGGGCGCTTTGTACGTGTTGAGGTAAGTGGTCATCTTGTGTGGTCAGGGGGTCGACGATCAATGAGGCGGATGATATCTTATGTATGCCGCCTCGGGCCGAGACTGTCGACTCGAGCGAGGGGGCAGCACAGCGCTGCATGGCAGTAGAAGCGACGGCAAGGATAGGCGAGTTGCTATACTCGTATCTGGCCAGAGCTCGGTGGAGAGTGGACGGCGTCGTTAAGCGAGGGTGGGGCAAAAGTGGGGAATGGCGGGGAAGCGAGGCGGAGCACAAGGAGTCAGAGAAGAGATGCGGAGATGTGCATGCTGTAAAGTGCGCTGGGTTGTATGCTGTAACAAGATGGGTGGTGCCCTACAGATCGGACCGTGCGAGTACAATCTAAGGGTAAGGTAGTATCAAAGCTCGTCCGAGTTGCTCTTTCGCTTCCTCTTCTTCTCCTATCGGTGCCTCTGAAGGTCAAGGCGAGATGACCCTTTCCGGTTCTTTCTCAATCGGCATCATCTCCTCTAATCTCTTCGCCACGTCGGTACCCCTGAACACCTCATGCAATACTTGCTTGACCTCGTCCACAAAGACGAACTCGATCCCGCTCTTGACTGAAGCCGGAACGTTCTCGTCGATGTCGCTCTTACATGCTATCGGAACGATGAGTTCTGTCGGTCAGTACTGCATAGTTTTCAAGCTGGCGTTGCGCGTAGCTCACTTGTAATGCCAGCTCGGTGCGCTGCCAAGCTACAGAGTCAGCTTCGGCGTCCCTTCCTGCACGATTGCAGACTCACATCTTCTCCTTCAAGCCTCCTACCGGCAAGACCTGCCCCAGGAGCGAGATCTCCCCGGTCATCGCCACATCAGGATCCACCTTGGTCTTGGTGAACAAAGAGACAAAGGCAGTCAGGATCGCAGTGCCGGCGCTGGGGCCTTCCTTGCCGATACCACCTTCAGGCCTGACAATCAGTACGGAGCACTGGGTCTTCGACATGTAACGCACATGTGCAGATGTAGATCTCGGTCGTTCAAGATCATTTCCGCTTCCGACTTGCTCACACCAAGGAGGTAGGCATTGCTCTTGACCCAACTGAGAGCGATTTGGGCGGATTCCCGGATGACCTCTCCAAGTTTGCCGGTAAGCTGTAGACCACCTTTTCCGGGCATAGCCTGCAAGTCAACTATAGTCCTCAAGGTCAATCTGACGAACTCACAGTGACTTCTATGGGCATGACCGCACCAGAACCGTTGCCGAGGTATCCGAGACCAGTCGAGACACCCGCAGGCGGTGCCGAAGTATACAGCCGATCCTTGTGGTAGATAGGCGGGCCGACGTAGTCGCGCAAATTCTCCTGTGTGATGTGGACATGAACGCCATCGGGCACTTTGAGCGGTTTGCGAGGTGTAGTGGTGACCGTAGTAGGCTCCACACCTTCCTGAGCGTCGGTCGGTAGCTGCTCTGAGACTGGCTTGACATCGGGCAGCTGCGTCTCGACTGTGCGAACGTCGGCATCTTTCGCCTCGGATGGAGCCTCCGGTTCAGGCAGGACGGATTCGCCGAGATCTGAAACGATCTTGAAAGCGGCTTTGCGGTAAATCTACCATTAGTCGTACTCTGAATGGCAGGTCACCATGGACTCACCTTGTCGATGTGCTTCTTGAGATTCCGCACTCCACTCTCGCGGCAGTAATACCTGATCAAAGCCTCAATTGCTTCTGGCTCCAGGCTGATGTCGACATCCTTCAGACCACTCGCCTCTTTGGCCTGGGGGCTGAGATATCGCTCGGCGATGTTCATCTTCTCCTGGCTGACATATCCAGACACCTCGAGGACCTCCATTCTGTCGAGTAGAGGCGCCGGGATCGTCTCGAGCACATTTGCCGTGCAGACGAACAGCACCCGTGACAGGTCAACGGGCACGTCCATGTAGTGATCCAAGAACGACGTGTTCTGCTCCGGGTCAAGCATCTCCAAGAGAGCAGACGATGGGTCGCCATTGTGTCCTCGCCCAATCTTGTCCACCTCATCGATGAGGATGAGGGGGTTCTCCGTCGCGACCTTCTTCAGGGCCTGGATGGGTTTACCGGGCATCGCACCGACGTAGGTCCTACGATGACCTTTGATCTCGGCCACGTCCGTCAGACCGCCTACAGAGAAACGGAAGAACTGTCGACCAAGAGCGCGGGCTATGGACTTGCCAATGGATGTCTTGCCGACACCAGGCGGACCTGCGAGACAAATGATCTTGCCCTCGACCGTGCCTCGAAGTTTGCCGACAGCAAGGAACTCGAGGATCCGATCCTTGACATCCTTGAGGCCGTAATGATCCTCGTCAAGGACTTTGATGGCATGCTGAATATCGTAATTTTCAGGCGAGTGCACTCCCCACGGAACCTGGGTCAGCCAGTCGAGGTAGTTTCGGGTGACACTGGGAGTCAATCAGACGATGCAGCACCGCAACGGCTGTGAGACACTTACTTAAACTCGCTCGCAGCCGGCTCGAGGTGCATCAACTTGTTGATTTCCTCGTCAAACACTTTCCTGACGCCTTCGGGCATCGCCAACTTGCTCGCCTTCTCCTTGAAACGCTCAACAAGCTTGTCTTTGCCATCGCTCTCCATCCCGAGCTCCTTCTTGATGCCCTTGAGCTGTTCCATGAGGTAATACTCCCTCTGCCGCTTTTGGATCTTGCTCTCGACATCCCGGCTAATCTTCTGTTGAAGCTGAGCATTGATGAGCTCTTTCTTCAGGATGAGCAAGGCGCGCTGGAGGCGATCTTCGACGTTGAGCGACTCGAGTACGGCTTGAAGATCGTGGACATCGCCAGTAGAGACGGCAGCTGCGAAGTCGGCTAGCTTGTCGGGTTCGTCAAAGACGTTGGAGGTCGAGTTGGACATGGTGAACGAGGTGACTGGCCATCAGCAGGACTCTTTGAGTGGCCGAGAGACTCACTCTGCTCTCGGAAGATGGGCTGCATCTGCGCAATCTCCTTGAAGACCGAGATGAGCTCGCTCATGATCGCCCTCACCATTTGCGAGTCCTTCTTGTAGGGCTCAACCTTCATATTGGAGACATTCGTCAACGAGATATGCGGAAGGAGGGGATGCAAAAAGCCGACTTGAGGCAGAGCCGCAGCTTGCTGGGCGGCGGTACCGTCTTCCTGCTTGGGAACGTCGTCGGAGGCCGTCTTGTCCGCAGGAGGTGTCCCTAGTTCTTCTCGCACCTCTTCGACACTCGGCACCTCCTTCTCAAAGCTCGCCACGTCCTCCTCATCCTCTATGCCGCTCTCCTGTTTCTGGACCTCCTCTACCAGTTTCTCGGCAGGTACCGATTCGGTCGAAGACGGTGCCGCCTGGCTCGAAGCTGGTTGCTCAAGATGCAAGCCAGGTCCTAGCGGGGCAGGGGGAGCCAGCACAAGCTCGTCGATCCGGATACGCCGATGCGGGTAGAGGACAGCTGTCAGCGTCTCGGGCTTCGCATCTCCCTCCTTTTCCGCGCCATCCTTGACTTCCTTGTGCTGGTTGCTATCAAAGACACTGGTGATCTGCGCAAAGACGCCGACGGGATGGACCTGGTCGATCGAAGTGATTACGTCCGAATCGGATGTCGAGTCTTTGAGGAGGAAAGCCCCAATGTACGGTTGGCCATGTGCCAGCAACTCCCGGATCGCCTTGATGACATGCGGCGAGGTGATGGTCACAGCTTTGTAGAAGCCCGGGAAGAGTGGCCGACGGGTGATGGGCAGGGCAAGCAGCTGGGGATAGAACTCTGGGATGGAGGGCTTGGCGATCTCCTTGCCTGTTGAAGTGCTGGACGAGGAGTCTGTCGATGGGGACGAGCCGTCCCCCGAATTGCTGCTCGAGCCAGAATCGCCCGAGCTGCCAGCGCTGGACCCGGATGACCCAGCCGAGGGTGGGGACGCCTCGGCGGACGAGGAGGACGAGGAAGAGGAGGATGCCTGGACGGTGGAGGCGGGGAGGGCTGGTGATGAGGAAGAGGCCGCTCGCGCTTCTGCGGCTTTGGACGACTCTGCCAGAGGCTCAGAGGGCTCATCAGCCGGAGGGGCAGGCGATTCGGACTGGCTTTCTGCTGCCTTGGCCTCCTCGCTCGCCGGATTGACCCACCGCTTGTCCCTCAGTGCTTTCGGGGTGGCATGGAGCCCTCGTGCGGCCTGTGATTGGGTGTACGTCGGCGCTGCAAGTGGTGTTTGCACCGCGAGAGGCCGCACAAGCGTCGATGACGATGGTAATCGGGCCCGGCGGCGAGCGGACGATCGGAGGGTCTGTCGAAGAGGAATCATCGTCGGCCGGTCTGAAGCTGCCAAGCCAGCAGCTACAAGCAGGTCTTGAAACTGTGTAGACCGAGAAGAGCCAGCGATGAAATGTCGACGACGAGACTGGCGAGAGTACAATAGATATCGCTGATCAAGCGTGACGGTCATTCACGGTTCGGCCGGGCATAGGCAGTTCCAGTTAGTTTCCGTTCGTCGGTTCGGCGCACGCGATCAGGGCCCATACAAATGGGTGGCAAATTGTGGCGATTACTATCACAAGCACCTGTGCATGCATGGCGGGGGTGGCGTCGAGCGCCTTGATCCCGAGTCCGACAGCTCGAGGACCGGGACGCTCCTGCTTATTACTGTACGGCTACGTATGGTATGACTGATGATCCCCGCTCGGCGGGGGGACGCAGCGAAATCCGTGGCGTATCTACAAATGTCCTCGGGGTCATTGTCCACAGCTACCCACATTACTTCTTCTCTTGCCATTACTCTGAACGTCGCCTGAGACCCAGACGGTCCCTCATGGCTTTGCCCATGCGCTCCCGCTCTTCTCGCTCCTTCGCCTCTTCGACTTCCCCATCGAAAACAACGACCTCCTCGCCCTCACTTTCGTCGTCCGACTCTTGCTCGACGCCGTTTTTGACAACAGTTGTACGAGCAGGCGTGCACGTGATAATCGGCATGCTCAGAGTCGGGCTCGATGTCGAAGACGACCTGAAGGAGCGGATTGACTCGGATGGCGAAGCGGGTGATCCCAGCACAGGGGAATTCGAAACGCGAGGTGGCGTCGACACAGTCAGAGCGGCAAATCGCGAGGTAGTCGGCGACGTAGTGTTGAATGTGGCGCGTGTCGGAGAGGTGACGAGCCTGCTGCCGATGAGTGCCAAGGGCGGAGGTCGATTCTCGGTCGATGGAGGGGTCACGGTCAGAGTAGGCTTTGGGCTAGATCGACCGCTGCCAAGAGGGGCAGGGGAACCAACCCTGTTTAGACGGCTGGAAGTTCGGTCGCGCAGGAACGGGGCGAGTCTCGGCTCTTTGGCTCCGGCGCCCGGGCTGGGCGGGGTTGGCGGTCGAGAATCGCCTTGCGCCACAGCGATGGACAGCAGCGGGTTCTTGCGGTCATCGGTCGGGGTTTGCAAAACTTCGATACTCTCTTCCGAGTCAGATCGGAAGCCTGCCGGGGCAGCCTTGGGTCGTGGGACGGATGTGCCAAACGAGCCAACTCGACGGTGAGTGTCCTTTGACATCTCGGCCTGGATTTGGGCGAGGCTCGGCAATCGCTTCGAGGCGCCAGGGAAAGGAACGGGCGCTTGAACCGTGGCCTGAGAGCGAAGTCTTTCTGACGGAGAAGCGGGGGCGGTAGCGGTCGGAGTGGCAAGACCAAGATCTGACTTTGTTCGACAGTGCTTGACGGAGACTGCCTGGCGCTCGGCTTCGGCTGAGAATTCTTTGGCGGAGAGTCGAGGCACGAAAACGGGTGGTGGACGGGTTTGATCCAATCGGGAAAAGGTCGAATAGGTAGGCGACGGCTCAGCAGATCGGGTCTGCAGTGCGACCTGGTGAGGAGCAAGCTTGAGTGGCGGCGGCACGGAACGGTAGTTTGACTTCTCGGTTGAAGCAATGGATGCGGCGAGTGGTGAGTTGGGAGGGAGGACAAAGTTGTATGAAGAGGGGGAGACGGGAGGGCTGTTTGGCAGGGCGGTCTCCAGCTTGACGGGGGACGCTGACAGTGAGCAGACTACGCCACGCAGTGGAAGGGACACACTCTTGCGAGTCTTCGCCCTCTCAGCCACGTCCCAAAGTCTGCTCCTCGGCGCAGCTTTGACCTCCCAGCTTTCCCCGGCGACTTGTATGTCGGGCATGCGACCGATCTGGCCGAACGAGGGGGAATTCGGGTCAGACTGCAAGGCTGCTTCAGCGACAGAAAAGGCGAGTAGCCGCAGTGGTGTCGGGTCCGGCGAGGAAGGAATGCCTTGGCCCATGGTCAGCGAAGGAGAGGGAAGGAACATTGATTGGGCCATGTTGCTTGATCGAGTCGGTAATGATCAGTGTTGATGAAGAAGTCGACGTTGGCGAGACCAGCTCGAGGTTACCGGAACCTGTGTGAAGACGAATCGAGGGGTAGGCGCGACGTGTTGAGCGAGAGGTGCCGCTGCGAGGGCCAGAATGGTGGGTTAATTGTCTCCTTTGACGAGGTCGCGACAGAGGAGACGGGAAGAAAGGAGCGTAATTGTCGATTGCGTGGGGTTGCGGGTAGCTGTCAATGAGCGCTCGGCGGGGCGACAGACTGAGTCGGTGCTGGTCGAGCAAGGAATGAATGAATGAATATTATGAGGGGTAGCAGGTGAAGTGGACTCGGCTGGGCAGAGCGCTGAAAGGCTGAAAAGGATATCAAGATCACGACGCGGTCGGATGTTGTGGGTGGAGAGAGTGGTGCCCGGGACGAGCGAGGAGACGGCGGGGAAACGCGATAGAAGGAAAAGGAGGGGGATGAAGTGGAAGGAGACGGGATGATGGTCGAGTTTTGAGACGCCGACGAGACCGAGCTGTCTGACGCGACTGGAGGGGAGGACCAAGTGATCAAGATGGGCACGATATCCTTGACACCGAGCTCGAGGGGGAGGACTAGCGTGAAACTCGTCCTCTCCTTCTCGCAGACATTCCAACAATTCAAAGGCAGGCATTTGAACCGGACAATGGACTGCGCCATCCACCGCCTCGCTGATCTGATGCTGATGAAACAGGTACTCACCTCTTTAGCCCCTTGCTTCTAGACTTCTGGTCGTGAGTTTAGTTCGGGTCTGCCAGAGACACTGATAATCGTCAAGCAGCTCGGTGTGCTGCAATCGTTTCTACAATGTGGCCGGTGCTGGGAGCTCGATGATGCTGGATGCTGGGTGCTTGATGATGCTGGTGCTGGTGCTTGTGATGTCGGAGTCGGTGGCTGGTGCGATCCCAAGAACTACTATGGAAACCAAAGAGAGTGTACGAGTTGGACAATCAGGACAGCGCCAGTCTGCCTGCTACAATGAGAAGGAGAAGCAAGAAGGAAGGGCGGTCGAAACTATATGGACGAAACCTCGAACCCCCTCACCAGACCGACAAGGAGAGGTGGACGACAACGAACAGACAAGAGGCGACCAGCCCCGAGTCGGATGTCTTATAACGCCTCCGGATTCACCTGCGACCAGTGACCAGCTGGTTAGACCCGACGCCACAGAGTTGCCTCTACTCGCTGTGGCCTACGCACGCATGCTGCTATCTACCGCTTAGGCAGCTCTATGGACGGGGCGCGGATGTGCATGACTCAGGGGTATTGGATTCTCATTGTAGCGTGACACACACAGAGAACAGGGCGGGGGGCAGGGGGAGGGAGGGCAAGGGCTAAAACGAGAGCTTGCCAAGAAACGATCTGCGAACCGACAGGACATCTACATACAGACGCGCCCGGCAGGACGTAAGGACGGACCCGTGCCTGAAAACACACGAAGGGCGGAACACGGTACACGGTACCTTTGAGCAGACACGGTTAGGGCGTTTCTACCGTCCCCTCCTTTCCTCGGCGTACCGCACCGACCCACGCCGATTAAGGGAAAAATCCAGCAATATGCGATGTCGACGCGTCGTTCTTTAATGGCATTCCCCCAAACCACAGCACAGAGGCTAGTGTTACTCTTGCAACAGCTGGCGTGATCACGCCGCCGCTACTGGGCCTGGCGTCGACAAATGCAACTGACCTGACAGTACGGCCTTTTCTTCACGACAATGCGCAGTTTGACACTATGGACACACAGAGACCGACTTCCGAACCTAAAGGGCCATGATCACAGATTGGGCCTGACTCAGTCAGCAAACCTCATTCTTCCATGCCCGTCCACCCATTGCGAGCGAGAGGCCTCTGGTGACGAGCTCGCCGCTTCTCTCTTCTCTCACGTCCCAGTAACGGCACGCCTATGTGACTTCGAGCGAATTGTGCGGCGAGAAAAGTAGGCGCCCGAGCGTTTTGTGCGTCCGACCTCCACCGCGATCGTTCGAGCTCGTTCTCTGCTTGGCTGATTAACCGTGAATATTTCCATTCACAAGTGACTTCGAATGTCACTCATGCGTTCTCTCATGTACATACACTGACCTCCGCTTTCTCACTATCAAGGTCCTTACATCACACAGACAGTCCACATCTATACTATTCAATTAGTCGACACCCATATCCGAAGGGTCTCGTTCACCATGGCAGACCTGCCGCTCCATTCCGCGAGCTTCTCACTGCTGGTCAAGAACATGCACTGCCCCTCATGTGTCGACTACATCACCTCGCTCCTCTCGACCTTGACGTACGTGCGGGACGTCTCGGTGTCGCTCCTCTTGCACACTGTCACCTTCCGCCTCGACCCTCAAGTGGCAACGAGCTCCACTCAGACCGAGACGAAACTTGTGGACGAGGTGACTGCGCTATTGAGCAAAGAGGGAGGCTTCGAGCTGGATAGAGGATCAATCGCACCGTCTAGGACAGAAGATGCCGAAAAACCCAAGCGGAGCTGGGCAGGAAGATGGGGACGGCGAGAAAAGAAGCAGATGACGGACGAACAGCGGCGACAGCTTCACCTGGAGCATTGCGAGGCTTGCCGGTCGGGCTTGCCGCTCGAGCCTACGGAGGAGCACCCTCGGGGAGTCAAGGAAGGGCACCGGACCGTCACGACCCTGTCCATTGGCGGCATGACTTGCGTGTCGTGCTCCTCAGCGATCACATCTGCCCTTCAGCAGATGGAAGGGGTCTTCACCGTCAATATCGACCTCTTGGCGAACAAGGGCACGGTAACACATGATTTCAGCCTATCTCCCGATCGGATCGCAGAAGAGTTGAATGATTTGGGCTACGAAGGAGAGGTCACCGATTCCCAACCGATTGGTCAGGGGTTGGAGCCCAAAATCGAACAGGTTCAGACGATACTGTCTATCGACGGGATGACATGTGCCTCATGTACCTCTGCAATTACCAGCGCGCTCCGATCTCTCGAAGGCGTGAACACCGTCAATATCGACCTTCTTGCGAACAAGGGCACAATTCTCCACAGCTCGACCATCCCAGCCGAGAAACTCAAGGAAGCTGTTGATGACATCGGATATGACGCTGAAATTATATCTACTGCCGCGCTTGCCCCGCCCAAACCGACGACAAACGAGCAGAATGCACTTCGGACGATCAACGTACGAGTAGACGGTATATACTGCTCGCACTGCACGCAGAAGCTCAACGCATACCTCGCAACTCTGCCGCTCCAAAGTTTCACCCAGTTCGTCCGCGGCAAAAACCAAGCCTCCATCGTCTACAAGCCTCACGAGCCTTTAACCATTCGAGATATACTTCTAGGTCTCTCCAACGTGTCACCGGAGTTTACAGCCCATCTTGTCAAGTCTCGGCCGATGCATGAGCGCAGCCGAGAAATTCAGGAGCGCGAGGCGAGACACCTCGCCATCAACCTCGCCATCGCCTTCATCTTTGCGATTCCTACATTTATCATGTGAGCCTGGGGTCTACCCAGAAGTGTGTTAAGCTAATTTCAGCGGAGTGGTTGGGATGGCACTCGTGCCATCGTCGAATGCCTTGAAGATGTGGTGCATGACCCCTATTTGGGGCGCGGCGAACAAAGGCACAATCTTCCTATGGCCCATTGCCACTGTGGTCCAGTTTGGCATTGGTCGCATTTTCTATCAGCGCGCTTTCTCAGGTCCGTGCAACCGCATGCGGAATTGGCTTCGAGGCAAGGGCCGTGGCGGGAAGTGGAGCCCAAAATCCCTTGTCTCATTCGGCAGTATGGATTTGCTCGTCGCCTTGTCAACTTCGGTCAGCTACTTTGCCTCGCTCGCCATGCTCATCTTGGATATCCGCCACGCCCCTTCGACAGACTCGGTGGGAACATACTTCGACTCATGTGTGTTTCTGATCATGTTCATTCTGCTCGGAAGAGTGCTCGAGGCATTCGCAAAGAGGCGCACGATGAGTGCAGTTGACGAACTCGGTAAGATGCGATCAGAGACAGCCATCCTCGTGGATCGCCATGGTGTCTCGAAATCTCCAGAGCAAGAAACCAATGAACCGACTCCTCACACGGTAGGAGATGAAGCGGAATCAGGCAGCCAAAGTCACGCGACGCGCACCGTTCCCGTCGACCACCTCGAAGTGGGCGACCTCATCATCGTGCCTCCCGGCTCGTCCCCGCCCACGGACGGCAATATCGAAACCGGCTCAACGACCATCGATGAATCATCTTTGACGGGCGAATCGCTGCCTGTCTCGCGAAAGAACGGTGACCCGGTCTACACCGGTACTCTCAATCTCACATCTCCCATCACGATTCGTGTCGCCTCTATCGGACAGTCGACGATGCTCGAGAAGATCATATCTGCCGTCTCGTCCGCCGGAGCGCGCAAGACTCCGCTCGAGCACTTGGCTGAACGGCTCACCTCGTACTTCGTGCCCCTGATCGTATACCTCGCCTTGGTCGTCACTGCCATCTGGCTCGGTCTGGCACTGTCCAATACGGTGAACCTAGGCGGTGAAGGTGGCCGAGTCTTCTCGGCTCTCGAATTCGGCATAAGCGTCCTGGTCGTCGCTTGTCCATGTGGTATCGGGCTGGCTGTACCGTGCGCCAATGCCGTCGGTGCAAGTATGGCAGCGACTAAAGGTATCCTCGCAGTCAGCGGAGGCGAAGGATGGAACGCCGCAGAGAAAGTTGGCGCGGTGGTCACGGACAAAACGGGCACTTTGACCCTGGGCAAAGCGGCTGTCGTGGATGAATACTGGCCTACGCCAAATGTGGCTGAACTCAACAAAGGGCAGCTGGAGAAACTTGTGAGCGCTGTCGAAGCGCGTTCGACGCACCCGCTTGCCCGAGGCGTCGTCGAGCACCTCAACGCAGCTACGACTTTTACCGACCATGTCGAAGTGGACATCAAAGAGGCCGAGGAGATATCTGGCAAGGGGGTGCGAGCCAGTGCGGTCGTCGACAAGCAGGACATTGAGGTCCTTGTGGGCAACCAACCCCTTCTCACTTCCTACAACGTCGAGCTACCGGTGGCAGCGACCGATTGCTTAGGGGAATGGGGCGAGCAAGCATATTCGGCGGTTCTCGTGGCCGTGCGCCAAGCCCGCTCGCCTTGGGCGCTGCGGGCCGCCTATGCGCTCTCCGATCCTCTGCGTCCCGAGGCGCCAGCCATCGTCGCGCATCTGCGAGGCAGAGGACGAGTGGTCATCTGTACCGGGGACAGAGAAGACGTCGCTCAGTCGATCGCCCGGCAATTGCACATACCGCCTGAGGATGTCAAAGCCGGCGTTGGACCTGAGGGCAAAGCGGCCATTGTGGAAGAAGTCCGTGCGCAGCTTCAACGGGAATCAGCGGCTTCTGCAACTGGTACTGGCAAGCCGAGCCGGCTATGGTGGAAGAAGGCGAAAAGCGATAAAGTCATGTTTGTCGGCGATGGGATGAACGATGCCGTCGCGCTCGCAGCGGCCGACGTAGGCGTCGCTATGGGTCACGGCTCAGAGGTCGCGGTAGCAGGAGCAGGTGAGCCTTGCCCCGCCAGACCTGTAAATCATGCTGACAGGTGTAGACTTTGTACTGCTCAACCCGTCCCTGTCGGCCCTCACCACCCTGCTCGCGCTCTCGCGACGCGTATCGAACCGCCAGAAGCTCAATCTGGCTTGGGCGTGCGTCTTCAACCTCGTCTGCATCCCCTTTGCCGCCGGGGCGTTCTGGGCAGTAGGCCTGCGCCTGACGCCGGTATGGAGCGCCGTGCTCATGGCGCTGAGTAGTGTCAGTGTCGTGTGTTCCAGCTTGGCCCTGCGGTGGGAGGTGGCTGCAGGGCTACGCGCAAGGATCAGCAAGTCCACAGCTTGACGATCTCAGTCGGTCCACCATAGTGCCGTATGGCGGATGATGCATCTGCAATGTGCAACACGCAGCCTAGATATAGCAGCTGCTCCCGCTCAGCTCCTGGCTGATATGTATATATATATATGTGCTATATGGTCTAAGTCAAGAGCTTGGCATTGAGTCTGCGCAGCTCTTGGGGTGTGAAGCGCAAGATGACCGACAAGACGCGTACAAGATTCGGCCGCATCTCTTTGTGCTCGAGGAACTGAAGGATAACGTTTCGAAGGTACTGCGCCTCAGTATTGAGTTTGAGAGAACAGCCGCGACCGACCTCCAGATTGACCTCCTCTTCGTCCTTTGTCGCACTTGTAGTCGAGCCTCGCTCGACTACGCTCTCCAGACTCTTACGCAGCTGTTCCGGTGTGGCCGATCCGTCCGGCGTCGGGCTAGTCACTGCCGAGCGAGAAGCAGCGGCACTGGCGCCGGCACTACCACTCGCAGGATTGCCCGCTGCCCAATAGCCTACACCGGGGTTGCGCTGCCGCTCCATGAGCTGGACGCTCGATTGAACTTTGCGCATCTCCTCTCGCAAAGTCTTGTTCGTCTGCCTGAGCTGCACCGCGAGGTTCTTGGCGTCGTCGAGCTGCGAGTTGATGGTGGAGATCTGCACATGCAGACCGGCCACTTCGTCCCTTGCCGCTTTCTGCCCGATCAGAATCTTCCTGTGTTACACAATGATCAGACGCACCTCAGCCTCGGCCGCGACGGCGACATCTGCCTTTGCGTCCTGGATCTGCGTTTCCATGGCCAGCAAAGACCGCTCCACGTCCTTTCTCTGAGCCTCTTTGGCCTCAATGGCTGCCTCGCGCTCTTTGACGACCCGCAAGGTATCGGCATGCTCATTCTCCTTCTCCAGTATCACTCGGCGCAGCTTCTCCACCTCACGCACCCTTTCGCCCACCTTGGCCGCCCATTCCTCCTCGACCTCGTTCCTCTCCCGCTCCAGGAGGCGGATCCTGCCCCGAAGTTCAGACACCTTTGCCTCGGCTTTCTGCTCTGCGTCGGCGAGCAGACGTTGGACTTCAGCTGCAGAAGTCGCTGGTTCCCTTCCGGCAGGAGAAGGCGAAGGGGAGGCATGCGTAGGTCCATTGGCCAAAAGTGCTCGCCCGCGACCGGGCGTTGATGTCCGTGAGGCGGCTGTGGCCACTTGATCTTCCAGTAGCGCACAACGCTCCGATACTTCGCGTAGCTGAAACTCTAGCTCTTTCGTCCGGCTTTGCAGCGTGACCATCTCCGCACGAGCTGTTTCCACTTCCGCTTGACGGCTCTGCAGATCCTCGAATTGCTGCTGTTTGGTCGCGTTGAGCTCTTTGACAATAGCTTCCAAGCCGTTAACTTTGGCGCTCTTGTTGGAGATTTCCTTTGCGTGGCCGGCCTTTGTCGTGATCATTTCAAGCTCCCATGTGGCTTTGCGCGTCTGCAGCTCCTTCTCGTACCGCTCCTTGGCGCCAGCGAGCTCCCTCTCGAAGCCTTTTCTCAGAGCGTTGACCTCTCTTTCCCGCTCGGCCTTGACGCGCTCAGTCTCCTCGCCAGCACGAGATCGTTCTGCCCTTTCCTCGGCACGGTCCTTCTCAATCTCCTCTTTCTCCTTCTCCACTTTGACCAACTTGGCCCGGACCGTCTTTAGTAAGGATATAGCCTTTGTTCGCTTCTCCTCTTCCTCCTTCGCTGTTGTCTGGGCTTTCGTGAGATCTGCCCGAAGTTGGCCCAGCGTGAGAAGCTCCGTGGCCTTTTGTGCGAGATTCGTCTCCGCTGTTGACAGTTGCTGGCGCAGCTTGGCAATCAGGTCGGTCTGTGAGGTGCCTTCTAACCGGTGTGTATCGCGTATCTCCTCTATTCGTGATTCTTGGACTGACCATCAGCACGGAGCATCGTTTGGAGATGGGCTCACGCGTGATTTGCGCTTGTAGGCGCTGCATCTCTGCAGTGATCATCTCCACTTTCGCGTTCATCATCCTAACCCAGCCTTCCAATGCCTCGACATCCTCAATGCCTCCCTCCAGTGGAGTCAGCTCCTTGAGGACCTTGTTTGCGGCATCGATCTGCTTCTTGGCTGCTGCCAGCTGTTTCGATAGATCTGGGACATCAGCTGAGCACCTAGGCAAGACCAGGCTACGCGCCTTCGTATCGGCCTGTCAGGCCCACCAGTCGTTCTTCGGCTGTTCCTCCCAATTCTGGTGGTCTCTCATCTTTCGTCTCCTCGACTTCCTCGGTCAAGTCAAGCTGACTGGGCGTGATCCCTAGCTCTCTTTCGGCTGACTCTATGTCTGGCGTCGGAACTGCCAAGTCCGGATTTGGGGCAGCATCTTCCGGTCGTAGCAGCGGACTAGCCCCTAATGGATCGGCGAACACGCTTGGTGACGGTACCTGTAGCTCGAGCGGCACAGGAGTTAGGTCCGGAGAAGGGGGCAAGGGATAGGTGGCAGGGTCCGAGGGATCGGGTGGTGGTAAGACCTCGACTGGAGGTGACAGAGGAGCATTGGAGAGACTGCTGTGTTGTGGAACAGGTGTCCGGGCTCTCGGCGTGGCCGTGGACGAAGATGGATCAGATCCCAAGGAGAACTGCTGAGCGGTGAGAAATCTCGCTGGCGATCCTGGTCGGGAGCCTCCTGCTTCTGCTCTAGGCGAGGGCATATCCTTCAGCTCTTGTTGGGGCTTGTCGAGAGCAGGTGTCCCGGCTGTCGAGCTTGCTGCGGAGGAAGACGCCGTCGGCCGTTGACCATCCAAGCTGTTTCTGCCGAATGCGAAGCCTTTTCGTAGTCCTGCCAGAGCATTCTCGGCTAAATGACTGGCCTGCGCGTAGCTCGTGCTGCGTGACGGCGACGTGGATGTGTCCCCATGTAGTTGAGGTCGGGGCTTCTCTTTGGTCGGACTGGACGACGGAGCTCCATCGACAGATGCGCCAGTCGTGAATGAGTACTTGCGCTCGCCGGGCACAGGGATCGCAGCTGGCCTAGTCGGAGAGCCGCCCACTTGAGGAGAAGCCGCGGACTGAGAGGGAGATTGCGGCTGCTGATGCGCGTGGTTGTTCTGGGCAAGGGCTCGATTTTGCAGCGACGTCCCGGTCTGCTCGAGGGTGTTGACGGCAGCCTTGAGCCTATCGGCCAGGCTGGTCGTGTTGAACATGCTCTCTAGGCTCTGCGCAGCATGATGAGGTGGGAGATGAAGGTGTTGGAGGTTGAGCTTGTGAAGTGGACAGTGGACACAGCCGAACACGCGGTGAGCACGCGGGAAGGGATTACTCCGAGCCGGTCAGTCAGAGATGGTCCGCCACCAATGGCGCCTTCTTGGCATCGTACACCTCTCTTTGTGTTGCGGTCACCAGAGCCGCAGCAGTCACGAGAGATGGGCTACTGGCAGGCCGCCCTCGTCAAGATGGGCATGGCCCAGCCAGGACCCAAGATCACCTCGCACGACCGGGCGGTCCTCGAGTGCGTCATCGTTGGCCCATGGCCTGACTGACGGTGCAGCCTCAAACTGCAACGCGATAAGATGAAGCAGTACCAGAAGCGTGTACGTTGCGGGAGCGCTGACTCTTGTCTGACATTTCAGCTACAGGTCGTACTTGACAGAGAGAACGAGATCGCCAAAGAGGCCCTCAAAGCAGGCAACAAGGTACGGTCCGCGGATCGCCGGACTAGCGTTCTCAACTGACAGGAAGCAACGGGCCTTGACAGCTCTTCGACAGCGCAAATACCAAGAACAGCTTCTATCTCGTACAGACTCTCAGCTGCAGACACTGCAGGAGCTTGTGCGTATGCCCATAATCAAGCCAGAATGCACTGATGGGCCGCAGGTCAGCTCTATCGAGTTTACGCAAATACAGGCAACAGTCGTGCACGGGCTGCAGATGGGCAATGAGGTTCTCAAGCAGCTTCATGCGGAGATGTCCCTAGAGAAGGTGGAGAAGTTGATGGATCAAACAAGAGAGGGAATAGAGTATCAACGGGTTAGTTGCGCTGACCCCGGCACCACGCTCCGCTCACTCTCCAGGAGATAGACGAGACACTCATGTCGCAAATGAGCCCAGAGGAAGAGGAAGCGGTACAAGCGGAACTGCTGGCTCTACAGAAAGAGGCTATGCCCGAAGTGCCCGTTGCCTCCGAGTCGGAACGAGTGCAACTACCGTCCGCACCTGTGGAAGCGCCTCAAGAAGTGGAACCAGAAGGCCCAGGTGAGTGGGTTCGATGGCTCTCGACATCAGCTCATCGCAAGCTCACGCGACGACAACAGCTTCTGCGAGCAAGGAGGAGAGAGTGGCTCTGTCTGCGTAGGACGTGTGAGGATCTTGCAGTTGTATGACGCTATATGCATCTTCATTGTCGGATTGTCTGTACAGTCATATCGGTGGCCAATGCCTCCACCGGCGGCGACCAGTCCGAGTGAACGCGACGCGCCTTTCTTCTCTTCCATCTCTTTGTCTTCCTTGCAAACCACAAAGAGCGAGCTCAGTATGTCGTCAGCAGAGCTTGCCCCACTGTTCCCCTCCGCCACACACCCCGCCATGCCCATCGCGGCTCAGATCCTCGCGACACTTCGGAATCTGACGGCGCCGGGAAAGGGCAATGATCTCCGGGCGGAAGAGCGAGCAGCCCTGGTCGGCGTGAGCGCTTTGCTCGGCTGCGAGAGGTAAGCCAGCTTCACGGCACGGCACAGCTCACAGGCCTGGGCTGATATACAGAATCCAGTCCAAAGATCTGCCCGAGTCCTCCGCGCAGAAAGCATCGTCCGTCTCCCCTGCCCATTTTCGCTCAGCTCTGGTTCGGGCACGGCGCCTGCTTGATACGTCCACGGCCTCGACGTCCCCATCGCCTAATCGCCGCTCTGCTAGATCGCCCTCCCACGCATCGACCGATGCAGCAGACGCCGGGCCGTCCACGACACCGGTCGACGGGACAGCCGTACTTGTTCCTTTCACGCCGAAGAAGAAATTCAAATACTCTTCCGGTCTCGACATATCCTCTCTTGTCAGGAGCCCGCATTCGCCGGCCAAGGCGAGCCCTTTGCGACAGAGCACGACCGCGTCTCGAATAGCCAGTACCTCGAAAGACACAGTAGACCTTGGGGAGAGAGGAGAGGCGGACGATGACGCAGAAGGGGAACAGCGCACGCCTTCGAAGAGAGCCAAATACGGAGTCAAAGCTGGGGTAGACTTGGAGAGCACCCCTATTGCTGTTCCTCCGCCGTCGAGTACGATCACAAGGAAGAGAAAGAGGCATGATGTCTCGGCATTCCTGGCGCTTCGACCGGGCTCTCAGCCCGCGTCGTCTGTTGCCTCAGCGGATACCGGGGAGGAAGAGAATGAGGACGCCGAGATGGAGTACATCCCTGCTCCCTCTCGCCCAAAGAAGGTCTCGAGCGAGCGGTCAAAGAGACGGAAACTTCGCCGAAGACGAGACTGGACCTATCGGGAGTCGCTCTGGACCGGTGATCAAGTCCGAGCGGCCAACATCGCAAAGTTGGATGAGGTGAGCTACCCCTCTCCACATCCATCCCTGTCTTGTAGCTGATGCGCAGGTTTGGGCACGCCTGGACGACTGGGCTGAGAATGGACAGCGCGAGATACGAAGAAATGGTGGTCCAGCTAGCGTTGTAGACATCCTTCTCGCTGCATTGGACAAGCCGGAAGCCTAATGCACCTGGTCCTTGAGACTCTTGCTCAGTATGCGGTAGTCTGTCTCTTTGACTGAATGATCGTCCGACCCAGAGTCAGACGCCTCCTGGTTGCCATGCCCCTCTGTCGAGAGGTCCTCCCAGTCATCGTCCTCTGCCATGCGGATGGGGTCAATCTCGTCTGGCACGTATCCTTGCCTAGCATAGAAGTCCAATGCAGTGGTGTTGGCTGCAAGTCAGTCGCTGGTCACTTGACACGACTCACCTCTCAAGCAAGTGAGCATGACCTTGTCCATGCCCCTTCTCCTTCCGACTTCCTCCAAGCGATCCATAAGCATCTTGGCCAGTCCTTGCCCTCGGACGCTCTGCACGAGGTGTACTTCATAGCTTTGCTTCAGCACCTGATCTGAATGTGCGCCACGCACCAGTATACCACCTCGGCATCCCTCGTGCCCAACGTCTCCTCCGTATCGAACCGCCAGCTCGTGAAACCCAACAAGCGATCGGGGCTGAAGTCCAGCTCGCCCGCTCGCGCCTTGCCTTTCCTGCTCGGCAACGCCCCTGGCATTGGCGGGACCTCTTGCGTAGGTGATGACGTCCCAGGCGGCTTTAAAAGGAGGAGGAACCGTGTACTCGGGTCGAAGAGCTCTTCGCGCTTGTCCTTCTCGGCGTACGACAGGGACGATCCCTCAGCTCTACACGGTCAATGCGGCCTACACCGACGAACACAACGTACAATGGAGCGATGTTCGCATGGCATAGGTGAAAGATAGCATCTTGAGCGCGAGCCGAGAGAGACAGAGAGTGTACAGCTTCAAGTCGGTACCTAGACCCGTCAATCAAGCGTCCTGATTCTTGGTCGTGGAGACCCACTTTGAGCCGTCTCGAAGCGATCGCTCGGTGGGTAGATCCGAGAACAGCTCAGAAGGAGAGGCCTGATGGTGAGCAGGAGTCGTACCGCAGACCAGACGTGGGCTGACTAGAGTCGCGGCTCGTATCTTGGCCGTCGCCATGGTGGCAAGGGAGTAGAGTCAGACATCAAGGTGAATTGAGCGTTCCGGCTCGTCACAAAGTCAAATCCGAACAGTCAGTTCTGCTCGACTTTGTGTTCACCTCTTGATTCATCATACTGCCCTTGTCGATCAGCTAATCAGCTTGCATACAGAGCAGTTCTGGTAACTGAACACGCTGAAGCTATGACCTGATCCTTCGTGAAACCCTCAAGCGCCAGTCTTCACCAACATGCTATCAGACTTGGGATCAGCTTCCACCCGCTCTGGGCTCGACATCGCTCTCAGTGCTCAGAGCGCTATCGTCTCAACGGGCGCGCGTGTCGATGGCGGCCTGAAGGGCATCTATGGGCACTCGTCGAGACGCGAGGGTGGCGAGCGGCGCACGACTAGCTGATCTTCCACTTGCTTCGAGCCCATCCGTCTCGCACCATGTCCCGCCAATTGCTCCCTTCGTACAATCACACAGGACTCGGCCGAAGAAAAGAAGGTCCTCATCGGTCCGGTCTATCTCGCAGCTCGGCGGAGTGCATGGTTCAAGCCCATCAACATCATCTATGATCGACCTAACGATCAAGCTCGACGTGAACGGGGATGTGGGCACGGTTCTCCATCTCTTTTGCAAATGGCTCGGCACGGTGGAGCAGTCTCTATCCTGACCGAGGTCGGGCTGAAGGCTGTGAGAAGAGGACGGTGGCGAACTCCCCCCCGTCTCTGTTCTCATCACTCGCTTGACCGCTTGATACCTGGCAATTCAACAGATATCTGACGTACTGAGGAGCCGATTGCCAATGGGCAGACGTCCCGATCAAACTGAAAGCTGCTGATGCCCGCGTTATCCTGTGTCTACGATCCCGTGTGTGCGTGTGATACGGACACGAACACCGTCATGACATGGTCCGTGCACATCAACAGCGTCCCAATCTTATTGTTCTTCTCCGCATTCCGCCGTAAGAGGCAAGTCCGGTCGAAGCGGAGCTCGCAGAGCTAATCAGCAAAGCTAATCATTGTGTGTATACACAATACGCCACTGCTCCCGTCGAGGCTCGTGCGTGAGAAGGATTGGTAATACGATGCGACACCCATCACGAACGAGAGACATATATCCACAGCTGATTTCTTCGCCGCCGGACGTTCTTCCCCATCAACATCTTCTTTTTGGTCTCGCCGCCCACTCTATTCGTGAGTCGGACATGGCGACCACTCGAGACACGCTCACGTTCAGGAGACCCACTTGAACGGTGGCGAATGGGGAACGGCTCACCCAACCGGCTCACGAGTCGCCTGACTCACTTACTTACGCAGGCCTGGGCGAAGGAAGACTGATCGCGGGGCATACTGGTGCTCGAGGTGAGTCGTCGTGTCCCGTCCATCGCTCTGACCTAGAGGTCAACCTGCTGACGATTCTGACAATCCGGATAACCGACGCCGGGTCCAGCTCTCCGTTGCGGTGGCATCTTGTCGCGTAAGCTCGTACGGGGCAGGGATGCCTCAGAGGGTCTAACTTGCAGAGCCGTCAACCGTCTTCTCCGGTCAGCAGCGCTCCAAGACCCCTCGCGCTCGTCAACTTGCCATGCCTTCCCGCCGTACCGAGGACACAGTTCACAAGCCCCCCGTACATCAGTCTCGTGTCCATCTACCGACCTGGGTCAGGCAGTGAGCCTCGCTAATCGGTGGTCCTTGACCTGCAAATCTGCTACCTCCCTACGCGCCCGTCGACGACCGTCCCTTGTACCCCGTCAGCCCCCATCTCTACCAGCTTGCTCTCCCGACCATCCTCCCATCACCCGCGATCAACGACCGAAGCACCGTGATCGAGTCCGTGGTCACTGGAGCCAACGCTTACACACCTTCGCCCGACAACGCAACGACACGAGAGGCTACGCGCAAGTCCATCAACTCCAGGAGCGGCCGACCAGGAAGGCGGACATCAGAGCCAGGCTACAGTGGGGTTCAATGAATCGCTGAACAATCACCACCCGCAATCGGGTATGATTGTTCAGTATCATTGAACCCCACTGTATCAAGGCATCGCAAGGTCTCGCCCCGCGTGAGTCAGGAGCGAACCTCACTCTCACCGCCAGCCTCTGTCCACGGGAGACAGGGGCGCTGATCTTTCAAGCTCAGCGAAAGGTCGTATCGTTCTCTCATTCCATGTCGACCTCATCTCTCCAACCTCTGTCTGCACGCTTGCCATCAACATCGCCAAGCACATGACGAGGAGTCTCAAGCACAGTCGCCGCTGTCAAGAGCCTGCCGAGTGTCGCCGATACACCTCCTTCGCTACTTATCCTTCTGACTTCCGACCGACCCGCCCGTGGATGGCGACGCGACGATGAGGAGCGGCCCCCCTATCGCACAGCTGGCACAGCCGCGTCGAAGTCGAGCGTTACTTCACTGCGACATCGGCGGTCCATTGCTACACAACGCCGAGACCTTCACCGATCCCCCCCCCCCCCCCCCCCCCCCCCCCCCCCCCGCGTGGCCGGCCAGACAGTCTGGCGAACGCGGTACAAACCGGACCGATACCGGAATTGAAACGACGACCATTCCTGAGCTCAATCTTTTTGCCACATTCAAATCTGACTACCTCCTCACCAGCTGGGATCTGGATGGGCAATCATCCATGGCAGATGCATACATGGTCAACAACCAACTTTGGGGCATTAAGAACAAAAATTGTCTGCATGACTTTGCAGAGTGGAGCTTGGATTGCTGTGGACACCTATATACAGTAGACTTGTGTATAAAAAGCAGTCAAGACATGAATTTCTTGCCTTTTTACACCAATGTCTGCCCACAATTCATAATGCTTTTTTAGAAAATGATGTTTAAAGTGTCCGATTGGTGTAGAGGTAGCATATTTCTTTCGGGAATTAAATCCCCCACTTAGAAGTGGTCGTCGGTTCAATCCCGGCATCGGACCTTTTTGGGCTGCTTCCTGCCTTCCAGGACACCCAATCAGAGGCCTGGGACCGTCCTGAACGCTCGTTGGGCCGAAAGAATTGAAGAAATGGGTGTTTCACTGAATCAATCATCTGCATATGTATTTGTCCTACCTCTTGAGAGTGGCCATTTGGTTCTCTGCACATTTCAGGACCTCCAGACATCATGGTGATCCCTTCTCTGACCCTTGATGAGGCCACATGGTTTTCTGCGCCCGTGCGGGCCGTTTTAGCGACGCACACGAAGTCGTACAGATTGATTGTCAGGTGTCCAGGCCCTCTTCGCCCTCCTGATTCTCATGACCAGTCTACAAATGGTTGTGTGTGTGTGTGCAGAGCACGCCATTGGTCCCCCGTCCTTGATTGCTTCTGATAAGACATTTATCGACTTATGCTCTTGCCTCTTTATCCAGCGGCTCAGAGTGCTTGCGGTGGTTGTGACAAGAGAAACAATATCACAGCTATCCCCACTCCAGTTCGCCAGACATATCACTTGCCTTTCTTGGTCGCCTTTCTTGGTCGCCCCACACGCCCTCGCTCAGCAGTAGGCCCCATCTGCGGAGACTGAAAGACTCGTCCGACTGGGCAAGCAGCAAATCCTATCCAGCATGCCGCACCACGCCGCTCAGCTCGTTCCGCCCTCCAAGAGCAACGACATCCAGGCGGACCCCACACTTATGGCGGCCTTTGATCATGTGGGCGCTCACCCATGCGAAGAAGCTTCACTGAGCGTCACCAGGAAGCGATGTCCCTACCGCAGCCTCAATCGGGACGGGGCGCCAGAGGCGAGAGTGTCGGAGCGTCGGCGGCCACAGTTGAAGTCATGCCCAGCAATGACGTCGCGCCGGTACGAAGTCTCCCAAAGCCGGTGTCCGGTCCGAAGGTCAGCGCCGCCAAGCGTCCATTGGTGATCATCGTGCCCGACCACGAGATGTTCCATCATGGTCTTGCGCAGATCATCAAGTCGACCGAGGTGTTTGTCAGACAGCACGTCTGTCAGTATTGTCTTCCAACTGCTCGTTCTTTGCTAAGTCGTAGCGGCCTCGGATGCATATTTCACTCGTCATCGTCATCACCGAGCGAGGCGGGTGAAGGTGCGAGCTCTGCAGAGCGAGGACTTCAAATCGGACAAGACGCATCGTGGGCGGAAATGAAGCACGCAGAGAGAGATTCTGGCGGGTTGCGATGGATTGTTGCTCCTGCTGTTGAAGTGGACCGGTGTGATGAGGCTGTACGGGCAGGCTTGTAGATGCTCCTGTACACCGTTGGGGCACCGTTGGCTGGGATTGGGCCGTGATTCGGAACACGAAAAACCAGAAGACAGGTGTATCCGCGTCACTCGCCACAGTGAGGCTTTGGTCAAGAAGCGACGAGGGAGGCGCGCTCGCCTACTCAATGTCAGGATCAGTTTCAACTCTGCATCATGCAGCATCACCCCCTGCAGATGGCGGTATATGCAGGATGACTGTACAACACGAGAAAATGAGGTTGCCAAAGTGTCCATTGGCGTGGAGGTCGGGCAGGTAGGTGTCGACTAGATATAAGGTGTGTGCGGGGTGAATGCCTGGCCCGCAGGCAATATAAGATGTGTCCCTCAGTAGCCTCGGTACTGAGCTGCTTGTGCATACCTGACCAGTCAGCTCCAGAGGTTGCCAAAAGAACAGTGAGCTGACGGTCCGTCTGACCCTCCTGTCGGTCTGCCCAACCCGTAGGATCCTCCTGGTAGCTGCGGCTCTGGGAAGGCCATTGTCTGACTTGTCATTGCGTGACCGTGGCCGCTGCCGCTCCCGACACTAGGTCCTCGTTGCAGATCAGCATAGCCTGCAGAGTTGTCAACCGGCTGATCCTGAGTCGGGTAATCGTACGCCTGCTGGTGCGCGTGGGGAGGGTAATCGTGCTCGTGCTGTGGCTGTTGCTGCTGGTAGTACGCGGCGTCGTAGTCGTATTGCTCGGCGTGCGCATACGGGTCCTGATTGTACATATTCTGGTCGTACATGCCTGTAGCACCGTGGCCGGCCACACCGGCTGTGAAGTCGTGCTCGGGAACACCTTCAACGCCTCGGGTATGGTCGAGCTCGGACACGAGTTGCTGCCTTTGTCGATCGGCATCAGCATGCGAGGCGGTGCGCTGCAAGGTCTTCTCGAAGAAGTCTTCTCCGCCCATTCCATTTTGCGGCGAAAAGTCGATGGGCTTCATCTTCGAGTCGAATCGATTGCTCGGCTTGAGCTTCCACTTGCGGAAGGCGGTCCACCCGATTGCAACAAGGCCAACGACAGCTGCGGCTACGATGATCCCAACCAGGGCTCCTTTGCTCAGACCACTCTTGGAAGACGAGGACGAGTCGGCAGCTGACGAGGCAGACTTGGTTGCTGACGCTGTGGTGCGCGTGGTGGAAGTGATGGTCTTCGTCAACGAGGTCGAAGTGGTCGATGAGGTGGACGAGGTTGTGACCTGCGAGAGCGTTGTAGGCGTATCATCGAGTATAGTGGTGGAAGTGGTTGTCGGGGTAGATATGCTGGTCGTCGAGGTTGTCGAGGTAGACGAGGTCGTCGAGGAGATCGAGGTCTGCCAGTCAGCTATGGAACAGGCAAGACAGAGCGTCGCTGACCTCAGTAGTTGACGAGGTCAAGCTAGTAGTGCTGGACGAGCTCGGGGTGGTTGACGATGTCGCCGAAGACGTGGTCGAGGAGGACGCCGAAGTGGTCGTCGAGGAGGCCGAATCGCTAGCCCGCTCTGCAGAGATCGACGCCTCGGTAGCGTTGTCGATAGGCGCACCTGCCCGATCGACGAAGCGGGCGCGAGCAGCCTCAACCGCATCGCGCACATGGTGTCGGCGGTAGTTCGGGAGGGTGTGGGCGAGTGCTGCGAGGGGCAGCACGACGAGGGCCGCAGAGAGACGCATGATGTCAGGTGCTGGGACAAAGGAAGGTGGTCTGTAAAGAGAGGACGAGCGTCAGCTCAAGCACTATAGGTCACGGCCGGTGCGACGAGGCTGAAAGAACGCAATGTTTGCTGCTGAGGCGAGTGGGCATGCGAGATGACCTACTGTTGGTCTTCTGGTTGTCGAGGCGAAGGCCGATGTCCGTCAGGGTGAGAGACAAGGTACCACCTCGTCGCGCTAACTTGTCGAGCGTTACCACGCGACGTCGATTCGCGTGTTTGGCCCAAGAAACGGTGGTCGCAGAAGTTGGCGACGCAAGGGGTAGTTGTAGGAAGTAGATGGAAAAGGAATGACAAAGAGATACAGAGATGAATGAGAGTAAGAGAAGCTGTGGCGGTGACAAGGTGGGATCGCGCATTGACCTCTTTACGCAGGGGCCAACAAAGGGAGGGGGGGAGAGGGGGATTGATGGTGTCCCTGGCCGACGCAAGCCTGGACCCCAAGAAAAGTCAGACGCGCTCAGATCGCCCGACCACGCGACGTACTCCATCCCACGTGAAAAAGGACGGAACCTTTTTGTCCGGACCAACTCGTTATGACGATGGGTGGCCTATTGTATCTCGTACACTTCTCCTCAACCCCTATTACCCATTCAGTGTTCAGGAGAGCAGATGCCAACGACGACAGGCAGATCAAAAAGCTACTGGCTGATGATGCTCGATGAGACGCGTGCGGGACTGATGATTCTCCTTGACGGTGACTTGCGCTTTTGTGGTTCTGACCGTCATTCTTCGCTAGACTCATGGGGCAATTACCAAGTGGCGAGAGGGCGAGGGTATAATGAATGCTCGCCTGCAGCTGATCACCCACTCTTTCCTATCATCAGCATAACAGTCTGCACCTCACAGCACTGAGTGCTAGCCAATCCTCACCTCTCTACACACGTCGCCGGACGACGCCGACCACGACTTACAATGTCGCCCGATATCAAGCCCTTCTTGCCCTCTCGTCCTTCCGGCCCAGTGTTCATCGCTCTCAATGTCCTCCGACTGCTCAGCATCATCGCTCTGCTTTTGTGTCTTGCGGCGAACTGTGTAACGATGGCCAGGTGGGCAATCGGGGATAGCGGTGAGAGGGAGGGCTGACCTCAGTGACATCAAGGCCATCAAGCATAGTCCCACCACTTCGTCCACCAGCGCCACAAGCGGCAATTCCACGACCACCCTTGACGAGATCGACTGCGACTACTACGAGTACTCGACCGTGCCGGACCAGACAGGCGGGCCGTTCTGGTCTATTCTCAACAGGCTTTTCATCGGCATGTTAAGCTATTCTCCCCGTGCGATAGTAGCTGAGAAGCAGTGTTCGAGTGCCTCTTGTTGACCTTTGCTGAGGTTGGCTTCCCAAAGAGGCTCTTCGAGGACTTTGTGCCTGTGCTCGGACCTGGACATGGTCTCGGCTGCCTCGGAGTCTTTCAAGCTCTGTACGCCGCTCCCGCGGTGGGCACTGTTGCCACGCTCACGATCAGGATCGGCGCCCAGGTGCTGTCGCACTACTGCGACCTGTTTCCTCAGGTGACGAGCTGGCTGCTGTTCATCATCGGCTGCCTCAACATCGTCGCGGTACGTCTGTCACTCGCCGATCCGCGGCGCTCACGCTCAGGGGCTCGTCTTCCGCTCCAAGGCCAAACCCAAGAGGCTGATCTTCTCGTGGGAGAACGTGTCTTCACTGTGAGTGCAGCTTCGTCACGGGGGCGGAGCTGACATATCAGCACTCCTCAGACCCGCATGGCAGCCACGGCGTGGGACATGGTGTCGGAGAAGAGGCGCCCAGCGCCGTCGACCACGTCTGAGGGCTCCGTCGGGGGCTCGCAGCCTCCCCTCTCGCGCTCGGCGAGCCAGCACTCCGACACGCCTCTGCTTCCGTCTGCTAACGTTCAACCTGGAGCCAGGTTCGGTGGCTTTGGCTTCGGCAAGCAAGGAGAGCGACAGGCGGCCGAGCGAGGCTTCAAGATCTCCCGTCCGCTCGAGACGCTTCCCAGTGGGCCTCATCTCGATCGGAGCAAGGTCGGAGCTAATGCCATGCAGAATACGTCGTCTGAAAGATACTGTACATAGCCTTGACGGACATGACGTAGATGTACATAAAGACATGACACGCCTGCATGCATTCATCACGCGAATGTTTCTCGTGCCGAGATTGATAGAGTTATCTTATCGGCCGGACCGTTGACCCGAGTTTGACCAGCGAAGCGACTCCATTGCCGACTCGCGATTCGAGTCGGGTAATCAATCGGATGTATTGTGTGCATTGTATGTATTGTATGTCCGTCCACCTCTGTTCTTCTTCGCACCGTTATACCTCTGTACCGATCGGCAACAGTATGGGCTCGTCCAAGCAAGACTTTGTGTTCGAAATCAAGACGCTCTCGTCGGACAGGGTGGAATTGAGGCCGTTCGACGTGAGCCCCGCCCGGCCTGAGTGAGATTTCACCAAGCTGACGTTCAGCTGGGACTGCACGCGCAGCTTCTGCTCGATGCGCACCTTGCCGACCCGAGCATGGCACAGTGGCTGCCTATGCACCTGCAGACACTGGAAGACGTGCGGAAATGGTTCGACGCTACCTTCCAGACCGATCCGGTACGTACCTCGATGTCAGGACTGGTTGCAGCTGATAACAGGCGTTCATGCTCAATGCGATATTCAGCGACGCGCCAGGGGACCACGACCCCTTGCCTCGCGAGCAGTGGACATTCGCAGGTGTTATTGGGATCATCAACGCCAGTGTGAACGACATGGGCGCCGAGCCGGGGCATATCCAGATCCTCAAGGGCTTCCAAGTGGGTCCCGTGTGAGTAGTGCAGGGAGAGGGCTGACCGCAGCGCACCCATGTCCTGACACACGCTGTCGGGCTTGTCCTCCACCGTGTACTCGACTCGCCTGCGCAGGGCGGTCTGGGGCTCAGGCGCTGCCAGTGGTTCACCAACTCGCTCAATGTCAAATCCCAAGCGGCGGCACTGCGCCTCGGCTTCACCCATGAGGGGACATTGCGGAACCATAGGGTGCTGCCGTTGGGCAAAGAGGGATCGAGGGGTACGTCTTTCACCTATACATTCCAATTCCCCTCGATGTCGTGTGTATTCAGCCCCACCACGCTGACGCACAGCGCCCCGACCCGACTCGTATGCCAGCGACAGGATGAGCCGCGACTCTTGGCTCGCCTCGATAATCTGGGAGGAATGGGACGTACCGGGTGGCAGGAAAGAGCACATCGATGCCCTCATGGCGCGGCGCAGGTGATCAAGGGGCATAGATAGCCCTGTAGATACTTACAGCTACAAAGAATAATGCCATACATGGGAAATGAACTGCCAGATCTTTGAGGGCTTGCCATCGCGCTGTCAATGTATCCCTCACATGCACGTGCCGGGCGCACCACGACGAAAGAGCCCCACGACGAAAGAGCAATGAGTCCCGGTCCACCCTGGCTCGAAACGTCCTGGAAACGGAGACGAGCATTCCTTACAGTTCACGCGACTACAGAGTGGATGCAGGGAGGGAAAGATCGCTGTCGCTCAGCATCGGGCTCTGGCAATCGAGCCCCCAGCATCGAACACGAGGCAGAGTGCTATGAATCGTATATCATTATACGTCGTCTGTCGCCTGAGGATTCCCTGGCCTACTCCATGGACAATATGAGTGCGGAGGAACAATCCTTCGTGTTTGGGCTCAAGACGCTCGCCTCGGACCGCGTGGAGCTTCGAGTGTTCGACGTCGGTCGCGCTGTCGGGACAGACAAGCGGACCAGCTTACGGAACAGGCGACGCTGCATGCCCAGCTCCTCCTTGATGCTCACCTGAGGGACCCCAGCATGAGTCAATGGCTGCCGGCAGAGTTCCGAACGCTGGACGACGTTCTGGCGTGGCACGAGGCATTCTTTCATTCAGTCCCGGTCATTGCTCTCGATTCAGCGCCCAAGTTGAGCAGCTGACGGAAAGACGAGCTTGCTTTTCGCAATCTTCAGCAACGTCCCCGGGGACCACGACCCCATTCTGAACGCCGAACGGGTTTTCTGCGGCGTAGCAGGCGTCATCAATGCCAGCGTTGCCGATATGAGCGCCGAGGGTCACGTCGAGGTGCTGGAGCGATTCCAGGTGAATGGGCCGCGGGAGCAAGAAGGACAGGCTGGGCTGATGGTAGCGAACACACGTCTTGACTCATGCTGTGGGGCTTCTCTTGCATTGGGCGCTGGACTCGCCGGCAGACGGTGGACTGGGCTTGCGCAGGTGTCAGTGGGTCACAAACTCACTCAACGTCAAATCACAAGCTGCAGCCCTGAGGCTGGGGTTCACCTACGAGGGTACGCTTCGAAGCCATCGCGTCCTCTTGTCCAACAAGAAGGGCATCCGGTGTAACGTTCCCTCGTTTTGGTCACGATGTCAGGTCGCTCATGCTCAGCGCCTCGACCCGATGCGTACGCGAGCGACAGGATGAGTCGCGATTCGTGGGTGGCGTCAGTCATCTGGGAGGAGTGGGAGAATCCGGACGGAAAGCGCGCGCACGTTGATGCGCTCATGGCTCGCCGCAAGTAGAATGGCAGCCAGGATGGAACAATGCTGTACATGATGCGACTTGCCAGCCCTTGATGCGGCCTTTTGGATGCTACTTCCTCGCGTACGTCACCTTCATCTTGGTCTCCCCATCGATCTTGAAGTTGTGCAGGGCGTCCTTCGCCAAGCCAGCACTCGCCTCGTCTGCGTACTCCACGAATGCAATATCCTTTTTCGCCGGGATCGTGCGGATCTCGAGCAGTCCAGGATGTACCGAGAATACGTCTCGCAGATCGTCTGCCGTTGTACCTTCTGGTAGGTTCTGGATGAACAAGACGTTGTTGGGAGGCAAGTACTCGTCGGGCATTTGGATTTTCTGGCGCTTGGCAGTCAGTGCACCGCCGTTTGTTGTTGCGTCCATCCCCGCCCGAAGTTTGGCTGCAGCTTTGCGCCGGATGGGGTTGTCTCGCCGAGTCTTCTCTGCGATAGTCAGTCTCCATTCTTACACCCTGTCCCGGGAAGGCCCACTCTTTCGCTCCAATCGAGCCTTCTTGTGCTCGTCCAGTGCCTCGTCACCCGCCAGCTTCTTCACAGCGGAATCTGATCGTGTCTTGGCGAATCGTATTTGCTTCTTGTCAGCTGATTCCTGTCGGAGCGCGGAAGCTGCGCACTACTGGCTTGCCGTACAGCGGGAACTCGCCAACTTCTCTCCGTGCCCTATTTGCCGTGTCCACATCGTTAAACGTCACGAAAGCCTGTCCTCGCATTCGGACGTTGCCGTGTGCGACAACGGGAAGCAGAGGTCGATATGGCTTGAAAAGCAACGCCAGGGTCTCCTTCATCACTATGATCAGCGACGACTCCGCCAAGACGCCCTAAAGAGCCGTTGACACCACAAGCCGGAGTTGCGTGAACAATTCCTAGCTGCTCGGCAATGGCACAGCTGACCCACCTTCTGTCCGCACTTTCTCGTTCAGATTTTGCAGGTACAACGTCTCGCATGCGTCGTCAGGTATCTTGTCGGGGTCCTCCTCTGCTTCTTCCTCCCCGTTCACCTCATCTCCATTCTCCTGCTTCACATCGCCATCGGGTATCGGTCCAGAGTCGGTCGGTGCTGCCGTCGGTAGCGATGGGACGCCTGCTTCTGCCTGTAGCTCCTCTGCTTCGTCTGCCACGGAGGCTTGTAGTGACGATTGTGCCGGTGCTGCAGCGGCCATCCTCGAGCTGAATGCGACAAGTACTTACGGTGACTTGGTCGACAGAACGAGCACATAGAGCTGGCTGGAATATTTCGGCAGCATTTCCGGAATATATCCCAGCTTGGTCGCTCTTGGGCTACACTACTCGTAGGAGCCAAGAACCTACTCACAACGGTCCCCAACACCCTCAAGAGGCGTCGCGTCTGCCCTTGGTCGCAGCTCAGCTAGCCGCTCTCGATGATGCCATCTTATGTGAAGACAAGCCGCGTAGCGAAAAGGTCATGAACGTCCGACGACCAAGGCAGAACACACGAGTACGTCCGGATAGCCATTTGATTGTCTACGACATGCTATCCCTCTACACAACTTGACGACGCAAGTCGAACCCTACGGCAAGCACGAGATGCTTGTTTCGTGCAGCCCGTAAATCACCGGGACTTCCGCCCCCCGGTGCTTCTGAACGGTCAGCTGGACGTTCCACGGCATGTCCTCCGGATCGTCCACGCCTACTCGACGTCGAGAAGCAGGGAAGACGCCAAGCAGTCTTGAAGATGATTCTACAAGGCCTTGTGGTCGACGCATATTCCCGCACTAGTACGTCTCTCACTTGCCCCTTGGAGCCTATTCGCGTCCTCGACCTTTCTGGCCCGGCTATCAACCGCGACCACGTTCGAAACAGACTGGGACAACTAGGATACCAATGCATCCTGAACGCAAGCAGATATGACACAGACCTTGCTAAGAGGCTTGGCTGCTTCGGCCCTTGAATAGTTTACTCATGTCCGGGAAGTTCTTCTTCCTCTTCACATGAACTGCGTATTCTGTGCTCTGTTAGCCGGTTGCGACATCACATCGGCGTTCCGCTCACCATACCAAATGTGCTTCGTGTTCGTCGCAACATCGTCCCAAATGTGTTTGTGCGACTTCCACAGCTGCCCGTCCGACTCGAAGTCCTCCCCAATTTCGCAACGGGAGAGAAGACCAGGACGAGGCTGGACCACTGACGGTTCCGCAACCGTTTGTTGGCCGGACTGCATGGGCACGCCGGCAGTCTCCGTGGTAGGCGCAACGCCCGTGTTCGGCTCAACAGGTACGTCCGCTGAAAGCCCCTCGACAGGGTGTGAATACAAGGCATGAACCCTGTCCAGGCCTCTCAGGGCGTTCTCACTGATGAATAGGTGCGTATGACTGCTCTCGTTGTTTCCAGCTGATGTTACTTTGACGTATTCCCAAAAGCCAAATTCGCAACTCGAGAACCTACGCTTGGCTTCCGCCTTTTTTGCATCCAGACTTCCTCCGTCGATCATAGGTTTCATCGTGATGGCACATGTAGCCTGAGAGAGCATGAAGAGCTTCGACTCCCAACGTGCCTCGAGCGGAGAACTTTCGACCGGTAAATAGTAGTCTAGTGCACCTTCTGTGACTCTGTAGTGCTTGAACTCCCTGTTCGAGAGTGTCAGTGTCCCGACAAATGGGATGGAATCCAATATGGCGTTGGGGTATTCCGGAGTGCCTGGAAACGCCGTCAGCCCACACATACGCTTCTGAGAAGGAGGCGGAGCACGCACGGTAGGTGACCAGTCGACGTCCGGCTGAAACGGGGTCAGAAACCGTAAATTTGGCTGGATGATCGCCCACGGGAAGTTTCAGGAAACGTTCTATCCTGGAAGGTACGGCGCGGGTGGTAACTCTGCCTCTGGCGGGCTGGCTCAAGAACAATACGACGGTTTCCGATGGCGGCATTGCACTTTGGTACATGGTGGCGCTGACACCGCTTTCACCCTCGTCACCTTCGTCGCTGCGGACGGTCAGCTGGTAGAAGTGTCGGCGGCTTGCTGACAAATCTGTCTGCTGTTCGCTAGCCTGGAAAGGCGCCTCGAACAGCGGCTCCAAGGTGCGGAGGCACATCGCTTTCTGCAGTATTTCGGGCAAGTCCTCGTAGACGAGCCTGGTAGAGGTTTCGCGGCGGCTTCCTTGTGGCAGCATCTCAGCTGCCGCGTGTGGGTAACGTTGCTCAAATGTCCGTTCGCCGACCTTCAAGCGTTCGCCTGGCAGGGACTCCAGGATGTCCCATATCTGGGATGCTTTGGAGACAGCTGTCGAATGCTGGACTTCTTCAGCAGACATGCTAGTAGATCTTTCCTTGTGTCGTGTGGCAAAATCGCGATTACTCGCCGATCCACCACGTATATATACTTGCTGCTCCATAAAGGATGCCAGACCGGAAGGCCCGTCGATGGCCAACCCTTTGCGCTTTCCAGACCTTCTCCTGACTTGTTCTGGACGCTTCCTTTGCTTAGCTACACTCATGACGTGTAACACTGTGAGCTTGTGTTAGAAGCGAAAACCCTGGACGAAGGAGCATCAAATGGAGGGGGAGAAGCAAGACGAGTCAACGAACACCGTACGTCACTGAGAGGGCTGCCAATTGCTTCAGGGTCTGACAGCTGCAAGGGGTAGCTCGCTGTGCGAAATCTGGCCAAGGCATGCAAGGGCGGTGCAGCGCAAGCTACTTGGAGGGCGGAAATTTTATTCCGCCATGGAATGTTTGCCTGGATCGAAGCACGGCAAAAGAGCTTCGCAGTGTTTGTTTTAGGTGCTCCGTGCGTCGACCATGCCTTGTCGTCTGGCTGCGAGGCGAAAGGTCATTCTAAGGAACGTCGAAAGCCGCATTCACAGCGACCTGCGGGCCTCGCATACATTGCTGGCTAGGTGACAAAGCGGACTGCAGCCGTGTGACGTTGAGGATAGTAACGCAACTGCCACAAATCGTTGAGCATCCGTAACAATTACAACAACACACAAGTTTCGTCCAAAACGCCGCGATCCTTCACTTTCCACTTCTCGCAAAGGTCGTTGACCGTTTCTCGTGTGATGACGACTTCCACAGATGACCAGTCAGACATATCCGTCTCCGTGACCTTTCTTGGAACATTCGCGAGAGCTGTGCGATAGCGGAGCAGGCCTAGCTCTCCCAGCGTGTACGCGACGTCGTCGGCACGCAAGTGGCACGCCATCGCCATATCTTTGAGTGTAAGCTTGACATGGTGTTGATCCTTGTGTCTGTCATCTCGCAGCTTGACCAATGCTGACCGTGAGTTCTCTCCCGTATAGGTTGAAGGACCAACATATGCCGTTCACAGTCATCTTTCCATCAACAGTGCCTTGAGGCTGAGAGCTTCGGCGCGGCTGCCGGACTTGAGCAGACTGCTCTGCCAGAGCTGGCGCGCCGTCGAGCAATGTGCGACAGAGTCGCAAGATCACCGATGTCCAGTACGCCATGTAACCCTTGAGACCCAGCTCAGACAACGGTCGCTCAGGCGATCCAGGTGAGAGCGAGGATGGGCGTGTAGCGGGATGTAACGTGAGGTAATAACCTGTAAATCAGATCGCACGAGACTCTTCAGCTAGGCGACTGACTGAACTCCATCAAAAGGCGCCCGAAACCTTTTCCCTGATACTGCGGGAAGGTGATGATACAAGCGAGATTGTTGTCATCGTACGAATGCTTCTCCTTGTCCATGAGCAATGCACCACGGTCAAACATAAACGCCCACCTTGGAGAAGAACGCCATCACCTGGTCACGCTTGGATGTGCAAGCGTCGCAAACCACATAATACAAGAAGTTTTCGACCTTCCTGGTGAGCTTTTTTCCAAAGTGACCCGCGCCACTTACATGAAAGAAAAGGGACTGCCACGTCAACGTGCTGACCCCAAACAAGAGATCACCAACTCACCTTGACATCGATGAAGAGCTTCCCGAAGAGACTCAAGTTCTGACAATACAGCTAAAGATATAAGTGACGTCGAGTGCCACTGAGTCAAACATACAGGTGCCTGTGCCCCATCCACCTCATAGATGGAATAGCTTCCTCGTTGATAGACCATCCGACCTGGAGGTTTGAGCACATCACAGGCGGTCTGTACGTCAGGTTGACCTCGCACACTGAGAAAATGACGGCTCACGTAGTGATGCTGCCATGATGGCTTGCTGCGGAAATATTTGAAGCAGAGCTGCCGTCAGCGTCGAAGCTCATTCATAGCCTCATACACGTACATCGCACACCCAGAGTTTTCCCAAGCTCTGCACAGATGGCATGGGAGCAGAATTTGGCGGCACATGGTTGACCTCGGCCGCAGACCTCCTTGGGAGGTCCGACAAGAGAGGTGGAGGCATGAGCGCATCCACCTTGCGCTTTTTCGATGGCAGATCAAGACTGGTAGACCCCCCGGGCAAGGAGGCTGAAGGGATGGTAGAGAGTCCCAAAGCGCCGTTATGCCTAGATGTGCTCGACGCCGCTGGAACTTCTGGCGCGGAAATCGGATAAGGAGAATGATGCCTGGCTGTCAGATACCCTCATATGAGCACGCAATAGCGCTCACCACGGCGTGATGATGTATTCGGCGAAGCGGACCTCGTCGAACAGCTTGGGTTTGATTGACGGATTTGAGGAAGCGGACTTGGCGTCCGCGATGTGGGCAGCCCTTGCCCGGGAGGGAGAGATTGGAGGAATACGAGATGAGCTAGCGGTAGGTGACGATGGTATCCGTTCCGTGGACTGATGGCATGAGCATTTGCGACGTACTTCTATCACTGACGAGTGGTATGGCAGAGGGGCCGGGCGCCGCTTGAGTCGAGCTATGAGCTGCAAGTCAGGACTGCCGAAAGCAAACGAGAGACAGCTTACTCCCCAGGGCGCTCCGCCTCCGATCTGCGACCGTCGGCATGACTGTCTAGCAGTCAAGCAGTCCTTACAGACACACGACATCTATAGACGCGTTCTCAACGCAGCCGGCTTTCAGCTCGTTGGCGAGACGGACTTCCCTCGCATCTCCGCGTGCCTGATGGTCGGCGACGGCGAACGATGACGTCCAGTCAACCGCGATCGTTTTCAGCGGTGTTAGTCGTCCCCAAGCAAGCATGTGTGGTAGGTATGCTCTCGCGCTGAGCAATGAGGAAGTCTATGATGCTCTCGAGAATCAGCTGCCCCGCATGTTTCGCCGTGGGGAGAACCGGTGGGAGCGGGAACAGGATTACCGGCCAAAGTTAGTGCTCTTCCAATTCTAGCCTGAGACGAATTGACAAGGCAGCTATAATGTAGCCCCGAGACAACGAGCGCCAGTCGTGCACCGAGATAATGAATCTGGCAGAGCGGTGGTTGAGACTATGTCAGCACACCGGCCAGCAAGGCTAGACCTCTCATCTGATCCTGCAGGCAATGGGGTCTCATTCCACACTGGACGAAGCATCCTCCTACTGGCGTCTTGAATACGATCAATGCTCGATCCGAACAACTGCTGTAGGTCTGCAAAGATACCGAATCAATGGCTGATTAGCAGTGACCCCACATCTGGCGGGATGTGGCATGCGCTCAAAGGCTACAAACGCTGCGTTGTGCCCGCTCAAGGATATTACGAATGGTTCAAACGCACACCCTCGACCAAGCAGGCTCACTTCACAAGACTACCGCTTGGAGAGAAAGACACGAACGCTTCTCCGCCCGTGCTCTTCTTTGCCGGCCTATATGACGTCGTACATTACGCGTCGCCAGTGGAATCGCGCTTTCAGCCCCGAGACGATCCCGAAACTGGAGAGAAGGATACACGAGAACCATACCCTACTGGAAACCCAATCCCCCTTGCGACCTTTACGATCTTGACGACAACGCCAGCCAAAGACATACGATGGCTACACGACCGGATGCCGTGTATTCTGACGGGAGAAGAGGAAATTGAGAAGTGGCTAGATCTTGGAGAACATCCTACAGGGTGGGTAGAAGGCAAGGGCGGGACTGGCGACTTGCTTATCAGCAAATCAGGTCTTGACTGGTAGGTCTTGAATTGCGCTGTCTCGCTTGGCTGACTGCTCAGCTTCCCAGTCAATCCCGAGGTAGGGAAGATTGGCACCAACTCGCCCACCTACATCCAGCCAGTCTCAGAGAGATCTGATGGGATCAAGTCGTTCTTTCAAAAGCAACAGGCAACACCCGCCAAGGGCGGGAAGAGTATCAGCAAGCAAACCTCATCACCCCTCGAGGGCAAAGCCAAACCCGAGCATGGCGAGCCGGAATACAAGATTACCCCGACTGATGTGGAGAGAGGGTTGGGTGACGATTCGAATGCTCCCAATCCTCAAGCCCAAGCCTTGGCCAAGCATGAGTCGAGGCTCGAGTCGCCGGTCCCGGAGGCCAAGTTCAAGGTCGAGGCGCAAAACCCTTCCCCCAAGAGAAAACGCGGAAGCACTGAGGAGTCCAGGAGCACTACCAAGCCGGCTACGGAAGGGAGAAAGGGGGGCCATCAGACACAAATTGTTCGCAAATCTTCGCAGGATGACGCCAAGAAAGAAGTAATTCGCCCGTACTGTTGCTGAGTATCATGGCTGATTTCAGCAACCTGCAATCACGAGTTTCTTCAAGTCTCCTGAGAAGGTAAAATCCGCAAAAGGACAGCCCCCAGCGAAGAAGAGCCGAAGATGATGACTGCCGAAGGTAGCGTACTGCACGCACTATTCACTACCATCTACAAATGTTGTATGTATGACTGTGTTGTTGCACCGTTGTTAGCTCTGGCGATGATTGCGCCATCGGATTGCCCGGTCAAACTCGCTTAGTCAACGCCGGATTCCACATTGACTCTGTACTGTCATCGACCAGTATGTCAAGCGACATGTCGCTCTCTGCAGCCATGAAGCACTTCATTCACGCGCCACAGTTCGCCGTGATCGGTCGCGTTCTCACCGACCCCTCTCGTTTCGATGCTAAGGTCCTCAACTTCTACACGAGCAATCAGATTCCGGTGACTCCGGTCATCCCTTCCGCCGCCTCTAGCTCGCCTGCTTCTCAGGTCGATGGTCTTCCGGTGCTCGACGACCCAATGGCTGTTCCCGATCTCAGCGCCACGGCCTTCAGCGTAATCATCAACCCAAAGTTCGGGGCGGAGATACTCGAAAAGCTATACTCAAAAGGCAAGGAGCGGGGACCATGGGCCGTTTGGTTTCAGCCTGGCGCGGAGAACGACCAGATAGCGGCTTTTGTGAAGTCTCATGGTCTGGAGGATAAGATCATCTATGGAGGGCCTTGCGTGCTTCGCTCCAGCCGCGCGCTGCTGGCAGAGAGGCAAAGTAAGCACAAGCTTTGAAGCTACACGACCTCGATTCCCGCCTGGCTCCCAATCAGCGTCCATCCTTCTGCGCACCCATCCTTCGGTCCGACCTTCGAGCGATGCTGGAATCCCCATGACTGCCAATCCCATCAAGCTCGTTTCAGCCTTCTCAAACACGACGCCTCCACGAAGCATGTCTCACGTTCTCCAACCCACGCGACATGCCGCTGCGACAGTGACCAACTGTCGACCCATCCGACGAGATGTGTCATTCTCCTGATCGACGACAGCTATAACCATGAAGTCATCGTTCATGCTCAGCTCATCCCGTCTGACCGACACTCGCAGGCCTTCTCGCCTTCCCCATGCAAAACAGGACCACCGGACCGGGTTCCTACACCGGCTCGGGCGAGCAGATGTTGACATGTCTGTTGGACAGGAAAGGAAGGTGGAGGAGGCGTCATAGTCTCAATGGAGGCTATGTGTATGCGGCGTAACCAAAGGCGGCAGCCGAACACCGCGAGAAGCTGTGTCGACCAGCCCAGCGATCGCAGCGCACGCCCATCGACGCCGAGAATAGAGGCGGCTCTCATTCTTGCTGTTCGTCTTTCACTCCTTGCGGCTGCTGGGCGGCGTTCTTGACGATTTCTCCGGCAAAGACGGCTGGTACGTGGACAGTGAGCCCATACCGAACGGCTTGGCGGTCCAGCGAGGGGCTCGACGCAGATCGCAACGAACAAGTCGGCAACGCAGTACCCTTCCTCTCAATTCCATCTCTCTTTGCGCTCTTCACCTGTTGAACTTCACTCGTTTCCATTCCCAGAGGTGCAGGATCGCCTACTCCCGCGTCGTCGCACTCGTCTCACGTACGGCAGCTTCCGCTCGTCCGGACCGATTTCCGACCTGGCAGACCTGCCCGACGAGACAGAGGTCTTCCGTACACCAGAATATTCTTGGCCCGACGAACGGCTTCTCTCGTTGTGGACTGCAGTGGCTAGGTGGTCACTCCTTTCGCGGGCGCAGGCGAGACGCGTCGAGGAGATGAGGCAGTAATGTGAGCCCTCCTAGCACATCCTTTGTGGTCTTGAACGGCCGCCTCGGTCTCTGTGGCCCTCTCGGCCGCTCGCCGTCCTGTCAAGCGAAGGCTTTGTTGCTTGTTGCTGACTGCTTAGTCTTCGCCTGAACACCTCACCATCACCAAAGAAGATATCGAGACTTGCTCAAAGATTGATTCGCGAGGGATGCCTTTTCAGCTCCCCGCACTGCCGTCTGGCCTTACAGACCTCCTCGACCGGTCACCTCCCGTATGCTATCCCTCGAACAGGGCGAACTCGCCAGCGGGCACGCCAACGAAGCGCAAGGAAGGCCGCAATGCCTCTCAGTCCCCTCAACGCCATGCTCATATTAGAGCAAGAAGCATTTCTCTGGCAGACGCGTCTCGACCAGTACCGCCTCCCGGAGCATTAGGTCTGCTTCCCCATGCCAGCCAAAGCGTGCAGGACGTGTCGAGCATGTGGCAGAAGGTCTCGCGACCCAATGCTTTAGGGCCGGAATCGCCTTATCGTCGCCCATCATCTAGCACAAATACCACACCGACCCGGCCAACACACCGCCGTGCCCATTCAGCAATGCCAGCACCACCACCGCCTCCAAATTTTGTCCTCTCCGCTGCTCGGCCTCGGCTAAGCGTTGCTACAACTAATGTGCCTTCTCCTATGGGCAGGCTACAGGAGTTCTCCCGCAACCCCGTAGCTTCCGCGTCAGCAGTCAGTCTACCGACACTCGCTGAACTCGACCTTCAAGGTGACACGCCTGTTTCGCCCCTCATCAGGCCAGTGAGGCCGATGTCAAGAGCATCCATCATCTCGCCAGTCGATCGGGAACCTCTTTCGCCGTTGTCCATTTCGAGCTCCTTGCCACCCGAAGACGACTTGACCGAGGAAGACGAAGTCGTTCGGACATCGTTCGTTCCCCCGCCTCAGCCCGCCTCCCGTCCGTGGTCGCCGCGAAGTCAATCTGCAAACGATGTTCGACCTTTCGGTGCTAGACGTGGAAGCAATTCTTCCGCGTCCGGACGACCGCTGTCGAGATCTGGCACTGCGCTAGCGAGACATCCATCCTTGTCATCTTTCCGCCGCCCCAGCTTACAAACGGATCTGCCTCAATCGATATCATCAACGTCGGTATCAGACGTTGCTGTCATGGCCACTTGGTCTTTGAGTGATCCCCCGGCCGCCCAGGCGGCCCCTGAGGTAGATACGGCAGGAAGATTGAATCGTTTCTCGCTTGGCAGGGCTCAAAGTCTGAAGAGCTCTGCCTCATACACCTCGAAGCGATTGCAGGGAATTGCTTCCCTCAGCAACTCGCCGTCAATGGGAGCAATGGGACCGCCATTGTCAATTCCGGTTCGTGCCGCACTACCTCCCAAAGCCGCCACGCAACCTCCTTCGAGCCTCTTGCATGGCCGCTCAGCCCATCTTGTGAATCACCGTCATACCCATTCATCCCCGAACCTCGCCATCCCCCTAGAGCACTCTTTGGGTGCCATGCTACCACCGCCGCGTCCAGCACCAATGATCGCCGACTGTTCGCGTCGACCAAATACTCTCTCTGCTCCTCAAGAGCAAGGGAGCGTAGCAAATCTCATGGCGGCCAGTATGACGGGACGTTACGCTGCAGGACCACCTCTTGCCGCTGGCGCCGGTGTGTGCTTGTCCAGTTCTCCAGGCAGTCTCAGTCTCAGCCAGTCCACCAATTCCGATTCATCGAGCATTCTTCTCCCTTCACCAACGAACTCGGTCATGTCGCTCCCGCTCATGCCGCATGGAGCCAGAGGTGCCGACTCCAAGGCCCAATTTGGCGTCATGTCCAGTGACGCGCAAGACTTCGAGACGAAGGACAGGGGTCGATGGTGGAAACGCCCCTTGTCGGCCTGGGGCGATGGAGCGGCCATCCATGCACTCAGAGCCGAAAGCATGATGGGCAACAGAGGTACGAGGTTGACGGGCACGCTCATGAGTGAGCGCAGGGAGTTCGCTGGTGGCATGGACGACGATGAGGAGGAATTTGGGCGAGTGACCGATGGCGACGGCAGTCGCGACGAGGAAGACTTTCTAACGATGGATGACATCTGATCCGACGATCTGGTGGGAAAAGTACCCGAGTAATATCTTCAATCATGCCCCTGCCGCTTCACGCCATGCCCCCAACGACCGTACCCTGCTTGTTGTATACCTGGCGATACGACCATCACGAATAATCATGCATTCGCTCATCCACATCTGACAAGGAATTAGATGATTGACTACAAATATGAAGCGATCGTTGTAAAAAGGTGATACTGTTTAAGCTGTGCAATTGTCCGTGTGAAGCAGTCAAGTGTCCTCGTGAGACTATTATTGCCTGACCTCGCTGACAGTCATTGCCTCTGCGGCCTGGGGATTCCCGCCTAGCAGTGCCACGTCTCATCCGCGGTACCGTAGCCGCCGACCTTGACATAGGCAGAGTCAGGCGGGAACCCAAGACACGTGGGGACATCGACAATCTGGTAGCCTGCCCCCTCCAGCTTGGGCAGCTCAGAAGGGAGGAGCTGGTCCGGAGCTGCACGTCAGTCCCGTCCACGCGCCAGCGGCCCTGCGCGAGCGAAGTTCTCACTGGTCTGGTTGGTCGAGTAGGACAAGACGAGGTGCGGGGCGGGGTAGCTCTTGGCGATGTTGTCAAGCACCATCTTGGCATAGTCGAGCGACTGGCCCTCCGACTCGCCGGTGTCCTCTGACCAATTGACGAGCTTTGTGTAGCCCCGCTGCGCGAGGACGGAGAGGACCAGGTCGTTGTACGCCCCGTACGGCGGACGGAACTACTATCAGCCAATCGGCACGAGGATAGTACATTGCACTGAGGGAGATGACTCACGTAGGTCGGCTTGACGCCGAGGATCTTGATCAGGGCGTCTTCGAATTTCGCCAGCTCTGCACGTCAGCTGGAGAGTGAGGGCGAAGGAGAGCACCCGCCCTCGTTGATGCCGGCCTCGTCGAGCGTGGTCAGGTCGACGTGCGACCAGGTGCACGAGCCAAGGACGTGGCCTCTTGTCCGGTCAGTATCACGCAGTACATCTGTCTGGAGGAGGAGCTGGGCCAGCACTCACGCTTCGTACAGCTGGCGGATCTGGTCGACGCGGTCGTAGATGCAGACGTAGTTGTTGCCCTGTGCTCACTCAGCACACATGCTCAACACGCCGACCAGACTTACGTTGAGGAAGAAGGTGCCCTTGTTCCCGTCGAGCGCCTTGGCTGTGGCTATCTCGTAGTTCCAAGGACCGTCTGGAGGTGAGCGCCAGCTGTCCGATGGAGAGCAAAGCCGCTGACCATTGAAAGTGAGCGCAAGTTGGCCGCTGTTGGTGCAGTTGTTGATGATGTCCGGGCCATGGCCCCTCGTGTCGAGCGGGTGAGCAGCAGCGAAGCGGCCGCCGCCCAAAAGGGCCAGCAGGGACAAGGACACAGAGAAGAGCATCGTCAGAATTCAGAGGTAAGAGGGAGATCAGAGGTAGAGAGGAGGGGTATGGAGCTGATAAGACGGGGCGAGAGGATGGGTTCATATACGTCTTGCCGCAGGTCCCATTGATGCTTGCTGCTGGATTGGAATGGCATCTACATCGGCGTTCGGGGTCAATTGGCGATCTCTTCCAGCCGGCAATCCGGCCATGCCTTGTTTGAGCCCCAGAGGAGGCTCAGTTAGCGTCAGTAACTGAAGGCTGGCGGACCGAGGCGGTGATCAGGACAAGCAGTAGCCCAGCAATGCTACCCCAGATGACCGACAAGGGGGAATTGGTATCACCGAGGATGGTCAGAGCGCTGATGGATCATTGTCAGCCCGGACTGCCCTGGTCCACTGGTCGTCAAGTGCCGTGAATTGACGAGGAAGGAGTGCAACAAGACACGATTAAAGTAGAGATGCAAGAGGAAACGGAGGGGGCCGCGATGGACTTCCTTCCTCCGACCATGTGGATTTAGGCGCTGTTGAGGCTTTCAGCTCGCTAGAGAACGGGGGCCCATGTGCTCACAGCGAGGCGTCATCGAACGGCGACCAAATATAATCTCGCATGGGGTCACACTTTGACTATTGACATGGCTACACATTACTTGTTTGTTTGCTGACAGACTAAACTGACAGGAGTGTCCTCTTTCGAGTGTCCGTTGGTACATGATTGTTCTCGTGTTGACATTACACTTCCCTTAGCTCCGTTGTGTCCTTTCCGGTTATGTATCTTCCATCAGGCTTGCCGAGTGGGCACTTAGCAGTGCCACGAGTCGTCGGGAGTGCCATAACCGCTGACCCACTCGTATGGCCACTCGCCCGAGCTGCCGAGGCAGGTGTCCACAGCGACGAGCTGGTAGCCTGCGTTAAGCAGCTTGGGGAGCTCATTAGGGAGGACCTGGCTCGAAGCTGCCTGTCAGCTTGGTCCGTAGCGCCAATCTCCAGGGCTCACTCGTCTCGATGGTCGAGTGCGATAGGACGAGGTGCGGGTTGGGGTAGTCGTTGGCCACGCCATCGAGTACGTTCTCCGAGAAGCTGACCGACGCGCCATCGGCGTCTTCCGTGTCGTCCGACCAGAGGAAGACTTTCTTGTACCCCCTCTGGGCGAGGATGGACAGAACTTGGTCGTTGTAGTTGCCATAGGGCGGGCGGAACTGGAGTCAGTCAGACTGGAATTGGCTAGAACAGGCGACTCACGTAGAGTGGCTTCAGGCCGAGGATCTTGACGAAAGCATCTTCGACTTTGGACAGCTCTACCAGTCAGCCAGGTACATAATGTCAGAGACGAGCAAGACGCGCCTTCGTTGATGCCGTCCTCGTCGAGGGTCGTCAAGTCGGCATGCGACCAGGTGTGCGAGCCGAGAGTGTGACCGCTGAGAGAGAGATCAGCTTCGGCTCGTCCAGCCTATGTGATGAACAGCTCACGCCTCGTGCAGGGCGCGAATCTGGTCTACACGGTCGTAGATGCAGACGTAGTTGTTGCCCTGAGATCAGCGTCCGTCAGGGAGCGCCAGCAGCGATCGGACATACGTTGAGGAAGAACGTGCCCTTGTTGTCGCCGAGATCGCTGGCGACGTCGCCCTCATAGTCGTAGGGTCCATCTGGGCATGAGCGTCTGGCACTGTGGAAAGACCAGGCGGAGGGTACTAACCATCGAAGGTGAGTGCCACCTGGCCAGAGTCGTAGCAGTTGTCAATGACCGTCACGCCGTCTTGTTTCTTGTTGAGGGGGTGGGCGGCGGCAAGTTGGGTAAGACCAGCGAGGGCCAGCAGCGGGAGGGTAACAGAGGAGAGCATCGTCAAAAGTATAGAGGATAGTTATAAGTTGGGGTTGCAGTGAGGGGCAAAAGTCGTCTCTCCGAGTCGAAGAGTAGTGGGATGGAGAGAGGAGAGCGGCGAGCGGCAGGTATATATAGCCTGGCGCCAAACATTCCTGTCCGGCGTGGGCGACATGCTCTGCCCACGGACCGCAGGTCCTGTGATGCAGGACCGCTGACGCTGATGCTGACCGAGCGCGGTGCACGGGACGGGGTAGCGGTGTTTCGCGCCGGTCGAGCGGCGATGCTATAAACATCAATGCCAAGAGGTGCTAAGGGGCCAGTAGTCAAGCAAGGGCTGGCATCCAGGGGTCAGCCTGGGGGTGGTTGGAAGGCGTGTCGGCCAACTTGGCAGAGAGGCCCGTTTGGGTCGAATGCGGGGCGGTGAGTCGTCCTTTCCCTCACGGAGGGGGACGGTGACGGGTGCTGCATGATTCGAGCAGGATGGGAAGGCTTGATGGATCGCATCATTGGCATCCTCGTGGATTGGTAGATGAGATATTCAGGGAGGGAGATGGAGTTGCCGGAGCGGACCCGAAGCGAGCGCCGAGAGCTTGTCTCGCTCGGCAACGTCATCTCTCGAGCAAGCAGCATGGGGAGAGACTAGGGTCATGCGATGGGACCCAAGTATGCCGAGCGAGTAGGGCAAAGGTAAAGCAGAAAAGCGATGCGATGCAACGGGATGGCGAGGGAGGGGTGGACATGCCGGTTAAGGTCATGGCCGATAGCAGTAGGGAGGTTCCAGGTTAGCGGCCAAGGGAGAAGGAGGGAGATTAGGTCTCAAGAGATCGTCCGTTCCTCGCCAACTGGTACCCGTGTCGGCACCGCCTCGACTCCACCACGCACCTCGCAAATGTAGAGAGCTCGCAGAAGCAGAAGGAGGAGCAAAGCGGCACCTCATGGTTTTCGCTCACAGGCCCGACACGGCACCCGCACTCTTTCCACGCCGTCCGCGCCGACGTCAGACATTGAGAGCACATGAGCCTCAGGAACAGCCTCAATTGCTGGAATGTGGAGCGCCAGTGCAGAGCAGACGCCACCCAACAAGTATCCTCATCCCTCCAACTCGCCCCGCTTGAGCTGCTCCTGGTCCAACTCGTCCTCGTCGCTGCTGTCCGCCCCGTCCTCCGCAGTCGCAGCTACCTCGCCTCCCTCGGCACCGGCGCCTGTACTTGGCGCTGGCAGTTTGGGCGGCCGGGTAGATACGGTGGCCTCCGGCGGAATCGTTCCGTCAGCACTGTCTGTCAGCCGAAACGCACCCAGAGAAGGCGAGCTCTCACTTCAAGAATCGCAGGATCTTCGAGGTGATGCAGTCCATCTGCCTGATCCACTTGTGGTAGATGTGCTTCTCCAGCTCCTCCAGCCGCAGCTTCTCATAGATATACTTGATCTTGAAAGCCATGATCTTCTCGGCGTGCGGTGAATAGTCGACAAAGTCGTGCTCAAAGTCGCCACCTTGCGATTTGACCCGGTCATTGTACGTCTTGAACTGCGGGGCTTCGAGCAAGAGGCCGAGAGGGGGAGCTTTGGGGATATGGATGCGTTTGGGGCCTAGTCTGATGAGCAAACCATCTCAGCGCCATATGTGACTGACCATATGCCTCGTACACCAATCTCGCGGGTGTGGCAGTGCGTGTCGCCAGAATGGCAAGCGAGATCATCTTTCTCTGCAGGGTCAGCGCAGATCCATGCGACAAGGCGAGGACCAACGATCTGATGAAGCATAAAGCTCTGTCCGTGTATGTGCACAGAGATCCACTCTATCTCGCCATACACCTGAGGAGGCTTCACCTCGAGCCGTATCATGTGGCGCTTAGCAGCGCGGTCCGTGAATGGGCGCCCCACAGTGAAGTTGTGGAAGTTGCTACTCCGTCAGCTATACTCTGTGAAGACAGAACCACCCGACTCACTGAGTGCCTTTATAGGCAGCCATGATCTGCCTGAATCTCTCCAAGGTGGCCTCATCGACTCTCCAGCCTCTCCGGCGCTCATACTCCATCCTCTTCCCGGGTGTATCGTCATCCTCGCCCTGGGCACTTGCTCCTGCCTCGTTTTCCAGCGCAGCATCGGCAAATTCCGCCGCGGGGCTAAGCTTCTCTCGCCAACCGGGCGAAGTCGTATTCATCTGCTTGCTCAAATTGCACTCCGAGTCGGGCGGTAAGAGGCAGTAAGAGGGCAAGAGGTATTCGTATATCCGCGAATCGCACGATCTGCCATCGGCGCCCTCTTCACACCACATAAATAAAACTTACGTCCTCGCTTGGAAGCTCTTCATAGCTCGCACAAAGCCCCACACGCGGATCTGTTCCGGCAAGAACGAGTTGACATAGCTAGGCAAGTCGGGATACTCCTCACGTAGTGGTGGCGCGATGATCATCTTGAGGGAGATGCTGGGTGGGTGAGCTAGGCGGACCAGTGCAGGAGACGGACGTACCAATTGCCCGCAGCGTGCACACCGGCGTCTGTCCGCGCAGCGCGCTGCACATCGACTTTTCGATGGTCGTCCGCATTGTCCGCCGAGACCGCACCGGCCTTGACGAGCGCCTGGAAGATCTCGCCCTCGATCGTCTTCTCGCCAGCTGGCTGACTGCGCGACGTCAGGCCTATACCCCACATATATCAGACGAAGGATGACGCACATCTGCATTCCGCTGTAGCCGGTGCCGCAGTAGCCCACAAGCAGCGCAACACGCTTCTTGGGCAGCCTGCCACTGCCCTCGCCCTGCGCCTCGCCATTCCCATTCGCCGTGCGCTGCCTTTTGGCAAGCTCGCCGTCGACGTCTCGGGCAGAAGCGAGGTTACGCCTGTGTCGCCCTTGGTAATCTTTTCTCCCCTTCTTCGCTGCCCACTGCCCCTGCTTATCTCCTTCGCCCTCTGATTTGACTGCGGTCTGGGATGGGCCCGCCTCGCTACCAGTGGCAGGGGCATCGGCCGACTCGGCCTTGACGCTACTTTCGGGAGCTGGTGTAGCTTCGCTGGCCGACAAGTGGGGTTTTTTGCTGGCTCCCTCGGCTGGCGATGGGGACCTTGGGCGCTTGACAGAGATCTGGGCCTGTACACTTGGCGCAGGAGCTGTGTCGGACATGGTTTTGGGTCGCTTTCCTGTATGCAGAACAGAGATGCTTGATGCAACCAGGAGCAACTTTTGGCTAGGTGTAGATGCCCTTTCCCACGGTGCACAAAATAACCCCGTCCCCATGCATATAGACTCAGCTCAGTAATTACCATATATCGTCGTCGTAGGCAGATCGAGCGCAGATGCGGCAACCACACTGATCCTCCTCTGATCCATAATCACTCTCAACTTCGGGCAAGAACTCTTCACGAGCGTCCTGCCATATCCTTTGGAGGAGAATTGTCGTCTCAATACCTAGATCAACTTCTGGTGCTGGAATCCAAGGACATGGGTACTCCCGACGTTGGTGGTCCGCCTCGACTGCATCGCGACATATGTCGTCTTCTTGATCGCCATAATCAGAAGCCTCATTATTGCCCACAAAGGACAGATCCGAGAGCCGAGAGCGCTTGGAAGGGCCGTGTTCTTCCTTGACCGGCGAGAGATCCTCATGTAATGACGCAGAGCTCCGCTTTTTCGTCTGCGGCTGACGTGGTAAGGCGTCTAGCTGATGTACCGGAGACACGGGTGTCGGCAAGCGATACTCCACATCGATGTCGTCACTCGGCTTCGGCGGATGCTCTATTGATGGCAGGCGAGCAGCACGAGGGGGCGAAGTCGAGTTGGGAGGGGTTGCCATCCACGTAGTCTGGGCGACTTCTGACTTCTTGGCAGACGCGAGACCGCTAGGTGGCGCACTGATGGGTGTGGCCGGGTACTCCTGATCTGAGCCGAGCTCAACCGGAAGCGGTGCAAGCGGGCCTGCAGCCCACGAATTTTGCAGGCGCAAGGTAGCAAGAATCTCGCCTACAGTCGGTTCCGCGGAGACCTTGGGATCACACAGTCGAACGGCCCGGCGCATGCCGTAGAACAATATTGCCCTCATGGTCGTTTCGTACATGCTGTCGAGCTGATTGAGCACCCAGACCGGCGGCAGAAACCGATCCTTCACGACGACATCGTAACTGCGTGCACCTATCGGCATGATCCCTTCGCAATCCGCGAGAGCACTCTTGGGATCCTCGTAAGATGCAGTCCATTCGGGTCGGCTCAAACTGTCCACAATGACAGCGAAAGGAGTATGGACGAGCTTGCCCGACGACAAATATGCTCTGATCTCGTCGGATGGGGTTACCCAAAACCCGAAGTTGACTCGATCAGTGATCAGATCCTGCAGGGCTGCGCGAATGAGCAGCATCCCAAGCTGACATTGTCAGCTATCGTTCTGCCCAATCTCGTATCACACGACGAACCTCGTTGCTTAGCCCTCGAGTCTGGTGAGGGTATTCGGGTTGCAGCAAGACGGGGGTCTGTTTCCGAAGCATGGCTGACTTGAAATCCTCATAAATGCCGCCCATCCAGCGAAGATCACCCTCGGTTCGGCGGCAGGGATTCGCATGACCTTCGCCGAGCAGTTCTTCCATTACAGCTAGACGAGTCGACCGATCTTCCGGGCGCTCAAGATCCTTCCCATCCGAGCGCCAAAACGCATCCCAGATGTTGCCCAAAAGCTGCTGCAATCGCTGTGCTGCCGGACGAAGCTCTCCCACACGTGTCATGTCTTCTATCCATCTTTCAGCAAGATACCTGTCCGCCGTGGAGCTGGATCTTCCGCGGGAATGGAGAACGTGATGCTGGACTGCCGCGTGCTTCATGGAGGTGGACTCGTGCGCAGTCCCCGTTCGTTTTCCCGACCTGGCAGCCGAATCGAGACCGCGACGTATGTACATAGCCACGGTATCACGCCTGCAATACGCGCAAACGAGACTGTTGGCGCGGTAGGGCTGATTTGCCGAGTTGACCTCTTGCCACTCTGTCTGGTAGAGCATGATGTCGCCGTTCACGGGGCCGCTAGTCCTCGAGATCCCAGCGTTCAGACAGTTGCAGCAAACATCTTCGTCGTGTTGGTCGCATGCTTGAACGATACCGAAAGCTGGGGAGTGGAACCAATTTCCGGCTGCAGATGGCGAGCTCGGCAAGTGAGGCGCGACGATGCGGCAAGGCAGGCAGACGGGTAAAGTGAGTTCGCGGGCGACCTGGAATGGGGTAGACGACTTGGATCCCGAAGTGCGGTTGTCATCGTGCTTCTTTGCAAATTGTTCGTGAGGATCGAGGATGAGGGGTAACGTGAGCCAGAAGCCGTGTTTGTCGACTATGCGTCAGAGCGACCATGATGAATAGTGACCTAGACCCACCATTCTCCCTCCAACCCTTACAGACCCTACGTAGAGACACGAGAGCATTTCTCTGTCTGACCGTTAAGCCCGTAGCCCTGCTCTCGTTTTCGCCCCAAAGCGCGCCTATGTCCGGGTGCAGCATGACGTCCTGTATCACATGGTCGAAGACCACCCTGGCCTCGTCAGCCACCAGCCGCTCAAGAGCAGTGAAGAGGGGAAAGGGGGACTGACGACAATATGTCCTCAGAAAGCTTCGCCCATCCCCGCTTGAGCGGATTGCTCTTGCCCTTGTCGACCCTCGCGCCGGGGCCCATGGCGTGTCCTCTGGGCGTAAATGTGGTGGAAGACACAAACGGAATGTCGAGCTGGCGCAAAGCCGTCCTTGCCGTTTTGGGAGGCGAGGCCGGCGATCGCGGGATCACGCGCGTCAAGTCGATCCTCCTCCTGTCGCGCAGCGCCGTCGAGCGCGAAGCGACCTCGCTCGCTTTTGGAGGGTCGCTCGGCACCCGCCGGACCTTTGGCAGCTCGCGGGGTCCATAGCGCGCACCGGGCGTCGTGAGGGGTGATGGGCGATTGGGCCGGCTGATCGAGGGGCGGCCCGGGCGTTGCAGCCGGGGGGGACTGGACGGTGCTAATCGCGGGATGGAAGGTGGTAGCGTCGGGATGCGTAGAGGGGGTGATTGTGGGATAGGAGGTGTGGAAGGGACCGTCTGGGTCTGGTCGGATGCGGAATGGGACATGGTGATCTGACCCTGTCGCCGTCGCCGCCTCGCAGCCAGCCAGCCACGGGCCAAGGGTATCTAAGCCTACACGCAAAGGACAAAGTGGGGGATTGCTGGGACGAATGAAACAGGTTTCGACCTAGTGAGCGATGCAGGCTGGCGCAGGCTGAAACGACTGGGATATGAAGCGTGTAAAAGGTGCAGCGATACCTATGCAAAGGAGATATCAACAGCAAAACGACAGGGGAGGGGAACATTCCTCAACCTGAAACGTAATCGAGGCCCTGCACAAGCTTCTCGCGTTCAGGCACCGTGTTTCATCGCGTGGCACTACACGCTACGAAAAGTACTCGTGATCACGTGCCCTTCGATTGCAGACGCCTTTCGGTCACTTACATGATGTCGTCTCTTATAGCTATATCTCTCTCTATCTCCACCATGCATGACGCTCTGGCCCAGGCAGTCCGCGAGTACACCAACAGCCCCGAGAAGAGCCAGCGACAGGTTGCCAGAGAGTTCAACATCGCCCAAGCAACGCTGAATGACGAACTGACGGGCCGACACGTCTCTGACAACAAGGCGCCGAACCGGATCCTCTCAGTCCTACAGGAGACTGTCCTGATCGACAAGATCAACGACTACGCGTCCCGGGGCACCCTCTTGACACCTCGACACGTCCGCAGCCTTGCAGAAGGCCTTGCAGGCCGCCACGTCGACAAGGATTGGGTCGGGCGGTTCGTGCGACGACATCCCGACCGTCTCTGCAGCCGGTTCCACACCTACCACGAGCTCTCACGCAGGCAGGCGGACACCCCAGAGACCAGAAGGGCTTGGTATAACCTCGTGAGCAGTCTGTGGTCGGTCTGAGAGTGGATGCTGACGCCTGCAGGTGAAGGAAGTGTATGATTCTGACCTCTACACGCCCGCGGGGATCTTCAACATGGACGAGACCTACTTCACGCTGTCTGACACCCGCAAAGTCCGTCGCATTGGCCCCCCAGACCAGCCCCGCAACGCGCAGACCGCCCCAGGCCGCTCTGGGACTGGAGGGGAGCACATCACTGTTGTCGCCGCCGTGGGGATCGACGCCGCCTGCATCCCGCCGCTCGTTATCTACAAGGGCAAGTCTCTGCAGGAGCAGTGGTTCCCAGAGGCTGCGGATCGACGCCACGCGACCGTCACGGACTCGGGCTGGAGCAACAGCTACATCACCAAGCAGTGGGTGGAGAACTGCTTTGATCCTGCGACGCGTGAGCGGGTGCCGCCAGGCCGCCGCCGCCTGCTCTTTCTAGATGGTGCCGACGTCCACGACAAGGTCGACATCCTCGAGGCCTGCTGGGATCGCAACATTGTCGTCATCATTCTACCCGCAAGTCTGACCGACAAACTGCAGCCCCTAGACGTCGACATCTTCAACCACGTCAAAGCAGCCTACTTCCGGCGGCTTGACGACTATCGGGTTGCAACAACCAATGAGAGCGCGCCCAAGGGTCGGTTTTGGGGCTGGTTCCATGAGGCCTGGAGTGAGGCGGCAACATCCAGGCAGATCCGCAGCGCCTGGAGGAAGGCTGGTCTCTGGCCGCTCGATGCAACAATCCTCATAGGTGCCGAGCAGCCCGAGCAACCCGTCACCCCGCCGCCACAGGCCCAAAGCGAGCTCAGGACGCCCCAGACGATCCGCACGCTTCGGTCTTACACGCGGCAACTGCGTCGCAGCGAGCTAGATCCCAAGGCGGTTGCAGAGAAAGCGCTCAAGGGACTTGAACTTGTCATCGCCGACAGCAGTCTTGCGCGACGCGAGCTTGAGGCTACAAGAGAGGCCCAGAGGCTGGATAAGGTGGCTAGGGGAAAGCGTAGGAAGGTCACCCACCCCCAGGGACAGCTGTATGACCTTGAACATCGAGAGAATCATGCTGCAGAGCTGGCGGACCGGAAGGCAAGGGAGACAGAGGCAAGACAGAGGAGGAGGGCTGCTGCACAGGCTACAGGCAACCGGCAGCCTCAAGCACCGCACCAGGCATGCACACCGGGCCCATCTACAGCTGTGTAAAGTCTTATTGCTCTATCATGCATACATCATGAGTTCTGCTCGTCGACGTCAACGGCGGCGACATCATGTAAGTGACCGAAAGGCGTCTGCGATCGAAGGGCACGTGATCACGAGTACTGCACCTCTAGACCGACGCTGCGGATCGGTCGTTGACGACTGGTCAAGTCACTGATGATACCAACAGAAACGAGGCATTTCCGTATCCGAGCCTCGTAGAGCATGGCGATGGACTGGGAGTCAGAGAAGCGATTGCGACACAGCTACACTCACCCAGTTGCCGGACAGGCGGGCCTTCAGCACTCCGTCCCGCTCTTCTGGGGGCGTTGGCCCAGACGGTAGTTGCGCGGAAGAAGCCGGAGGAGCGTCTATCGGGAATGGGGAATCCAACCTCTTCTCAAAGGTTGTTGCGGCTTCCTCCGTCGGCCTCAAGCTAACTTGTGCAGAAATTGGAAGCGAAGCCGGGTGTGTCTGGTCGGCAGTTGTATCGGATGGTGCTATGTGTCTCTTGCCACGCCTTCTCCCAATCCACCATTCTCCGCCAACCGAGAAATCGCTTTCATACGAATACACGTTGACGCCAAAACGGGTCGACAGCGCTACAGTTGGCGAAACTTGTGCCGAGTATGCCGATGACAAGAATCCGATGAGAGGGTTGTAGAGCAAGGTGAGAGTGGTGGGTGGGCTAGCCGGAGGAGCTCCCGGCTGCGAAGATTCCGGTATGGTCGCGAACCGTACTCCGGTCGAGACTGCTCTTAGCGTTGGCTCATACATAGCTGTAATTACAGTGATAGGAGAAAACTCACTGCCAAAGCTGCGCTGCTTGGCAGAGAAGTACACCTCGCCGCCGGCGGAGAACCGCCCTCGCAGTCCCCCTTCCATCATCTCCTCCTCGTCTACCCTCTTCCCTGCTTCTCGCGCGTTGAGGCCCCCGTCATCTTCGACGTCGCTCCAGCCAAAATTGTATAGTCCACGCGCTCCGAACATTCCATCTTGAGCGGAGTATGTGTACTCGCCGCTATACCGCCCAGTGTCATGTTGCAGGGAAAGAAGGACATTACCACTGGCACTCGCCGGCGTCGTCGGTGATGCTTCTGAAGGTTGCCGTGTATGGGAATACGGAGAATGCGGGGAGGTCGGACGCGTTGTTCTCGGAGCGGGTTGAGACAGAAAGGCGAGGTGAGCTTGAAGGGTAGGGGTGATGCGAGTGGTAGCCAGACCGGAGAGGTGCAGTGTCGGCAGATGTAAGCGAGAGTATAGCATGTAATCTGAAATTCAGCACATCGTGCAGGAGGATGCCACACACACACCTCTGCCCTCTACTCTCCGCCCTCCTAGCCATACCTCGTCCTTTGGTAATGGTCGCTTCGGCGGCGGGTAGACGCGAAACCGCTCGACTACATCTCGAAATGGTATGCTACCTGAGGGTCCGATCTAGTCTGTCAGTCAACATTGACGGCACCAGAGGACCGACTTACCCCATCTAATGCCTCCGATGTCGTCACGTAGGAGACAGATCCATTCAGCTGCGGCAGCGCGTCAAGCGAATACGAGGTAAAGAAGATGGGTGTCGGAGCGTTGGCGAGTTGTAATATCAGGCTTTGCGGTATTTGAAAGTCGAGCAGGGCTGTGTGATCAGCCTGGACTGGCAGGCAAGTTGGATCATGAACGCGGGTCGGGCGAGAAACGCCAGGGAACTTACCGGAAGATGACCTGGTCAGGTTGGTGTACGAGTTGTCCTGGTTCCACCCTATCGCATCGTAGTAGCTCCGCAAGAGGAGCGTGGAGAACGGGAGCATGGCTGCTCAATGCCTGCGCGCAGTCCAGAATGGAGAGAATCCCATCGCTACAATGAATGTCCGTGTCCGGTTATCAGGCGTGCCTGAGACTTTGAAGCAAATGTGGCGGACCGGTGTCGCTTGTCATTTGTGCGTGTGTCTAGGCATTTGTAAAGTAGCATGCTGATGCATTGACATGATGTCGTGCAATCCTCCCGGACTGCGTCTTTTGGTTTCATGACTATAGGACCTGTACAACCCAAAATGATGTATAGTATAACGAGTGTCGTGGCGGCTCTCGAAGCGCGCCAGAGTTCACCTGGAACTAGATGCTACATGTCGTGCGGTCGATGGGGAAGGCGAAGGCTGCTTGGCAGGCGCTTAAGAGCGCTTGTTGAAGTGCCAGGAGATGGGGAAGACGCCGGCGTCCATGTCGCCGTCGTTGAGGGCGGAGAAGAGGGACGGGGAGAGGTCGAGCGAGCCGTAGCCGCAGGTGGGGCACTCGTCGGCGACCGAGGCCTTGACGGTCTTGCCGTTGTTGGTGTTGGTGATGGTCAAGCTGGTCTGTCAGCCACTGCAAGCGAACAGAAGGGGGATGGCTCACCCCTGGCCACAGTTGGAGCCGCCGTTAGCCTCGTACTGGTCCGAGTTGAGCGCGACGATGTAGTCGCTGTCGCTGTTCCACCAGCCGCAGGCGCCGAGGCCGACCTCAAAGTAGGTGGCCTGGCCGGTGTGCGTGATGCGCTTCTCGACGTCGACCTCGGTGATGGGGGCGGCGAGGGCGAGCGAGGCGGCGAGGGTGAAGAGAGCGGCGAGCTTGAACATTGTGCTGGTGGGTGTGGTGTGGTGTTGGCGAGGCAGAGTCGTAGTCGAAGACTGAAGTGACAGTGAGTGAGAGTGCAGTGGGTGAGTGGTTGGGTGAGACGGGTCAGCGAGCGAGGGGTCTTATACCTCTGAGCGGTGAGAAGTCGGCAGGAATGGACGGCCAAGTCTGCCTCTGCAGACGGAGCGACGGCTGATGCAAAGGCCTGGACCACACTCGTGTGTGATCCCGGAGTACCCCACATTTGAGAGGACAAGGCGTACATGTGAGCATGAGAGGCAGAGCAGAGCGAGGCAAGTCTAGACGAGGCGAGGCGAGGAGAGCAGGAGGAAGGAGCAACGATCGACCGCCTGGGGCAGCCCGTATGGACGCCATGGCGGCCTGGACATTCGGCGTCCGCTCGTCCGCTCTGCTGCCAAGCCGACAAATCCCTCATACCTCCAGCCGAACACACTGTACGAAAAAAGCTGCAAGAGACAAAACGAGCCGTCAGCTTACGGCTCCAGCTGTGTGGGTCCCGAGTCCCGAAAGTATCGAAATGGGCTTTCCAGGGCCGGCGCGACGGGGGGACATCCAGGGCGAGGGGAATTGGGGCCATGACAGCATAGCAAAGGCCAGCGAGCGCTCAAGTCGAATGAAGCAGAGAGAAGAGGGGGTCCGATGCATCCGGGGGGTTCGAAAAACGAGGGACATGCTTAAAAAGGACCGACCGGCTGGGCGGATGATCCAAGGTTTCGGGGCTCGGCTCAGGTCCCATAGCCACCCATCCAAAGAAAAAAAAGAGGGGGAGGGGGAGTCGTCAGTTACGAGGGGAGTTCATTTCGAGGTCTCATCGCTTCCTATTGTCTGGACCGTCCCGTTTACTAATGGCCATGTGCTGGGGAGATCGGATCTAACGGATCGTCGCGACTGCGGCCGAGCCAACTCTAGAGGAGCGAAATGGGCGGGGGTGGACGTCACGCGCGCCTAACATTGGCCCAGTACTGTGGGGCCTGCGAGGCTAGATGTGACATGGACAAGGCGTAGCGTCGTGTCTAGGACTGGACTGGTTGCTGATGATCGCGCTCGACGTCCAAACAAGATCAGCGGACACTGGCGAGGATCGACAGGGCAGTGTGGAGCGACGCAGCTGAAGTCGTGGAGGCCCGCTCGAAGCTCGCACAGACACCATCCTTCTAGGGGTTCATGGGCAGCAAAGACGTGGTGACGTGGAGAAGCAGGCATAGCATCGCCAATATAATCTAGTCTATCGATACAAATGAGTGTGTTGCGCTTTTCATGTAGCTGTTGCGACACGAAGCGCTGCCCTCCGCCTTTCACCTCCGATGCACTATAATGTCCGTGATGCCGAAAACGATGCTATGCTATGCTGCAGATGATGTCGAGTCGTTGCCCGTGCTGGGCTTTTGATGTACTGGGTGGAGAGGAGAAAGGGAAAGAGACGGTCTCAGGAGAACCGCTCTAGTTGCTGGCCCACCACCAGTTCATGTTGAACTGTCCCTCGTTGTCTGGCACATCAGCGACCCTTCCTATCACCCATAGAGAAGGAGACTCACAGTTGTAGTTGGTGAGACCTCCGAACAGGCTCGGCGAGAGGTCGAGCTCGCCCCAGCCGCACGAGGGGCACTCATCGGCAACGTAGCCGTACTGGATGGTCTGGGTCTCGCCGTTCCAGATACCGAGCCACTCGCCGCAATGGGAGCCTCCATCGAACTGTGCCGAGTTGAGCGCGATTATCGGTTCAGAATTAGACGACCACCAGCCGCAGGCCCCGAGCCCTGTGTTGAAATACGTAGCGCGGACGTCCTGTGCGACATCGCGCTTCTCGGCACCAGCAGCGCGGGGCATGGGCACGGCAAAGGCAGTGGAGGCCGCGAGGGCAGCGACGGCGAGTGACTTGAACATGTTGATGGGGTTGGGTTGTGGGTTCTTTGGTCGGTTAGAACAGACGGGTCTGATCTGCAGGTTTCTCTTGTGAATGGATGGATGAGTAGACGTGGAGCAGAGTGGGTTATATATGTTGGAGATCGCAGGTGGACCTCCCCAAGAAACGGAAACGGCGTAAAAAGTTTTGCGACGCTGGTCAGAGCAGATGGTCCCTCGGACCAAATTCGGAGAGGGTCAGGCGTCTGCCAAGCTGGAGCTGTGGGCAGGCAGGAGCAGAGCGCACGAGGAGGAGCAGACTCTCGCAGGACGAAACCATGCCTCTCACAGATGATGCGCCTGGCGATCAGCCACCCCCGCCGTCCCCGCCGGCGGTCGGCGGCAGCGCGGACACCAAGTGCGGGGGAGGCGGATGCAGGAGAGTCAAGAAGAGGGTGGTGAAGCTGTAAGGGCAGCGTCGAGCTTCGTCTTACCCCACACGGGCGCTCAGGACAAGTAGGGCATCGAGCCAGCCTCTTCCGCTGACGCCGCAACGCCCAGTCCGCCTCGCCGGCGGCAGCGCAGCAGAGTGCGAGGATGACGTTTGCCGCCCAGAGAGCTGGTGGTGCAGAACCGGGTCCACGGGCGACAGCAGACGGAAGACAGAGCCCAGACTCTGCAAGTGCGGATCGCTCGTTAGTGAGCACCTCGAAAATTTCGCCAGACTGGAGCATGTCGACTTGTCCCGTCTACTGGGTCGACTTGACGTCGCCGCTCGAGACGTATGACGTCTCTCCACAAGGACAACAGTGGCCGCGGCAAGCGATACTTGAGAAAGAGAGGATGACGATCGGCACTACCGGAAGAAGGGTCCCTCGCTCTGGCTCTCCAAGAGCCGTAAGCCGTGGAGACGGGATGCGCGAGCCTGGCCATGCCTAGAGAAGGTTGACTTCCCGGGTCTGGCATATTGTTGGGGCAGAAAAGAGGCCGAGTCTCGTCGACACGAAGAGAGAGAAAGAGAAAAATGAGCCAACACCCCAGAAGATTTAGTCGTCCCGGTTGTCCAGGGACAAGAGGCACGGGGTCGCATCGCTCTTTCCGGATCTACCGGGTTCTTCGGCGACAGTAGTCCGAATGGCGATCGCCGACGATCAGCTGATCTCGTATTGTGGCGGTCCGACAAGGAGCTTTGAGGCAGCTGCGAGGACCTGACGAGTAGCACAGGCGAGCAGAGCTATCGCGACGCAGCTGATAGAGGGTGTTTCGTCAGGCAGGGGTCGCTCCGACGACCCTAGAAGCTGCTCGGCGGTCGGAAGGCACCCTGTTCGCAAAAGCCTTCGGAGAGGGTATACGCATATGCATAACAACGCCGCGGAGGGCGGCGCGTTGAAGAGTCAGGTCAGGAAGGGGAAAGGTCCAGAGGGACTGACAAGAGGACCATGCTCCTCAATCGTCGTGTAGCCCCACATGGCTCGAGTCTCGCTTGAGCTCAGCAGTCCGGTTCCTCGACCGGCGGCGGGCTGGCAGGCAGGGCACACCAGACCCTGTGCAACCTGGTCGAGGGCCGTACCAAGCGGCGACCACTTCGCTAGCCCACCACTCGCGCTCAAGCCGCTTGACATCATCTTCCCTCGGCCCGAGGACCTGTCCTTGCCCCATGAACGCATGCGATGGTGACATGTTCGCCGTGTGTATCGATTGATGGGGGTACATCGACGTCGCTCGGAACAGAAAGTCCTTGAGGGCCTTCAGATGGATCAGCGAATGCTTCGGGTCCGACGAGTAGCCATGCAGCACCGAGTCAATGGTCGCGATGAGCTGCTCGAGCCTTTCGAGGGGAGAGAGACACGGCATGTCGGGCGGCGAGCCGATCGGCGTCCGGACCTTGGAAGAGACGGGGTCCGAATTGTTGGCGTGGACCGAGGTGTCCTCGTCTGGGTAGTCATCAGCCCCGAGACACAGTGTCACGCGACGGGTCGTGTGCCTCGTCTTTATGGCCGGCTTCGGAACGATGGGTGGCGAGACCGCCATTGCGGACGGTAAGTTTCTGCGGGTCAGGGTGGGAGCCACGGAGAGAAGGGGTCCCACGTACTTTGACTTATGTTGGTGGTTGAGGCTACCCGACAAGGATCGTCCAGGCAGGGGGCTTCAATGTGGATAACGCTTGACGCCATGAAGCCCCCCTCGCGTCATTCCCCCTTTACCATCTTATGTAGCCCTCGTGTGGCCAGAACAGAAAGGCCTTCGTCTGCAGCACGGCGACCATATTGTGAAATGAAAGGGTTCCACGCGCCGTCGCGAAGGCCGTGAGCACAGGATTCGAAAAAAGACGATCTGCTGCGTGCATCCGTTTCACAGCGCCTGTCAATCTTTCGGGGTGAAACAAGCCACGGGGGAAGGCGCTGAGCTCGATGTGACAGAGCGGGGATTCAGGTCGCCTTCGTGCGTGATGAAAAGATGGTGAGATGTGTGACAATGGTCAGATCAAGAAGACGTGCATATGAGGTGTGGGAGGCCGAGACACGGCCATTGGGGAAAGGATCCACATGAAAGGGTCCAGCGCCGGATTCGAAAAACACGCGAGGCGGTCGGCAGCATGATGGTGGAACCGTCTGCAACGCTCCTCGGGACGAGACAACGGACGGGTCCTTGCTCGCTATTGACCATTGTGTTCATGAGGAAGGCGAATGGCGCGGATAGATCGGCGGGCGTGACGTCAAACTCAGACAAGGCGCCTGCCTTCTGTGCTTGACAGTTTGGCTTCTTGTTCGATTCGCGCGATGGTTCTTTCGCTGCACTCCCACAGCTCCTTCATGAGAACCCCACATTGCTTCTCGATCTCCTCTTCGGGGGCTGCTGAATGGGTGTCCAGGCAGGCTCGATATGTCGCAATGGGCTTCGCGCAGGCCTGCTTGAGCTCCGTCAGGTGAGGGACGCTTGTGGATCAGCCAGAGTAGAGATACAAGTGCATGAACGGTGAAAGCGTACTTTGCATCAGCACATGCGGTCAGAGCTTGACCTTGTGGCCTGCATATCGCGCCCCAGTCACCTTGCTGGTTCTTCAGAACACACTTGATGTCAGTGAATATTTCAAGTGCGGGTCTACCAATCCTACCTCTTGATATTTGGCCATCTGATCGGCGCATTCTGAGCCATCAGCATCGTCGGATCAGCCGAGCGGTGCTGCTCACTTGACGCAACCAAGTTGTAGCTGAGATCCATGCTGACTTTGCAAGCGACTACAACTTTGCCATGAAGAAGCAATCAGAGAGATCAAAGTTGACTCTGAGCTCATCACCGACGCGTTCTCTTCGTAATGCCGAACTTGCCAACGATTGATAAACCCATTTTCTACCCCGTTCTTTCATCCACGGCCATAGAAATCGAAAAACGCCCCATCCCGTCCGCTCTGGGAAGCTAAATCGATTATCGCCCAGTTAGTAGCACGGTGGGGGACCACGTGCGAATCCTGGGTGCTGTGGTTTTTGCCTGGCGAGCTTCCTGAGTGAACCCTGCAGCTTTACAGAAGGGCAGCAAGCAGCATGCGGTGACAGTTTCGTTCACTGGAACCGGCCATCAGTCAGGCACGGCCGGGTGTTTCCCACGGTGCTGTATGTGTGTGTGGCCGGCCTGGACTTGCTTGTTTGGGAGCGCGACTGATTTTCAAGCCCATCTCGCAACTCGTCTTGCTTATCATTCTTCGTCAGACAGCCCCAACATTCACATCCCTCGCGACAACGACCATGACGCATCAGCAGATATCCTCGATGATGTCGGGGCTGTCCCTCGGGCCAGGCTCGCCCAGCAGCAAACATCACCTGGGGGCGTCAACATCAGCCAACCCCGGTAACCGCCTGCCGCCGTTGATGAAGAAATACATGAACCCGCAACTCGTACGGCCAGCCAATACCGGCCTGTCATCGCACGCCTCGTCATACGGCGGCTCCTCTCGCGAGCCCCTGTTGAAGCTCGCCGGCGTCAATGTCCCGCCAAGCGTCGGTCAACACCACGCATCAACATCCAAGAGTCAGGGTCATCATGGCTCGCCAGCCAAACACCTCGTTCAGCACTCTGCCCACGGCTTGCACGGACCGGCGCACCAGACTGCGGGACGGGTCATGTCTGCATCGACGCAGTCGCACCTAGTGCCAAGTGCTTCTCTCCGTCAGGCAGGCATCGGGCGGTACGACGGCGGTCTGGAGGCGGACGAAGCGACTAGAGAAGCGGTCACAGGGGAAGCTGCGAAGATATTGGAGTTGGACAGTAGCTCCCAAGGGTAAGTCTGTATGTCCCAAAAGTAAAGACTGACTTGTTTCAGAGGCAGCATACCTCTGTCCCTGCCAGCTTTCGCCATCGGCCGTCCGCTCGGAAAGGGTAAATTCGGTCGCGTCTACCTTGCCCGCACCAAAGCAGCACCTCATTTCATTGTCGCTCTGAAGTGTCTGCACAAGGGAGAGATTATCGCTGGAAGGGTAGAGAAGCAGGTTCGAAGAGAAATAGAGATTCAGCAGAATCTCAGGTAATTTTGCGCCTTTACAATCTACCCTCTTGTTGCTGACCGGTAGACATCCGAATATCCTCAGACTATATGGCTACTTTCACGATTCCAAGAGAATCTTCCTGGTGCTCGAGTTTGCTGCCAAAGGCGAGCTATACAAGCAATTGTCCAAAGTTGGCAAGTTCGACGAGAAGAGGAGTAGCCGGGTGCGCCAACAGATGGCCCCTATCTTCAGCTGACGTGCAGTACATCGCTCAGATGGCCGATGCTTTGCAGTATTTGCACAAGAAGCACGTTATCCACAGGGATATCAAGCCCGAGAACTTGCTTATCGGCCTCAAAGGGGAATTGAAAATCGGGGATTTTGGATGGAGCGTGGTGTGTTTACGTTCCTTTCGTCACGAGACATCGCTGAGATCACAGCATGCGCCTAGCGATCGTAGAGGTACGATGTGTGGGACTCTTGACTATCTTCCACCAGAGATGGTGGAAGGTCGAGAGCACACCTCGAAGGTGGACCTCTGGGCGTTGGGAGTATTATGCTACGAATTCCTCATCGGCAGCCCGCCCTTCGAGGTAAGCTGTCATCCATGCAGTCATGACCACAGCTGATCTAGACAGGATATGTCAGGTACTTCGGCCACGTATCGACGAATCCGCACATTGGACATGCACAAGATGCCCGACCATGTCTCGCCAGAAGCGGCGGATCTTATCAAAAGAGCGCGTTCTTCCGAAGACTCGCTACCAGAGGTATGCTGATGCCACAGCTTCTTCGACTCAACCCGGAAGATCGCCTGCCATTATCTGAGGTTCTAGTGCATCCTTGGATCAAGAAGTACGAGAAGAAGCGGTCAACCGGCAGTGCTGTCCGTACATCATGAGGAGACGCTCGACCACGACGATCTGCAATGGCTCGACGTCGCCGCACAAGGATTGCGCCATGAGGGATATAAGATGCATGCTGACTTGGGGAATCCAATGCGAAGGCAGATAGTTCCGCCCGCATGGTCGGATCTGCGTCGAGAGCAGCTAACGATGTGGCTCAGTCACTGATTGTTTACAAATGCAACGATCCACAAGTCGTGATCTGCTTATGGAGCCGGCATGTTGACGCACAGGTTGGGACTGTGGAAGTAAGCTAGTATGTCAGCTGCACCTTTTCCTGGTCCTATCATCCACGCGGCCCCTTTTGCTTGGCACTTTCTAGCTCGATCGTGCACTCACTGGGGTGTGTCCCAACGGGCAGTATGCATATGGGAGTGATTGACACATCCATGCGACCCTCTAACGGCCCGCGTGTATCGTCGACAAACGTGCAGGACCCAATAAAGCGGACTTGACTCAAACTGACGGCTGACCCCTGAGCCCAGACCTCTTGCGATCTGACACCAGGTACGGTGCTGGGGCACCATCCGGAGTAGATCAGCTGCTGTTTTCGTCTGTGGAGAGCCTCGGGCCCGGTACCAAACGCCCCATCGAGAAGCTCTTTCCAGGAGATGTCGGGTGCTTGCGGCTCTAACGTCTCATCCTGTCTGTCAATGTCTGCGTCGGCCTTCAGTTCGCTGTCAAGCAGAGGACAGCAGGCGCCCTTTCTCCCTCCCGCCCACGGTGTCCGACTCCCTCTACAATATCCTGGTGGGCACTCACCCCTGGAGACGTGCCGCCCTCGGCGTACTTGAGCGTGAAATCATTCAACTCTTTCACGAGGGGGTCGGCTGCGCACCTATCAGTCACACACCAAATATTGGTCATCCCATGACCTTTGTCGCTTACCGCGATCACCGAAAGTCGCGTTGCTATAATTTACACAAGCAAACGCCTTGCAACTCTGTCCTTCCAGGGTGGCAAGACATGTGTTCCAATCCTTCTTGAATTGGACCGTCACTTCCCCGGTATTCTCGTACGAGAACACCCCTGCCTTCCACCAGCCAGGAGTGGCAAGCTCTGGCGATGGAGCGATGATGGAGACTGCCACCTTGCTATGCCTCCACACTGACGCCAGCATATTTTTAACGGAGGGTTCGTACTTGTACCCATGGGGTCCGTGGCAGACCTTCAAATCGAGGTGAGCGTATAGGGGGTATTCTGTCTCATCTATGGGCGCGGGCGTGCTTGCTTCGGTCATGCCCGGCGCTGTATCGTCAGTTCGTGACGATCGCCCTGTCGCGAGTCCTCAAGTGAAGGAGCATGAACGCACTGTCAGCGCTGGACATGGTCCAGACGGAACCAGGATCCGTGTAGGGATAGAGAAGTCCGTCGGACGGACCTTGCAAAGAAGTCAGCACTCCTTCGAACCCGGCAACAGTGCCATGGGGGCGAAACGAGCTCACGAGCGGTAGGATATAAGTGAGATGCCACCGGGTCTAAGTTGAAGGCCTCGTCATCCCGCGCGACTCTCTCGACGTACTCGTGATCTTGAGTCAGTCAGTTAGACCTCCAACCAGACACAACGGCGTATTTACCGATCCGGGGGAAGCGTGGCATGGTGCACTAATGTGGACGAAGGTCCTGGCAGAGTCGAGTTGTGGAGTTTGAGTTTGTGTGGTTTTTGGTGTCTCCCAGGACCGGAGAGGAAGCAGTAGCTGATCGAGAAGAGAGGGAAAGAGAAGGGCCAGCCGATGGTCTGAGGCAGTGCTCGTGGGCGAGGTCGGAGGCCTAACTTCTACTCAGCTTCTCATTGCCGAGAGGGAAGCTTCGCGCGTCTGCCCGATCGAGGATGCTTTCAAAGGAACGAACCCGAGGTCTTCCGAGAAGTGAGTCTTCGGGCATTCGAAGGTGGACTAGTGGATGCACGCCACCCATGGAAAAGTACGTCAGCGGTTCGAGACAGGTCGATACGACTCGACATGTTCCGTGCGCCCTCGCGCCCTGTCGAGGTCTTTATCCCCTCAAACAACCGGGTAGCCGTTCTCAGACATGTCGACCCGTACGCCCATCTCTGGCTCCACTCGTGAGAGGGACGATGCCCAACTACACTTCAATCCATGTCCCAATAGGACACGCCTTGACATTCTCGGTTCGAAGCTTGCTCCAGCCTGGAGGAGTCGGTTCCGCAACGACCGGGTTTTCGGTCGATATGCTCTTCAGGCTCCCGTTCGGCAGAGCTACAGCCTGAGGCGAGTCAGTTGAAAGTGCATGCCACAGTTCTTCCACTGACCTTCTCGACGGCTGCCAATCGTCTTTCCAGCTCAGAGAGATCTTGATCGCCCGAGGCTGTTTCACCAGAACCATCCGCAACTTCCAACCCCTTGAGTCCTGTGTCATCTACGGGAATCGCATCGTCGACCGTCTCGATCAATGAGCTGAGGCTCTCATCTGCTTCGGCCATGGCATAGCAGATATCACGCGACCTGGGTTTCAGTACACCGACGCGCATGTTCGTGTGACTCACAGAGGTTCATCCGTCGAGAAAGAGACCATAAGTCTTCGGCGTATGCTCACTCGGACCGCTTCATCGATTGGCAGACGTTCCTCTGGTTCAGAGCGCCACAGCCATAGCACCCATACTGCCAGAGACCACCGGTAAGATGCATCTTGTGACTCGGCGCTCCCACCTAATTCCTGCGTGCCCAGTCGGTCCCGTGGAAGAGCTTCGTCGACGAGCTGGGCGGCCAGAGTGTTTGCGAATCCAGGCCGCGTGTCCTCCAGATGGCGTAGCAGAGGAGTCCAAATAAGCTGCAAAGCCTTGCTTGGATCGCTGTCGCCTTCGCCTGGTCGTTTTCTGCCCATCAGCTTGACCTTTCGGTTGCAGACTCCGATGACGAACCGCTTCGAAGTCGGAACCAGGCCTTCCGGGCCACACAACGCAATGGCGAGCTCGTCAGTCTCGAACAAATCCACCTCTCTTTTCATCCTCCGCAACTCCCGTCCGCTGTCGTTCTCCTCGCCCACCTCGCGTGCCTTCAACCGGTCCTTGACGACCTTCTTCCACCGCCTCATGAGGTCCGTCGCGGCTGCTGCACGCGAGCTCTCGCCGAGCTTGGCCTCGGAGGGCGAGATCAGGGGAAGGAACGAGTTTTGGTGGAGATACTGGATGGCTTCGTAGACGGCCGAGAGGAGCATGGGGTAAGGCGGGAGGTCTTCGTGCGTACAGCGGTGCCGGAGCGAGACGAGTGATTGCGGGAGTCCGATAGAGGCCGCCAAGTGGGATATTGGCTGTGCCATTACCCCTGTCATTCAGCTGCCAGTAGCGATATCGGCAGCATGGCGGTGCACATACCAGTCTGCAGAGGGTCGACCAGGCCATTGATGAAGCGCACGATTGCCATACCGCATCCCAACCTCGCCCTTTCCCGGTCTTCGAAGGACACGGCAGGCAGACAAGAAGCCGCGACGAGGTCGTGAGTCAGCAGCAGGAAGACTGGGCAGCTCGGCGACGCTATGTATACACTGAGCTGTTGGGGTGAGCCGGGGTGTACCTCCGAACTAAGATTGCTCACCCGAGACATAGCTCTCTTTCGCGAGTCCGTATCGGAGCCTGGGGCGAATAGCAGATCATAGAGCTCTCTGAAGTGCTTGGGCGACTGCCATGGTACTCGTCGAGGCTGCCGCATGGTCGATTCTATGTCTGAGGAGTGAACATCCAGACACCTCGAACCGAAATCTTGCGTTAAATCTCGGTCGTGCCTGACGAGTATCGATCAAGGAGGGAATAAGGGTACCCGCGCACCTTGATCGGTTGCAACAAACGTGACCAGTATTAGGAAATTGTAATGGGCAGTCGAGGAATTGATTCCGCTAATCTCGACTTCGTAATAAAAGCTAATGCGGTCACTTTTCTTGCAACCGGTCAAGGTGCGCGGGTACCCTTATGCACATGCATTGCATTTCTAGGACATCATGTTCATGGAACGGTGATTGTGATTGGACTGGAGCCACACTATAAACATTTCGGGGATGGGGAGGGTGCTTGCGGCAGTCAAGCGGCGTAGTAATCGTTCAGGTCATGCAGATCGTAACAGTGTGATCGAAGCTCATCCAAGACGGCCAGCTCGGAAGACAGATTGAGTCGCGATGCGGCGAGCCTAGGGCATCAGTGGGGTCACTTGGTCTGGTCTCGACGTGCTGACCTGATCGAGCGAGATCTCTTTTCGTTTCAACTTGATGCCCTCTTCATCCTCATCGTCGTCGTCGTCTTCGTCACCTCGCAGACCCCGCATGGGCCCGCCTAGTCCAGGGTTCTGACCGGCAGTTCCAAACATGCCACCGCCGGGGCCAGTGGCGAGCAGAGGCGCTCCAAAGACCGATAGAGGCTTGTTACCGGCAGCTGACGATGCCCCGAATGCTTTGAAGTCCGACACGACCCTGCGTGGCGGGCTGGCAGCGGTAGGCGGGCTTGCCGGCGTCTTTGTCGGAGGCGAGCCGAATGAGGGCGAGGAGGGCGTCGGCGGCGCGATCGACGCGGAAGTGCGTCGCGGAGGAAGGCGTCCTCCAGGCGTATACGAATAGTGGTGAAAGGTGTTGTGACGGAACTTCTCAGTAAGTCGTTTGCCGGGTATGGGAAGGATTTTTGGGACTGCGTCCTGTATATATTGAGACGTCATCCACGTTTGAACGTTCTTCTTGGCGTTGTCATGCGGAACATACACCTCCGGCAGGGTGACGTGTTTCGTCTGTTCGTTCCTCAGCAAAAGGCGTTCGTGCAGCTCTCTGTACGTCAGTAGAGAGCATTGCTGAGTCCCGCGTGGCACTGACTGGGCGACCTCTTCCACACTTTCCATAGTCTCCCCACGCTGTCGAATCCGCTGAGCTACCTCTGTCCCCACTTCTGCTGTCATCAGTCCGATCCCAGTCTCGCACAAGATGACACTGACCCTGTATTAAACGCTCCATATCCATATTCTCCAATACACTGCCTACAATCGTCATCGCCAGCAGGTCCGCAGTCGTCAGAGGCAGCATGAGTCCGGATGTCATGTTGCAAAGAGCGGTGAAGAAATCAACGGCATGCTGGGCATCAGACAACGCTTTGATGAGACGCTCAAGAAGCGAACATGATAGTTGGACAGGGTATCTTCACAGGCGACCATGAACTCAAATGTCAGCCTGCCATTATCTGAAGCAGGCACTCTGACCCACCAGGTTGATGCCGTGTTGGGCCATGCACCTTGCGATGACTAGAGGATCATGTCCGTCCGGATCACCAGTTTTGATCTCTACGATCTGGTCAGGGCATCTTCCTACAACGATTCCGAGTGGACATACGATCTCCGGCTTCACCTATGCCTGTTTGAGTCAGTGTCAGGCAGAATCGGCAGACGTATGTTCAGCTTACCGTGCGGAGGTGCATCAGCAATAAGGACGACCATTTTACTGGCCTGTCGACGCCACTCCAATTCCGTAAGGGTAGCTGCCATACCCGCCGTCACAGCTTCAGGGCCGTCGCCGCCCCCAGAGGCTGCGTTTCAGCTATTTTGCAATGAACAGCGCCATCGCACCTGTCAGTCCTTTGATGTATGTTTGTATGCTAGGTATATCCGATGTGAATGAGTGAAAGCGATAAACGTATGAGCTATCTTGTGGGGGATGATCGCGGTAATTGACCACCTACAGAGGTCATCAAGAGGTGCAGGAAACAGAAGAAGTCGGAACTCACAGCTACTCTAAGATCGTCGGGACCGCTCAGACCCTCTTCTCCCCTGATCATGTCACATATTCCGATGATGTGATCGCGGGTCGAATCGATGAACCTCTGCATAGATCCCGTGCAGTCCAAGATGAAGGCCAAGTCGCTATGGTCAGCCAATATCAGAAGACTGTAATCTCGAAAAGCTCACATGCATTTACTAGACCCACTTCCTTCGTCAGGCAGATAGCGAATATCATAACTGGTCACCGGCTCGGGCTGAACGGGAGTTTTAGGAGGAGATCGACGGGAGTACCAGGACGAGTATGTCGTGTATGAGTCATCAGACATCTCATCGTCCATATTGCTCCTGGATGGTCGACGAGGTGCTGCAAGGCGAGGAAGGAGGTAGCGTTGAGTGATGCAGAAGGGATCTGCAGCTGTGAGGTAGGCGAAGGTTCCCTTTCTCGCGGTGAACCAGGTGTGTGTCTGGGGAGGCCTGACTCCTGCCAGCCTATACGATGGACAACGGTGAAAATGGAATCTGGGCGTGATGCAGAGAGACTAGGTAAATCGGCGGTGGCGCGTCGCCGATGGGGCGTAGCTCTGACTCCGGAAAATTTTGGACTTTTCATCTCTCATCTGTACATCTACATCAGAATGGCTTTCCAGTCAGCTTTGTTCAAAAAAGCACTCAGGCAGCACCAGAGAGAGCAAAAAAAGCGACATCCCAACCCTCATGATGAGCACAAGCATTCCTGCTCTCAACAAAGCCGCCCACAGCCAGTCAGACACTCTCCCTATCACCCACCCCAGCAACAATCCTACCTGCCTCCTGGGTCAGGCAAAGTCAATGGAGAGAAGAAGCCATGGGTGCCCAAAAGACCTGTTGTGAAGTCCTTGTGAGTCAGGCTCTCTCTTGGCATGACACAAAGCTGACTTGTAGCTTCAATGGTCCAGTCACCAATCCCCAGACCTTCAGATTGCCCTTGTGGAAAAGTAGGATGCTGGATTGGCTGAGGAAGATGAGAACACTCAGAGGAGGAGAAAGCCCACCTGGAACTCCTCTCTTCACTCCTCCCCCCACCCCTGAGCCTCCTACCTGGTCAGATCCCCCAACTCCTGCTGCTGATGATCCTGTGTGGGATGATTACAGACAGGAGATGGAGGCAGATAGAGGTAGTGTTAGTAGCTAGAGAGAGCACAATGACATGCATACACCCCATGAACTTGAGATTCAGCTGATGCATCAAACACTCAGAGTCATGCTTGATCAACTTTTATTCAGTCTACCTATGCATTGTCATTCATCTTTTTCTCTATACATTTATTCTGTCATCTGAAGCATCTGACGTCTAGACGCATCCCTTGCTGCCAATACACGTCCTGATACTCCCCCCCTTCTACTCTCTGTGTTCAAGCTGTTCAATCTTGCCCAATCAAAGCCTGGCTTGAAAGCAAGGCCCTCCAGAGATCTTGCTCTTGAGATTGCCACAAATGTCAATCCCGTTGAGAAGTCGGCTGAACCAAGATCAATCACTGCCTTGTCCAGCGTCATACCCTGTGATTTGTGTATGGTGATAGCAAATGCAAGCTGCAGTGGCAGCTGGCGTCGAGAGCACCGCTGCCCGTTTGTTGTCTCCCATCTGGCTGTATGGGGCACAATGGGAACCAGTGGTATGTTGTCTGTGGTGTGCCAGGGTGTTGGTCCAGTGTAGGATGGGAAGGCGACCATGACCACAGAAGGAACAGATTGATGAGGAGGCTCAGATGGTGAGAGCCCAATCTGATATACTGTGCCCCTGGTGCCATTGACCAATCCCTGCTCGATCCAGAGGTTGCGAGAAAGCATGACTTGAGCACCAATCATGAGGAAGACAGCAGGAGCAAGCCCCTGTGCCTGTTCCTCTGAAGCCTGGGCTGCTCCTACCCCTGTGTGCTGAGCCAGAGAGCGCAGTACAGGCTGTCCAGAGCGAGCCAAAGTGTGTAGGTTGATCTCGGAGACACTCTGCTTTGTTGCACAAAGACATACAGCATCTTGAAAGGCCTGCTGAGATGCCGGGGAAAGGTTCCCCCAGAAGCGAGAGGACAGAAGGGTGTAGTCCTCCTGTTGAGGTGTCCCGGTGTGCAGGCGAGCAAGGGTTGCTTTGAAGGCAGTGGTGGTAGGGTCGGAGCCTTCCTGCCTCATAACAGCATCAAGCTGAACGCTCTCAGTGAAAGCAAGGTAGATATCTCGGCCAATGTTGCTGAGCCTGCCTAGATAGGAGGTTTTTGTCGAGCGTGCAGTGTTGTACAGTGGAGTGTCTCCCACAGGGGGCAGTTGACCAAAGTCGCCAATGAGCAGGACAGACAGACCGGCAAAGGGCAAGTACGCTGTCGACGGAAAGATTTGACCAAGAGCAAGGTTGATTCTCCCCAAGGCCGCCCTTCCAACCATGCTTTTCTCATCAATGATGAGGTATCGTGTCCCATGCCACTCTTCCTGGAGGCTGGCAAGCTTTCCCTCTCCAAGCTTGTCATGACTTTCCTCTATTGAGCCTCCAAGACCAAGGGCAGCATGGTATGTTGAACCAGCAATGTTGAATGCCGCCACACCCGTGGGGGCAAGCCGGCGGACAATGGGATTTGTGCTGAAGTCGAGATTGTTGTGCTGCCCAGATTGGAGCCCTTGAAGAGCTTGGGATATGGCGTCAATGAGGAAGGATTTGCCTGTTCCTGCTGTCCCATCGATGTTGAGGAGTATTTGAGGGACTGACTCTCCAGAGAGCAGACGGTTGGCATGGCGCAAGACCTTGTCAAAGATGAGGCGCTGTGTGGTGTTGAGTAGTTGGGGATCGACAGTGTTGCGAGCTACAGAAGGCTGAGACTGCTTGGTCAGCTCACAGTATGCAGTGGATTGTAGGCCACTGCTCACCTTCTTGCGTTCGGTTTCTAAGTAGCTTGCCCTCTCTCCTATACCATCTGATCCCCACTCCCTCCCCACTGCTTCCCAATCGTGGGAAGTATCAATATCACGTGCTCCAAGCAGTGGCCCATTCCACCCATCTTCATCAAACTGAGGGCCCATTCCAGCCAGAACTTGCCAGTCATCAAGCTCGTGGTCATTGACTTCTTCACCCTCAGAAAACTCTGAGTCACTGTCGTTTTCATTGTCACCCTGTTGTTGACGGATGGGTCGCTTGGGCAATGTGTCTTGGTGCCCCTCTGGGTGGTCCTCAGTACAGCGAGAAAAAGCTTCTGTCCAGGATTCGTCATCAAGCTTGAGCTCTGAAGGGTGTCGATGAGGATGGTGGAGTAGTAACTTTGCCCGGCACCAGTTTTGGTGATCCTCAGACTGAGGGTCTGATGGATAATACAGCGGCCAGAGAATGATGATCTTTGGGTGCTTCCTTCGAGTGGCGTTGCGACCTTGTTTCCGGTAGAATTGAAACCATTCGTACAGGCTGATGCCCTCATGCTCTGGCTGGCGTGCCAAGTAGGCATCGTGCCAGTCTTGCTCCTCCACACCTTGGTCCAGTCCCTCATCTTCCTGCCTCTGCCTCAGGCGTCTCTGTCTCTTTTCCAGTATGCAGAGTGTGCCAAACTCTCGTGATGCAGACATCATATGTCGACCAAAGAGCTGATGACAGACTTCCTGAGCACTGTAATCCCTCTCGGTGACAATGCGGCTGAGCATCTTCTGGAAGACAATTCGTGAAGATGTTTCTTGCTCCAGGCGGGTTGAGATAGCCTGCATTATCTCGCCAAAGTTGTTGGATGGTTTTTCGCATTTTGAAGCATACTTGGAGATGTAGGAGGCAACTGCACGGGGATCTGTGCATGGACTGATGTCGGAGTTGGCTCGCCATCCCAGTGCAGTGACTGCATTGTAACTGTTGAGGTGGGTGTCGTTGCGTGGTGTGATGAGTTGCTTGTTTCTGTTGGGATTGACAACCAGTCGGAGTTCTGTCTCCAGCTCCTTGGGGAACTTGAAGCGACAGACAAGCGGACTGTTGGGAGGAGATCCTTTTGGGCGGCGAAGACAATAGGCAGTGCACCTCGTGTGCCTCTGGACACGGTTGAGCATCTGTGCCAGATCTTTGAAGCGAAAGATGATTTCGTCGCTACTGTGGGCAGAGGGGTGCTTTGGATGAGGCGGAATGTCCTCTCCAGGATTGATGGTTGACACTCTGGTGGACCAGAAGTCAAGGAATTCCTGGACACTGTCCGGATTGTTGATATCAAGGGTGTCTGGGGATGGCGCCCCCTTGAGCCAAACCAGTCCATGGACATGGCTGGAGCCTCGATTTTGCCATTCAAAGCGATACCACCAGTCCTCTATTCCAAGCAGGGGTTTGAGGACCTTGGCCAAGAACAGCTCAAATCTTCGATAGAACCAGCAAGCTGCAATTGCTGGGTTCTCATTGACGTTCTTGGCATTGATGCGTTGTCGATCAGGTTCGCTCATAGTTGGTAGCGCTTGGTCCGGCATGTGGACGTGGAGATCTGGCCACTGAAGATCCGCAGCTGAGAATGTGATGAAAGCATGTGGAGTGCCCAGTTGACGGATCATTGCAGCAAGATTGCGACTCTGCTGTGCCCAGTAGGGTGGTGTTCCGGTTAAGGTGGCTGCTGATCGTCGCACTCGAGATGCCAGCTGCTTGGCTGGGTCGGACACCATGGCAGCAATGTCTGCAGCAGAGAGGGCTCGGTCCTCTTCATTCCGGCTGACATAGAAGCAGGAGAGCCGTTTTGCTCGCCACCTCATGATGCAGTTGAAGGCATAATAGCTGACTGTCAGCTTGGCTTAATGCTGAGAGATGCACTCACCGGAATCGAGGGTGTTTTGCAAACCTTCCATCCTGATAGTAGAGCAGGTGACGGAAGTAGTCTGAATCACGTATTGTGGTAGGCCGTTGTTGATGCAGATCCCCCTGGCCGGTGGGGAAGAGGAAGGGGAAGGCCTTGGTGAGGAATGGGTTGCTGATGTCGTGCTCATTGATTGGAGTGGAATGCAGCACAGGTCCAGTGAGGAGCAGGGGTGCTGGTGGTCCTCCATCCACCACCTGTTCCAGTGCTTCCCGGATCTCCTCCACAATATTGTTGCCTTCTCCAAGGTTTGGTATAGCCAGCTCTGGCAAGCTTGTCTCCTCTGCTGACTCCTGCTCAACTGGCCCAGTGTCAGGCTCAGGTGCGCTGTACTGCACCTCCTCCAAGTTGACAGACCGCAGCTGATGGAAGACAGAACCGTTTTCAGGAAGGGAATTGATTGCTTCCCAGTTGATCTCGACATTCTGAAAGGCTGGATGGAAGTGTTGTAGTGCTTGCAGGTTTGCGAGAATGCGTGACCGCTGGACTTGGAACTCTGGTCGGCGTGCAAAATCCTCTGAGGGATTGGCAGCGTTGGCGGGGGCTTGGGCATTTGTCGGCTTGATGATGAGAACATCAAGGTCGGTGACGGTGAGGGGAAGTCGAGAGAGGAATCTGCCACTGTCATGGGCATAGAGACAGGTGTGGCCTCCGTATTTGGTTTGTCCACCACCAACGCGCCATGTTTGAAGCAGCACATGGTAGGGAGAGAGGAGCATCTCTTCCACCTGTGAGGGCAAGTCAGGGACTGCTCTGCCAGCTGCACGGCACAGTTCCTGCAGAGAAGGACCTGTGAAGTCAGTCATGAGAAGCACATACAATCCTGGACACTGACCTGGATCCATACAGTTGGCAGATGTCCATTTCTCCCCATCAATTTGACAACGTGAACATTTACCCTGTTGGACCTTGAGTCCAAACCATTTCTCATTGCAGTTCTCGCAAGTCTCCATCGTCTCAGCTGCCATTGCTGAGTGGAAGTCCCCAATACACCCAATGGCAGCTTCAGAGAGGCAGATGTCGTCAAGATCGTTGGGTGTTGCAGGAATGGGCAGGAAGGCATTGCCCAGCATGTCGACTGAGAGGGATGACTGAGTTGACTGTTGTCGACGATGATAGGCTGCTCTGGAGGATTCGCGACAGGTGCTGCAAGTCTTGAAGCGGCGAGAGGCTGTCCCTGCTTGGAGAAACTCGGAATGTTCTTTCCAGGTCTTGCACTTGAAGCAGCGTGACTGTCCAGCATGGCGATCCAGGCGTGGTGGTGGGGCTGGTGGCTGTTCTGTGACTCGGTGTGCAGCACCTTGAGGCGGGCTGGGCGGAGTGGCGTAGGGCAGTTGAGGTGCACGTCTGGTTCGTGTGGGGCGGCCAAGCTCTACAGGATGTAGATCCTGGTTGCGACGTGGTGTTGGTGAGGTGACCTCATGGCGCGGGCGTGGAAGACCTCTCTGTGTACCAGGCGTAGGCTGAGAGCCTGGGGTGACTGGTGGCAATGGCCGGGTTGTGCGAGTGGGTGTGCCTGGCGCTGATTGGGAGTGATGCTGCTCCAAGCAAGATTGGCATGTGTTGCGTGGGCGACCTCGATTGTCTCGAAATCGAGGAGTGGCAAAGGTGAAGCCACATTTGATGCACTCAGCATGACCATGCCGTGACCGGGGTGTTGCAAGTGGGACTGGCGGTTGTTTGCGACAGAAGGAGCATGTTTTGAAGAAGTCGCTGCTGCCCCGCCCTGAAGAAGCCTTCCGAAAGTGATCACCATTGAGAGTTGTGTGCTGACCCAAACAGCGTTGGCCTCGAGAGCAGTGCATTGCTGCAATATCTGGGACTTTCTGCATCAGTATGTGCATGCATCGCTTGAAGGCAAAGCTCACATTGATGTTATGGACAAGCCAACACTTGATCATGCATCAACTTGCAAGAAGTTCAGCTGTACTCATCAGCCCATGCATGCATGACAGAAGAATGGGCGACTTACAGTGGGTCCAAAGTTAGGCATGCAATAGGAAGTGAGAAGATTAGGTGTGCAAGGCAAGCCAGGCAGCCTGAAATCTCTAAGTGCTCCGGAATTTCTTTATTTGATCCCCCCACATAAACAGTCAAACTGCCAGGGCTTCGCCAGATTTGAGTAGAGAGGGGGATGAGGATGAAAATTCAAAGTCCCCTCCACCCTTATACCCAGCCTGCCGGAAAATTTTTATTTGGCCCCCCCACTTACCGTTTTCGTTCCAGGGACACCCGCAGAATTCAGCACCGTAAGAGCTACGCTGATGAAGAGTGACAGTGTGAGGACAAAAACGGTGGACATCGCTCGCTAAATGACGCTCGGACGCAATGACGCTTAGTCCGGCCCACGTGACAAGGTAGGCCTGCGTTTAGCTCCTTCCTCTGCGCCTAATCTTGATCTTGTCACGCGTCAACAAATCAATCTGCCGCAGAAATCAAGCTCATTCATTCCTCTGCTTGTCGCTCTCTCGCTCGAACCCAAGGATCTGAGAGCAAAGGGCGGATATAGCTGCTGGGATAGCTTCCGGGTAGTGTCCGGATCAGGCTGGTACTTCGCCCCAGCCCATCTAGATCCGCCCACAGCAACATCGACTTGAGGTCTGTTACCCGGGTCCGAGCGTAGGAGTGCAGTAAAGAGCTTTCCACGCGAACGGCAATCAGAAGACAATGTCGCGACTCCCTCAGCTGTCTACGCCATCGCGAATGGCAACGCCACCAATAGCTGGAACAGGAATACCGACCCCTTCAGGCAGCCGCAGACCTCGATCATCCTTGGGTCCCGGATCGGCACCGTTTCCTGCCCATGATGATGCAATGGACGCTGCTCTACAGGAAGCGCTGCGAAATCGGCCGCCCTCATCCATCAAGGGCAAGATATCCGGGCAAGACGATCCGGACACTCCCACGCAATCGAATGGGTTTCTACATCCAAGCAATGCACATCTGCAGCCGCGCACGCCCGGCGCAGCGGTGCGAGCCAAGACGCCCTCGGCTTTAGGAATCGGACATGCACCTCAGACCCCTTCAGCCTCTCGCTCTGTATCTCGCCCTACCCTGTCTGGACGTCCGTCGCTTGCTGCATCAACGCCTAGTACCAATTATGTCACGCCGCGTCGGACCTCCATGGCCAGCTCGATAGCCTCGACCACCCCCCACACGAGAAGATCCGAAAGCCGGGCATCGGTCACTCAAGAATCGAAATTTGCGCCCCAAACTGGGGATAGGGTACGGGTCAGCGGGATGGGCTTTGAGGGGACATTGCGATTTCTAGGGCCCCTCGATTTCAAAGAAGGCGTATGGGCGGGCGTGGAACTGGAGGGAGGTTTTGCGGGCAAAGGCAAGAACGACGGCAGCGTTAACGGGTGGGTTTCAATCCGCTAACGAGAGGATGTTCTCACATCGCAGAGTGGAATACTTTCACTGCCCCCCTAATTGCGGCTTGTTCGTTCTTGCATCGAGATTGCAAGCACCAAGCATCGCGGTATCTCGACCGGCATCGGTCGCCTCTTCACATCATTCGATATCGTCGCAAGCCTTCTCTGCCAGTGAACGTCAAACGCCATCAGGCAGATATTCTGCACTCGGGTCTCGACCGACAGCAATCACGCCAAGTCGTCCGACCCGCGCAGTCTCTAGGGCAGGCATGTCGAGGTCGACAGATGCGGCAGATGACATGCCACAACGTACCCTTCTGGGAAACAGTACAAGCTCGAACGCCCTGTTGAATGGGAAAATCACCGCCGGATCGCGCGCCAGTAAATACGTTGGCATGACTGCGAAACAGCTTGATGGGGCCCGAGCTGGTTCTCTAAATGCTTCAATGAAAGGCCTGGCTTCAAGCACGACAACGACGCCAAAAGCATCGCGAGTTTCAATGGGTGTCACACCAGCGCGAATCGGAAGACCAAGCTTTGGCGGAGCAAATATGGTAACACCAAAGGCAAAAGTTCCAAGGCCTAGTGCAGTGGCTGAAATGATGCCTCCTCCACCTTCTCCGTCAAACATATCGAGGGTCGTACAGGCTCATCAAGCCCGGCTCGAGGAAGAGATCAAGGATTTGAGGCGGAAGAATGCTGAGCTGGAGGATGAACTTCGATCGTATGACGAAGCAAAGGCCGGTCCAGTCGATGAGCATATCCTCAATGACCTCCGAGAACAAAACGAGACCGCTCGTCAAGAAGCTGCATCGCTCCGCGAGCAGTTGGAAGCTTCCAATGCGAACGCAACCGATGCCACAAGATTAGCGGAAGAGTTACAGGCAGCCCAGCAGACGATGCAAGACAACTTGACGGCAAAAGAGCAAGAAGTACGAGAACTGTTGAAGGAGATCAAATTAGTGGAAGAGAGAAGCGCTGCAGAGCTGGAAGCCGGGATGGAGGCAAAACGCACTGAGGCTTCTCAAATGCAGGAGAGAGCAGAGGCTGCTGAGCGGGAAGGCGACAGCATGAGAGTGCTGATCGAAGAATTGACAACGGCGGGACAGGTTTGTTCAATGTTGAATCACTAGAAGCAATGGATTGACCTTGACAGGCGGCCATCTCACTCTACGAACAGAAAGTCAGCGATGCCGAAGAGAGATATTTCGAGCTCGAGTCGCAAATTCGGGTTCTCGAGGATCGTTTGGCGAAAGCGCGTGAAGAGCGCGATGCTGCGATGAAGCCGCCTTCCCCCGGCAAGGCGGCTCGTGAAGCAGCGACTGCTGCCGAGATCGACAACGAGACCCTCAATGCCCAGGTCAAGCACCTGCAGAACCGCTTGCACAACCTTGAGGGCGAATTGGAGGATGCTCGGGTGCAAGCTGAAAGTGAGGCAGAGGCTTGGCGCGCAAAGGTCACAAAGGCCAAAGAGAGCGAGAAGGCCGTCTTCGATCAGCTGCAAGCGAGGAATAGCGAGGTCACAAAGCTCAGCAGCCAAGCGAACGTTGCCAAGTCCCGCATCGCTGAGCTGGAGGTCGCATTGAAGGAGAATCAGGTTGCACTGGAAGCTGTTCGGGCCGAAGTGGAAGCCTTGAGGGGCGAAGCTTCCGTGAGTGGCACTATATGCTTATACACGTTTGCTGACGTGGCAGGAGGTCTCTTCCATGCGACAGGCCCTCAAGGCGGCTGAGGCGAAGGATGAGGCTCTTCGTCAAAAGGAGTCCGAAGTTGTCGATCTACGGTCGCAAGTGTCACGATTGCAAGTTGACAAAGAAGAGGCGGAAGCTCTAAGCCCGAAAATTGCAACCCTCGAGGAGGAGATCACTACTTTGAAGTCAGAGTTGATCGCGGTGCGTTTGCAGGTAAACTGAATTCAAGACTTTGTAGCTGATCCTGATTGCAGGCAAAGCAAGCAGCCGCTGGACTGCTCGAGAATGGGCTGCCGGACCCGGCTGCCTCACGGCGCGGCCGCCACTCTTCTGCCACATCTGAGGATGAGCAAAAGAAGATGGTCGGGTTCCAGCATATCATTCACGACCTATCGACGGAGAACACCGAGCTGAAGGAGCGTTGCGAATCCCTTGCGGAAGAAATAGGTCTGCTCAAAGAGGCAAGTCCGTCCTTACTTTCTTAATTGGTGCTGATTCGTGAGGAAGTTAAGCTTCTTGAAGAGACATCCGGAACGGATGGTACAGGCATGGCATCAGCCGGGACGGCAAAAGAGCTCGCGGACGCCAAGGCTGCACTGCAAGCTCAGAACAACACCGTCAAAGGACTCCATCGAGAAGTCTCTGAGCTCGAGTCTCTGATAGAGTCGAAGATATACCGCGAGGACGAGTTGGAAACACGCCTGCACGACCTGGAGAAGGAGGTCGATCACTGGCGAAAGCGAAGCCATGACGCTATGCCGGTCTCGCACTCAGCCACGAGCCAATTGTCGCATCGGTCCTTCCTCACCCACGGATCAAGCGAGTCCAACGAGATTGGCGTGCAAGGTGATCAAGAATCGACAGGGTCGCGCGATGTCGAGGAGAGATGCGAGCTCTGCGAAGGGCCACACGAGCTGGACGCTTGCCCTGTCTTTGCGGGGAATCTGGATGCTGCCAAGGGCAGTCCCCTTGGGCAGCGGAAGACCGGGAAATTCTGCGCCGATTGCGAGGTGCGTCACATACAGGCCAGATTCTACCGAGCAGCGCTGACGAGTACAGAGTACAGAGCATGATACAATTGATTGTCCTCTTGCCGAGGATGTCTTCTGATCAAGCCACACAGCCCAAATAGCATATGCATATAACGACTGCCCCAGCCTCCCAACTGTCCGCTTCTTACCTATTCACACGGCTCAAACGGCTTCAGACTTTGTCGACACCGTTTCCTCTTCATCCGACGCATCATCTCGCCACCCTTCGAGGCAAGCCTTGACAGACAGAGGCGTGTCCGACCACCCATATTTGAGACTAGCTGGTTTTGTTTCTAAGCCTTTTTCAAGACTCAGCTCGGTCAGCAAATCGTATCTGGTGTGACAAACGCCTTTTCCTGGCAGGGCTTCCGCGCTGTTTCGTCGTGGGGCCCAAGGTGTGTGCCGCAACTGATTCTCGGACCCGAGCAGTTGATGTAATACGAGGGTACTTGGATCGACCGATTGCTTTGCGCGGTCAGCTTCGGGAGTCGCAACAGATGGCCAGTCGGGTGCAACATTGGCATCGTGAATTGGACGAATGAAGTCGGTCTGATTGCCGTCCGGGCTGCTTTGGGCATCCTCCGTGGCCGTGGGAGCACGCCAATCAGCTGGTTTCGAATCACGAAGAGTGTCCAGCCCATTCCCATCGGCCGTGCTAGCCACATCGGAAGCGGAGCGATAGCCCGGGTGGTCGTCGGCCGAGACGGCCGCAGATCTCTCAAGAGGCGATAGAGGGAGATTGAGCTCACGTCCTGACTCTCCAAGCGGTCCCTCTGACGAGATTGTGAGTGCGTGTATGTCATTGAGCTGCACCTCCTGGGTCGGGGGAGTGGGTTGTCTATGACTGGACCGTTCGCTGTCTACACGCATGGGGCGCGGGGCAGACGAGGGAATCGGCCCAGAGTCGCGCGGGTTTCTCGTTTCATCCTTCGGTTCCCTCTCCTTCTCAGGGTCGAGGATCATCGACCCAGATGGCGGAGTGAACCACAATGTCGAAACTGAGTCGCCAAGCACGCTGTCCCCCCTGTCGACGGGTGAGTTCAAGGTTTCAGGCAGATCGTGCCATACTTGGTCATCCGCCTCTGCATCGCTGTCGTCGCTTATTCCCGTATTGACGGGACCAGGAGCGGGTGGCTCAGAGGCGCCTTCGCCGGGGCCCGAATTCGGTACAGGGAGCAAAGCGGGCGTTGATACCCGTGCAGCACGCCGTCTCTCGGCTCGTGATTTGCGTTTTCCTCCCCCACATTGGGAGTCCCTTCTAACCGATCGCGAGGCCGACGAGGATCCCGCAGCCTCGGTGGCCTGCAGAGTGATACTTTTGATTGCATCTCCCTCTGTTCTGCGTCCGGAGTCCGCCACTGTGCTGGCCCGTCCAAACGGGTTGAGCGTCAAAGCGGAGAGGCGTGGTAATCGGGGCCGCCACGTGAGATCCGACCGTCTCATGGGCACCGAACGCCAAAGAGAGCGGCTCTGTTCGGTCATATACCTCATTGCGGATTCCCTCCATGGAGTCGTCACGACCTGGTCCATGAGGGCGAGCACCGCCTCTTGGGCGGTCACGAGCGGCTTTGTCTCCTCGTCCCGAGACTGCTCAGTCCTGGATCCGGTCAAGAGGCCGCTCATTTGTGTCTCCCACTTTGATATACGGGACTTGACCTGCGCTCTGGACAAACCAGAATCCTTGGCAGCGTCAAGCAAGTCGGAAAGAGCTACGCAACTCAAGACATCCCAATCTCTATCTTTGAACCAGCCTCTGTATGCCTTCTCTTCCACCTTCAGAACGCGTCTGAGTTTGTGATTTTTCTCCTTGATGTCGTGCTGATGCCACCTTCGATCATTGGCGTCCCCCTCAGCCCCGGTCAACTCAGTCGTTTTGCTCACCAGATCGGCGTCCAGGCCTAGAAGTTCGGACCAAGATTGCTGCTGGCTCTCCCGAAATATCCTCAAGCGATGAAGCGCCATGTGAGAGAGTGCTGCTCGACGGTTCAGATTTTCGAGGTGTCGGCGCTTTTGCCTGACTAATTTTCGATCATCTGCCGCTTTCGCAGCGGCCATCGCCTCCTCTAGCTTCTCTCTTTCAGTGCGGAAGCGTCGGTCTTGAGTCCCAAAATCATGATCTGTCAGCTCGGAGAATCGTTCGAACATCTCAAATCCAGTCTGTCGCATACAAGCTACCAGATGAGGAATCAGCCTCTCTTCGGACGGAGAGAAGTTGTTCTTGGAAGCCAACTTGCTCGTAACAACTCGGAAGGCATCAACAATCAGACCCGACGACGGCAGAGTCTCGTCCCTTTCGCTATCGAGTGGAAGTTCGCGCACGTAGAGCTTCTCATATGACGCATCTGGTCTCCCGAATGCCAGCGTAACATCCCCCGCAGCCTCGTCGTACCACAGAGATAATGCGGCTTGTTCCATGTTGAATAAAGGTCGATTGTAAAGATGAATTGGGTTGGAAAGATGGGCGTGCATACGATACGGCATAAGAAGACATGGCGCTGCTGAAAAAGATCCTTTGAGTACTACGTTAAGTGTCTGAGCCCCTTGAGAACCCCCAAAACCCTACATGAAAAGGAAGACGAGGCTGTCCTGAATATGGTCTTCTGTATTGGCACAGCTTTGTGAGACACTGTAGTCCTGGGGAGGCTGACGAGGAGGCAATGTGACTGTGAAAGCTACAGGCGATCTCTCGTATGTGTGCGCTTGAGTATTATGTTAGCCGCACAATGACTCATATGAAGTCTGCGATCCCGAACACTCCAGTGCCACTCTCATTGATTGGGGGCGCTAGCTCCCCCGCGCCTTCAAGAGGCCTTCAGGGTCCTTGCTTTCCCGCCCTTTCTCTGCTCGCAGTCGACTCGCGTGATTCTCTTCCTTACGCTTGGGTACCTCTGTGCCCGTGATACTGTTTGTAAGCATCGCGCCACCGCGATCTGCTCACCGAGTGTGTGGTCGGCTCGAAACGCCACATTGGGTTCGCCACATTCGCAGTTTAGATCGCCGGGTATGATCCTTTGCGACCCCTTTCAGTGTCCGCACCCCCGATGATTCTTAACGCCCATTCTACTCACGACTTGCGATGAGCTACAACACCCTCCGCTTCGTGCCTACACTATGCCCGCCTCGCCACGCGCAGATCCAGAACCCGTGTCGTCCCTTCCTTCGCTGTTTCTTCGGCCCAAGAATACTCGTCTCGAAGTCTGCCTCTGCATTCCCACAGGGGCAGGCTCTGAGACCGTGAGCAGTCTACGCGCACTTGCCACTGATTTGGGGTGCCCTTCTGCCGACGAAGGTGACCTGGACATCCACTCTTCCGTCAATATCTTCCAACCCGATGACTCTAGTGATGTCTTCCAACCGGGTCTGAGGTCTCTTCGTGAGACACTGTTGGAATTCTTACGAAGTACGAATCGCGACGCCTGTCCTTCACATCTCCAGACGCTCGGAAGCATGGTAGATGTGACCATCCAAGGATGGGTAGGTCAGGCTATCAAGATAGCTGACGATCTGATGCCTAAAACGCCGTCTCTAACAGGGGCCGCAGAGGTATTGAGACTCGCCCAATCGATCAAAGCGGAGGGCTTTAAACTCGACATTCTCTCAACGAGTGCGCGAATGTACGATGACCTGCGGGAGTCACAAGATCATTGGTCCGTACCGAGGTTTGACAATAGCGCTGCGCTTGCTCGCCTGAAAAGCCTAAAACAAATTCTCCTGCCAAGGATGAAGGTCGAATTTGAAACCCTCACCTCGATAGACCGCCCATTGCACTTGCTCAAGCTGCCCTTACGCCGAATATCACGGACCGTGGAAGCGATAGCCGCACTGAGCAGTGACGATGCGGAATCCATAGCCATGCAGATGCTCAGTGGCGCACAGGAAGCACACGAGCTGAATACCAGAGCCTTGGAGCTGCTCGACGTGGCCCAGCCGGACTCGCCCTCAACCAAAAGCAAGTCGAGACAAGGCTGGGCCAAAGGATCACAGGATCCCCTTACGCTGCTGACTGACGGATACAATCTGCATCAGACCGACAGTGGCTGCCATTTATGCATAGAGGACTCGGACGCTGAGAGAAAGGAAAAATGGAAGAGCCTCTCTAGGGCCATGAAAGTGCCCTTATCGTCCTCTTTCAAGGGCCAGGTGATACGACCTTCCGATGTCGGCCTAGAGGAAGACCCCGACGTCCGAACCTCATGCGCATTTCGCACTGCGTGGAGCAAACTGGCGGAGAAAGCTCGCATGGCTCTTGTTTCTGCGAGCTTGACGCAAGGCGCAGGAGATCAACATGGCAGCAGCACACGTATAGAACAGTCCGTTGAGCTAGTTGCGACCCTTGGCCTGTACACAGGCGCGCAGATGTTTCAAAGTATGTGCCAACAAGCCAGATGCTTCGAGAACATGGAATTTCCCAAGATTTCGAACGATGCGACCAACACACTTCACGAGCTGTTTTTACGGAGAATCATAAGCGTGCAAGTCCGACAGGGAGGAGTCTGCCTGGAGATTCTGAGCAGCGCCCTTGACTTGTACGAGAAGGCAGACCCTGCGAACCCTGGCTCGCATGAGCGCCTCGCTTCAAAAGTCCAGAAAGCGAGGGAAAACGTCCGCAAACATGAGGAATGGTTGTCAACCGACACCCAGAAGGGGGAAGTGGAACAAAGCTGCGAGAGATGGCTGGTCAGTTTTGAAGACTTGTCCCGCAGGACATTACAAGAATTGTACGATATCGCCAAAATCACATCCCGCCAAGAACACAATCTTGATCAAGCATGGGAACGTCTAAGCCGTCTTGCCTCAGCACCCGAAAAGATTCAAGAAGCCTTGCAAAAGTTGGAGAAACGAAAACGAAGGCGTCGACCCAAGCACAACCAGAAGATCGAAGTGAACAGCGCCAATGAGATTTCTCAGGATGGTGTCGCGCCAAATTCCTGGGATCCCGCACACGGCGCTGACTCTCGCCATAACGTCCTCAGCCGGGAGGAAGTCAGTGACCACCACAATGACCCCGTCGAGTAATGGGAAAGGTCCCAGTGCTCCTTGGCTGCCGAATCCATGATATGTCAGCGAATTGGACGAGCACCTCGGGGCGCACGGTATCGTCGTCTGAGATCCAGAAATATCCTCCGTGCTTAAGGCAGCAACATTTGAGCCATCAAGACTGTAGAACACTCTATCAATCGGGCGGAGTATATAACACTATCACCTTCGACTTGTGTATTTCCGCACCAAACTGCTCGCCACAACCCTTCTTGTGTATGCAACTTGAACAAATATGCATGTACTGTAGATATGTCAATCGCAGGATGGCGAACTTGCCGTGACCTCTGCAGCGTGCCCTCGCATCAGATCTTGTCAAACTCCCACCACTTCCCATATGTCTGCTGGACGACCTCACACTTCCCATGGGCGTATGTACTGGCCGAAGAGCCCATCCAAACCTATGGGATCTCGCCAGCCCTGCAGGCAATTATACCTGCTTTCCGCAAATCCGACTACAGAAGGGTTGTCGGTTATCCCCTTACTTCGCACCCACTGATTCAGCGAGTTGTAGTCGGTGCAACAAACGCCCCTTCCATCGAGCATATCGACGCTGTGCCGTCGACGAGCTGCTGAAGTATGCGGACAGAAAGCATAGTCGTCGAGGCTGATCGGCCTCGCACGTACTGGCGAACCGGCGTCAGCTTGGTCGGAAATGTCCCAGACCCCATTTTCAGATCCGAAGTCTGACACATACTCGGGGAGTTGATTCTCGCCGGCAACACTGAGCGCCCGCTCACCGCATGCGAAGTCGTCTTGGCGATCACGCGGCCAGGCGGGTTGGTGTCCAATATCTTCGAGATTGCCCTCCCCGACGCCAACATACTCTGTCCGCGCATCGAAATCGCTTGATGAGTCAACGCAATATTGAACCATCTCGTTGCGTGTCCAATCAGTCGGGAACACCTGCGTATGCCTCTCACCAAGGCCGCCAGTAGCTTCATCCAATGTGGAGCAACCCGGCAGGGGGCTGGTCTGATTTCCTTCGAGCGGCGAGCACTTGATGCCATGGTCTATCAGTGTGGACGGTGTATCAGCCTTCGTCGGGATCCAGGAAGAGGGAGGGGGTAGCTCCAAGGAGGAGGAGCCGGCGATGCCGATGCCGACCTGCGTGTCTGCAAGCCCTAATGTCGGCGATCCAGAAGGCGGAGTGTGCCAAGTCACATCGGACGTTTCACTGCCTTCGCTGTCCGTTTCCGAATGACCACTGCCCGCCTGTGAGTTCATGCCGATGTCACGTTGAATTGAAATGATCCACGATTTCGATGATAGGCCAGGATCTCCCTTTGCTTCCGAATGTTCAGCCTGGCGCTCCAGGGCCTCTGACACCGCAGGGAGTTGCGTATCCTGGGAGGACGCGATCTGCGTGCTCCCTGTAGTGACTTCGACCCGCGAAGTATGGACGTTATCGGTGTTCCCAAAATGCGATATACACTCTGGTAGTCCCCCGTTTTGGCGACCCTTAGCGGAAGAGAGGGAGTCCCCTGTCGTACTTGAAACATCGCCATTATTTGGGACGTTTGGTACTGTCGCGGCTCCTGCTTTGGGGATGACGCGTCGATCTGACCAGAACTGTTCGACAGAGTCAATAAAACCACCCGTTTTACTCTTGTAGGCCTGCTTGTAGAGTGACCGGGGGGGATCTTCTGGCATATCTTCAAGAAGGGTCTTGTCCTCTCCAGAAAGTCCAAAGGGATGGCTTGCTGAGGTGGCGAGCAACTGGGAAATCCGATTGCGGCCAGCCTGAATTCCCTGTCCCAAAGCCCGGGGATCCCACAAAGTGCTTCTGAGCTTGGAGGCATATTGTAATGAGTGTTCGAACCAGGGAATCGCTTCGAGTCGCTCGAGAACGGCGACGGCAGGATCTTGATACTGCACGTACCCTTCGTCCGCTTCGGTCCGTGCGGAGCCGCGCCACGGTGTTTTCACCCCAAGTCGTTTCCCAAAGTCCGATACGAGCCGTTTGGCTCGCGAATTGCTCAATGCGGGGGTCTTAGCGGCGTCCAGAAGACTCGGGAGGTCCATCGAATTCAGGACGTCCCATTGCATGCCGTCATACGCATCCATACACTGCGCCTCTTCAGCCGCTAGAACAGTTTCGAATTCCTGATTCGCAGCTTCGAGCGCACTCTGGTCTTCCTGAGTAGCGCGAATCTCATCAGCTGAATGACAGGTTGATTTTTCCATGAGCTCGGCAGTCACCTGCAGGAGAGCAGACCAGGACGCTTGCTGTCTTGATTTAAAGCGATGCAAGCGAAGTACTGCCATGTTGGATACCATTGCGCGCCCTCGCAGGCTCGTGAGTTCCGCAGAGCATAGCTTAGAAGCGTCTTCATGACCAGCCTCCTTCTCCCGCTCCATCGTCCTCTCCAGTGCTTCCATCCTATCGCACAACTCCATGTCTAACTCCCGGATTTCAGGTTCATCCAAGTGGTGGAACAGGTGGTGGAAACGCTCAACCATTTCACCTCCCGTCTCAGTAGCCAACGTGATCAAGCGCTCGAGCAGAATGTTGTCAGACGGTGAGAGCGTCTGTTTGCCAAGCACCTCCTGGGCTTTCTCTTGGATCGCCTCAGCGATCTTTGCGGAGGAAGGGTAGGTCTCGTCCATCGTAGTGTCAATTGGTAGATCGCTCAGGACAATCAGATCATATCGACTTCTCTTCCCGTGCGGCCTCTCGTCCGACACGGCCGAGTCATCCACGACCGGATTGTACCAAAGTGACAGCCGTCCGCTATCCATGGCCCTGTTGTTCTATTTTGGCGAACTGAATCACAGACGCTCCCATATATCTTCGGTCGAAAGACGCTTACGGAGAACGGACGCTCCTTTGACTGCTTTTCGTGAGAGCCCCTTGTCACATCGATGGGGCACGGGGGCACGGGTCAAGGGGGGCGGAATCTCCGGTGGATTTCATTCTCCGTCCACCTCCTCTGCCTCTCAGACTTGTTTCGAGCCGTGTTTCGTCAGAGCACTGTCGATCCGTCTCGAGGAGCCATTCTCACCAGCCCTCCTCCAGTTCATTCGCCTCATCGCCTCCCCCGTTATGGCGTGCCGCCGACCACATCTCAACTCATGTACTATAGCATAAACGGTAGGTCGTGATCATGATGAGGCAGTTTACAAAGCATAAAGCGGAGTCAATTGAATATCATAAAGAAGGACCCCATGTAGAGCACGTTGCTCTTAAGGCAGCATCTCCAACACCACGAGACCTGCATTGCCTGGCGTATGCACTGTTTCGACGTATCTCACGTTATGCGATGCTGGTTGTACAAGACGGGGCAACACTGCGGCTTCCGCCGTCCGTGCGCAGCCGCTCCGGTCTTTGGAATGAGCCCGACGTACAATTCCCTCCTTCTGACACCGGCAGTGTCCTGAACATTCTTCGCTTTGCTCTGGTGAGACAGCGCGGAAGTACACCACCCGCGGAGGAATGTTCTCACACGATCGTCGTGTGTGCCGAATCCTTCCGTGATAGCAAACTCTGGCGCTGCGATCCTGTCCTCTAGGAGAGGCCAATCTAGTCCTTTGCCCCCGCCTCCCATGAAGGCGTCGAAGCTGAAACGTCTTCTCCCCATGCCACTTAATGGAGGTTGGGCTAGATCCACGTCCTCCAGCACTTCAGTTGGCGATACTGCGGGAGACGCGCTTGCCGAGCTCACTCGTAAAAACTTTGCACTGTCACTTGGATCGGCTGCAAGGGGAGGACTAGTCTGCTCGGCCGCTTGTGAATTCCAATCTACACTTAGGCCATGCTGTACCGCCAATTGCCTCAGACTGTGCTCGAAGTCGATGTCAGTCTCGTGTCGCAGCAGAGATTCCAGTTCCGTCAAACTCGCTGCAAATGCCACTTCCTGTGTTGTACTCGGACATCTCCATAATTGACGCTCATACGCTGTCAGCGCCTCCTTGAGCTCTTTTTCGCGTAATTCGCGCCATGCCAAATACTCTTCTTCGTGCCTACCCTCCAGGCTGGGCGGCCGTTGAAGCTCCTGCTCAGCTTTCTTTTTGAGCTCTAACAAGTCCCCGCAGGGCTTCAGAAGATTTTGATCCAGTTTGCAAACACGATAGGCTTGGATCCAATGTACAGTGTCTCGATCAGAGAGTAGAGTCTTCTTGTTGGTCTCAAAATTTGAGGAGGGCGTCCTGTCTGAGTTGGTTTGAACGGAAATGCACGTAGCTGGATTGTCAGGGAGTCCAGACTCTGCAGTTCCAGTATTGGCAGTCACTGCGGAGAATGAGTGAGGGATGTCTTTATGGCCATCCTGAGGGGACGGGCTGCCTTTATTCTCGGATGGAGCAGATCTCTCGGATGAACCCAAGACCGCACTCATATTCCAATCCCCACCGAGCCTTGTAAGGAGGGGAGGAGCGAGCTCTGAAAGCGCATCGCCAATCTCTTGAGTGGTCCCCCACAGTTCGACCAGCCTTCGTCTTACCTCTGAGCCCGGCTTGGTTCGCTTCTTCCTCCGATTCTTCTTGAGGTGTCCATATTCCTGAGCGAGGGCCTGTACTATTTTTGCGGACGGCGGAAAGATGTCTGGAGCCTTCGCATCAACCTGCAGGCTGTCATGAGACAGCAATTTGTACCGATCCGTGCGCGGCTTCTTGCAAAACGTTACATTCCCGGTCGTCTCATGATACCACAAGTGGTATTTCCTCGGCTCGCTCATGGTTCAAATGCTCTCAACCCACGGGAGGATGCGAATCGGTGCTCGCTCGTGAGATTGTTGGGGGCGATAAATGAGGCGAAGAGGGACGTCAAGCTTTGAACACAGATGAGGCGGTGAGCATTTGACGTCCTTTCACTCCCCGTACAGTGTTCATTACACGTTTCATGCTTCGTTCTCGAGTCTGGGCTCTTGGCGGCCTAGTGCGGCCGAAAGGTATGCGGGCGCGCTTTGATGTCAAAGCTACACAGACAGGAGACATCCACAAACATAGTACAGGTAGAGCCGAAAATGGAGGAAGGACTACTCTTGCCGGATAAGCCGCGAGGCGAGTAAGGGCTCCTCTTCAGCCCGCGTCGAGAAAACTGTCCCATTCCGACCTTGTGTCCGCGTTGATTCGCTTTCGAACCGAGCACAAGACGAAGGCAGCCACAGTGGCAAACAGATGCGTCGGAGTTGAGCGGTCCTTTCAATCCCTCACCTTTGACGCTCCTACGATTCAAGCAAGAGCATCTCGCTCCAACCATATAAGAACGACAACGCGTTCGTTGCCGCCAGTGGTGTCTCGAAATTGCATTGTCTCAAACAGTCACTGCACACAGACCAGAAAATGGGTAGACGTCATAGTACACACCCGACCGCGTTGGCATTTCGGGACGGGGAGCTCTTGCTGCGACTTCCCGCTGATGCGAGCTCGGAGACTCGTCAAAGTATTCTCTCGCTAGCAACCGCACTGGGTCATCCCTGCACTGACGACCAAGAGTCAAATGCCATTTCTTGTCTTGATGCTCTTACTTATGACAAAGTAACGCATGTAATGGAATACGTCATCACGGACATGTCCGTAGTAGCCGACTACCTGTGAGAACTCTACATATACAGACTGAGAAGGAGAGGATACCTTCTTCGAAGAATGTATTATTCATCTGTCACCTGGTAACTCATCCTGGCATATCAGTCGACCAGCAAGGCAGTCACTCACATACCAACTCGCGTTCACCGACCCCGACAGTTAATACATTCTTCCCATACTTGTGGACGACAGGTATGTCAGGAAGACCTACGAGACAGAATCCAACAGGAGGAGCGCCGGGAATCGACGCCCAGGTGGCCCTACCTGCCGATAACAGAGACACAAGCCTTCAGATACACCCTCAACCTTTGTCACCTACTACTCGCTCGTCGCCGTTGTCCAACCTCGAGCAACCACTCGAAGAACAGCCGACGACTGGCAACAGCGACTCGAGAACCGCTCCACTCGAGGCTCCACCGACTACGTACACGGTGGATACGAACGGAGTACATGGTTCGCACTATCTATCAACTCGACTAGCGGAGGAAGAAATTCCCCGAGTTACCCCTTTTGTGCGGGGCAATCCCCCGCACCTTAGCCAAGGTCCCACGTATCAAGAGCTACTCGACCAACGAACTAGGATCGAGATGCAGCTCCAACAGATGGAGCAGGCACGAAGACAGCCTGTCCGAGAACCTACACAGCCGAGGACGTCGACTACAGAACCGTACATGACAACTACGGGGCTGAATCAACCCGTGGACATCAAAGTGGCCGCCGAGGCCGCCAAGAATATCAAGAAGCCGGATGTCTTTAGAGGCGATTTAGACCGACTGAAGCTGGATGCTTTTGTGCACCAAGTCGAAAGATACCTGCGAATCGCAGCACCTATCTACCCGACCGAAGAGCTCAAAGTGATCTTTGCTTCTGGCTACCTACGCGACGAGGCGGAGCAGTGGTACACTGGCCTAGTCGACAACAATCAAGAACCTACCACCCTGGTAGGGTTTATGACCGAGCTTCGACGAACCTTTGGCCGTCACCATGAGGAATTCTCGGCCTACTTCGAACTGGACCGACTCAGACAAGGCAACATGTCGGCCTCTGAGTACGTAGTAAAGTTCCGTACTATCCTAGCACGGACCAATCAGTCACCGGATACGCAGTGCATGGCCTTTTATAAGGGATTGCGTGAGTACCTGCAACGCGAACTCATGACGCAACGACCACGCCCTACATTCAGCGACTTCAACGACCTAGTCGAGCGTACCCTGTCTATTGACGACGCAGACCGAGAAGTCCGTGCGTTGCACCCCAAGCACCCATTTCAGGGACCAAACCCGCCGGGCCGACACCAAGGAAATACCCGATTCAACACCCCTAGTCAACAAGTACGAGGGCATTTCCGCCCAAAAGCGGGATTGGACACTGCAAGTAACAGAGAGTCACCACCACGCACGACGAACAAGTCTACAACCCCTAAGCCTCAAAGTGGCAGGACGTTCTCGCAACAGCCGAGAGGACCTCTCTCGGAGGAAGAACGTAAGGCCCGTATAGAGGCAGGGGCTTGCACCTATTGTGGGAAAATGGGCCACACGATCAACAACTGTTGGACTCGACCACAGAACAAGTTACCGCCACACCGGATCAACGTAGCCCAAACCGACACAACCGATCAGACCACAGAGAACCACGTAACAGGCAATTACGCAGACGTCAACAGCCAAGAAGGTTCGATGGCGACAGAGAGAGTGAACGTCAGACTCACTCCACCAAGCGAGCCCCAGAAAAGAAACTTGAGAGACAGTTTCAACCGGGTAATGGCCAAATACAAAGGTCTACACAAGGTGATACCGGATCTAGGCTATCAAGAAATTCAAGGGGGGAACGAGAAGAATTTGACGCCTGAACAGGCGGAACAGAAGACGTATGTAGCTAAAACACAGAACGTAGTACGCAATTACATTAGGAAGGCGACGTGCAGGGCAGATCCGTCTGCCTTGTACTTAACCAAAACGGAACCCCTCGAAGGGTCCAAAAGAACATCAAAAGAGGACGGCGTACGCGCCAATTATGAAACGCCTACAAGGCTGTTCAACGTCCCAATTGGCCTATCACAAATCCCTGGAGAGACCGCTAGGGCCCTCCTAGATACGGGAGCGACGTCCAACTTTGTCGACGACGAGTATGTGGCTCGACATCACCTCCCCATGACAAAACTCAAACGACCAACGCCATTGGTAATGGCGGATGGCAGGGTATCCGAGTACGGACTCTTAACCCACCGAGTACAGCTCACCGTCCTACTGGGAAGGGGATTCGAACCTTATCACGCCGACTTCATAGTCTCCCCGATACGCATAGCACACTTGATCTTAGGCATGCCCTTTCTGGACAAAGTGCAGCCTGTGGTAGACTGGAGCGCGAGAACTCTAGCACCACGGGACACAACAGACAAGACGTCAGACCAGGCCGCTGCGTGGCTCTACACCGCCATTACGACGGCGGGACCGCCTACTGAGACAGAGCTACCTGCCGAATATGCACACTACAAGGACGTATTCGATAAAGGACAGGCCGATAAACTACCAGAACATCGGCAATTCGACCATGCCATCCAACTGAGCTCGGACAAGGTACCACCAGCTGGGCCTATCTACGCACTTAGCCCACGAGAAAGGGAAGAACTAATGGCGTACCTGCGAGAAAACCTGGATAAAGGCTTCATCAGAGAGTCACGATCCCCCGCAGGAGCACCAGTCCTATTCGTCAAAAAGAAGGACGGAAGTCTGCGATTATGCGTCGATTACCGCAAGCTCAACGCCATGACAATCAAGAACAAATACCCTTTGCCCCTGATAGGCGACGTAATCGACCAAATACGTGGGTCGACCGTGTTTACCAAGTTAGACCTACGGGGAGCATACAACCTCGTCCGCATAGCGGAGGGGGATGAGTGGAAGACAGCCTTCCGGACACCCTTCGGACAATACGAGTACCTGGTCATGCCCTTCGGGCTCTGCAACGCACCAGGCTCGTTCCAGCTATTTATCAACCACGTCTTCCACGACCTACTCGACAAGTACGTGGCTGTATACCTCGACGATATATTGGTGTACTCCAAGGATCTGGAACACCATACCCGCCACGTACAGGAAGTACTGCGACGACTACGAGAGTATAAGCTATTCGCCAAACTCTCGAAATGCCAATTCCACAGCAACGAGGTGGAGTTCCTGGGTTTCGTTCTTAACAAAAACGGCATCAAGATGGACCCAAAGAAGGTGGAGGCGGTACAAGACTGGCCCACGCCTACGAACTTGAAGGAGACACAGTCGTTTGTAGGGTTCGCCAACTTCTACCGCAGATTCATCAGGAACTTTTCGGTAATAGCCAAATCCTTACACGACTTAACCAAGAAGGGAACGCCCTTCCAATGGGGACCCAAACAGCAGGACGCTTTCGATTCTCTCAAGCGAGCGATGACTACGGCTCCCGTACTCAGCCACTACGACCCAAATCTTCCCCTATTACTAGAAACGGACGCGTCGGACTACGCTCTGGGTGCGATCCTGTCACACACCTACCCAGATGGTACGACCAGACCCATCGCATATGCTTCTCGGAAGATGGATCCGGCAGAACTCAACTATCCAGTTCACGACAAGGAGTTCCTAGCCATCGTGTACGCATTCAAGAGTTGGCGACATTACCTCGAAGGTACCCGAGTACGAGTGGTCGTACTATCCGATCACAGAAGCCTAGAGTACTTCTTAACCACCAAGCAATTGACAAGGAGGCAAGCTAGATGGAGCGAGTACATGGCCGATTTCGACTTTGTCATCCAATATAGGCCAGGCAAACAAGCTACCAAGCCGGATGCCCTGTCCAGACGACCAGACTATCGACCTACGGACACCAAAGCAACCACCTTGTCACCAGAACTCAACGCGCACAACTTCAAGGCGTTGCTTTCTTCAGCACAGTACCTGGCAACTAGGGTCGAATACAAGGACCCTATGGCTCAAGAAGACTTTAAGGGCGCCATGGATGTGCACGAACAACAAAAATACGTGGCTCTTACGGAGAGCCATCCCGAAGAATACAAACACAAGGACGGCCTCTTCTACTACCACGACCTACCTATCGTGCCCGAGAAGCAACGAACCACGGTCCTCATATGGGCTCATAACCTACCGACGGCTGGCCACCCGGGGGTGGCCAAGACCACATCCAGGCTACTTGCAAGATTCTGGTGGCCGAGGATGCGACGAGACGTCAAAACATGGGTAAAGCATTGCGGAACGTGCCAAAAGACCAAACATACCAACCAACTACAACCAGGATTACTGCTAGACATACCTGTGGCAGAACGACCCTGGTCAACTGTATCTACCGACTACATCACCAAACTACCGGACTCCAAGGGCTATACCAACATCAGTGTCTGGGTAGACCAGCTAACGAAGGCGGCGATCTTTATACCTATCGACAAGCTCGACGCCCCTACCCTGGCGGAGGCGTTTCTTACGAAAGTCTACCCAAGAACGGGGTTACCAGACCGTATCATCTCGGACAGAGGAGCACAGTACGTGTCAGCTTTCTGGCGCACAGTAACCAGTAAGCTTGGCTGTGACCTCAAGTTCTCTACCGCGTACCACCCACAAACGGATGGGCAAACCGAGATAGTCAACAAGTGGCTGGGACAGTACCTACGCGTATATGCCAACTACGAACAGGATGACTGGTCCGTGCTGCTTCCTACAGCAGAATTCGTATACAACACCACGGTGCACGGAACCACCAGAATGACCCCCTACGATGCTTGGTACGGCTACACCCCTAGGCAGAATATGACAGACCCATTGGGAAGTTCCTCGCACGAAAGCGAGGAGGGGGTGACGTATACACGCAGGATATTTGAAAGATTCAAGTACCTTCAAGAACAGATCAAGCACGCACGGGCACAGAACAAGCGACAATATGACCGTAAACGCCGGTTACAGACTTTCAAAGTGGGCGACCTAGTCTTACTTTCTGCTCGAAACTACAAAGGAGCTAGGACGTCAGCCAAACTAGATAACCGGTGGTTAGGACCATTCAAGGTGGCAGCAAAGGTCAACGACAACGCGTACAAGCTGCACCTCCCCGAGTCCTACAGGATCCACGACGTGATCAACGTGGAATACCTGAAGCCCTTCTACACCTCAGAGGAAGCAAGTACTAGCCAGTTACAACCTACGCAGTCGCCCGTCAGCGACATAGTGTTAGATGACAACGGCTATACCTACGAGGCGATCCTTGACGAACGAATGGTCAAGGACAAACAGGGGATTACCTCCAAACACTACCGTATCAAGTGGATAGGATGGCCTATCAGTGACAGTACATGGGAACCAGCGGCAGAGGTGGAAAGCGACCCTGCCTTCACCACCATGTACGACGCCTACTCAAGCTCGGAGAGCCAGAGTAGGAGAAAGAGATTCGTACCTAACAGGTACGCGTGAGCGTACCTGTTAATAACCCACACTCGTTGTTCCAACTACGCGACGGTCTTTACATGCAAGAGGACGCATAATCATGTACAACACACCCCGGAAGAGGAAGGAAGCGCCAATCTACAACACCTACTACGCATCGTCATCGGCCTCTGCGTCCTCCTGATCGGTCGGCTCGTCGTCGGATGGGTCCGACTCCTGTGCATAGCCACCGCGGCCTCTATACTTGGAATAGTCAACTGGCCTTTTGGGAGACCTGTGCTCCGTCTTGACCTGGAATCCGTCGACTATCTACCAATTAGCAACCGTAAGGGACCGAATATGCTAACGTACAAACAAGGCTCGCCCGATGTACCCCTTCCATCGCTTCTTGTCATGGGCGGTCATGCGGTCAGTAGACGACAGCTCGCTTCGTAGATCCTGCAGAGTCGAGCCCAGTTCCTGCCAGGCACTTTCACGAACGGTGCCCCGAGGACGTTTGCCTAGGGCAAGACCGAGTTGGATGTCGCAAGAAACTCCATGCTGGGAGTGACAACGCACGCAGCTGAGGTAAGCGTAGCTGGCAGGAACGAAACAGTACTTGCGAGGAAACTGCGCGGGAACCGCCTCCCTGGAGTACAATAGCGGCTACGACACAAGGCTTGCCAGCCTTTTCGCAGGCATTACACTCTGGTAATAAGCTGTGTAATCGCGGAATAGACTTACTGTCGGCGGCCCTTACGATCCTCAGCCGACCGTCCCACGCTGCTATGAACGCCACGGCCGTGCGCATCACATGGGCTCGGTGCCGGCCAGCTTCATCAACCGACATCGCCGCTAAGGTTAAAGATAGCTGGTTGGAGAGATCCTGCTGGTCAGCGAATACCACTCAGTAGCTGCCACGTACCGCCGCCCGATTCTTGGCTTGAGTGAGGGTCCCGTCAAAGCCGACATGTCGCGCTCGGTACGTTCTACCGTTGCCTATGCGGTATGTAGTCGAATCGTCGTTGGCATCGACGATGGCGTACGAGGCAGGAGGGGATACAGACACGTCTGCGGCGGTGTAGATACGAGCAGGCATCGTTAACGTACTTGGCAAGTTGGGGTGTCGCTCGAGGATTCAAGAAAGAAGAGAGATGGACGAAGAACGGGCGCCCAACCTGGCTGGTTCATATATCACCGCGCCCGTCACTGCACGCCCTACTCTGCAGTTCTCATGTCGACACCCTCACGACCGTCGTCAAGGAGACGCCCTGTCGCTAGGCTCGGTCGCGACGCCCGAGCACAAAGGAGGAGGCGACTGTAATGGAATACGTCATCACGGACATGTCCGTAGTAGCCGACTACCTGTGAGAACTCTACATATACAGACTGAGAAGGAGAGGATACCTTCTTCGAAGAATGTATTATTCATCTGTCACCTGGTAACTCATCCTGGCATATCAGTCGACCAGCAAGGCAGTCACTCACATACCAACTCGCGTTCACCGACCCCGACAACGCACAAGCTGCACCCGGAACCGTTCGAGCTCAGTCAGGCATTGATAAGTTTAATAGTGAAGACGGATCCCCGCGCAAGGGCCTGCGACCTCACATGCCTCGTACAAATGGCAAAGACCACGATCGATTCTTGGGTCGAGCAAGCGAGGGCTATAGCGGACGACCTGACGCCCAAAATGCACGGGGAGACCGCCGCGTCCAGTGTGTTGCGCCGAGCGCAGTCCTTCAAGGCGATGGGCCTGGAGCTCAAGGTCGACTGCTCAGGCATGGTGTTTTACGACAGTCTGCGAAAGGCATGCCATGACTGGAAAGTCCCGGCTACCGATTTGGACAAGTCGCTTTCCTTATTACGAGACCGAAAGTCAGTCCTGCAAGAAGAGATGCAAGAGAATTTCCGGCTCATGAGCTCGGTGCTGCCGACACGCGTACGGCACCTGATGAGCCTGCCATTGGAGCGCATGTCCGAGTTAAGTGAAGCCATCGACGCTATTGCCTTAGATGGCGCTGTGACTGGTGATGCCTTGCAGCATCAAGCCATGCAGATGCTGCATGAAGAGCTCAATTCAGCCGAGCTCGACATTGTCAACCTTCCTACGCTCCTCGGCATTGCTGGGTGCTCTGTCCAAAACCAATTGTCCGAGGAGTGCGATCATAGCCAGGATTCAGACGAGACAGTGCGGACTTATCGCACGCTTGGTGATTGTGCTCTCGTCCTGAGCCACTCTGCAAAGGGCTACGAGCTGTGCTTAGATGACTTACAGATCGGAGGCAAGGACAGGCAAACATTGTACGCTGTCTCTTGTCACACGGGTATACCTCTCGCTTCCGCGCCTGCAAACAACATCGTAAAGCCGACCGACTTTTGCGAGTCAAAAGAAGCTATCAGACGGGGCGCACAGGCTTTCTTGGAGGCATGGGAGCCCCTGGAGAAGAGGTCTCGCGCGGCGCTCATGAATGAGGGAGATCTGACTGGAACAAAGTTTCGCAGTGCAAAAGATTACCTTTTCAAGAATGACATCGGTCGGCTCTCCATGATGGCGTGGAAACATGTTGAAGAAAGCCGAACCAGTATACAGGATCAGATCGTCGAGTATAGAGCTCAGGCCAATGCGTTATCAGCACCGAATCATGCGACAAAGCTACTTCAGGAATTGATAACGGCCAAGATGGGAGAGCTGTATGTTCAGCATCAACGGATGTGGAGCCGGACTGTCGATCGTATAGCAGACCTGCTAGACCTATTAGTGAGAACCGGGACACAAGGCCAGAAAAAGTGGACCGATCGACCGCCGCCGTACCGTACAACCTCGATTTACAAGATTGCCAAGAGCGCTGCAGCTCCTCTTAGCGGTTTAGTGTCACGATGCGAGGCATGTGGTGTGGACTCGACCGCTGCCTCTCGGCTTTCGGTGAGGGATCTTCTCAATATCGGCACCATCACCGCGCGTATGCAACATAACGAGGACCAAGCTTGGGAGAAACTTTGTACTCTCTCCTCTGAGACACCTGAAAATATTCAAATCGCCCTGGACAAATTCAAGAAACGAAAGCCTCGACCGAGAGGCAAATCCAAAAAGAAGAAGGCTCAGACGTTGATGGCTGCAGGCGCGGTCCCAGAGTCACGAGAGGTATCTCTCAGCTGGTCTCATCAAGATACGTGTCTAGACAGCGAGTTGACGCCTTCAGAATGGTCAGCAGCCGAGCGAGCCGCCTCAGCGTCGCCCGAGTCAGCCCCGTATGACTTGAGCGATGTTCAGAGCCTTGGTGAAGGTGACGGAGGAACGATGAGCGCAGAGGGGGATCCCTGGTACGAGACATCCGTCTGAGTAGCGGAAAGTTCCCTGTATGCGTTCCGGCGGTTCCTTCGAGTTTCAAATGTTCGCCCAGCTTATGTACAATACTGTCCATAATTCCGTTGAGGCATTGGCTACTTTTGGCTCGATTGGGTACTTGTGAGATTTGGCACTGGTGAGCAAGTCACCGATTCTACGTGACGAGTTGCACATGACTTGCTTTGGAAAGATTCAGTACTCAGCTAGACACTCTGTGCCGCTTCACCAGCATGAAAATCAAGGGTCATCCCCAGCCTACCTCCCACCACCAATATCCTTCCACCTCGTCCACTCTGCCTTCCCCCTTCTTTCCTTTTCGGCTTCTCTTGCCGCTTCCTCGCACTCCAATCTTCAAACCCCTCGAAGTGCCTAAACCTTCGCCCAAAAGATCCGGCGATAAGAGCGAGGTGTCGTTGAGAGCTTTTTGACGATCCGAAAGGGCGGGATACGAGCTGAGTAAAGGGAAGTGCTCGTCGATCGATTCAAGCTCAGGGCCAAAAGTTGGACGCAGCGGTGACAAGATATGCTAATGCCTCAGTGTATCAGTGTATTGATAGTTTGAGTGGACATACAAAAGTTCCACCAGGATCAGCCCCCTCTGGTAATCTCAAAACCCATCGTACGACTTCGCGCAGTAAGCGAGCATGCGTAGAGTCGTAGACGCAGTCGGAGGCGAGAACAAGATCAAAAGGATCACGAGTAAGGCTTACAATATCTCGATCATCCGCAGCTATGTCCGCACCTGGCATGGAGAAAGACTGGGGGAACGTTGCCCAATCGAGCTTGGCGAGGCGGATTCCGGGGTCTCTGGTCAATCCTGTAGACGCGGGCAGAAGAGGAAAGTTGAGATCGACGCAAACTTTCGAATTTTGCAGTACCTCTGGTAGGAAATCTGTTGCCACCACGATACCTGAGTCCGCACCGTGCTTGTCGACAGGCGCAACTGCTTCAGCGGTGGCTTGCTGCAAGTTCAATAGCTTGCGACACAGGATCGACAGAAGACCGGTGCCGGCGCCAAGTTCAAGGACTCTGGTCCCTCCCGGTATGCTTCTGTGAGGAAACAGGCCGAATTCACTGGGCCGCAGAGCCATCTCTCGCCCCAGCAGTATAGCCGAGCCCCAAGTCTGCACTCCTACCGAAAGGTGATCGTTCATTGGCGCATCGTGCAGAAGCACGGGTATCGCTGGTTTCCGTCGAGCTTTTTGACGGAAAGCAAATGCAGTCTGGGGGGATGTTGAGCGCTCGGAACTCGAGATTGCTGATGGTCGTCTGCCTCGACCTCGATCGGGCGACACAGAGAAGGCAGCAGAAGGGGAGTGTGGTGCGTGATTGCGTCGTAGAGTGACGGGGGACGTGGGTGAGGTTGCTAGGGAACGAATAAAAGTCGAGGTTTCTGGTGAAAACTGGGGATCCGAGGGGTCAAGTCGGACAGATCGAATCGCTCCAGCCAGAGAAGGGTGTACGGGGAACAGGAGATGCCTGGTGAACGAGCCAGCCGCTGCGAGTGAGCTCAGAGTGAGGACCGGAGGCCCAGACGCACCTGAGGTACCCGCTAGCAGCGCCAAGACTGCAGTCGCATCTCGCAGTAGAGCCTCCATGTCCGCGGCTGTGCCATCTCCGGCGTCTTCACCATTCTCCTCCAACCAACCTTGTGCGCGTCGTATCACTCCAGACAGCCATTGTTCAGACCATTCTCGTTCGAACGGATCCAGATGAGCGCCATCACCCTCTTCATCTTCCTCGAATACATCTGTTTCGCCATCGGAGTCCCCCGTTCCTGATGTCTCCTCCAGGATAGGGCTGGCGGCCAACGCAGACGGGCTGATCTCCAAGCCAAGCCCTAAACCGTCCATCGTCTCGTTAAGGCCAGCGCTGAATCTGCGAGTGCGTTTCTGCTGCTTGAGATCCGCATCCTCGGCATAAGTGGTATCGCTCGACCTCAGTCCGCCGTGTATTGGCGGGATGTAAAGCTCGCGCAACACTCCGATGTGTCCGAGGAGAGTGTCCGGTAGGAGAGGGCCGAAAGATGCTTGAGACCGAGGTAGGTGGGGCAGAAATTGGCTTGGGACCAGTTGATCTTCCAGTTCGTCCCACATCTTCGCCTCGGGAGAGTCGTTTCAGGCGCCCATGCTCTCAAATCGCGATGAACAGCTCAAGCGAAATGATCGGGCTCCCACTTTTTGGGACTGGCTCTCGCCGGTGGAGGTTATCAAACGTGTGTCCACAGAGACAAACTTCGCTGTCTGTGATGCATGTAGACTTTAGGGATATGAGGAATAGGTACAACAACAGCGATGCCAGCATCGAGCAATGTTACTACGAGCCAGATGGCAATTTCTTCCTGCGTTTCTCCCTCAATTTGTTGTCGCCGCCATCGTCCTTCGCGGCCGAGATGTCCATCGAGTGAGGCTCTGCCTGGATTGAATCGTCTTTTCGCTTCTTGGCAGCCGTGATCCTGGGGGCCCGCGCATCCTCCCTACTCGCTTTACGTTTCTGGCGCGTCTTTCCCCCGTCGCTATCGGCCGCTGTGGACTTGATCACAGGTACAGGATGTCGGGTGTCGACAGCTGCCTCCTCGGAAGCCTCGTTCTTCCGCTGCTTATGCCGCTCCTTCTCTGCCTTCCTGGCTGCTTTGGCGGCTCGCCTCGCTCTTCGTTCTTCCTTGGTCTCGCCTTCAGTCTTGTCCGCCGGGAGCGACGATGGTCCAGCCTCCGACACAGGCGCCGAGTTTGCCTCTTCAGTCATTGGCGGCTCAGGCGTCGGTTCGTCCGGGGTTTCAGACAGGACCGCACCTCGCAAGAATCTCGAGTAAAGGCCCCTCCTGGCGCTCTCCCTGCCAACACGGGCTGTCACGGATACGGTGGGCGATTTGTGCGTCTGCCATGTGCTGGGAGCTTTCTGCATCACGGGCGCAGGAGAGGGAGGAGCAGATGCTAACAATGGGGTCGAAGTGCCGGAACTGGGGATTGAGAGAGAGGCAGCTGTCGTGGCGAAGATGCTGACGTGTTGAGCGACCCGCACTTTATCAGTCTACTGCCCACTCACTGGTCCCAGAACGGGATCGCCTCATCTCGGTCCTTGCCCAGCCCGCTGAGCGTCTTCTTCTGGCTGACAGCGATGTGTCGTATGGCATGACCTTGCTTGAGAGCTGCCAGGTCAGTGGGTTGCAGCGAGCGGAGCGGTCGTCAACCCTCGATCATGGGTCGGTCGCCACGACCATCCTGAACGTACCAGTGCCCTTCCCCTTCCACCCATGTTTGTGGAGATGAGCGGCCGGGTCGAATCGGGTCTTCGACATGATCGCGATGTCCTGTCAACAGGCTCCGGCTTACCGTCTGAAAGGTTACAGAAAAATGTCAGCCTGACATTTGAACAGTCACGGTAAAAGCTGTCAGGCACAACTCATCCCTCCACTCTACTCTGTCTGTACTTTTGGGCAGCGCGTTACACCTGCTTAGCATTCATTTTCTGTTGCCAAACTTCAAGCTGCATACAGCCATGACACTTCCGGGGCGTACTGCCATGGGGAAGGGGGACACGACTGAGCTTGGGTCTGACAGCGCGCTCGGCAACGGCAACGGGCACAGTCACCAGGATCAGATCACCGAAGGTCCGTGATATGAGCTCTCGACACAAGTTGACTGATTACAGATGAGGCGTCCCTCTACGACCGCCAAATTCGACTATGGGGTTTGGAGGCTCAAAATAGGTTCGGTCTCAGGCTTAAACGGCGTTGAAGCTAAGAATGCAGGATGAGAAACTCAACCGTCCTGATTCTCTCGCTTAAATCCCTGGCTCACGAGGCGATCAAGAATCTAGTACTGGCAGGCATCGGTCGTTTGATCGTGATGGATGATGGCCTTGTGACGGAGGAGGATCTTGGCGGGGGCTTCCTCTTCCGAGAAGAAGAGGGTGCAGTGGGCAAGGAAGTGAGCTACCACGTACAGTGATGGCGTGAGGCGTATGAGACTCAAAATCCAGCGTACCGAGGCCGCCTTACCCCAAATCGCCTCATTAAATCCCCTTGTATCTCTGACTGCATTCCCGACACTCGCACCCTTCATCAGAGACCCGCAGAGCGCAGGGTCCTCCGTGAGCCCCGAGGCAGAGATCGTCGAATTCCTGCGTCGTGAAAAGGTGGATGTGGTCGTCGGGTGCGACCTGCCGATAGCTGATGCGGTAAACCCTCTCCGTGCAGTCGCGTATGTCTGTTGACACGACAGGAACGCATAGATGCTGCCACTCGGAAGGCAAACGCCATGTACTTTGCCGCTGGGACTTACGGGTTCTATGGCTACGTCTTCGCCGACTTGGGGCAGTCGTACGATTATTTGTATACGCAAGTCCCGCCAACAAGAAGAAGCTCGTGACTGATCCTGCAGGCCACCAACAACGTCAGACAAGGCAGTCCAAAAACAGATACTCTCATACGCAACCATGGCTTCTGTGCTCGATCGAAGCAATTGGCAGTTGCCGCACGAAGAATCCGGCAAAGGCGGCAGCCCATTTCGCGGTCTGACCCGGAGTACCACCAAGGAAAGGGCACCGGGACCATCGCTTGGCGTATTGGGTACGTAAACGGCCCATCGATCCATTGTCACCACAAGCTGAGTCTTCAGCCGTCTGGGAGTTTGAGAAGAAACATCACAAACTGCCTTCCGGGCCAGAAGAACAGGTAGAGTTAAGCCAGATTGCCGATCAGCTCCGCGTCGATCTAGGGATCAATCCCAAGGCCATGCGTGCTGTTGATCCGGATATGATGAGGTGAGCATTTCATATGTATGTCAGCGCTACTCATACATACCGCAGCCATCTTGCACAGCATGCGCGTCATTACTTCCCGCCCACATTAGCTGTACTGGGCGGCTTGTTGGCGCAGGACGTACTGCGCGCTCTGAGCCGCAAAGACAAGCCTATTGTCAATCTTCTCTGTGTCGATAGCATGGGCGGCGTGGGAGTCACGGCGAGGTGGAACATGGAAGACGCAGTGGACGCGGCTGAGGCATCCGCCTGAGTGCTGTTGCATATATCACCATTATCTCTGTTCAATACAACATCGACCGTACAGATATGCTGTGTGTACCATCTCTGCGCATACGGCCCCTTTGGTTCATAACTCGATTGAAGTAAACCGAGTAGTTGGGCCAGGATTGCGGGTGCCGTCTGAAGAAATGACCGAGATGAGCCAGCCTGGTCGGCGACCGCGCAGCAAAGTGGCAATGAGGTCGGGATGGCGCTCTGCAGGCGGGGTCCCTAAGTCCATCTACTCATGCCCGTTCAGTCCTTCAACCTTGACTGCGTCGCCCACGGCAGGTGGTGCTTTCTCGACCCGCCTAAGTGAGGTCAGCCGAGTAGGTCCAACAGGCCTCAGTTGTCAAGACCCACCAAGTCTCGTGATGCCGAGCGCCTATCCTCGCCAGCTCAGCCACGAACGCCGGGTCGCCCAGTCGGTCTCGAAAGGAAGGCTGTTGGAGCAGAGTAAGGTAGACGAGGCAAGTCGGATGCCTGCTCGTCAGAGAGGCTCGCTACAGCTGACGTCTCCGTGGGTAAGTAGCAGACCGTCAAGGCTCGCTTGAGGACGTGCCCGCGAACCGGCAGAACCGCGATGTCTACTCACACGATGAATCGCACATATTCCGGTTCTCGCCAATACTCCAGGTGTTTTAGGTAGTTGACGAACTCGGGTTTGTCGAGGTATCCCTGCTGCGCCAGCTCGCGGAGGTACATTGGATTGGCGAGGCACTGGACAAACTGCCAAATCAGCGTCGAGGTGGGAAGGAGGAACCTGGAATCACCTCGAGCTCCGATTGAAAACGCACGAGATTGGCGTGCTTGGCCGGTGAGCGTGGAGGTACTTCGGAGCCATCTGCCAGCGCTGGCGGCGGCAGGATAGGCGGGAGTTGTTGCATGACTCGTGATGTATGCATGTATCACTGCGACAAGAGGGACAGCAACTGTCAGGTCCGCAACTTTCCCACGGTGTTGCGACATGCACGGATCGTCTCAAATGGAGGGCATTTATAAAGAGACTTGCGACGTTATCTTTTCGCAGACGTTCAGGGGCGGCAAGATCCGGGTCAGGTGTCCAACGAGTCATTGGCAATTGAGGCTTTGCCTCGGTATCCTCGGTATCTTCGTTGACTACAGAGCAGAATGCCAGGACTGCTCCTCAATATTCGTGAAGTTGCTTGGTTTCCGCTTGATCCCAAGGACCGTCCAGGTCACTGACCTCTAACTCTGCCGAAGTCTACGAGCTGGCTCCGCAGAGATTGAAAGGTTATAAACCTCACGGGTCACACTGGATCCCATGCCTCGTCCCGAAGGCAGTCAACCATGTCCGCTCTGGCAACGGAAGACGAAAAGGACGCCGCATATGTCCAAGGCTCTGTCGCGCTCGTGCCTCAACAGGTCGATCTTTCAGATGTCGTCAACTGGACACCGGAAGAAGAAAAGAAGGCAGTGTGGAAGTGAGTGACAGACTTGGCTGCGCGAGCAACTGTCAGTGCTGATGGTTGTCAGGCAGACAATGGTGGTGATGCCGCTGCTCATTTTGGGTTTCTTCTCGCTTCAGCTTGATAGGGGTAACATATGTTAGCACACGAGATCTGACGTTGAGCATCACAGGGCTGAGGCAACAGCTCAAGCGCTCACGGGTACGTTATTGAAGGACGTCGGCATCAGTCAAGACACCCTCAACAATGGCCAGTCCCTGTTGCTGGTCATGATCGTCATCTTCGAGATCCCGAGCAACTTAGTTCTGGTCCGTATCGGTCCAAAATGGTGGCTCGGCTCGCAGAGTGAGTGTGCTGCCCAGCCTCGATGCCCCGCCGACACGCAGTGATCCTGTGGGGTGTCATTGCGACTGCTCAAAGCGCCATGCGCAGTCCTGCTGCTTTCTATGTTACGCGTGTGCTTCTGGGCATTTTCGAGTCCGGTGAGCGCTTGTGGCCATTCTGGTTGAGAAAACGCTGAGCTCTGTAAGGCTTCATCCCTGGCATGATCTACTACCTCAGTTGCGGGTTCACCGGCAAGGAACAGGCCAAACGTGTGGCTTGGTTCTACCTTGGCAACATCTGCGGCAAAGGTTCATCAGGACTCATCGCATCCGGCGTGCTCAAGATGACAACCGGAGGCATCCCGGGTTGGGCCTGGATCTTCCTCATTGAAGGTGAGTCTGCCTGAACTTACGTCAAAGCCTCGGGCCGACCGCCAGGTGCGATTTCAATCGGTATCGGCATCCTCTTCTTGGTGCTCTTACCCCGATCGCCCTCCGACTCGCGGACACTGCTCGGTTTCAGCTGGTTCACCGAGCGCGAGTCGCACATCCTCGCCACGCGTGTCATCCTCGATGATCCCCTCAAGGCCCACCCGCACTCTCACTTCACGAAGAAGAATGTATTTGTGGCCCTGTCCTCCTGGCGTATGTGGCTCCATGCTGTGTTCTGCATCTCTGGCGTGGCATGTTCAACCGCGGTCAACACATATAACGCCCAAGTCATCAAGGCTCTGGGCTTCACCGCGACAGGGAAAGCCAACGCGATGAGTTCGCTCGGCTCTTGGTTGCAGGCGCCATTGACCCTCGCTTGGGGCTATGCTATGTGAGTCAAGCCTTCCTCTCGTCGCCCAATATCCTGTCTCGCTCGTTGAGCTCATTGACAGGGACCACACCCGGTTCAAGGGACCTCTGATGATCCTCAACACGGTCATCATGATCATTCTCGATGCCATCTACTATGCGTGAGTGCTGTTTGTGTGCGGAAGGACTCGGAACGAGGGCTGACGCACTTCCAGCTGGGTGAAAGGCACCAAGAAGATCGGCAAATGGAACAAGTACGCTGTCTTCGAGCTCATTGTAGGCTTCGGCGAACCGCTCTGTAAGCAGTGTCTGTCGTAATCTTAACGTCGCTCACGGATGAAAGTTGTCGGGGGCCTCGCTTGGGCTGTATCCACTGCCCGAACGCCCGCAGAGCGTTCAATGTATGCGGCCATGTACGTCATGTCATCGAACAGCGGTCAAGCCATTGGAGGCCAGATGTTTCGCGCTGCGGACTCGCCCAAGTGAGCGATCTACCATGTCTGCGCGGACCGCGGTCACCTGCTAACCCTCAGATATATCAAGGGCTTCACAGCGTGTATTGTTCTCTACTGCTTTGCATTGCTCGTGGCTGTCGGCCTCACCATCCAGTACTATCTTTCCAATCGGAATAGCTGGGGTCATGCCGGCAAGGAGGCGGTCGAGCGGATCCACGGCGAGGGCTCACACGATCAAGACGAGGCCGAGGTTCGCAAGGTCTTTCAGTATCCCACATAGTCTCCTCGACTACACCTGTCTCACCAGCCGTGCTTCCGAGTACAAGTCAAAATTATCGCCGTTGCTGTACCGCCTGTCGTATAGATTTGCCCGGCACAGGTGGTCACTCGATAGAGATCTAAAAGTTGTTCCCTCCAAAGAGATGCATCCTCCTTCCTTTGACCTCTCGCGTAGTGTTTCTCAGACGCGATAAGAGTGCTCGAAACCTCTGTGTTGCTGTATCTGCGATGGGTCAAGGATGCTTGGGATTGATCCTCCTGGACGGAAAATCGAGCTCTCAAGGAGCCCGATGGTCAGCATAGCTGTAACAGCACGGCCTCGTGCACGGACCCGAATGCGGTAAGCGCACCGCTCCCGAAGCCCTTCGATCAGGACCGATTCCGGCAAAGCATATCTTGCGCCTTTCGCAGATCGGATGGCCATTCGGCAGGCTTGGCGCGGCCGCCGAATGACCAATCAATGCACTGACATCGATGCCGGAGGCGAGGAGTCTGCATTGTGTGTCTGGTGTGTCTTTGGCTTAGCAACGCATGGAAGGTAGTCCTAGAGATGTGACAAAGTACGAATGACAGTAAAATTGCCCCGGTCCAACTCCGGGATCGGTCCGACCTTATCACCATAGCGGGACTCGTTATTCTCGCTATGTACCAGGCATTCTGTTCTCGACACTAGCAACAGGCATCGCAGCATGGAGCAAAACCAAGTACCTATTGCGACGGAGAGCATCCCGCTCACTCGCAAAGGTCTTCAGAAGAAACGCCGCGTACGATCGGTGACGGGTTGCTTGGTCTGCAGGAAGCGTCGGGTCAAATGCGATGAGCAGCTGGTATGCGCACATCTCTCAGAAGATAGGTCTCCGCGTCCCGCTAACGCACTACAGCCCACATGCGGTCAGTGTTTAAAGCATCCTCATCGTGTTTGCGACTATGGCCTGCTGCCTCTCCCCGCACGAACAAGCAGTCATGACCAGCCGATGAATGCTCGTACGGATTGGCCTGTTCCAGAACAAGTTGGGGACACCTGGCCTTTTCTCGACGACTGGATCGCCGGGCTGCTCAACGATCCGGTGGAAATCCCGGCCTTTGTCTCCAACACAGCGGACATTGGACCTCTGCTACCTGCTCCCGGGCTGACTCCGGACTGGCAAGATCTGCAGACCCTGCTGGCCGCAGATGTCGACAACAGCAAGGAGACGCCGACCGATGGCTGGATTCCGCCTCGGCAGACCTCTCCACACATTCCAGTCGCATCTAGTGCAGCTACATCTACTGCACACGCCCCAATCACACAGACACGGACCGAATCGCCGCTCCCGTCCACTCAGAGTGACGCGCTAGCCGATACTATTCTGGAGGCCGTGAGTTATATAGATCGCCGCCGCCAGTCTGCACACATGGCTGATGGCAGGTACGCGCATCGCTCCCCTCTCTTTCAGCCCTCCTAGCGCCGCACACAGCCCTTGTCCGGACCGCATTCCGCAACTCGTCAAGAGACCCCGAGTCTCGCTTATTGGCTGTTGCCACCACGCTCATTTCGATGCGACAGCAGTCCGGACCTCGATTCGCTCAGCCCTCAGAGGTCTTCCGGTCCTTGATAGACTACTTGCGAGCCAAGACCGATTCCGAAGTCACGGGCAAGCTCGGAGCGACGGGGTTCTTTCTGATCCTCCTCGAGATGATCGAGCGTCGTCCCGGACTGTGGCGAGAGCATTGCCACTTGATGGTCGAGCGGAAAATCGAGCGCGGCGGACCCGCCTGGATGCTTGGCGTCGGCTCGCCGCTACCAGGCTACACGGGCAAGGCCCTCACCGTCAGACAGCCACTTGTACTTGCCATGCAGGTGGAGATCACCTCGATCGTAGAGCTATGGGGTACGTTGCAAGCGTTTTCTGGTCACTTCTCGACTGCCCGAGCTGATGCCGTCCATAGCGTGTCTCACGGATGGGACCAGTCCGTTGCTGCTGCTTTCGTCGCGCCAACCTTGGCTCATATCCTCTCGGCTAGTACAACAGTCATTGTCGCCAACCATGCCGGATGCCGTGCAGATCCTTCTCGGCATCCCGAGAGCACTCATACCTACTTTCGCCAGGATCGTTGGCCTTATCAGTCGCAGGAACGTTTCAAGCAATCAGCCTGCCGAGATCCTCGACGAGATCGAGTATGAGGCTATCACTATACGCAACGAGCTCCTCCTCACGTGGGAAAAGCGTCTCGAGAAGCTGCCTGGCGATAGAGTCATCTGGTATGGCGCAGTGAGTGATGTCGGACTCCTGTAGGCGATTTCTTACATCGCAGCGCCTTTGCCGACATGCCCTCATCGTCCTCCTCATGCAAAAGGTTCAGCTCGTCCCTACGTCCTCGCCAAGGCTTGCTACCCACGTTCAGGCGTTCTTCCAGCTCTGCGAAGATGCGGCCGACGAGCTTGGGCATCTGTCTGGCTGGCTATGGTTTATCCTCATCGCTGGATGCGCGTCATCGGACTCTGTTCAGCGAAAGGGGTTCATCCGGTTCTTCTCAATGGCGAAATCACCAGTGGGTGAACTCGACAACAGCGAGGCGGCCACAAAAATCATCAACTTGGTACACGCTCATCATGACCTGGGTGACCCAGGATTTCACATCCGGGAAGCCTTGCTTAACGATCCTACACTGGACATTCTCACTATGTAGATGATGCATGATGATCAGAATGCTAGTATCCAGCGGCGGGCGCGGGGGGCAGGGGCTGGACTCGCGGAGGAGGAGCGATTGCCGAAGGGTTCTTGAAGAATGCTGCACGCATCCTTGCCATGGCGGGCATCATCCAGCCGTTCCAATGTGCAATGTTGGTCTCCTCCTTAGGGTCCGTGACGAGGTTGAAAATACGAGGCGACTCGAGCTTGTGCCCGAGGCCTTCGTCCACCTGGGGCTGCCAATAGTAGTGTATCTTGTAGTTGCGCCACTTGATCGCGCGCAGTTCATCCTTTATGTAGAAGAGGAAGCTGAGCAATCTTAGTGGAATTCCTTCACCCGCTCATGGAATCGGCTCACCCTTCCCGGTTGGATGTCTGCTGTTTCTGGGTGAAGAAATCCATCTGATCGACACCGTCGATGATGCGGTCAGTCGGCTAGACGTCAGTGTCTCATTGTTCGTACGCGGCGCATTGACACACAATCTCAGCTCCTCCCAGACGCGCCAATGTCGTGAAGATGTCTGTGCAATGGACAATCTCGTTACTGATGACACCGGCAGGCACTCGCCCTGGCCATCGCATCATGAAAGGAACACGCAACGATCCCTCCATGGCAGTGTGATAGGTACCCGTCCACACGCCCGCAGATCCGCGGTACGGCTGACGGAATTCTGGACCGTTGCTGCTTTTCAGCCAAGGAACAAGTGCAGACGAGCGGCGACTTACTCAGAGCAGAATATGAAGACCGTGTCGTCCTCGATGCCCAGCGCCTTGACGGCGTCATAGACCTGACCAACGCGGTGGTCCATCTCGACCATCGAGTCGGCGAATTCGCCATTGCCCGTGCGTCCATCGAAATCCGGATGCGGCAGACTGCATATTGGCTTGCAACATCGTGACCCCTCACAGGGTGCCACTCACGTCGGGAAGTGCAAGTGCACCAGCGGCAGGTACAGGAAGAATGGCTTGGCCTTGCCAACGTTGTCCTCCATGAACTTGATCGACAAGTCTACCAGGTCCGCATCCACTCCCCGGCGCGCCGGGATGTCGTAAAGCTTGACATTGCACGACGGCTCCCCACTACGAATGTGAGCATGAGGCGCCGTGACTCGATTTCCCGACTCACCGCTTGCCTTCCATCAAGTACGGCAGCTCTACGCAATTCGGGTCAAATCCAAGTGACCCCATAAACATGCTCTCGTTGGTCGTCCGACTGATCCCATACCAGTGGTCAAAGCCTCGGTCACTCGGGAAGCGGCCTGGAACGTCGCCAAGGTGCCATTTGCCATAATGAGCCGTCGCGTACCCCTGTTCGCTGAGCAGTTCTGCCAACGTGACTTCGGATGGATCGAGCCCTTGGGGGAGACCGGCAGGCACGGACTGGAGACATCCCGTTCTAATGGGATGGCGACCCGACATGAGGGCTGACCGAGTAGGGACGCAGTCGCTCTGTTAGATTCAGCTGACTGGGCTCACATTTGGACAAGGTTGCAATCTCACCTCGACGTTGTAATTGTGCAGCATGATCCCTTCCCTTGACAAAGCGTCGATACGGGGAGTCGGCGCTCCTCGTAATGCGCCCCCGCCATAGCAGCCTAGCTCTCCCCAGCCCAGATTATCGGCCATGATAAGCACGCTCCCATCAGCGACCGCTACGAAACCTCTCGACGTGAGATACTCGCATGTTGGGCTTCTTTTCAGCATGGCCGTTCATGATCACTTGTTCCACGTCGACTTTGTTTCTCTACCAGTGTTGAGGAGGCAGTCTGTGATAGTCGATGTCCTTGTAGCGTTCATGGCGGCCGCAGCTCATATACACCGTCTGCTCGACGGCCATGCATCAAGGCCCTCACTGACCTCGACAACCTCGCTAGCCGGCACCGACGTTCAATTGCCACGCGCTGTTGGCCCTGTCATCGGTAAAGGGTATCTCTCCTAACGAGGTTACCGAGATTGGGTGAAGACGACTCTCAGACCATCCGGCCTTACACCCTAGCAAGGGCATGCCCGGGCACCCTTTTTTGCGATGCTTAGAGGACTGCGGTGACTGAATGGCCAGGATTTTGGTGTCACAGCTGATCACCTGGAGTTCGAAACGGCGAGCCACCTGCGCATGGGAATGGCTCAAGGCCACTCTGCAGCTTCTACGGTACTTTGCCGAGGAACTGTCATGCGGCATGCGGCCCTGCGAGCGTACGACAAGAACCAGTGTGCCAAGTCTACTCTGGTCTCCTTCGTCGTAGAAACTGTCCGATGTCGCCCGGCCTGGAAAACCTGCCTTGCGAGAAACCCAGGGAGCCAGTCCGTACTGGCTCCCGCTTTGGCTCTCGCGGGCAACCTTCTCAGATTGCCTTCCGAGACTTGTGCACGCGCAATCCCGTCTGGACTGGTTATTGCAAAAAGACGTGTTGGCGCAAGACCCGCCCATTTTGATGAAACTCAGCAATAAAGAGGGAAGGTGGGCTCGAAAGAAGCTCGTTTGCTCTCGTGTTTCATATCCCAAAGACACGCTGGAGGGCCTCTGATGGGCTTGAACTGAGTAAGAGGCATAGAAGATGCTAGACTTCACCGCTTGCGAGAAGCGAGAAGCTGAAAGGTAAGCTACCTTTGTACTGGTAATTCGATGGCTTTTATAAACGCCCATATTCCCCCTCTGACAGGGTACGTGTCTATCTTCAATTGCTACGTCCTGTACGAGAAGCTCTTCGCTACCTCTTATCCAGAAAGAGCAACCTTTGGGATCCAACTCATATCAGGCCGACCGTCACATACGCGCGAGAACATGACTGACAGCTATCCCTTTGGTGAGTGAACATCTTAGCTGTTTCCCACATGTGTTGTACTGCTGTCGGCTACTGAAGACCGTCGAGAGCACAACTTGCGTGATCTCAGGATAATCTGTTTTTTCTTCAAACCGCCGCTCACGCTGTTCAGACACTGTTCCAGTGACCGACTCGACTGAGTTCCACGTCGGGCAAGTCGTGGGTCCGCCTGAGACCCGGATATTTCGGACAGCATCGCCCTACTACCCGTTAACCCTGGCTGAAATTGGACAAGCAGAACTTGGGCAAAAACCGAAATTGAGACAGACCTCTCTCGGGTTGACGACCGACCTGCCACCCTTAGTTGAGCTGGGACTGCTCACCACGTCACAAGGCTCCGAGAACATCTTGGATGACTGGCGTTCCGAACCTATCGCCTCCGCGTCCATTCACGTCGGGGCAACGAACATCAAGAAGATCATACGACCGGATGGAGGGAACGAGGATATTCCTGTGCTGATCGACGATTCGGAAGTCCAAGACCTAAGCCCTGGCCACGTCGAGTGGCGTGGGCATGGTGAGCGTATCGTACGAAAAGTGTACCGTCAAACCCTGAGACAGTGCTTCACCCAAAACCATGTTGACTATTCGGAGCCCTTTTTTTTCCAAACATACACTACCGAGACCGATCCCGACGGCGGTTGGCGAGTGACTGCACTTGGGACTATAACTATACCCAATGCAAGGACCATAATTCATGTGGGTGAAGAGGATAAACCCTACAACGCCCAAGCTACACTGCTATTCTCCCCACGGGTCACTTTTACAACTGAGAACCGTGAGCGTACAGGCGCTGATCAAGAGCTTTAGCTGACTGCCATAGCCCTATATGCGCAGTATTCATCAGCGCTAGAATCGTGACCTGGAACGAAGAAGGCTTCATCAACGCTTTCTCGGCTTCTAAGTTTCAGGAATGTCAGATATGTTATCCATCTCCTTCACTCACGTTATATGAGTTTCTGATGTTTACGTCCACCACCCGCCACCCTATGCACATAATAATCACATCGTCTTGATGCCGCTCAGAGCAAAGTAAGATCCGCCATATCATCGTTCCGCATGCATTTACCGGTATGCAGTTGAACTCAAGCTTGAACATTCTTCTCCACAGAGGGGGGAAGATCAATTGATTCTTTGACATCATGCAGCACTTTTAACCCCACCTGCAACCACTTCATCTCACACGGCGCTGTAGGTACTATTGCATTTTTTGTTTCTCGATAAACACATCGGGGCCATCTGGTCGGGCACACAGCCTGCCCACCTGTGAGTCTCAACGGCAACTCGCGAGAGTGCAAGAAAGTAGCCACGGGTCCCGCAACACAATGGGTACATCATGAACGCGTTTGAGTGCGTTGCTGAAAGGATGAGAAGCGCTTGTTGCCTACACACGCCTAGAGCCCAGGCTTCCTGTCGCCTTCCGACTCATCCTAAAACGCCGCCATTGTTTTTCGAATTCACTTCGCACTCCAATCATGCCTTCACAGATGCTTGATGAGTGCGCACGAATGTATAAGCTTGCTCTCCCGTTCCCTTACTGCACACCCGAAGACCACCGCCCTCTGATCTTGCCTGACCGCCTCGACCTCGAGCTTCATTATTTTCGCTGGGAACACCCTTGTTACTCTCCTCACTTCAAGCGTGCTGTTAGTGAGTACCTCACCGAACCTCTCTGTCTTGCAGGTCGGCTTCATCCATCATCCATCATCCATCAAGCCTTCCAGTATTCTGGTCGATGGATAGCTGACCGCTTTGATAGTCGAATATGTACATGACAAGATTGCCATCAGGAAGGTATCAGATGAGCCAAACAACAGAGTCACGACCATTTTTGACCGTCCACCGGCTTACGGCGAACAGTGTATCCAACTTGCGCGTTAAGGAACGCGAGGAGAACATACCGAAGGCCCTCAATCTACACGAGGCGGCACCCGCCACCAGGCGTTCTGATTTAGGGCATTTCACTTTCCGCGGTCCGTCATACAAAGTGAACACTGAGAGAAAGAAGGTGGGAGTCAACATCAATACTGCACCATCAGCCGATTGCGACCGCCAGATCCAACATAGTGACCTGGAAGGGCAGATCTGGTACGAATGCGAATTGAGTAATGCCCAACTGTATGGAACCTCGCCAAATCCTTCCGAGACAGCGATCTCCATTTTTCCTGGCTACATGGACGACGTTGATGGGGAACAAGGAAGAGGCTTATTGAAGAACCTCGAATCTAGCCATGGGACGCTGGAGTGGTTCTTGGAGAGGCAGTTGACAAAGCCAGAAGTCAACAATCCCCTCCATTTCAACGAATGGTCTGTCGTCGAAAAGGAAGGAACAGATCTGTCGACGGTAAGTGCGCATGGCCGTGCGATTGTGTTTCCGGATACAGTACTCCAGGTGTACTTCGGCGGACTCGGGATTCCTGGCCCAAGTACGGTAAAAGTCACGCCACATCTTGAGTTTGACGTGAGAGACTGTGAGTCGGTTTCCATTCAGAAGTGCGTGACGTTGTCGCTTGTCGACTACCTCACTGCGACTGCAACCGAGTCATACCACATACCTCTTGCCAAGCCTTGCAATTTTTCCTGGCCTTAACTTTGTGGATTGATGTCGTTTCTGCGGGCAACGGTCTGATGATAGGTATGCATCTTCATTGACTATACTGCCAAGGATGCCTTCAGCCACCTCTTCGTCCCCGTCGAGGTAGGACAAATTGTGCCACATTGCCGCAGCGCCACATTTGTATCACATGGAGAGGAGCAGCTCTATCCTGCTCGAACCATTCATTCCCTGTCACTGACTATGCCCATCGCCATCCCAGATTTGACCTCTGCGCCCTCGATCTTACCGCCATTGACAGCTCTGCATATTGATGCTGCTCGGGTATCGCAATGGTATACCTCCTTCCAGGCGCACACTGCACCTTCAACGGTGATACACCTATCCGACATTGACGAGCAAGAACCATTCCAACACGTACGCCGGCATATGCAGCGAAGGCTCGCAGCTGACGGGGATAGTAGTGGCTCGACTCTGATTCTATCTTCTTGCCTGAGGGCAGCCAGCCTCGAAGAAATGTTGCTCCACCCTCACCCTCTTCCCCTGCTCGGCGTGGCGAAGAAGGGAACGACGAGGACGAGGACATGGACGAGGCGCCAGTATACCAGCTTCCGAAGCTCACCCAGGGGATATGGGACGCAATCAGGCGATATGGAGCTGTCTTTCCCAAGCTCAACTGGACAGCGCCACGGGTGGATCACACATGCCTCCAAATCTCGCATCGGAGCTGAGAGCAGGACGCGGCATTCATGATGCCTCAGACAGCCAGCGGTCCACTCCACTGCACATCTCCGGCAGACGTCTACCTTCTCCTCAAATCGAGCGATCTCGTCTCGCATGGAATCGACCCCTCGCGAGCCTATGAGCCGGCAACATCTGCAGGGCCGGTCGTACCGATCGAGCTGGTGCTACGGAAGTATATACCCATCAACCCATCCATGGAATTCCGTTGCTTTGTGAGGCATAATCTGCTCATCGGTCAGTCTGAGTGAGAGCCATGGCCATACAAGGCTGATCATCAGGTGTTTCTCAGCGAGATGGGAACTTTTATCGGCACTTGCAGGAGGAGGATTCCCAGGATGAAATCGCCGAGACGATCCGAGCCTTCTGTGAAGACGAGATTCGCGGAGTCTACGCTGGCGGACTAGACTGTGCGCTACGCCGCATCGTCGTTTGCTCCATTCTGATGGACAGATATTTTCGATGTATACCTGACCTCGCCCACCACAGCCACTTTGGTCGACTTCAACCCGTATCGCGCTTCGACCGACCCACTGCTTTTCAGCTACCCCGAGCTGCGCGATATTCTCGAACAGGCCTTGAGGCCGCCGAGTGACGACAACATCCTGGAACGTTTGCCGATCATCAAGGTCGTCGAGCAAGAAGGGCAAAGTCGGGGATTCGATTATGGCACGAACATGGTCCCGCTCGAGATGGTGCAGATGTCGCAGGGGCAGACTCCGGAGGCCTTCGCGCAGGCATGGCAGCAGGCAGTACAAGACGGGCTAGTGGGGAACGATAGCGACTCGGAATAAGTCTGGACGCCATAAACACGCGACACTCTTATGCATCGCTTGTCGATGACACATACTCGTGATCCAGTGCGTTTCGTCCACCTAGGCGTTTCGTCCACAATTAGGGAGTCTCCTAATGGTAGGCAAGGCACATTAGCGGCGACCTCCGATATTTGTAATAGTGGACGAAACGCCTAGGTGGACGAAACGCACTGGATCACGAGTATATGTTATTGACATGCTGATCATGGGGCAGAGGAATAGGTGGTATATATAGGACGACATAAGATGATGACCGGTGCGACCAACCATCACTACTCCGCATGGCTGTTGGCGTTCCCGCCAAACGCGCTCCTGACAGCGGCAGTCGCACCGCTGACTTTATTCCCCACACGGTCAAGCAAACCCGAGTCGTTGCCCGGCGTGACGAAATCACGAGCGTCCTGCCCGTCCGACTTGAGACCATTCGGCACAGCATGCGACGCGGCCCTGCGACATCAGCACACCTGCTCTTCAAGCACAGCGTGCCCTCCAGACTCACTTGTCCTTCTCCTGCTGCACGCGCTCGGAGGTGCTCTGCTCATGGGTCGGCTTGGCGGCTGTCAAGATGGCTCCTGGGCCCTGTCGGCCCGTGTCCCGACCGGGGTGGGGGTCGGCCGCATTGTCGTTCAGGGCATCGCGGGCTTTCTGCTGTCCGGGGAGGTAAGACGCCGCCCTGCAACTCAGCGATGATCCCATTCGAGGAGTGGACTCACGTGTCGGCGTGGTCTTTGATGTCTGACGAGAGGGAATGCTGGCCGGCTGGCTCGAGCTTGTGCTTGGCTATTCATAAGCTTGACTTCATTCAGATGAGGAGGCGGCTCACCCTTCTCAGTGTCGGATTCGCGCAGAGACATGTCGATTTGCTGATCTGGTCTGCTGTAGATATGTTGATCGTTGATCTGACAGACCTCAGATGGCCACACCTATCACCTATATATATGTGCTGGGGTGGTGGTGGCGAGTGGAGCGCCCATCGCTATGACGCAGTAGAAAGGACTGCACCCCCGAAGAACCGGATGCTGTCATCAAAGGACCATGGAGCGTCATGGACGGCCCGAGAGCCGCCTAGCACGCAGCAGCGCATGGCCAATGACGCATTCGCATTCGCACATGTATTGCATGGCAGTTGTGTACAGCACCTACGAGAAGCATCAAGGGTCGTGAAGTACGTGAATAGCGTGATAGGCGTAGATGGGGCGTGAAGGAGCATCAAGAACTCGGTTGGCAGGGCAAACGAAAGAGAGCACGGGATTTCGAAGCAGGGTATCGCTGGGTATATCCAAAAGAAGAGAAGGGCACAGAAACAGAGAGGAAGAACTGATAGAGCACACCGGAAGAGACGAATGTCCGAAGTAAGGTCGATATGCACAGCGGTGAGAATGTCGAGGGGTAGGTTTAGGATCGGCCAATCCGCTTGAGAGCCTTGAAGAAGCCGCCCTTCTTCCCGCCGCTGCTTTCTTGGGCGCGGCTGAGGACCGAGCCTGCGCCAGGTGTAGCGGGTCGCCCGCTGGCAGTGGCAGTGGCAGCGCTGGCTGCGGTGGTCGGGACGCCGATAGTTGAGGTGCTGAAAGTGCTGACTAGGCGCGAGTTGCGCTTGCCCTCACGGCCAGTGTTCACCCTCTCGCGCTCGACCTCCTCGGCGAGGTTGGTGATGTTCCGTCCACTCTCCCGCTTCTCCCCATCCAACAGCGCACGAGCGCGCTCGCGCAGCGAGGCCATGGATGACGGTTTGGCCATGGACCGCCACGAGCTCCAGCCGTCGCCGTTGCGCACCACACCGGGTGTCGAGTCCAGCAGCTGCTCGTAGACCCCTCGCTTGCGCGTGGGGTGGTCCATCGGCTCCTCATCGTAGTATTCGTCGTCGAGGGCATCTGGGCCGGCAGCGAGCACGGATAAGGCGGAAGCTGGGAGCGTGTTGAAGTTGCGCAGGTTCGACTCGGACTTGCGCTGCATCGGCTGACGGGTGGTGTGAGCGCCGCCGAACGAGTTGAGCGATCGCAATGCCGGAGTAGACGGTGCGCCGCGGAGCGCAGGCGGCTTCAACGGGACAGTCAGTGCTGGTTCGGCTACATTGGTCAGTTCGCGCCGCCAATTATTGACGGTAAGCTCACGGGTGTTCGACCGAGACGAGGGCTTGTCCTTGTCGCCAAAGATCTTCTTGACGTGCGAGACTGACATCAGCTGCGCCTTCATCGACAAATCAGTCAGCTCACCAGGCGGGCGCTCGCGCTTGATAGGCTTGCCTTGCTTTTCCATCCACTCGTTGGCAGCCTTGACCTTGGCCTCGGCCTCGGCGTATGTCATATACTTGGGCGGAGTCGCAGGCTCGACTTGTGTGCTCGAAGTACGCAAGTGGGCCGGGATGGCGCCTTTGGCGGGGGTCACGCCGAACTGACGGTCCTGACCAAAGCTGACGGTAGCTTTGTTGTGTGTAATTACACCCGAGGTTTGAGTACTGGCGGCGCCGGTGGCGGCGGCCACGGTGGATGCATCGACAGAGTTGGCGAATTCTTCGGCGAGCTGTGCGGGAGACATGCGTGCGCTGAGTTCCGGCGGCAGGTTGAGAAGAGGTAATGGCAACTCTCGGCCTTCTGCGATAGCACGGCGGGCTTCCTCGACGATCACTGACCAATCAGCCGCGAACTCAGCAGTGATGAAATAACGGACTCTCGACGTTCTTGACGAAAGCAGTGATCTTGTCCAGGCGGTTGTCCAATGCAAGTGCTTCCACGCTCTTGGTACGGGACAGCTGATGTCCAGACGAAGATGCAGCGAGCCCCTGCGGGGCTGCTGCGTGCTCCACTAAGGCTGTCAGCCTCTTCTCTCGGATTGGTGGAATCTGCAGCACGTACCAGCTGGGATCGCTTGCGGAGTCTCCGCCTTGGCTGGCAGGAGGTCGCCAGACACTTGACGGAAGCGAACAGCCTTCTCGACTGTTTCTCAGCTCAATCGACGATGAGCCTTTAAGAAGCTCACAATCCTCGGACAGGATCTTCGCCCTCAGCTCTGCCAGCGGAGAGCTCTCGTCAGTTTTCGGGAAGAGGATTCCGCTCTGCCTCTGCAGGGCAACAGCGTCCGCCGGCCGCGGCGAGTTCATCATGTGCTTCTTGGGCGACTGGGCATGTGGCGCGTTCCGTGCGGGCGAGCCCATACCAGGAACAGGCTTACGAGGAGATCTGCTTGGACTTGTGGTGACTGTCGCAGAGACCTCTACAACTGGACACTGTTAGCTGGGCACACTCGTGGACGAGATGACTCACCCTTGATCGGCCTGTCAGTAGCTGATCTGCTGGCCAGGACCATGTCGATTGGCAAGCTGAGGCGCTCTTCCTTGCTGCCCTTCTTGCCCTCCTCAGGTATGGAGTCCATTGAACGAGGTCGGATGTCCATCTTGGGCGGCTCAGGGGCAGCTCGACCGATCTTGATATCACGATGCGATTTGACCTTCTTGATGCGTGTGCCCTCGAGCGACTTCAACGTCTTAAGCACGGCTTCATCTTGCGTCTTGGCGCCGGTGGACGATGCCAGCGAGAGCGTGGAGTGACGGTTGACGGCCTCCTTAGAAGTAGTCGAAGAGGCCAGTGACTCATGTAGCGCATGCGGCTGCGGCTCTTTGACAGTTCGTTGACTGACAGATGAGGACGGGCGAGCAAGAGCCGAAACTTCAGACTGTGAAGTGCGGGGCGAGACGCGCCTCTCGGCTGTTCGATCAGCACGGACGTACTCGACGATCCATAAACCACTCACCTGTGTTGGCAGTGAGTTCCTTGACTCGCAGTGGCTGCAGGGGCTGGGCAGGCTTCGTCATTTTGGTCGCTGCCGATCAGCTCATCTCTCTCATTTGAAGCTTACGTGTGGGGTCGTCGCGCATGCCTTTCAGTCGCGCGTCGTTTTCCATCTCCTCCCTCGTCTTCTTGATGACCAGCCTATTCTTCTGCGGACTGGGCGTGGCATTCTCCTTGCCACCAGCAGGTCTGGCCTCGGCAGAGTGGCGTGGTCGGGGCTTGCCGATACTGGTGTGCTGCTTGATAGACTCGCCAAGTGCCGTGGGTGTTGCGGCGCGAGGCTGCGCTTCTTTTGTCTTACGCTTATCTGTGCGCTTCTTCTTTGCGTCGGCGACGACTTTGGCCTTTTCATGTCTAACTTGAGATGCCATGGCGGGGATGAGAGCAGGAGGTGGAGGCAAGGGCTCCTCGTCTTCCATTTGTGCGGCGGCGCGAACGAAGTGAGGTGTGATAATGATAGACGGGGAGCCTGGCTGAAGGGCCCGGTGGTGGTACGCCTGCATGGCGGTCAGTCGTCGGGAAGGATCGGGGTGGATCATGCTGCGCAGCATGGCCTCGAGGTCTTATTGTCAGCTTGGTCGTATCGACTCTCGGGTAGCTGACCAGAACTCATCGACCATTCGCCTAGCCAGACGCCTCGACAGGTGCGTTCCCAATAGATGAGAATCTGCTCGGGAGTGAAAAACTCTTCCTCATCGTTGATTTCGAAGGGTGTCCGGCCAATGAGGATCTCAAACATGGTGATCTGACGTCAGCGAGGCCAGGCCAGAGTCTCTCAGACTCACTCCGAGAGCCCAAACGTCAGACGCTCGCTCGTCATGCGGCATGCCCTTGGCACGTTGAGGGTCGAGATACTACTTGTCAGCGAGACTTGAAAATCGCGCAGCGTGACTGACCTCTGGTGTGCCCCAAGAGATGCTGCTGAGGAAACTGCCTCGTCCGCCTAGATCCCACTTCTGAGCGAAGCCGAAGTCGACAAGTACAGGAACATCATTGTATCCGAGCAGAACATTGGCAGGCTTGATATCGTTGTGTGTGATGCCTCTCTCGTGGAGGTAGCCGACAGCAGAGGCAAGTTGTCGGAAGTATGGGATGGCGGTCGTGGGAGGCAGGCAGACCGGGATGAGATGCGAGAGGTACGGCATGATCACCCTGATGGTCAATACTTTGTCAATCGCATGGAGGCTCGCACTTACAGGGCATAGCTGGCAGTAATGACGAAGGCCTCAAATTGGATGATGCTGGGGTGAGGCTCGTGTCTGAGAGACCGCAGGATCTTCATCTCGCCCCACAGGGCGCGGACCCTGGCGGCAGTCGTCTTACCGTTAGCATTGTTGCGCATCAGAGCGTTCGAAAAGCTCACAGGATCTCTACTGCGATGAACAAGTTTGATAGCCACCTTGCCTCTCGCCCCACCGCCATATCCCGCCGCGGAGACTCTGCCAAGCTTGACTCCCAGGTCCTGTCTAGCGACAGCCGAATCCCGCTGTCTGCGAGGTTTGGCCTTCCACACGCTGCCCCAATTGCCGAATCCTATCTCTTCGACAAAGTCGAAACGCTCGGAGAGCTGGTCGTCTGTCAAGAAGAAGACGTCGTCACGCGATCGAGTCTCGGCGTACACATAGGGATGACCGTCGAGAGCTGAGACGGCATCGTAGCCGAGGGCGGCTCCCCACTGGTCCTCGGCGTACCGGGCAGTCTCCTCCTCGTCCTCGTCGTCCGCAGGAGGTGTTGGATACGCAGGACGTTTGCTGTCGTCTGCAAGGGTGTGTGTTGATGCGTTGAGGTGATGAGAGAAGGCGATGGATGCAGGAGACTGAGTAGAGTAGGAAATCACGTCGAAAGGCGGAGACTGCTCTGCGGTCGAGAGAGAAGTGTCGTATGTGAAGGCCGAGCGCGAGTCCGCGCGGGAGGTCAGCGAGACCGTGCTGACCGAGTGGGCGAGGCGGGAGGATGACTGGGTGGAGATTGTGGATGTTTGCAGATCCGGAATGGAACGGGTTGTTGTGAGGGTGGGCTCGACGCGCGGGGCGGGTTTAGGATGAGGAGGCGTGAGACCGAGTCGAAGCCGGATCTTTGACTTGGGCTTGTACAGCGCAGGCTGCTGAGCCGTGAGACCCACCATCGTGAGCGAGAAGGGGGACCAAAGAGGGCAGGGGAAGTTGTCGTGAGGTCGTAAAGAGCGTGAAGGACGTCAAGTGTCGTAAAGAGCGTGAGGCGTGTGCTGCTGGGTCGTTGCAGAAGGGCGGACAGGAAACAGGCAGAGGGTCGTCTCGAGCTAGTGATACCACGCGTCAGTGAATGTTGATGTGGTGCTGTGAGTAGGTCTTGAGATGCTGTTGTCGGTGCTGTCGTCGATGTCGATGTTGAGGATGAGAGAGGAAAGGTAGCAAGACGATCAACGCCGATGTCCAACACCTTGACACGGTCGACCTCCGGTTGCCCTTGGTTGTTTGTACGATTGAAGGGCGTGACATGTTGACATCCAGGTCAAGGTGGATCAGTAGAAGTGTCACTCAACGCTGCATGTTCTTGAAACCACGCAACCAGCGCTTCAGCCCGGGTTGGAGGACGTGCGCGTCCCTTCCTCGCCTTGGTCAGTGGTCGATCTCGGCCATGATCCGATACTCGTCCTTGTAGACATGATGTGTGCTGCCGACTTCTGTGCGGTCAAGCAGGCTAATTGGTTCTTGTCAAGATTGAGATGAGCAGCGAGGAGACGCCTACACGCAACAAGAGGAAGAGGATAGAGTTGAGTGATGGGACGTGCTAAAATGTATCGGTGTTCAGGTACCATCACTTCAATCTACCGAACACCGCACGCGTCGCCACCGTGGCATTGTGGCAAGTGGCACTTTCGCCAAGAACACTCCTTGGATGCCTATGGATCAGCCAGAGGCCAATCTCGTGCAGGGGACCGTACAGCTGGCTGTTTCGGGACAGTCAGCACCCATCTACCTCTGCGCAAATGTCACGCACAAGGTAGCGCGCGGGAGCGATCAGCAATGATTATGGTGCGAGGGTATTCCTTTCTGCTGCAGAGACCGAACGAGGGGTTACTGTAGAGGTCGGACGGTGTGGCGATGCTGTCCATTCGGCAGAGTACGAAGTAATGTAGCCGCTGACGACTTGTGGAGTGAACAGAGACCTCTGTGCGCGAGGCCGACAGAAATGCCGCCCCCGCAAGACTAATACCGAGTGCTGTACCCCCTTTGGAGCTAACGGCACTAACCCCCGCTGGGACCGAAGAGTGACATGTGCTCTTCCCCGATCTTATGACGATGACTCGGTCGAGCGGAACCTAGCTCCAGGCGACAATGGAGTCGACCGAGTGCACCGCAACATGAACCGAGCCTTGCATGAAGTTATAAAGCAGAGGCTGAGAGCTGGGGATCTCCCTCATTTCGCTCGACTTCTGCACCGTTTACCCATAATCATCGCCGAACCCCATATCTTCTGTTATTTCTCCCTTCGAACAGATTTTAGTACCATGTTTGCGTTTGGCATTGCAGTCCTGACAACCCTCCTACCTGCCATCGCCGCTCTCAGCATCGGCAAGCGCGACTCCATCGATGTCCCGGCAGGGCAGATCTACCCGGACCCAACCGGAGTCCAGCGCCTCCGATGTGCGTCCCACCTACCTCCGCATTCCGCACAAGGCTGACTCGCAGGGGCGAGTCGTATGGATCTGTGCATCACCGCAATCGGGTCGGCCGACTCCATCGAGAATGATAGCCCAGTAGCGTTGTGCGTCTGCCCTCACCCAGCCAGTCAAGAGACAGTCCGAGCTGACCTCAGGGCGTACTGCCTCGGGCCGGATGACGAGAACATCTTGCTGCAGAACTTCTCCATCCCCAACGCGGCCTCCAACACGGGTATGACCATCCACATCAACGACCAGCTCTACTACGTCGGCAGTGGTTCCTCGCGGGACGACGGCTCCCTCATCCGCCTCGTGCAGCAGGTTGAGGGTGTCACCAACGATCTCTGGACATTCACCAACGGGTCGTTCATCGAAATGGTCAACAATGATGCCACGTATTCTTTGAGTAGGTGCCAGGTAGTCGTCAGATCTGGTCAACTGATGATCAGCGGGCAAGTGCATGGACGTGGAGAAAGACGATAGCGAAGGCTCGGGAGGCCAGATGGCCGCTCTGCAGCTATGGGACTGCACGCCAGACACGGACATCCAGCAGTACTTTGCGATCTATGGCGGCAGCGCCTGATGACGCAACGCATATCACTGTGTTGTACACAAGCTTGAGCTTGATCGGTTCGGCACCAATCCTGCCGATGTACGTGAGTTGCAAAGTATGCATGTATGCGATATTCCCAGGATCAGGAAGGGAATTCATCAACAGTCAACATAAGAGGAAAGAATGAGCGGTAGAACAGGCCATGTAGAGCAGCTTCAGAGCGTTCAGCCCTTCTTCTGCTTGTTTGCCGGGCGTGGCTCGGACTTGTCCGGGTATACGAACCACGGCGGCGGACGAGCGCCGCCGGGCATCCCTCCCGGCTTACTGGTCGAAGCGTTGGTAGGCACAGGAGTTGTGGTAGACGTCGACTGCAGACCCGGGACAGTCTGCAGCAGGGACGAGTCGACGCTTTTGGCACCGTCTTGTTTCTCATAATCGGCGTGCCAGGCCGGTATCAGAGACGGAGCGAGACCCTGGCCAGTGGGTGTTTGGTGTATTAAGAATGGTTCGGAGAAGGCCTGGTTCACTGCAGCATCTTGTAGACTCATCGACGTAAGCTCAACGCCAACCAGTTTTGGCCAGACGACATACATGCTGTGCGCCCATCCTCGCCGGTCATTCTCGGGAAAGTCAGCGCCAAAACGGTCGAGATACGACCCGACGACTAAGCGTGCCAAAGCGTCCTTCGGTGTATCTTTGCTCGCTTGACTTCTGAATCCAGACTTGAACAGGGTGACACCGGTCCGCCAGAACGATCTGTCGTCGTCAGTGAGAGCTCCAGGGCCCGAGGATCACTACGCACAGGTCTGTTTCGAAATCTCGTTCAGCTTGGTTGAGCCAAGCGAATTTGTGACTGCGCTCCGGTCGATGCATGTGAGCGTTCTCTGCGCGCCAAGCTTTGGAACTTCGATTTTCGGCAGTCAGTCTGAAGGAATATAGGCGCTCGGTAGAGTTCAGCTGTGCATTGTCCCTCAGCTCCAGTAGCCCTGGCCAGTTAGCGAAGATCAAGTAGCTGAAGTCTCCGGCAGCATATCGTATCTGTTCAGATGTCGCAGGGGAGCCTGTTGAAGCAGAGTCATATGACATGATTTCTCTACGGTCTGTGAAATGTTAGGTTGTCGCAAGAGTGCAGTTTGCGTGTCGCTGAGGGAGCAAGCGACACGACCCGATCTTTATACGCCCGTCTTGGAACCAGCAGTGCTGGCGGACTTTGTGATGCGCCACGTTTCAAATCTGGACGACAAAGGTCAGCGGCAAGAAGCTCAAGGGCGGGAATTCGTGTGGACCCGCAGCGACTTGCTCGGGGATCGGCATCCCTCCGTTGGTGTCTTGAGCGTACATGACATCCGGCTCGGCAGATGGAGTCTCTGAGTCCGCACTGCTTGATTCCGACCGAGTCAGGCCTTCGCGCGCTCGCCGCTCATTCCATTGCGTGACGGAGAGACGGGCTCCAACAATGAAGCCATCTTTAAGCCGCGACACGGGGTGCTCCTGCTATCGACGGCGACCTCGGTGGATCTCAGGTGCCGGTCATCGTCGTGCAAATGTGACATTCAGTGTCGACCTTTTGACGAGAAGCGGGGCAGTGAGGGTGGAACAATGACGTGTGATATTGTCTCGAACCCTGTTTCTGCCCGCAATGCCCCACCCCCAACCCCCGCAGCGTCACAGTCTCAGAAATGGAAACGCCGACCGGACACCAGGCTCTGGTTCTCCGTGGGTTCGTCCCCCCTCCTTCTTTCCCTGAACCTACCTTCCCTCTCTGTCTCTCCCTTGCTCACCAGATCACCATACGATGCGGGGCATCACCACTACTACTTAGCTGCTCATCACCCATCACTCCCACATCCCCCCTACCCCTACCCTCTCCTCCAACGCAACATCAGCCGAGATGACACAGACATCGAGGCGCGTCTCTTACATCCTCTCTTCCCCATCCGAACCTCCACCGTTCCTATCCCTCCCTCCCCTCGGTCAGACGAGGAAGGGTCGCACAGCTCCTCTCCTGGTCCAGAAAGATCAGACGCCCAATGGCACAAGCGCGTTTCAGTCTCGCAACCCGTTCCTCGATCCCCCAGCTACCCCTCCACCCGAGACGCCATCACATCCTCGGCATTGCCTCGGTGTGTCAGCGCTCGCACTGGACACGTCGACCCTCCTGGCCAACACCTCGGCCCCAGGCGGCATACTCTATACAGGCGGGCGAGATGGCCTGGTAGCGAGCTGGGAGCTCAACGTCCCCCACAAGAAGCGCAAAGGTGGCCGGTACGATCTCGCTCCACTCAAACAGCGGGTCAAGTGGGAGAGAATAGGCGACTCTGCCGAGATTTGGGATGACGAAGATGAAGAGGGAGAGGGAAACGGTTTCGAGGAAGATGCGCCAGAAGACGAGCCCAGCAGCTCGGACGAGGAGATGGCAGAAGGATGGGTCGGTGTCAACGGCAAGAAGCTTCGCGAGGTCCCGTACGAAGATCGATGGGAGGTGGACAAGGCCGAGCTGGCCAAGTCGAAGGTACGCCATCAAGTCCTCGAAGCCAAACACGCACAAGCTCATGCATAGCCGCCGCCAACTACGTTCAGGCAGTCGGCACAGACCCATACTGACTGGGTGAACGCGATGCTGCTGTGCAACATGAACCAAACAGTGATCACCGCGTCTGCCGATCGAACCATACGCGCCTGGCAGCCACATTCGTCGGAACAGTGTGGATCACCTACGATGGTCGGACGGCATCGTGACTACGTCAGATGTCTCGCTTGGGCAAGAAACCCGGGGCTACTCTTCTCTGGCGCTTTGGACAGGTCGATCGCCATTTGGGACATCAACGTCGGACAGCCTGATCACCCTATTGTCAGCCTGCACCTGAACAAAAACGACGACTACGATGGTGTCGGCGCTGGTGTCGATCGGGGAAGCGTGTATGCACTCGGGGTCGGTGAGTACACATGCTGTCACCGGGAGCACCGGCTAAGATGCAGATCCTGCCGGATCTGTCCTCGCTGCTGGTACACCAGAAAGAGTTGTACGGTTGTGGGACCCGCGCGCTGGCGACGAGAGCATAGGAAAGCTCGTCGGACACTCGGATTGTGTTCGAAGTATCATCGTCAGCGAGGATGGCAGATATGTAAGCGTCACCTTTATTTGACTTAACGCGTGCTGACCAGCAGATTCTCACTGGTAGCTCGGACACCACTATTAAGTTGGTATCTCATGGTACGATGACTTCCTAATGCTGACTGGCAGGCTCTGGTCTCTTGCTGCGCATCGCTGCTTGCACACGTTCAACCATCACACATCCTCAGTCTGGTCACTTTTCTCGTCTCACCCCAACCTCGAGCGCTTCTATTCGGGTTCACGCGATGGTCACCTGGCAATTGTCGATCTCGAACAATGTACCGATATCGCCGACGGCGAGTGCGTCGTTCTCGCTCGCGAGGGCGAGATTCCCCTCAAGGGCGAGACCGAAACCAAATCTGGCGACGAGGGAATCCGAGCCATTGCAGCCATGGACGACGAGTATGTGTGGACCTCGACTGGTAGCTCTGCCGTGAAGCGATGGCGGGATGTCGGCCGGAGAATCTCGCGCCTCGAGTTCGACGGCGAGTCTTATCACCAGGTGTACGGCGAGTCGTCCTACTTATCACCACAATCCGGTCTGGCGCCGCCGTTTCAACCTTCGAACAGCCGTGACGGAAATGTTCGAAATAAGCGACTCTCCATCGAAGGCACTCCCGCCGAGACACAGAGCCTGTTATTCCGAACCGATTCGCACGAGTCCCGCTCGGTAGCCTTCGCACCTACTCCCTCACCCCGCAATGGACCGGCCGAAGGCTACTCTAGTCCCCAACGTGGCGGCGAGTCAAGCTCGGCTGGCCCATCTCCTCTTCGAGACCGCCTCAGCGCTCCTCAGCTCCGCAAGACGACTCTTTCCGGCGCGCCAGTGGCGAACAGCTTCATGTCAGACTCATCGATGGACGGTGCGGACGCACTCGTCGTGGAAGCCCATTCTCCAACGCTAAATGGAATTCCATATGAGTCGTTGGTATGCCTCGGTCTGCCGGACTCTCCCTACTCCTTTGGGTTCTCGGCGCATCACGTACGGTCCCATCTGACTTTACAAAACGCTCCTGATGATCCACTCAAGCCCGAAGACAATGTCGGAACCTTGACGCACCAAACCAATAACCTCAGCATCGATCACGGCCACCCGTCAAAAGCCCGTATGGACTTTGAAGATAGAGAGCTTGCAGCGGAAGCTGTTCCCTTGCGCCGACAACCCGACGAAATCATAGCCGGTCGTCCCGGCTTGATTCGATCTTTGATCTTGAATGATCGCCAACATGTTCTCACCATCAACACCGATGGGGAGGTTGCTGTTTGGAACATTGTGCGCGGAACGTGTGTCGGCAGATTCTCTGCGGCAGATGTGGCAGCTGCCCTTGATCTCGAACGCGGCGTCAAACCCGCAGACGATGGCAGTGCTGGCGTCCGCAAACACTCTCAAGATGTGTTGGAGCTGGTGAGGGATCGAGTCGAGGGCGAGACCATGATCATCACCTGGTGCATGGTCGACACCAAGATCGGCAGTCTCATGGTACACCTTGAGGAAGGGCGTGTATTCGATGCTGAGGTATATTCCGACGAGCTGGGCTTGCCTGCCGATCATGTTCGGGAGGACACCAGGCTCAACCTCGGGAAATGGACATTGGCCAACCTGTTCAAAGGCGAGTCGAACAACATGCTTGCAGCGCAATAGCTCATGTGCAGGGCTCATCGCTGCCGAGAGGCACGAGATCGAGACCCTCACGGCCACTCCCTCGTCTACCGCTTCGGCGAAGCCTCCTTCACTCTCGCGATCCCCTGCCCCGACTCACATCTCTCTCGAGCCTCATCGACGAGCAGAGCGACGCTTTTCCTCCACATCTCTCATGTCTCAAGGCACTCCGTCTCTGAACATCCCAGGCCTCGCTACGTCCGCTGCTACCCCTGCCATCTTGCCTGACCCCCTGCCAACCTCTCCTCTGTTGTCAACCTCTGCGCCCGCTTCGACTCCGGGCTGGACGTCATTTGCGACGGCAATGCGAACTGGACCCCTTTCGGCTATACCCCAAAGTCCAGGATCTGCTGCTGTCAGTCCCGTGCTACCTACTGTCGCCACTCAAGATTACTTCTCGCCTCGGAAGCGTGCAGAATCATCCCCAAGTCGACCTGAGGAACGCACACCGCAGACGCCAACCCTTGAGCGCAGCACCTCTTCGGCGGCAGCGGACAAGGAGAAGAAAGGCATGATGCGCAAATTTGCAGGGTTCGGAAAGAAACGAGACAAGGAGTCCTCGATGGCTCCTGTTGCTGAGAAGGCTGAGCATGCCGAGGAGGACAACTCGAACAAAGCCCCGGATCAGCACACTATCCAGCTGAACCTTCTCGCTAGTATCAGACAGCATCCCTTCTCGCCTCCGACGTCGTTGGACGCACCACCTTTGGCTGTCCCTCCCAGCACTCAGCTCCTGATCGCCGAAGAGAGCAAGGACGCCGGGGCTTGGGTCGTCACGTACCGCTCGCAGGTCTCGTCTACCGAGAGAGATATGGAGGCTTTGGAGATGAATAGTCCCGGCTGGCTCCTGGACTACCTGTTCACTAGTCGTACGAAGATCAAGGACCCCGTCAAGTTCACTTTCATTCTTGAGCCTGCCAGAGACTCTGGCCTGGCGGAGATGCCAGAAGGGTCAGTCCTTCAAAACCGTCGCTGAAGCTTTTCTGACAAGCAGAACGACTCGACTGTCCGCTTCTCGAGTATTGCGCGCTCGCAAGGTTCAAATGTTCATCTTTGACAAGCTTGAACTTGGCACTGCCCGCGGGCGCTCCTCATCGATCATTTCCCTCAACTCGCGGATTGACCCCAAGCCACGAAAATTCTCCAATCCTGCTCCACAGAGTGCTATCACTCATGCTGGGTTCGACAAGCTGGATGTCGCCCGCCCAGAAGATGCCATCGAGATTTTGTGCGGCGAGGAGGTGGTCGATTCGAATATGACCTTGGCGACGCTCAAGCATTACTACGGGTCCGGAGGGGATATGGTATTGAAATATCGGCTGAAGAAGCCGTTTGCACCTGCTCAGGCTTGAGACAGCTCATTGGGTTGATTGAGGGATTGTACGGGAGTACGGGGATACCGGTTGTAGGAGGGTACCAAAAGCGTTTGCTGTCGAGGCATGACAGCTATGCATAACTATGTGTTCGAGTTCACATGAGGCGGTTGTCAAAGGCTGGTACAGAGTATGGGTCGCGGTCGAGTGGCACTCGCCGCAGTCTCCCCTATATGTTCACTGCTCGCGCCCGGGTGAATGGGGTTCGTCATCATCATCGGCTGGCCCTTCGAGGAAGGGATCATAAGATATCAGTGCGGAATAGAGCTTATGGGATTCCCTTCCCAGCACCGGATCCTGAGCTGACTTGAAGTGGGGACCGTCCTGCCAAGCCTCCGAGTAATGGATCGGCCAACTGGTCAGCGGCGTGCTCTCGTCGGTTTCTTCCACTGTTTGCGAGGTACGAGTATCGACGAACGTCTTGGCAGTTTGAGACGCCGTTGCTGGGCCGGCCTGGTCAAAGTCGACGAGGTCCCATAGGGCCTCGCATTCCGCCTTCTGCGCGTCGGAGGCTGACAGGTCATTGATCGACAGGTCAGCAGAAGATGTCGGGGTGTCGGCTGAAGTTGCCGGGACGTCGGTTGTGATAGTCTCGAGACTTTCCGTGATGGTCATGCGGCGCTTGGGCGACCTGCCTCCCAGATTGGTGCCGGCCGTGTTTTTCCTTGGCTTCTTCCTCACTGTCGGTGCTTGGGTGTCAAGGCCCGTAGAAGGCGGATTGAACTGCGCGGAGGCCGACGTGCTTTTGTCGCTTGGTGGTCGACCGTTGTCCGTGCGTGCCTGCGGCTTATGGCGTCGGGGTGGCATATCGTTCTGTGGTTTGAAGGGTGCGTTGAATTGAGCTTCTTTCTGGGTGATATGGTGATGGTTTGAACATACAGCGCCTGGTCCAGGCCTTATCTAAGGCCGTCTCGTTCGCGTCGAGTTGGCTCTCCGATCAGATTAGGGGAGGCAGTACAAAGGGTCCGGTCTGGCTTTCTGCGTATCTGCGACACTTGGCAAATTATACAGTCAGATACCCAAAAGACGCAGGGCTCTACCGTACTTCGTCGCGTACTCCACCGCGCCTCGGCCTGGTGGCATTGCATGAATACATGATGTGCAAGTCACTGATTGGACAGTCGAGGTCAAGGCTGTGATGCTCACCGCTCCTGTTTGACAGTGAGGTGCGGGGTGACAATGGAAAGGCGTGCGCTGGTGTCTCGCTTTGACACCCATAGTATTCGGGCATGGGGCAACAGCCACAGACAAAATTATGCATTCATGGGGAAGGGTCAGGTTTGGGAACATCACTACCCTCGCGGGGCGCCTCCTTCTTCTTCTTCTCCTCTGTAGCGAGCGGCCAGGCCATCTCCCAATCCTCCTGAATCTCTCCCATCGCTCTCAGGCTCTCTCCCATTGGTTTTATCATGAGGGTCGTGTCGTCTAAAGTGAACCCCACCCAGCTCTCCCCAGCAGCGTCTGGGACCGAATTTTTCGAGTCCTGCCATATGATGGGACCGGTCAACCAAGATGGTTTAAGCATGGTGGGTTTGATGGTCAACCGGGATCTGATATCGTCACAAGTGACACCCATGATTGTGAGGTACTCTTGGTCGGTCAGCAGGGGCACAGGTTCTTCCTTTGTCTTCCCCTTATCACCCTCAACAAGTGCAGAAGTTCCGGCGGACGACTCCTTTGGGACTGGTGGCCTGGACCCGACCGTAGTGGTACGCCTGCTGACTTTCGCCCCACCTTCGACATCACCCTCAACTGCAGAAGTTCCGGCGGACGACTCATCTGCGTCTCGTGGCTTGCGCTTAATCGTAATGGTGCGCCTCCGGACCTTCGCCCAGAATTCCGCACTGAGCTGGGCGGCAATGCCTGGTGCTACTTTAGCAGCCACTCTTGACAGGTATGCAGGAGTAAACCGCGTGTCGGGAGGGGCCCAGACACCGTATCTGGGAGGAGCCGCTTTACGTCGTGCCTTGCGCATTTTGGACATATCTTCATAAGTGGGCGGTGGATGCTTTCCCTTCATCGCTGCCGGATACCTAGCGATAGACTCCCAAGGCTTCCTCCCGGCGTGTGCGTAAGCCTCGCCAGATGCCTCGGCACTTTGCGTCGTCGCAGGGCTGGGATCATTCTGGTAATCAGGGACGGTCAGGAGAGGGTCAACAATGCTATCGGTTGCGACAGTGAGTGGCAGCCAAAGAGGAGCGTATTCCGTCCGTTTGTCAAGAGTGTCCTCTTCGACCTTGGGCAAGAGCGTCAGGCAGACCTCATGAGGTTCCGCTTTGATACGCTCGGGGCGGCTCATGCCTGCCTCAGCAGGAGCTATTGGCTTCGTCCCCAGAGTGTCACCACGACTCTTCGAATGGTCCTGCTGATCGTCCTCGTTGCCTGCCCTCCGCCACAAGAGCAACAAGGTGTCAAGACCTGGTGTCTGGGCGTGCTCGTCGGTCACTTGGGTCTGCGTGCACTCATTTGCCTCCACGATTTGAGGGGCAATACGCGCTCCATTGGCGGTCAAGATATCGTCATTCACCCCGAGCGGAACGAGGTAGTCAGAGGACGACTCGAGACCCGCGTAATACCACTTCAAACCCTCCTGAAGTAGCCTGCTTGTCAGCCCTTTGTGAACGAGCGTCCTCACTCACGCTTCCTCGGGATCCTGCTCCCTTTCGATAGTTTGTTCTTCGGGTTTGGCAACGAACGGTCCTCTCCCGTCCCAATTGCGGGCTATGGGATCCTCGACGAGATCATCGGCGTCAGGCATCTCAGTGTCGGAGGCGCCGTGGTCCTCGCAAGAAGCGGTCACATCGAGAGCAGTCGTAGCTTGAGTTGAATGGACCTTGTTTCTTTTCACGAATCGTCCACGCCAGTCTCGCGGCCAGTACGCTGCCTGGGAGCGGGCAAATGGGAGTGGTGCAATCGTTGCATCTGAGGTTGCAGGGGGTATGACAGAAGGACCTGTCGCACCGTCGAAGCTCTGGGTGGCAGCATCGGCAAACGCCCGGGCGTGAGACATGTCACTGACCGTGAGAGAAATGTCGCCTCCTTCAGCCTTGAGTCTCTTTGATTGCGATTGTCCTGACGTTGAGCCCAAGAGCTCCTGGCTCTTCTTTCCCTTGGACGAGGTGAGGTGCTGTTGCTGGCCAGCGACCGAGCGGTGGGACTGTGAATGGTCTGCTCCAAGCTCACTACCCCTCGCAGTGGGGTCCATCGTTGGCTGCAGGTGAGGCATATCAGTGCCGATGACCGTGGAGTCCACGCTCGAGTACTGGGTGGTTGCTGGCTCTTGGGAGATGTTGCGTTCATAAAGCCTATGCCTGCCCAACCCTTCAGTTTGACTCTGCGGGCCTTCCTCAGAGCGGGGGGGTCTGCGAAAGGAAGCTCGCATAAAAGAGGTGTCTCGACGTCTCAGCCATTCATTCCTACGCTACATCTGATGCACTGAGGAGCGTGTCATTCATTCCTACGCGTGGTAAATACCAGGTGGGACGAATGCCATGCCAACAGTCACAATTCGGTTCGGGACTTGCTTCTGACGTTTCTCACGGCATACTCCAGTGCCCGGGACATTGGTGACGCGGCGGCGTCGATCGCAGAAGCTGAGTCACAGCCTCGAGCCCCCTGCACCTCTGTAGCGTTGTTACTCCGAGCTGGCCCACCGAGTGGTCGAAACAAAGAAAAGACGATCTTGGCCGGTTGCTGAAGATCGACGTCGCTGTTCTGTTCTTTTTACGCCCGCTTGGCCGATATGCCTGTTTGCTGGAGAGTAAGTAAGGGCTGCGGTGCGGCAACGAGCCGTCCAGGGGCCTGCTTTTGCGGGGTAGGGGCTGTAAACTTCCGTCCACTGCTACCGTAGCCCAGAAGCAGGCAAGAAAGAAGGAAAACTAGGTAAATCGGCGGTGGCGCGTCGCCGATGGGGCGTAGCTCTGACTCCGGAAAATTTTGGACTTTTCATCTCTCATCTGTACATCTACATCAGAATGGCTTTCCAGTCAGCTTTGTTCAAAAAAGCACTCAGGCAGCACCAGAGAGAGCAAAAAAAGCGACATCCCAACCCTCATGATGAGCACAAGCATTCCTGCTCTCAACAAAGCCGCCCACAGCCAGTCAGACACTCTCCCTATCACCCACCCCAGCAACAATCCTACCTGCCTCCTGGGTCAGGCAAAGTCAATGGAGAGAAGAAGCCATGGGTGCCCAAAAGACCTGTTGTGAAGTCCTTGTGAGTCAGGCTCTCTCTTGGCATGACACAAAGCTGACTTGTAGCTTCAATGGTCCAGTCACCAATCCCCAGACCTTCAGATTGCCCTTGTGGAAAAGTAGGATGCTGGATTGGCTGAGGAAGATGAGAACACTCAGAGGAGGAGAAAGCCCACCTGGAACTCCTCTCTTCACTCCTCCCCCCACCCCTGAGCCTCCTACCTGGTCAGATCCCCCAACTCCTGCTGCTGATGATCCTGTGTGGGATGATTACAGACAGGAGATGGAGGCAGATAGAGGTAGTGTTAGTAGCTAGAGAGAGCACAATGACATGCATACACCCCATGAACTTGAGATTCAGCTGATGCATCAAACACTCAGAGTCATGCTTGATCAACTTTTATTCAGTCTACCTATGCATTGTCATTCATCTTTTTCTCTATACATTTATTCTGTCATCTGAAGCATCTGACGTCTAGACGCATCCCTTGCTGCCAATACACGTCCTGATACTCCCCCCCTTCTACTCTCTGTGTTCAAGCTGTTCAATCTTGCCCAATCAAAGCCTGGCTTGAAAGCAAGGCCCTCCAGAGATCTTGCTCTTGAGATTGCCACAAATGTCAATCCCGTTGAGAAGTCGGCTGAACCAAGATCAATCACTGCCTTGTCCAGCGTCATACCCTGTGATTTGTGTATGGTGATAGCAAATGCAAGCTGCAGTGGCAGCTGGCGTCGAGAGCACCGCTGCCCGTTTGTTGTCTCCCATCTGGCTGTATGGGGCACAATGGGAACCAGTGGTATGTTGTCTGTGGTGTGCCAGGGTGTTGGTCCAGTGTAGGATGGGAAGGCGACCATGACCACAGAAGGAACAGATTGATGAGGAGGCTCAGATGGTGAGAGCCCAATCTGATATACTGTGCCCCTGGTGCCATTGACCAATCCCTGCTCGATCCAGAGGTTGCGAGAAAGCATGACTTGAGCACCAATCATGAGGAAGACAGCAGGAGCAAGCCCCTGTGCCTGTTCCTCTGAAGCCTGGGCTGCTCCTACCCCTGTGTGCTGAGCCAGAGAGCGCAGTACAGGCTGTCCAGAGCGAGCCAAAGTGTGTAGGTTGATCTCGGAGACACTCTGCTTTGTTGCACAAAGACATACAGCATCTTGAAAGGCCTGCTGAGATGCCGGGGAAAGGTTCCCCCAGAAGCGAGAGGACAGAAGGGTGTAGTCCTCCTGTTGAGGTGTCCCGGTGTGCAGGCGAGCAAGGGTTGCTTTGAAGGCAGTGGTGGTAGGGTCGGAGCCTTCCTGCCTCATAACAGCATCAAGCTGAACGCTCTCAGTGAAAGCAAGGTAGATATCTCGGCCAATGTTGCTGAGCCTGCCTAGATAGGAGGTTTTTGTCGAGCGTGCAGTGTTGTACAGTGGAGTGTCTCCCACAGGGGGCAGTTGACCAAAGTCGCCAATGAGCAGGACAGACAGACCGGCAAAGGGCAAGTACGCTGTCGACGGAAAGATTTGACCAAGAGCAAGGTTGATTCTCCCCAAGGCCGCCCTTCCAACCATGCTTTTCTCATCAATGATGAGGTATCGTGTCCCATGCCACTCTTCCTGGAGGCTGGCAAGCTTTCCCTCTCCAAGCTTGTCATGACTTTCCTCTATTGAGCCTCCAAGACCAAGGGCAGCATGGTATGTTGAACCAGCAATGTTGAATGCCGCCACACCCGTGGGGGCAAGCCGGCGGACAATGGGATTTGTGCTGAAGTCGAGATTGTTGTGCTGCCCAGATTGGAGCCCTTGAAGAGCTTGGGATATGGCGTCAATGAGGAAGGATTTGCCTGTTCCTGCTGTCCCATCGATGTTGAGGAGTATTTGAGGGACTGACTCTCCAGAGAGCAGACGGTTGGCATGGCGCAAGACCTTGTCAAAGATGAGGCGCTGTGTGGTGTTGAGTAGTTGGGGATCGACAGTGTTGCGAGCTACAGAAGGCTGAGACTGCTTGGTCAGCTCACAGTATGCAGTGGATTGTAGGCCACTGCTCACCTTCTTGCGTTCGGTTTCTAAGTAGCTTGCCCTCTCTCCTATACCATCTGATCCCCACTCCCTCCCCACTGCTTCCCAATCGTGGGAAGTATCAATATCACGTGCTCCAAGCAGTGGCCCATTCCACCCATCTTCATCAAACTGAGGGCCCATTCCAGCCAGAACTTGCCAGTCATCAAGCTCGTGGTCATTGACTTCTTCACCCTCAGAAAACTCTGAGTCACTGTCGTTTTCATTGTCACCCTGTTGTTGACGGATGGGTCGCTTGGGCAATGTGTCTTGGTGCCCCTCTGGGTGGTCCTCAGTACAGCGAGAAAAAGCTTCTGTCCAGGATTCGTCATCAAGCTTGAGCTCTGAAGGGTGTCGATGAGGATGGTGGAGTAGTAACTTTGCCCGGCACCAGTTTTGGTGATCCTCAGACTGAGGGTCTGATGGATAATACAGCGGCCAGAGAATGATGATCTTTGGGTGCTTCCTTCGAGTGGCGTTGCGACCTTGTTTCCGGTAGAATTGAAACCATTCGTACAGGCTGATGCCCTCATGCTCTGGCTGGCGTGCCAAGTAGGCATCGTGCCAGTCTTGCTCCTCCACACCTTGGTCCAGTCCCTCATCTTCCTGCCTCTGCCTCAGGCGTCTCTGTCTCTTTTCCAGTATGCAGAGTGTGCCAAACTCTCGTGATGCAGACATCATATGTCGACCAAAGAGCTGATGACAGACTTCCTGAGCACTGTAATCCCTCTCGGTGACAATGCGGCTGAGCATCTTCTGGAAGACAATTCGTGAAGATGTTTCTTGCTCCAGGCGGGTTGAGATAGCCTGCATTATCTCGCCAAAGTTGTTGGATGGTTTTTCGCATTTTGAAGCATACTTGGAGATGTAGGAGGCAACTGCACGGGGATCTGTGCATGGACTGATGTCGGAGTTGGCTCGCCATCCCAGTGCAGTGACTGCATTGTAACTGTTGAGGTGGGTGTCGTTGCGTGGTGTGATGAGTTGCTTGTTTCTGTTGGGATTGACAACCAGTCGGAGTTCTGTCTCCAGCTCCTTGGGGAACTTGAAGCGACAGACAAGCGGACTGTTGGGAGGAGATCCTTTTGGGCGGCGAAGACAATAGGCAGTGCACCTCGTGTGCCTCTGGACACGGTTGAGCATCTGTGCCAGATCTTTGAAGCGAAAGATGATTTCGTCGCTACTGTGGGCAGAGGGGTGCTTTGGATGAGGCGGAATGTCCTCTCCAGGATTGATGGTTGACACTCTGGTGGACCAGAAGTCAAGGAATTCCTGGACACTGTCCGGATTGTTGATATCAAGGGTGTCTGGGGATGGCGCCCCCTTGAGCCAAACCAGTCCATGGACATGGCTGGAGCCTCGATTTTGCCATTCAAAGCGATACCACCAGTCCTCTATTCCAAGCAGGGGTTTGAGGACCTTGGCCAAGAACAGCTCAAATCTTCGATAGAACCAGCAAGCTGCAATTGCTGGGTTCTCATTGACGTTCTTGGCATTGATGCGTTGTCGATCAGGTTCGCTCATAGTTGGTAGCGCTTGGTCCGGCATGTGGACGTGGAGATCTGGCCACTGAAGATCCGCAGCTGAGAATGTGATGAAAGCATGTGGAGTGCCCAGTTGACGGATCATTGCAGCAAGATTGCGACTCTGCTGTGCCCAGTAGGGTGGTGTTCCGGTTAAGGTGGCTGCTGATCGTCGCACTCGAGATGCCAGCTGCTTGGCTGGGTCGGACACCATGGCAGCAATGTCTGCAGCAGAGAGGGCTCGGTCCTCTTCATTCCGGCTGACATAGAAGCAGGAGAGCCGTTTTGCTCGCCACCTCATGATGCAGTTGAAGGCATAATAGCTGACTGTCAGCTTGGCTTAATGCTGAGAGATGCACTCACCGGAATCGAGGGTGTTTTGCAAACCTTCCATCCTGATAGTAGAGCAGGTGACGGAAGTAGTCTGAATCACGTATTGTGGTAGGCCGTTGTTGATGCAGATCCCCCTGGCCGGTGGGGAAGAGGAAGGGGAAGGCCTTGGTGAGGAATGGGTTGCTGATGTCGTGCTCATTGATTGGAGTGGAATGCAGCACAGGTCCAGTGAGGAGCAGGGGTGCTGGTGGTCCTCCATCCACCACCTGTTCCAGTGCTTCCCGGATCTCCTCCACAATATTGTTGCCTTCTCCAAGGTTTGGTATAGCCAGCTCTGGCAAGCTTGTCTCCTCTGCTGACTCCTGCTCAACTGGCCCAGTGTCAGGCTCAGGTGCGCTGTACTGCACCTCCTCCAAGTTGACAGACCGCAGCTGATGGAAGACAGAACCGTTTTCAGGAAGGGAATTGATTGCTTCCCAGTTGATCTCGACATTCTGAAAGGCTGGATGGAAGTGTTGTAGTGCTTGCAGGTTTGCGAGAATGCGTGACCGCTGGACTTGGAACTCTGGTCGGCGTGCAAAATCCTCTGAGGGATTGGCAGCGTTGGCGGGGGCTTGGGCATTTGTCGGCTTGATGATGAGAACATCAAGGTCGGTGACGGTGAGGGGAAGTCGAGAGAGGAATCTGCCACTGTCATGGGCATAGAGACAGGTGTGGCCTCCGTATTTGGTTTGTCCACCACCAACGCGCCATGTTTGAAGCAGCACATGGTAGGGAGAGAGGAGCATCTCTTCCACCTGTGAGGGCAAGTCAGGGACTGCTCTGCCAGCTGCACGGCACAGTTCCTGCAGAGAAGGACCTGTGAAGTCAGTCATGAGAAGCACATACAATCCTGGACACTGACCTGGATCCATACAGTTGGCAGATGTCCATTTCTCCCCATCAATTTGACAACGTGAACATTTACCCTGTTGGACCTTGAGTCCAAACCATTTCTCATTGCAGTTCTCGCAAGTCTCCATCGTCTCAGCTGCCATTGCTGAGTGGAAGTCCCCAATACACCCAATGGCAGCTTCAGAGAGGCAGATGTCGTCAAGATCGTTGGGTGTTGCAGGAATGGGCAGGAAGGCATTGCCCAGCATGTCGACTGAGAGGGATGACTGAGTTGACTGTTGTCGACGATGATAGGCTGCTCTGGAGGATTCGCGACAGGTGCTGCAAGTCTTGAAGCGGCGAGAGGCTGTCCCTGCTTGGAGAAACTCGGAATGTTCTTTCCAGGTCTTGCACTTGAAGCAGCGTGACTGTCCAGCATGGCGATCCAGGCGTGGTGGTGGGGCTGGTGGCTGTTCTGTGACTCGGTGTGCAGCACCTTGAGGCGGGCTGGGCGGAGTGGCGTAGGGCAGTTGAGGTGCACGTCTGGTTCGTGTGGGGCGGCCAAGCTCTACAGGATGTAGATCCTGGTTGCGACGTGGTGTTGGTGAGGTGACCTCATGGCGCGGGCGTGGAAGACCTCTCTGTGTACCAGGCGTAGGCTGAGAGCCTGGGGTGACTGGTGGCAATGGCCGGGTTGTGCGAGTGGGTGTGCCTGGCGCTGATTGGGAGTGATGCTGCTCCAAGCAAGATTGGCATGTGTTGCGTGGGCGACCTCGATTGTCTCGAAATCGAGGAGTGGCAAAGGTGAAGCCACATTTGATGCACTCAGCATGACCATGCCGTGACCGGGGTGTTGCAAGTGGGACTGGCGGTTGTTTGCGACAGAAGGAGCATGTTTTGAAGAAGTCGCTGCTGCCCCGCCCTGAAGAAGCCTTCCGAAAGTGATCACCATTGAGAGTTGTGTGCTGACCCAAACAGCGTTGGCCTCGAGAGCAGTGCATTGCTGCAATATCTGGGACTTTCTGCATCAGTATGTGCATGCATCGCTTGAAGGCAAAGCTCACATTGATGTTATGGACAAGCCAACACTTGATCATGCATCAACTTGCAAGAAGTTCAGCTGTACTCATCAGCCCATGCATGCATGACAGAAGAATGGGCGACTTACAGTGGGTCCAAAGTTAGGCATGCAATAGGAAGTGAGAAGATTAGGTGTGCAAGGCAAGCCAGGCAGCCTGAAATCTCTAAGTGCTCCGGAATTTCTTTATTTGATCCCCCCACATAAACAGTCAAACTGCCAGGGCTTCGCCAGATTTGAGTAGAGAGGGGGATGAGGATGAAAATTCAAAGTCCCCTCCACCCTTATACCCAGCCTGCCGGAAAATTTTTATTTGGCCCCCCCACTTACCGTTTTCGTTCCAGGGACACCCGCAGAATTCAGCACCGTAAGAGCTACGCTGATTAGGATTGTGCTGATGAAATCAGAATGGCCGGAATTTTCTTATTTAATTCCCCCATTTACCGTTTTCGTTCCAGGGACACCCGCAGAAATTCGCCCCGTAAGAGCTACGCTGAAAAGAGGGCAAGGGCCAGGTCCAGCGAAGTGAATCGTCATTTAGCTCTTCTCTTCCCCTCTCGCTGGCGTCTGGGAGGAAGAAGGCGGTCAGGGGGGCGTCGGTCGCAGCATGACGTTCACCTTGTCTTGTTGAGAGGAGAGAAGCCTGGCCCAGCGCTCCAAGGTTGATCGCCGTTTACGTACGCCGGCCAGTCGCCGTTGACAGCCTGGACCAGCCAGAGAGAGCAGCAAAGAGAATAGGTCGTGTGGAATTCGTCGACCAGTTGTAGCTTTGTCAAAGACCATTTCATTCCAGACAGCATCGTCTGGCAGCATAGCATCGCATAGCACGACCATACCCCTCCGAGCGGCGTTCCCGCTGCGCAGCCCACCTATCCGCTGCAATTGTTGACGCCCATTTGCCCCCGAGGTGCCGACGTCATATCCCCTCCTCCGGACGCGGCGTCGCTGTCTCCGACCTCGCCGACGACAAAAAAGACGGCCACGGCCTCCAACAACGGGCGCGGCGCGGGACGTCGAGCGGCGTCACCGTCACCACTACCCCTCGGAAGACCACTCCCAACCCACAGCACTCTCGCGACTGCGTCCCTTTCCAAAAGCGAGATGATATAGGACACATATACACGCATGTCCTCTTGACTCTCGCTCACTGAAACCCACTGCACCTTCGCTTCGCCTCGCCTCGACGCATTCCGACCATGGCTGCAGCTTCAGCTGTTCCGGCGGGTCCGAGTCGACCCACTCGCTCTGCTCAAGCGGTGCCCGCTTCGCCCCCTCCCCCGGCGTCGCTGCGAGACTATCACGCCTCCCTCTCGCAACACCTCGCCTCCCTGCTCGACGCCATCCCCAATCCCCAAGCTCTGGCCAAGGGCTGTCCACCCCTCTCCACTCCCGCTCTGAAAACCCGCTTCTCCCACCTGTCCACAGCGACCAACTCGACACCGAGCTCGGAGGGCAAATCCGAACCTACCGCTTCGACCCTCTCGCACAGTCTGAGCCGGGATAAGGACGAGTCGACCGCTGCGACCTCCCCACTTGTCACTTTGCCTGAGCTCGACTCCGAGGCCGAGCTCAAGCCTGGTGTTGATGCCGAGACCGCCGTGAACACCGACTTTGGCCCCGCTGTCGACGATGAGCAGAGGGATCTGACCGCGAGGCCGGGTCTGGTCAGCCGGCTATCCCAGATCCTCTCCGCAGCTCCGCCAGCTCAGCAACCAACTGCCCCAGTTGATCCTGCTCAAGAGTACCGCTTGAGAGAGGAGGAACATCGACGAGCATGGGAGACGGATGGCAAGCGAGTCTACAAGGTCGTCCCGCCCGCCTTCAACTTGCAGCTCTCCGACAAAAAGTCGCGTAGGGGTTCAAACGAGTCTTCCACCCGGACAGACCATGGCGCCTCTGCTTCTCTTCTCCCTATGGAAGGACTACCAATTCCAGATCTCGAAGCTGGTCTCAGGGCAGTCAATATGGTGAGGCAAGAGTCCGAAGCTCCCTCTGGAGCCACCATGGATTTTTCCAGCTTGCGCTCACCATCACCCGCTCCACGATCGGTGACGAGCTCCGCGGCGCCCATGAGATCTTCGGAGGAGGGCGACGACGAGACTTATGACCGCCGACGAGAGGAGAGGCTGAGGAGGAAAGAGGCGGCTCTAAGGAGGCGAGTGTCTAGCTGGTGGGACGGAGTGTCGTGGGAGGGCGAGCAGCCGTTCGGCTCGGTTCAGGTGAGCTCTACGCCAGCTACATGTCGCCTCGCAGCAGCTGACAGGCAGCCCTTTCCTATCATTCCCCCTCACATCGAGTCTCCGTCTCTCCTCGCCGCGACGCTTCGCAGCTCGTTGGACACATCCCTCTTCGCCATGCAGCAGTCGGACGTGTATCTCCCCCTCAACCCAGATCGGACATTGCGCCACCGCTTGTCCCAGAACCTCGACCAGGTCAGGGGACTCGCCTCCAGTCCCACTCCGCCAACGGCCACGCTTGAGGCTTTGGGAGTTTCATTGCCGACGAAAAGCGGTCTCCACTCTCGAGAACTCAAGCTGGGTCGAGGAGCCAAGTTGCGACCACTCGGCGCCGACGATTCTCCTGCTCTCGGGGCATCCGCCAATACCTTCACACTCAAGCCCCGGTCATCGATGGAGGTCCTTGGTTCATCAAACAATGGCAGAAGCTCGGCGGCCTTTCTGCCTTGGTGATTTGCCGGATGAATCCATCCACTCCATCAATCAACACTTGACACCCAGTATCCCTGTAATCAGGCCGCCTCATCATTCATTGGGCGTCCATGTTCGCGCGTTGACTACGTCTCGCGCTGTTGTACCTCATGTCGTAACATTAGCATCGCATGGTCATGCATTGTCACGCGACACTCTGTCGTCACTCCTACGTGTCTCGTGGCCTCGAATCCGTATGATGGGCAGTCTCAGATAGCCCTGTGATCATTGCTTGACGGCTGCTGCTCATCAGATTGATCAGATTGGTGTGCGCCTCAACCCCATTCGTCATTCGCTTGCACGATAGCGTTATCACCTGGATTGGACATTGTTGAATCGTACATATACCTCTTCACCATGCCTGTTCATCGCCCACTCCGCTATCACAACGCTGCAACGACGGCGAGACATTTGTCCGTTTCGTCATTTGGCAGCAGTAGGCCGATTTCAGGCACGGTGGGTTTTGTTTGACGGCCAGGCCCGATTTTTGAAGCGAGTCGGGATCATCCATTGGTAAGCATATCCCGGTCCCATCTCCACCTTTCCTTGGCATTGACCTCTCGAGACATCTCCACCACATCCACCGGTCGCTTTGGCAACACAACGCCCGTCCTGCGAGGTGGCTCTGAGGACCTGGGAGGACTGGCGGAGGTCGGCGGCGCTCACTCCGAATCTTCCGGGAAATCGGGTTTACTGTCTTCCTCCAATCCCCTCTCCGTCATCTGGCGTGACCTCCCTGCTTCGACTGGATCGCTGCTCCCTTTTGCTTCTTCCTCGAATCTGCCAGGAGCCAAGAGGAGAAGAAGAGGAAGACGATAGCCCGTCATGGGTCTGCTCGCTCTCGGCACGCCCCTCGACTGGCCGGAGACGAAACCCCTTGCAGACCATATTCGCTATCATGGCATCACGCAGTTTCTCAACATTTGGAACCAGTGGAAGGATCAGAGTGGGAAGGGGCTCCTGTGGGGCGACGAGGTGGGTCCTCCTCTACCGGGAGCGAGGGGGACTTACGCCGATGATAGATAGAGTACATGGTCGTCTCTTTCGATGACAAGGAGAAGAAGGCGTTGCTATCCTTGAGACAGAGCGAGATCCTTCAGAAGCTGCAGAGCGTCACGCTGGACCCGGCGCTGGAGAAGTACAAGCCGAAGAAATGGTAAGCATCTGCTGGCAGAGCTGCCAGCGACAGAGCCGCAGACGCTGATTGAAGCGCCGCGATCCCGACCTTCCACCCCGAGTACGGCCGATACATGCTCGAGTCCACCCCGGGCGCACCCTTCTCCGGCAACGTCAAAGATCTCATCGCGGTCGAGTGCGACATGCGCTTCCGCCGGCAGATCATTCGCTCTTTCCTCCTGCCGCATGAACTGCCCATCACCCTCACCTCCTGGCCGAGATTGGGGGTTTCCGGCGCCAACTTTACGGAACCCCCGACTACGCCCGATCCAGAGCATAGCAGTAGCAAAAGCGACTATGTCGGACAGCTATTGACGAACCCTCATGCCCGCTTCCCGTGAGTCTCTTTCTCGCCTCCTGAGCGTTAAAGCGCATGGCTGATTGACAGCACCCTCACGGCCAATATCCGCCAGCGGCGAGGATCGAAGGTCGATATTCGCCTACCTCTGTACATCGACCGGAACACCGTCATCCCTGATGGATTCCATGCCGAGCTTTCGGAGGGGCGTCGGCGTGAGCTTGACGGACACTCTTCGTGCCTTTCTTGCTGATCAACTCAGAGCAAGCCAAACCGGAAGGAGATACCCCGTATATTCACATGGACGCAATGTGCTTCGGCATGGGCTGCTGCTGCCTGCAAATCACTTTCCAGGCGTGGAATGTCGAAGAGGCCAGACGGGTGTACGACGCACTTGTACCGGTGGCTCCGATCATGTTAGCCTTGACTGCTGCAAGCCCGGCATATAGAGGTTGGCTGGCGGATGTGGACGCCCGGTGGAATGTCATTGCGGCCAGCGTGGATGACCGGACGGAGGAGGAGCGGGGCCTGAAGGTGGGTCGAACTTTGCAGCAGATTCGTGCTCGCGCTGACCGGTAGCCATTGAAGGACAACAGATGGAGAATACCTAAATCTCGGTACGATTCGGTTTCACTGTACCTTTCCAATGATCCCCGGAACAAGCCAGAGTACCAGGATGTCGATGTGCCTATGAACCCGGAAGTGCGGCAGCGTTTGCTGGAGAACGGTCAGTCTCGCAGCCAGGAGTCGATGTGTAGAGCTGAGTAACAGGCGTTGACGAACACCTTGCCTCGCATATAGCCCACCTCTTCATCCGAGATCCTCTCGTACAATTCTCAGAAACCATCGATCAGGATGACTCGGCATCGATGGACCACTTTGAGAACATTCAGTCGACAAATTGGCAGACCATCCGCTTCAAGCCTCCACCGGTCAACTCGCCCATTGGGTGGCGGGTCGAGTTCCGAAGCACGGAGGTACAGATGACGGACTTTGAGAATGCGGCCTTCAGTGTCTTCATTGTTCTCCTCACCAGGGCTATCATCAGTTTTGACCTCAATTTCTACATGCCGATCTCAAAAGTGGGTACCGACCGGGTCAAACAGCTCGAGCTGACATGCTAGGTCGATGAGAACATGCAGAAGGCCCAAGAACGGGATGGTGCACGACGCAACGAGTTCTTCTTCCGCAAAAACGTCTTTCCTCTCGACCGGCCCCACTCGAATTACAACATGACCTCACGACCCCAATCGCCGCCCGGTCGCCCCCTGTCCCACCGATCGAGCCAATCAAACTTTGCGTCCTCGTCTCGTCGCCCGTCCTTCGGTGACCGATCCCCAGTAACGCCTGTGTCTACGAACGGACATTCGCATGCTCGCGACCGCTCTTGTGCCTCGACTCGCTGCCCTTCGCCTCAGGAGGAAGAGGAGGCATACACGGATGAATGCGTGGCGATGACAATCGACGAGGTCATCAACGGAAAAGGAGAGGGCTTCCCTGGCCTGATGGGTGTGGTGAACGCCTATCTGAACTCGCTGAATGTGGATGTGGGAACCAAGTGCGAGCTTCGGCGCTATCTCGACATCATCAAGATGCGCGCCAAGGGTAAGTCTGAGCACAGGGTCTTGAACGAGGCCAGAACTGACGAACAGGGGAGCTTGTCACTCCCGCTGCGTGGATGCGGAACTTCATCGTGTCACACCCGGCATACAAGCACGACTCGGTCGTCTCGGAGGAAATCAATTACGATCTTGCGAAAGCCGTTGACGAAGTGTGAGTGGTCATCGCTCGAATGCCGCATGCCGTCCGACTGACGTGTCAGTGAGAGGGGTGTTCGACCTGCGCCCGAACTGCTTGGGAAAGATTATGTGGGCTCGGGACCGACGGGCTGCCTGTAGTATCTGTCTTTTTCGCTGTACCGATTACGAAGCATAGTGTTAACGAGGGATACATACATCTAGAGTATGGATATGTGGATAGTATATGGACAGGGCTGAAGTATACAGTGAGCATGGATTGTGGCAAGGTCATCATCCCGAGGAGCCTTGATCACCGGACTTGGCCTTATCCATGTGGGACTCGAAGGGCTCGAAGGGCTTTCGCCATTCAGCCGGGGGCTTTGGCCATTCAGCCGGGGGCTTTGGCCATTCAGTCGGCCAAAGCGAAGGATCTGGTACGATATCAAGCAACTCGGGAAATCGCCAGTCCCATTCGGATCCTCGAACAAGAGCTGCGTGCTGCTATGGATATACTCTTGGAGTTTGAGGCTACTCTCAGCGAGGGGCTTGTTTGGCTTCAATACCAGCAATGCGGTCTCACCCAGCTGATATAGCCTACGGCGCTCCGCTGTCTGCACCGCCGAGGCTTCCCTGACAGAGACGCACTTCTCATAGTAGGCTGAGGCAAGATTCCAGTCCTCACGATAAGTGGGGGATGGCTCTCCGCTGTCGTTCCAGTCGCCGCAGTGGTACCACTCGGACGCAAATTGCTTGTCGAGCTCGGTGAGCTTGGCCCGGAGCGCTGGATTACTCCGACTGCTCTGCATGCGCGTCCGCTGTAAGATCAAACCGAAGAATGGATTCAACTGAGTCACTAGCGCCTTAAATGTGGCCTCTCCCGTGAGAGGGGGATCGAAACACTCTGAGACATAGTCATCGTCGTCAGTGTCAGACGCTTGCGCTCCCCCGCGTTGCTTGGAATCGTTATCGGCTTGCTGTTCCTTGGAAGTGTTCATGTTGAGATGCGGTGGCGTTTATGAATTGGCAGGAGATAGATGGGGAGGACGCTGCCGACAATCACAGAAGAGCACCGCGTCTTCGCAGGGGAGAAGCTTCGATTCGGGGACCGGGATGAAAGGGTAGCGATCGTGCGCCTCGTCCTTTGGACCATGACCTTCGTGCTTACGCAGTAAAGTATCGTCACGTCCCCAATATCGAATGTCTCTTTCAGCTTGATAGATCTCTCACACATGAGACATCTGAGAATCACCGGATGGAACAAGGTATATCGATGAGTAAGGCAAAGTACGAAAAATATATCTGTACATGGTATGAGAATATGGGAGAGTGTCCTCGAAAGTCGTCACCCGTTCAGCGGCTCGCCGAGCTATCAGGTGTGCTGCTCGTCTGGCCAGACCTGGCGCGCTTGCTGGACGACGAAGCAGGTGAAAGGCCTCCTTCCTGATCACCCTGGGCGGAACGTTTTAGCTCCCGCCATCTGTTGATGTACTTATTGGTGGAGGAGGAGCCGCTCGGCTGTTCGTTCGAGTCTGTGGGCGGGGCGGCCACTGTCACAGGCCCTTGAGGCATCGTGTCGTGATCTTCGGGACCACAGCCATCCGTGCTCGACAAGCAGCTCGCTGCAGTGGGAGCTGGAAGGCCATCAGCAGCTGGGACACAAACAGACTGGGCATCGAGCCGCTCAGCAAGTTTGGCAGTGGCTTCAGGGTGGTTGTGTTTGAGGATCTCTAAAAGCTCCCCTATAGTTTCGATGAGTGCGGGACTGACATCAGCGTCCGACTGGCCTTCAAGTGGCCGGGTTCATGGAACGCATACGTACAAATCCCTCTCCTGATTTACGACGGGCATTCCCAAGAGCAGTAGGCCTGTTTCAGCCTTTCGGTGCAGTAGGCAGTGTATACGTGATTGAGATAGTCCGTGCCTTTTGATTACGCTCCAACATTTAGTGTAAGAAGTGCGAATTTACCCCAGATTTGCAGCATAACGCGCGCTTCGTGGCTCATCCTCAGACTGCAGTTTCCTCCATCGAGTTTCAAACGCCTGTCTCTTCTTATTTGCCCCGCTCCAGGAATTAAGCGAGCGCAAAGCCGTGTTTCTCTCAGACTTATCCTCGATGGTGATCTTAAGGCTGTGGCGAAAATAATCGCAGGTCTTGGTCAGATACTCGCCGAAGATATGCAGAATGTCTTCCCTTGAGATCGTCTCCGCCTCTGACTGGTGAGGCTCGGCACCATCGACCTCTGGCTCTGCAGATGTGGCCGCCTCTGAATCGGCATCGCTCATGTTGCGGGTGGCAAAATAGTTTAATGACAAATGGGACGCTGCGGGCGACCCCTGTATATGAGTCTGGCAGTACAGAAGCTGACTCATTTCAATTCGAGTTATCGAGGGTGACCTCAACGGAGTTGAGTGTAAGGAAGTGGACAAACAGTGTCAGGCATGGCCTTCGCTGCAAGGAGGTGGCACTGTGTCTAGGACTCTCAAGCTAAAAACTGTCATCGAGCTTGAGGAGCGGGTCGTCCAAGGGTGGAGCCATGCATCCTGCCCTCTCTGCAGTTGTGTATGTATATGCATCATTGCTTTGGCGGTCTAGGCGGTCTATGCATGACTGCTCTCACCGCAGACTGCCCAGAGAGGCAACTCTAACCATATGAGGATTCCTCGGACCCTATCATTCAACAGTCCTTGGGACCGTGCTGTACGCCATGAAGCGGTGCCTCTGAAGTGGCGACTGACCTCTTCCAGCTCGACACAGTCTTGGCGCGCAAGATATCTGAGAATGGCCTTATCGGACAAAGTATACCGATGAGTCATGCAAAATACGAAACAAATACTGTATATGGATGACATGTATAGTCAATGCGTACTGTATAACTGTATATGGGGGAATTTCCCTCAAGAGCTGTCAGCACTCCAGCTGCCTCTAGAATCCTCAGACTCGCTCGTTATGCCTCCAGACGGCTCACTAGACTCAGACTTGGAGCGCTTTCTTCCTGATCCCCCGGAAGGTGAAAGCCTTTCTTGCTCGTCCTCCTCGTCGGACGTGCGTTTGAGCTTGCGCCCTCGCCCTTTGCCTCCACGCCTCTGAGACAAAAGAGAGGTCACACTTTGCTCTGCATCTGCTGGCAGCAGCTCCGGACCCACTGGAGGCCCGTAAACTGTGACATGCAACTCAGGTACCGTGGTGCCCCTTGATTCGTCATTTTGGGTGCCACTGTGGTCCGTATTCGGTTGGCTGCTCATTGCGAGTGGTGCCGAGTCCTGATCGACAGCTGAGACAGCAAGAGCCCGCCGCGTTTTGTGCATCTTGGCAAGTTCCGCAGTGGCTTCAGGATGCTTGAGTGTAAGGAAGGCTGTCAACACCTGCGCAGTTTTAATAATCGAGGGACTATCATCAGCCCCGCTCACTAGCAGTCGAGCCACAGGCGGGCGGCGTGCCGACGTACAATTTCGCCTCCTGTTCGGTAAGGGAATGACCCAGGGTGTCTAGGCCTTGTGCAGCCGTGTCGTTCAGTATCGCAAGTGCAGGTGTATGATGAAGCTCGTATTTCGTGACAAGGCCCCAGTTTTTATTGTAGCACCGGCGAATCTGCGCCAGAGCTCGACTGTACTCTGGTCTTGAAGACCTATCCCCCGTCTGCAGCTTTCTCCATCGATTCCAAAATTGTTCGTTCGACCCATAAGCCTCCATCAAGCGCAAAGCTGACTTCCTTTTTGATTCCTCCTCGATGTTAAGCTTAAGAGTTTCCCTCATATATATGTGGGTCTTAGACAAGAATGTGCCAAGCGATTCCAGAATGAATTCCTTTGACATCGTGACCGATTGCGGAGGGTCGGAGACACCCACAGCTTGCTCTGGAGCTGTGATGTTCTCGGAATCGGCATCACTCATATTGGGGACGGTTGTGTAGTGCATTCGCAAATGGGAAGCTGGGGAACGGCGAGTTGCTCTTGTACAAGTCTCGAGTACAGAAGCTGACAGTTTCAGCACGATTCTCGGGGAGACCATCAATGGAGCTGGGTGAATGGGTATGCGCAAACACTGTCAGGCATGGCCTTCCTGGAGTTGCGGAGGTAGCAATGGCTCTGCGACTTGTGAAGCTTCAGAGCAAGGTCTGCAGGGGCCCTCAGGAAAGTCATCGAGGGACTTGCTCGGGGCACCACGACATCTTTTGACAGGCTCGGGAAGTGTCAGGCCATCTCGCTTCTCTTCCATAGCAGAATCGACTTTGAGGAAGCTCGTGGTCTTGATAGCGGCGGGCTTATTGTCATCTGACGACGTTGACGATGCGCACCTCAAACGCTCGATGACCGAGCGAGACCATAACCCTGAGATAGAAGTCGCACTAGCGTTTCATGGGCGATGCGCTCATAAGGTCCTGAAACGGCAGTGGAGCGTGCGCATGACGGGGAGAGGAAGCGGCCGTCGCTTGAATCAACGGACTTGTCACACATCTTGGGAAGCTGCATGCAGGTTTGTACATACTCTTATGGAAACCAAAGGGTCTATCCATTGCTGCCCAAGCCTACTGCTGACACACACTCGACTCAAAGATGCAGTTCGCCCCTCAGTCTAAGTGGCGCACTTTCAGTCATTTGTCCGCTGGGTGAGTCAATGCATCCGATTCATGACTGCTCGGCTGGTGCGCATCTCTGGGAACTTCCCTGTCGTCGCTTGTAGCGAGCGCCGTTGATGAGTGCGTGCGGGGACGACGATGGCCGCGTCGATCTTGGATGCGTTGAAGAGACCGGCGAATAAGGAGGGACCACGGGAAAAGGGGATGGGACGATGACCATGGCGAGCTTTCGGCCCTTTATGGACGGTTTCTCGCCGCCCTTTGGTCAGTGCGTTGACGATGCGCTTTGTCTTGTCGCCTCCGGCTGCCTCGGGGGGGCAGGCACCGTAGATCCATAGGCAAGGGAGTGTTACCCCATACACGGCAAGAAATTAGGGCAGGACCGGGTTGCATCCGTTTGACAGGGGAATCGGGACGACATTCAAAGGCAAGGCGAGAGAGAGTATGCATTCATGCCAGTGTACAGAGAGCGTGGCCAACTCAGCAAACCCAAGACTGAAAGATCAGATCTCAGCTTCGGCAGGGTCATTGGGGGAGTTGTCTGGCCTGTCTGCAAGTACTATCCGTCACTTAGCGGTGGTGCCGGCAGACTGGTCCGACATTTGTTCCTCAGAAGCTGTCCGCTCGGAGGAAGACTTCGGGCGTTTGGAGGAAGAAGCCGTGCATTTGGACGGGGAAACCGACCGCTTGTGCTTGGGTTGCGACGAACTCGATGTCTTCGACGGCTCGGATTTAACGACGGCGGCAACGAAGGATGAGACCTGCTGTTCCTCCACCGGATCTTTTGCAACGACTACGTTGTCGCAAGTAGACACTTTGGAGACTGAGAAGGCCTCGAACTTTGACCTAGAGAGGCAAGCCCACGAATCTGCTGGCGGTATGAAGGCGATAGGCTCGTCCAGCGTCTTCTGGAGTAGTTTAGCGGAGTCGTCTTCTTGCGATCCCAGACATCTTGTGATGGCGCAAAGCCGCTGCTTCAGATCCACACTAATGTCAGCCACGCCGGTCGGCTGGCATTGTGCGAGCTCAGTCACTTACAATCTCGTCGCTGTGTCCATGTCTGGAGAGTCCAGACTCTGGATCCCTAACCTTGTCATCCAATCTAGTTTCGTCGCTTGAGGCGTCTGCCAGATCCCGCTCTCTGACAGCTTGCCATTGCATCTGGTGAAGTTGGTCCGTAGCATACGGAGGGCCTTGTCATACTCCGGAGATCTCCATACTGACGATTCTCTGTGCTTTTGCAAGGTTACCAGTTGACCGGATATCTTACCCAAGAATGCAGAAATCTGTGCGTCCGATTCCGCCTTGTGGTTCGTGGCGCGTTCTCTCAAGTACCCAAAGACAGCCGGGAGGTATGTGCTTAGTTCTTCTATCATACTCCTATCGGTTGTCGGGTTGACAGACACCTCCGCGTCGAACCCTTGCTGTGAGGCTTCAAGACTGCTCATGGCGATCAGGGATGTGATAAGATCAAGTGACGGGTGAATGCGCGGCAGTGAGTTCTTGCCAGCATTTGCTTTCCACTTTATACGCCATCGCCGCACTGAGCGGGCAAGAAGGATATCAGTAAAGGGAAGGGAAACGCGAATTTGGAATGCGCCTTCTCATCTATACTCGCCCATGTCGGTAGGCCTACCGCGGCTGCTCCACCTCAGACAGGCAAGAAACGCCCAAAGGAGAGCATGGCTTGGACGTGGTGGGGCATTGGGCTTCCTCGACTCGAGCTAGAACTTTCTCAGCGACGTCACTGCGTGCGTCAGTCGCTTAGCCTCGGATCGTGCGAGAAAGGCGACTTTGCCACACAAGTCATCTGTGGGGCCCTCCTGTTAGCCACGGAGAGAAGTCGATATTCTTACCCAACATGTAGTGAAGGCGAAGCCCCATGATCATTCCTCCCGAGTCACTGAGAAGGCGATAAGCAGAGGCCTGAGGGAAGCCTTGCTCCTGCAGAGTTTGCCTATCATCAAGTTGATCCTTACTGATGTGAGCCGCGATGAAGAGTTGGGGCGGCGCTTCGCTTTTGTAACTTGCACGTGGTTGTAACGAGAAGGATCGGCTTCAGCGTGGAGTAAATCAATAAGAGCGGCGGAGCATCCCGCATCAGTCACCTAGATTGTGCACCCTGCGAACACTCTAGCTTTCCGCTGCCTGTGTAGCCTAGCTTAGACGTCAAAGCAGTCAGATAAGCCATCAATACCGCATGTCTCCTACAGTCGTACAAGTCGTCCGTCATAAGTATCTAGCGAGGACGTGGGCGCCGTAGTCCTCAATGCGTGCTCGCGTCAAAGACAGTCTGGTTCCCTTGCCCAGGTCCAGGGTATGTTGCCCCTCCAACGGTCTGTCCAGCCCCAGGGAAAGCGGACTGTACGGGCTGTTGAGCCCCAGTCGCTGTTGGTACGTAGGCCTCGGCCGGCAGACCAGACTCGTCCAGACCCTCGGCGGCTGTATTCAGCTCACAGACATCGGCTCATCACATGCAGAACCCACCTTCTATCACATCGTACATCGGACTGGCGATCTCGGGCGCCGGGACTCGTCCACTAGGCTATTAGCTAGGTCCAGTAGGCGAGAGTGCACTCACGTGAGGATATCGGTGGCGGAGATGGTGCTGCCATAGAACGCCCTGTTGGCGTCCTTCCTCTCTACCAGAATCGTGCCGTCCAAACTGAGACCCGCAAAGAGACCTGCATGTCAGCTCATGGAAGGACGTCTACCAACGCTAAGCTGACCTTTCGATCTCGAATAGCTGAACATGGGAGCCGGGTTGGCCAGGGATGCAGAAATTTGTCCCCCGGTGCCGATAGGCCCGGCAGCCGCCGAGATACCGCCGCCAACAGTGACATTGCCGCCTCGTGAGAACGCCTTGACTGCCTCGTCCGAGTTGAGCACAATGACGACTTCGGTCAAGTCTGCATGTCAGCTCTCGGATCCACTCAACCAGTACAGGAGCTTGCCTGCTCCGATCTGCAAACCCCATCCGACACCGGCTGTGGCGATACAGCTCGGCGCGCTCCAGCTTCCATCGGGCAGACGGGCGATGACTAGACCCGAGCCAGCTTTGCCGGAGAAGACAAAGCCAGCTTTGAGGATGGTGAAAACGGCCAGACCCTTTGCCCGCTGTATGACTGCTTTGGGGATGGAGTTGAGTGCTGATTGTGGGTGGCCAGGGTCGGCTGGAATGGATTAATACACCTCCAATCACACCGGACAAAGGGGACGGACCGAGGAACGACTGCAGTATCTTGGCTGCCTTTTGGGACTCGCCGGGCAGCGAGAAACCCTGCATGAGCGTCGAGCCGCCCGTCGCCGCTCTAGACGAGCCATCCTGGCTATCAGCCGCCGTCCGGAAGTCGTATCTGCTTGCAGAAGAGGTTGGACCGGAGGCCCTTGACCACCACCGACGGGAAAGGGGTGGACGCACCTGCAACATCCCCCGCGCCTGCTGTCCCGCAGCCCCGACCTGGTTCTTGACCTTGTTGAACACGCCTCCGAAGCCGGACATGGTGCAGAGCCTTGCGAGTGATGCTCTGCGTATGCGGCGGAAAGAGTGGTGAAGCACTCGTTGGTCGTGGGACGGACGTGCTATGCTACGCTGGGCCGGCAAACGTCATCGCGCGTGGTGGCGAGTGGCAAGTGGCACTTGTCTTTCCTCTGACCTTCTTGAGCATCATCGCACCTCCAGCCTCGAGAAGCGTATGCAGCGCGCTCTTTGACAAGCATAGTACCAATGGCACCATCAGACGATTTTTCCATACGGCATACATAGTTACCTCTCGCTGATCTGTCTGAGTGATACCATCTCATCTCATCTCAGCTCCTCCCCTTCCCGTCGTCCTCCTGCCCCCCTCCAAGCGCCAAAAAGGCAAAAGGATGATCCCGTGAAGGGACTAGTTTCCAGAAATTGAGTGAAGCACCAGAAGTGTTCACCACGGATGGATTTTTTTTTGCAATCAGCAATTGATCACTCTCGGATTACTCCTCATTGAGATGATCTCTAACCCTAGCAGAAGGACTGGGAACCAACGGTTTTGAGTTTCATTACGATTCTTCATAGCAGCGTATTTCAGGGTGTCGATTACGATTTTTACGGCCTTCATTAGCTTATTAGCTTTTCTCCTCCCCAAGCGGAGGTCGCCGCTAATGCCTGCCCGGGAACTTCAAGGTGACGCGTTTAACGATGTTCAAGGTCATTTGTCCATCAGCAACACCAGCCCCCAGCAGGATGGCCGACCAGAACCCGCCAACGAGCAAGTTGCAGCCCCCAGCAGACGCCTCTGTGCCGGGGGAGCAGAATGGGAAGGCCGACGAGGGAAAGAAGAAGTTGCCGCAGCTCGGGGCGCTCGAGGACGATGACGAGTTCGAGGTGAGTTGGCTCTTGGTGCTCTTCAGCCGCCGAGGTGGGCTGCTGTGTCGCAGTGGCTGACAGGCAGGACTTTCCAGCATCAGGTGAGGCCACTTCCGCGACTGACTCATGAGTGATCGTGCTTCGAGAAGCTGCATCTGTGGTGGCTTCCTCCGCTTGGGTCTGATGGGAGACGATGAAGGAGAACGCTTATGCCCAGCCGAGCAATCAGGCAATATCCTCGATGCGATCAACAAGGAGGGTCAGGAGAATCTGTGGGAGGACAACTGGGACGACGACGACGTAGAAGACGACTTCACAAAGCAACTACGGTCAGCTGAAGACCCGACGTCTCGGAGCGAGCTGACTCTCAGAACGGCAGTGCAGGAAAGGGCGGGGGGCGACGAGGCGATGAAAGACTAGAAGACGAGATACAACAGACAGACAGACACAGCATACCCTCTGCATGTACGACCTCACGACCTGATTTCCGGTCCCCATCCTCCACAGACTAAGACAGTGCATCGACAATGAAGATGACAGAATAGATCTACTTCTTGCCCATCCTTTTCCTGTATGCTTCGATCTCCTTCAACGCCTCTTCCTCGTCCTTCTCATCCTGCTCCTCTTTCCGCTTCGCCTCCCCCTCGGCGTCCTTCTTCTCCCACTGGTCCAGCTCGCCGCTGTCCAGCTTGGATTTCATGATGTCGTTCACCCCGACCTTCTTGCCTCCCTGGTCATCGCTCTTCATCGAGATGACCGGATTTCTCTCCATCCTCTCAAAGAGTACGAAGAGGCGCTCGGCTTCTCGTTCTTTCTCCTCTTGTGTCATGTCGCTCAATGGCGGACCTTCACGGTCTTGCAAGGCGGTGATAGGGTGCCTCTCTGTCTTCTTCCCGCCTCTTGACGGAGAAGTTGGAGCCGAACGAGGGCTGGGGGAGGGCGGCAAAGGTTTGTTTGTGGGCGCTGGAGGAAGTTCGGTAATCCTCCCTGGCGGTGGCTGCGTGATGCCTTTCTGGAACAACAGACCTGCGGCATTGCCATACCCGATCTCGGCGCAGAGCTCAGTGGCTACTGTCAGCTAGAAAACCTCCTTCCGATCTGAGCTGACCATCGCTACCACAGACTGCCCACATCATCTCCCCAGCACTGTCTCGCGAGTGATGGTGACTGGAGCTCTGCATCAACCTCAGAACGGTACCGAGCACGCCCGATCTGCTTTCTAGCGATCCTGCCGCAGCCGATCGGTCTCTGCCTGTCAGCCAGATTATCCAAATGGAACTCACAGGTCCGGCGGTAGCAGAGCCTTCCTGAAATAGCTCCTGCTCGGATCACTTCCATCGCAGACTCGCGCGATGAGCAGCAGTAATGGCGGAAGCTGTTCATCAAGGGCCAAGCCTTTCGGTAGATCCTGATCTGGAGACTTTGTCCCTGGTAGCCAGGTAGAACAATATGTTTCGAGTATGCTGTACAGCCGAGCACCGAGCGCTGTCGCGTCTGACTTTCCCGCAGCAGCTTGAATGGCTCTTTCATTGGGGCGAGTTGTGGGCGAAGGGGTAGAAGATGCGGCGGGAGGTGCGGCAGAGTGACCGCTCGAAGTCGAGTCTGCCGAGGATTTGCGAGGATAGACGTTATGTACCGTGCTTGTTGACATGTTTGAGAACCTGCTGAGAAGCGATCTGACCGATGTCTGCGCTGCTGAGGCTGTCGGGGATCTTTCCGGCAGGGAATGCCATATGGGCAGTAGGTGTGAAGAGAGCGGAATGGACAGCAGGAGATGGATAACTTGAGCCAGCGGCGGGGACAGGTCGCTAAAGGGGATTCGATGAAGAAGAGAGACTGTCGGCCAGACCAGTCTGGGCATGATCAGCTCCCAGACTGCCCGTGTATGGCCTTGGCCACTCACGGTTCTAGACGTCCGTCCCAACCATCTTCTCCTTGCGAGCTGGAGGAGCCCGCTTTCTTCGGCAAGAAGCGCACGATATTATTGGCCATCTTCAGAACCTCAGCAAGGGCGGGAAAGTTGGCTTGGACTGGCGGCGTGCTCGCTAGATGCTGCCATTCAGCGCACCGAGGTGAAAGGACCGAGCACATGCTCACATAAGCCAGACTGTCCACCACGTCTTCCCGCTCGACCATAATTTCGACCGCCTCGGTCCGGTCTACCGTCACCAGGAAGCCCACTCTGGCAAGCAAAAACAGCCTGTCCGGCACTTCCAACTCCACCTCCAGGTCGCCATCCCAATTCTTGCCGGCCAGCGCTTTGGCCACCGAGATGGCTCCGCCTGCTCGTGCGAATGCCTTTCGGCCACCTGGGTGCAGGACGAGCAGGTTGGCAAGGATGCGGAGTGCTTCCAATGCTGGCGGGGATAACGGCGCTGGACGGTCGCGTGCTGGCGGGGATAACGGCGCTGGACGGTCGCGTGCTGGCGGCGAGGGGAGGGGCTGTCTGGGTAGCGAGGTGTGGAAGAGGAGAATGTCGAGGTGGGCGGTGTCGAGGAGTGTCTCGGACCCTACTGGGTTGCGCCCGAGAGTCTTGATAGCGGTCAAGGCCAGGAGATATACTAAGACTTCAGCTAAGCCGCACGAGGTGAGCCGAGTTAGCTGACTGTCATCTGGCCAGCTTGTCCATGGAGCCTCCTCAGCATTGTCGAGGTCGTCAAGCAGTCCATCCAGGTATGCTGTTCGTTCTTCAGGTCGTATCTGAGTGGGCAGCGCTACTGGTCAGAGCTGGATATAGTACAGAGCCGCACTCGCCGTTCGCGACTTTGCCCAACTCCTCTCTAACCTTGTCCAGGTTCTTCGCAGCACCTCGATCCTGTATGGAGGTGTACGAAGCCGCCGAAAGGGACTGCATATTGCCGGACATCCTTCTCTCGCAGAGTCGGTCGAGCAAAGTTCAACAGTGTTGTCGATGAGGCAAGAGGCTTGTCAGCCATCAGACGGATGCCAGTGGCAAGGTGGTACGAGGAAGAAGGCAGCAGGCAAGACGAAACATGTCCAGGCGAGGAGGCCGCCCAGGCGCCGAGGGGAGGAGTGGACGGTCAAAGGGGGCCTAGGGAGTGGACTGCGACATATATGCTCCCCTCGTGCTCCTCTTCGCTGGTGGGCTGCCTCACCCGTGAACGATTGGAATTGATGCGACGAGAACCATAAGCGTAGTCAAAGGGGATGAAACGCGCTTTCGGCTTGGAAGCAAGAGGCCCGTGCGCGGGGCTCCGCATGGCATTCGAGCTCGAACGAAAAGCCTGCTCAATCTGATATGGTGACGTGTGGCCTTCCTGTCCCAGGTATCCAGACGCTTCGCGAGGAATGCGTGCAGAGCGAGACCAGCTGTCAGTGTCAGGTCGAGAGAATCATGCTAGGCAGCCAAGCCCGACGCCTCCACCAGACTTTACACCCGGTGTTTCATACATCCTCTTGCGTCTCAAAGTAGCAAGTGCCCGATTCGGGCGCAATGCAGATCTCGGATGCTTGTCTTCTATGCTCCTTAAGAAGAAGCGCCGACTCCGGCCGCGGAGCCAATCGCTGCCCACCTTTCGGAATCCAAACATCCAGGCAACGCCACATCGGAGTGACCGACGGTTGAGACGGTGGATGCTGACGCTACTTCGTTGACGGAACGACGAGCTCGGCTTCGGGCACGGTCCGATCAGCGAGATCACGCAACGCACAGGCCAGGGCTAGTTGATAGGAACGCTTCCAGCTGAAACGAGACTGGCCCTTTGAGCAGGGTGCCGCTCGTTTGACCTGAATGTAAACATCGGCAGGTCAGATGGTCGTCAGGTTAAGCATGAGCTGCGGCAGTTGGTCGTGTGACCATGTATGCCTGTGCCACGGCATGCGACAGGGGCTGTGCATGCGACTCATTGTCCAGCCGACGCAAAAGAGCAGCCGACGTCGCCTGACGGGCGAGATAGAAGACCAAGCCTCGGAGCTCGGAAGACTTCCGAGATGCGAGCGAGATATCGGTCGCTGGCGTCGGCAGTCGTAGCGACGATGAATAATCCCTCATGTTGGACTTGCACGGACCAATGAACGGGATGGGCACACGGACCAATGAAGGAAAATCTATTTTCGAACGAACAAACCAGAGGGGAAAAAAACGAGGGGTCAAGGGATCAAGGAATGATCGGTTTCGGCTTTGCGCGAAAGCCCTTGACGGCCGTGCGGCATGCCTTTGGCATCGTCTTACCAGAATCAGAACAACATCGCATCGCATGTGAGACTGGGACCGACTCGGCCACGGACCAAGACCGACTCGGTCATTTGCACTGGGTACAGTCATCGCCGGCGCCGTCAGCGACGATGAATGCCACAAGCCACTCGCTCTGCTCGCGGCGTGATCACGGCCGGCTTGGGCCGGACGATTTGCGGCATGAGTGTGTCGACGTCAGGAGAAAACTAGGGCGGCAGGGCCGGCGGAAGGGCCTTGCAGGGTAGACGTCATTGCTGGGAGCACCGTAAAGTTACTCCATGGGGCAAGTTTGAACGAGATTTTCTCTCGGCTGCGATTTTCGGAAAGGGAGTCGCTGGGGCAGCCGCTTGCGGGAGAGGACGACGTGTTATGTCATTGCCATCAGTGAACAGCGAGGGCGCAAGCGGAAGAGCCAAGCCGGCTTGGCGAGCAGCGATCTTGCAGCCCCTGGGAATTTTACTACCCCACCACTGCCGCCTCTTGCCCGTTGTTCCTCCCCCTTCCAAAGCTTTGACTCTGACCTAGCGGTTCCACCACCTCCTCCTCGCTGCAGATCGTCATCGTCATCCCACACGTCGTCGACGACGGAACTCCGGCTTGACATCGGAAGACTTGGCCTTGACGACACCAGACGAAGGGGCAGAGGTTTCGGCTAGTGCCGCGCACCAAGGACCAAGGGGCGTATTCCCTTGCCCCTTTTTCATTCCAGCCGCTCAGGGTCTTACCGGAGAGTGAAGAAACCCTGAGTTTCCCCCTTTGACAGCAGGCCCAACATCTGCGCATCCCTTCGCACGAGAGAAACGCCTCCTCCGCTAAAATCCGTGTCGCTCTCTCTTTCTCGACCGACCCGCTTACCGAGGTCTCTCCCCTTCTTCCCTCGTCCTCGCTGCATTGGTTCATCCGATCAGACTAAAAAGCAAACGCAGCCGCATCGCACCGCACCAACCGAGCGACCGCCTGCGTCCGTTCTTCCCGACTGACCAACCAACCAACGGCCTTTCGAGAAAGGAACCAACCAAATTCACCACACTGGCAATCTCCGCTGGTGCCCGAGCCCCCAAACTGGCTGACAAGCCCCTCTCCCAAGCTCCGACCCTTTAGCTCCCTTCTCTTTTTCCCCCCTTGCTTCTCAAGCAGCCCACCTGGTTGGTCGTCACCGACCCGAGTTCATTTAAAACACATCGACCACCCCACCCCACCTCTCGACGTCGCTCCTCTTTTTTCTCCCAATCTCTCTCTGTTTCGTCTCTTCGAGTCACTGTTCAACGCTCATCTCGGCGTTGGTGACAGGCTTGAGCGGTCACAGCGGTAGGCAGCCAAGACAAAAATAGCGCAGATCGCCGAACGACCGCACAGTCAGAAAGCCCGTTTTCCCGCTTTCAGACACAACAAACAAGCCTCCCCCCTCTCCCCCTCTATCTTGATCTTTTTACATCTCTCCTCTTCTTCTTCATAGTCATCACCCCAACACACATCGCAACTCGCTTGCACCCACTCTACAACACTCCCCCAACCCACCATGTCCGACCCGGAGAAGGTGACCCAGGAGGTTCCGGCCAAGTGAGTGCTTCTCTCCCGGCTATCATCGATGGGGACCGTCACTCGTCCCGGAGTACGCAATCCTTCCCACCATGTGCATGATCGAGTCCTAGGAGACCATCGCTGACGAACTCAACAGGGAGCCTTCCGTCGAGAACAAGGTGTCCGGCGATGCCCCGGGTGAGTTGTTTGCATCCGTTGGACTTCTAGTGCTTCAGGCTGACCCCTACAGCAATCGATGAGGCCCCCGAGAAGAAGAAGCGCGAGTACAAGGACCTCGAGGAGAAGCACGCTGGTGACCTTCACGCCAAGGTCGACATGAACACCGTGAGCAGCTCGCGATCGGCGTGTGTGCCGGCCTCCCGGCTGACTCCGGTAGATCCAGTTCACCGCTTCCGACCTCTACGACAAGGACAAGGTCGACATCGAGCACATTGTCATGGAGGAGGTTCTCCAGCTCCTGCAGTGTGACGAGGGTGGTCTTACCGATGCCGAGGCTGAGAACCGTATCGGTATCTTCGGTCCTAACAAGCTCGAGGAGAAGAAGGAGAAGTGAGCCCAACTTTCGCACACACAGATCGACGTGGCTGATTCAGCAGTGTCTTCCTTCAGTTCCTCTCCTTCATGTGGAACCCTCTGTCTTGGGTCATGGAGGGTGCCGCCATTGTCGCTATTGCCCTGTCTAACGGTGGTGGTGACCCCCCTGATTGGCAAGATTTTGTCGGTATCGTCCTTCTTCTATTGATCAACTCTACCATCGGTTTCGTCGAGGAGCGCAATGCCGGTAACGCCGTCAAGGCCCTCATGGACTCTCTTGCGCCGAAAGCCCGTGTCAAGCGTGGTGGTGCCTGGCGTGAGGTCGAGGCCTCCGAGCTCGTGCCCGGTGACCTCGTTGCCTTCAAGCACGGTGATGTCTGCCCCGCCGACTGCCGTCTCGTTGAGGCTGTTGACGTTTCGTGAGTGGTCTCTATCGTGGCATCAGGCATTGGCTCATCCACCAGCATGGACCAGGCTGCTCTTACCGGTGAATCCCTTCCTCAGGGCAAGAAGCTCGGCGACGAGTGCTTCTCCGGCTCTACCTGCAAGCAGGGTGAGGCTGAGGGTATCGTCATCTCCACCGGTCCCAACACTTTCTTCGGTCGTGCCGCTACCCTTGTCGGTCAGGACAACGACCAGACCGGTCACTTGCAGATGGTTTTGGCCCGCATCGGTTCCTTCTGTCTCGTCTCCATTGGTATCTTCATCGTCCTCGAGATCCTCATTCTCTACGCCGACTTCCGATACAGCTACCGTCGTGGTCTCAACAACTTCCTTGTGCTTTTGATCGGTGGTATTCCCATCGCCATGCCTACCGTGCTCTCTGTCACCCTCGCCGTCGGTGCCCAGCAGCTCGCCAAGCACAAGGCCATTGTCACCCGTATCACTGCCATTGAGGAGCTTGCCGGTGTCACCATCCTCTGCTCCGACAAGACCGGTACCCTTACCACCAACAAGCTCACCATCGACAAGGAGAACGTCAAGTGCTACTCCAAGTGGGACGTTGAGGGTGTCTGCCTCCTCGCCGCCTACGCCTCCCGTACCGAGAACCAGGACGCCATTGACGGCTGTGTCGTTGGCACCCTCGGCGATGTCTCCCTTGCGCGCAAGGGCATCAAGCTCCTTGACTTCAAGCCCTTCAACCCTGTCGACAAGCGCACTGAGATCACCTACCTCGACGAGGCCGATGGCAAGCTCAAGCGTGCCACTAAGGGTATGACTGGTATCATCATCGAGCTCTGCACCCGCAACAAGACCAACGCTCTTGAGGACCAGCTTGAGGCCGATGTCGAGGAGTTCGCTCGCCGTGGTCTCCGTGCCCTCGCTGTCGCTTTCGAGGACGTTCTTGGCTCCGAGAAGGACTCCCAGGGTTCCGGTTTCGAGCTCGTCGGTCTGCTTTCCATCTTCGACCCCCCTCGTTCGGACACCAAGCAGACCATCGACGACGCTATCGGCCTCGGTGTCAAGGTCAAGATGGTTACCGGTGACCAGCTCGCTATTGCCAAGGAGACCGGTCGTCGTCTCGGTTTGGGTGACCACATGTACCCCGCCAAGGTGCTCAAGGAGGGCCCTGAGGCCGGCAGCAAGCACGCTAACCTCGACGAGATGATCATGGATGCCGACGGTTTCGCCGGTGTCTTCCCCGAGCACAAGTTCGAGATTGTCAAGCGTATCCAGGCTCTCGGTCACCTTTGCGCCATGACTGGTGACGGTGCCAACGACGCTCCTGCTCTGTCCCGTGCCAACGTCGGTATCGCCGTCGAGGGTGCCACTGACGCCGCTCGTGGTGCCGCCGACATCGTGCTTACCGAGCCCGGACTTTCCACCATCATCCACGCCATCTACGGTTCCCGTGTCATTTTCCAGCGTATGAGGAACTATGCCGTCTACGCCTGTGCCGTCACTATCCGTATCGTCGTCTGCTTCGCCATCATGGCCTTCGCCTGGAAGTTCGACTTCCCCTCGTTCATGGTCCTGATCATCGCTGTGCTCAACGACGGTACCATCATGACCCTCTCCCTCGACCGTGTGCTTCCCTCCACCACCCCCGACTCGTGGGATCTCGCTGAGGTGTTCGCCTTCGGTATCGGTTACGGTCTCTACCTCACTGCCTCCACTGTTGCTCTCTTCGCTACCATGCGCCACACCGACTTCTTCGAGCGCAAGTTCGGCGTCGAGGCTCTTTCCAAGGGCGACAACGTCAACGACCCCATGGGACACATGGTCATCTACCTCCAGGTCGCCATTATCTCGCAGGCTCTTATCTTCGTCACCCGTTCCCACGGCCCGTCCTGGACTGAGCGCCCTTCGGTCGCCCTCATGTTGGCGTTCTGCTTGGCGCAGCTCATCTCCTCCATCATCGCCGGCTTTGGTAACTGGGGCTTCACCCAGGTCCACTCGATCTCGGGTGGCTGGATCGGTATTGTCTGGGTGTGGAACATTGTTTGGTTCTTCCCTCTCGACTTGGTCAAGTTCGCCATGAAGAGGACCATCATTGCCGCTCTCCAGCGCCGCAAGGCGCGCAAGCACGCCGAGGCCCTCGTCGACGAGAACGGCGAGCGACTCGTCAGGACCGCCTCGAGGCACGAGTCTCTCTACTCGAACCGAACCAACTTCCTTTCCCGTGCCGCCAACAGGCTCAAGGGCGGTGCTCGTGTCTCGATGTCGAAGAACGAGCTCGAGAGGTGAGTTCAAAGCCTTTGATGACATTGTGTGGTCGATGCTGACTCGATACAGGTTCTCCTCCATCCAGGCCCAGCAGTCTGGTGCCGCTCTTCAACGCGCCTCGTCTCGCGCCGCAGCTTAAAGCACCGCAATGCGATGCCTGCGGGCTTGATCAGGCGCGTCGGCGTTGCGCGTCTCCTCCTCGACAATCTCCCATCTTCGACACCCTTCGCCTGTCCATATACTCTCTCTTGCATACGGTAGAACAGGAAGGACATATCTTGTATACCGCCCATCTCGTAGAACACCGTCCCCCCGTTCTTCATCCCCCTACCCTGCCGACCACACCGGCGCCTTCATCATACCTCTTCTTCCGCCCGACATTGTTCATTCTCTAATCAGTCATCCCCATCCTCGTTCTCTTCTCGAGTTGAAGCAGAATTTGTCACGAGAGCATCGAATGCAGCGAATAGACAGCAATGTTTCCGATGTTTTGTGAAGCTGACCTGGGCTTGGCTGTGTGGCCGATAAGCACGGTGGAGGTCATCCACCAAGCCCGACACGGTCGGACGCAGTCTGTTTCCATACAAAAGTTCTGGTCCACCCTGCGTTTGGATTCTACACTGATTGCGAAAGGTGCTTAGCGACGAGTCGCAAGCTACAGTCATGTCTGAATACGTCCAGCTGTTCGTAGGGACATTTGTCGACACCCCTAAGCCTGGACAGCTGCGTATCAGGCAAGACTTCCTCCTCGGTCGGTGCCGGCTGTCTCTCAACAGAGAAGGTGCTGATAGGACAGCCGTCAATGATCAAGGCTTCATATCGCACCTCGCACCAGTGCTCGACTCCTCGTCCACAGCTATACTCAACGCACATGCAGACCGACTGACACATTTGGGCCGGTACGCCTTCCTCCTGCCAACTTTTGCCGACTTGCACCTGCACGCCCCGCAATACTTGTATGCTGGGACCGGCCTCGACCTCCCGCTCATGGAGTGGCTGGACCGGTACACCTACCCTGCAGAGGAGAGCATCGACCGGGATCCCGAGCTCGCGAGGAAAGTGTATGGGAGGTTGTGTCGGCGCTTGAGGGAGGAGGGCACCGGGGCGGTCGTACTTTTCGGCACGGTGGGCGTGGAGGCCAAGTGAGTCATCGGGTGAGAGGGATGCGTTGGGCTAAAGGTAGTCTGATACTGGCTGAAGAGCTGCAAGCGGCGGGCATCAGAGGGTGGGTCGGGAAGCTGTCCATGGACCACTGTCCGGTGAGTCTAAGCGTATAGAAGGAAAGAGGGTAAGGAAGGAGGAGCTGAGTGCAGCGCCCGACGTATGGCGAGCCCAGTGCGGAAGCATGTATGACCGCCCTGCGATCTTTCCTCGACGCGATGGCGGCGCTTGTCGACCCTCTGCCGCCGCATGAGCGCCTCGTGCAGCCCATCTTGACCCCGCGCTTTGTGCCGACTTGCTCGGACGGCCTGCTGCGCGAGCTAGGGCGGCTGGCAAAGGCGGAGAGACGATGGGTGACGAGCCATATGTGCGAGAGCAGGGACCAGATGGACTGGGTGGAGAGCACGCGCGGGAAGCGAGATGAGGTGGTCTTTGACGAGGTGAGTTGGCTCTGCGTATCAAGAGGAGGAGGGGAGAAGCTGAGGGCAGGCTGGACTTCTCGGTCCTCGAACGATACAAGCGCACGTCACCAGCTTCCCGCCAGAGCTGCGGCAGCTGGTCAAGGCAAGAGGCGTGACTGCTGCCCACTGTCCTCTGTGAGCGGAACCTGTTAGTCTGTAGCTTGGTAGCTGATCGACAGGTCGAATGCGTACTTCTCTGACGCCGTGTTTCCTCTGCGAGAGTGAGCTCATATCGGCCCCTTCTGTGGCTCCCTGCTGAGCTGCAGAGCACTGGACGAAGACGTGTCTGTCGGTCTAGGCTCCGACATCTCAGGCGGCTATGCTCTCGGCATCCAGTCGTCCATGCGGCATGCGGTAGTAGCCGCACGTCTCAGAGAGGGCGCCAGAAAGGAGGCTATCCATGCCGAATCATCTACCAGCCGCGTCAAGGACGAGGGCAAGCGGGTCAATTGGGTCGAGAGCATGTACGTCGCCACGCGTGGCGGGAAGAAAGCGCTCGAGCTCGGCGGGGCGTTCGAGGTTGGCATGGAGTTCGACGCGCAGCTTAGTGAGCTGGGGTGAACCACGGCCAGACTAAAGCTCACGCACAGTCCAAGTTGCGGGCGAAGGTGGCGAGACGGCCGGTCAGCTGGATTTGTTCGCCTTGCCGGACAAGCCGGACGAGCAGTGGTGGACGGAGGTCATCGAGAAGTGGTGGTGTAACGGTACGCCTGCTAATCGGGTTGGCATGTGGACTCAGGGGAAGAAACTGGGGTGAGGGTGATGCATCTTTGCTTGACGACGGTACTGACCGTGATCGCCGATACTGATCGACTTGGGACTCAAAGGACTCGTTGCCTGGTAACGCGGTGCGCAGAGCTGGACATGAGAGGGCGATCTTCGCAATGTATTTTACCTGGGCGATGGACCTTTACTCATAGAGACTACATTCTCTTCAGCATAGAACTCTCAAGACTCCTCATCCGCTCAGAAGTGGCACTGCCTCGACGCGGTCCAGTCAGCTTCTGAAAGGGGTCCGTGCGGCAATCCCCACAAGTCCACAACATTCCTCTTTCCTCTTCGCCTTCTTACCACCTCTCACATCTGCCATCGCCTTTTGGGCCAACTTCTTCGTCACAGGCGAGTAGGCTGTTCACGCTCACCACAGACACAACTGACCAGAACAGAGAAGTCCACCGCCATGTCCTCCTCGCCACCCTCGACCGCGCTCCGCACACCCTCGTCCACCCCCGCTCTAGACTACCTCCCAAGCACTGGCAGGAGCGCACGAACGCGGAAGCCCGTCAAGCACTTCGGGAGCGTTGTCAATTCGGACCAGGTGTACGGTGTTGACGATGACCTCGCCATGGCGGATGAAGAGGAGGCAGAGGCGGACGGGGACTTTGCGGGGTTGGGTGGCGAATCGTCCGAAGAGGAGGGGTACGGGTATCAGGAAGAGGATGATGAGGAAGGAATCAAAAAGGGTAGCAAGGTATGTCACCGTGTGCATAGTCCCGCCATCTCACCTGCCTGAAATTTGAGCCTGAGCCAGACTCTTGGTGTGAGGGTGGCTGACGAGAAGAAAGCGACGGTGAAGAAGGACAAGAAGCATACTGGTCAAGACAAGAAGCGGTCCGCCAAAGCCTCTCAAATTAGTGAGAGCAAGAAGCTGGCAGTGGTCAAGAAACACAAAGTCAGCTGCCAACTCCTTTCATTGGGGTGATAGCTGAAGCGTAGGTCTTCGTCGAGCTTGCCTCAGCCAAGAAGAAAGCTGTGAGTCGTCACACGTCACGGCTGACCACACCCAGGCTGACCATGAGGTTGACATATCAAAGGGAAAGCCCGCTTCGAATAAGTCAGCAAGTGCCGTAGACAAATCAATCCACTCGGATGAGGAGACTTCCGCGGATGGGAAGACAGCCGGCCTCGTCGTCGGACCTCGTGAGGCCAAGGGGAAGCGAGAAGGCATTGTCCTTGCCAAAACGACCAAGCCTGCGAGCATCTCCACTTCCGAGACTCCATTGGCCACCAAAGCGAATCGTCTCCCCTCTGGCCCCCTGTCCAAGAAATCAAAGGCGGCAAACGGAGTCACTCCTGGTGCCAAACCCATCGTCATCGGCGCCAAGTCGACTAAAGCCCGCGCTGGCGTCCAGCTTGCACCTGCCAAAAAGCCAGCCGTGACCATCGCCCCCGCTCCGGCGCAGTCGGATGAGGACTCGGGAGAGGACAGTGCGAAGAGGTCTGCGATCAAAGCGAAAATCCGCAGTCGAGCTGTCACGCCGGCCGTTCCCAAGTACAACCCGAGTACCGGGAGCAGTGCCGAGTGCTCGAGCGAGGAAGAGCAGTCCGACGCGGTGACTAGATCTGGCACTGCGTCCGTGTACCAGGCGCTGACTAACGAGTCCGACGACCAGGACCAAGCCGAGTCGCAACTCCCTGCAAAACTCAAGAAAGCCATCAACACCAAGAGTGGCGGGAAGAAAGCCGGCAAACAGTCTTTTGAGAAGAGCTTTGGCGAGACGGCCGATGAAGATCGAAATCAGACCGTGGAAGAGGCAAGCCTTCTCCCGCTTGACGCTTGAGCTGGCTGACCATCGGCAGAGTCCAGAGGATGACCTGCTTCCAGAAGCAGCCTCTCCCCTGAATGTGCGCTCTAGCCGGGAAGCTTCGATGGACGACAACAGTGAGAACACCCGGGCAAGCTGTGGCACCGCGGGATTGTCACGCTCGGCGTCACCCGACCTGATTGTGGTAGGCTTTCCACTAGGCTGTGTCGGCTCATAAGGGCTGACTGTCAGTCCAACACGGACAGAGGCGGCAAAAAGCGCAAGACAGCCTATGAGGAGAGTCAAGCTCCTCCTTCGGTGAGTGAGACCTCTCTAAGCACCGTGCGTTGTTGAGCTGCAGAAGCGAGGACTTCATGAGGACTCGGAGGAGGACGAAGTGACCCAAGATGGGGAAGATCAGTCTTCCAGCTCTCAATCTAGCAGCCCCACCTTGACCGTTCGTATCAGCTCTCTGTCGGGCTCGAAAGCTGACGACCGCACAGCCGACACCGAAGAAGAGTGCGAAGCGCAAGACCGTTACGGCTGCCACAAAGTCAGACCGGGACAACGATCCCTCCTCGACGCCTAGCAAGAAATCCAAGCCCGCTCCGGCAGAGAAGATCCTCCCCGCCCACCGCGTAGCCATCATCGAAGCCTTCGTCGACAAGTCATACCTCTCCGTCCTGAACTTTGGCGCAGTCTCGAAAATGCTTGCGGACGGCGGAGTTGACTGTAGCGGTGCCAAGCTCGGTCGGCATTGGCGCGAAGTGCTGTCATCCGACATCAAGCAACTTGTCGAGGGTTCGATGTCGAGCAAGACGAATAAGACGAAGAAAGGGGGCGGGATCGGTGTCGACGAAAGGCAGGCGATTTGGGTCGAGGTTGTCAAGCATTATGATAAGGCGAATTGGAAGAGGCTGGAGAGCGAGACTGGGATATCGACGGTCAAGTTGAAGAGGCATCTCAGGGATGTCCTCGATAAGGATGTGAAGAAGTTCATCTCGCAGTGAGAAGAGGGAGCGATGGATTCTGAAGACTTTTTCGTGTGATCATGACCAAGCGTACGATTCCGGAATGACCAGGTTCAGATCTCAAATGTGTATGATCCATGCATTACCATGCCGCATGTCCCTGTCCCAAGCTGAGATCCCAATACGAGATGACTATCTATAAGTTCTGATAGGCTTTTGAGAGATGAAGCGCTGTAAAGACTTGCGCCATCACTGGACAGTGTTGGCGACCACACCCCACTCGTGCTCGAGCTTGCCAGTCTGAATGTCGGTCAACCGAGACAACAATCCCTCGGCGATAGGTCCGAGACCCCGTGGTCCAGTAGGAATGACAATGTCCCGGCCCTTGTAACCGATTCTGTGTATGAGCACACCGTCCGAGATAGAACAGTACAGCGACTCACTTGTCGACAGTTGAGATGACGGCAGCGGTACCGGTACCGAAGACCTCGAGCAAGGATCCATTCTTCTCGGCCTCAAGCAGGTCGCCCATGTTGACGTTGCGCTCGGACACGGTCAGGTTGTCGGGGAGTCCGGGCAGGATATCACCGTTGGCATGAGCGTTGGCAAGGGCAAGGACACTCCATGATCAGGCTCGATTCTCATTGAAGATGCAAAAATCTCACGAGTCACGGGTGACACCGGGCAAGATCAAGTCACCAAGCGGTGGTGTGATGAGTTCGACGCCGCCGTCCGGCTTCTTCAGAGCGACGAAAAGGTTCATTGTTCCGACCTCCGTGAGGGTGTCGTCTTCACCCGTCAACCAGAGGTTTTGGCTGTAGCCATCTTTTGCAGCCTCGGCTTGAGGAACAATACCGGGAGCGTAGCTGTATTAGATGAGCAAGTGTTCGCAGTCTCTCCGCAGATTCCTCACTTGATACCAAGCTTGAAAGAGCCCGTGCCTCCAGGCCATGCTCGAACATACTTAGTTGTGGCCAGGAGTTGGACAGGCTTGAAACCAGCTAGTGGGGTTAGTCACGACATCCAGATGCGGGTCAAAGTCTCGTACAAGCGTAGTAAGGTCCAACCTATCGATCAGCTGCATATTCATATTTACGAGGAGGACTGACGGGAGAGCAGATGACGAAGAGTAGGGCTTTCGAGTTAGGTCCGACGCCCAATGCGTTCTGAGTGCCGATCAACGTAGGTCCTGTGGGTCAGCCGCCTGTTAAGGACCGCGTTGACAGCACTGCCTCTGCAGCACAACTCACGGACGTATAAGGAGTAGCCTGGCTCTTTGGGGATCCACTCCGCGTCGATCACGCAAAGCTTTTTGATCAATGTCTCGAGCGCGTCGCCGTTGAAGGTCTAGCAGTGGTCAGTGACTAGGACCGATATCTGCGTGAATGAGCTTACAGGCAATGCGGCCCGAGTGGCACTCTGTTCGGTCAGTCTTCGCCTTGTATGACATGCGAAGGTCACTCACCCGGTTCAATCTCTTCATATTCATGTTTGGCCTGAACAATCTGACGGTTCCGTCCTCAGACCTATACGCTTTCATGCCCTCGAAGCTGCTATTAGCGACTCGACTCCACCTGCATCACGAGCTGCTCACGCAGTGAAAGCATAGTGCAATACGGTGCTGCTCGGGTCAAGCTCGAGCTTTTGGTCTGGAAGTTCAGCGAGTTTTCCGCTTGATCCGGTGAAAGTCCAACTCACAAGGCTTGATCTCGGGATCATGCCAGCCAGATTGACTGTCCCACTCAACGGTCAGCATGTGGTCGGTGAATGTCCTCCCGAAAATCAAGGACGACGAAGGAGGGCGAAGTTTCGGATTCTGAGCGCGCTCAATCTTCAATCTGGACGGCTGCACGTCAGTCATCGCCGCGGAGCCCAGAGAATGATATACGTCGATGTCGGGCAGAGTGATCATCTCCCCAGTCATCGGGTCGCTCGCCGGCGACTTGGACTTGTAGCCTCGGACAGCCAATGTCGTGGCAAAAGGGGCACGGGCGCGCAATGGCGAGCGGGGCACTCGGAGGGCTGAGCGAGCCAATGGCCGCAGGGCGGACCTAATGGCTGACATGGTGGCTATTATGGGGGTAGTCGAGGTGGTCGTCGACTGTCTGAGCGGATGTACAGAGGAAGAGGAATGAGAGACGAGTGAGAAAAGGAGAAATGTCAAGCAGAGGGGGTGACTCTCCTATCGACTCGGGACGGTCACGCGCTACTATGGCCGACGCCGAACCGGCCAGCCGGAATCAAATTCCTTTTCGAAGCCCGTCCGTCCTCTTTGAGAAGAGCACCGCGCCCCATATGCTCTCGTTGGGACTACAGTGCCGATCGCATGACAAGCACGGCTCTCACACCAAGTCAGAGCAAATCAAAGAGGTCAAAGTGGCATAATAATCTACCTGCATGGCGGGGCTGTGAGACACACGGGAGTAGGCAAGCTACGGGAATGAAGAATCCAACCCCTCAAATACAGTATATGAGACCGTGGGGAGTCCAGGAATGTTGTGATCAGACATCCACCGAGTCAATACCCTGACGGCGTGAGTAACTCTGATCTTGTCCTCTGTCATGCTGCGATACCAGGATCTGAAAAGGTCAGCTTCACAGCAAGGAACTCTGAATCACGGCTTACCCGTTCGACAACTGGCCTACGGTACATACCTGCTCAGCGAGGGCCGTGAAGCAAACCCACTGATGGACTTCCTCACAAAGTATTCCCCAAGATGGGATCGACAGGCAAGCGCACTCGTTCCATGTGAACTCCTCCTTGTCTTGTGTGGCTCCGAATTGGAACGGGGCACTAGTCCGTCAGCTCAGATACTTACCCCAGAGTGTTGTTGGGCACACTAGAACAACTCCAATTCGGAGACCATATGGATCTTCAAGGTGAGATTGCTGAGGATTTGACTGCACCGCTCCTTGACACTACGGAGACGGGTATCGGAGTAGCGGTTTGACCGCGTGATCATTGTCACTCCAACTGAATCTTCCCGTGTGTTCCATTTCGCCAAGATCGTCTGCATAGCCAGCGGTAAGCTTGCGGTGTAGAGACGGAGGGGGTCAAAGGGAACCCAGGGGTTCAGCTCTGCCTCCTGCAGGACTTGCATGACGAATGATGACTCGCGAGCGAGGCGATTCTCGGCTCACAGGACCAGGCGGTGCAGTTGTCAAGAGAGCTATGTACGAAAATGAACTGGTCACTGTGGCTCATCCTCCCTGACAGCTCTCCTTATACTGCTCACGCAGGATCTCTTAACGTTGTAAGCACAAGAGAGAGCGCAATGCCTCCTTTTCATCGGTGAAGCAGACAGGAGGCAGGACGTGTGCCAAATCGCGATCGGATTCCCCTTGATACGAGTCGAGTCGACGACGAATCATGGGCAGAACTTCACATCATGCGAGACAAGGCTCTGGAAGGCGAACCGCCAGCCGGGCCAGAGCACAAGAGCCCAACTTTCCTCTGTGGGTCCTCAGCTTGAGTAGTGCGCTTCAGGAATCGCTCGGCCCCGTAGTCCCCTTGTGCTGTCCAGAGTTTGCTGTAATCATTCACTACTGCACTCGCTCAACCTAGGGTCTCCGTCTGACGAGGATGATGCGATCCGACGCGAGGAACACACATCAGGCTGTCTATCGCCGTCCCTTCGTAAGGCCGGTGTGAATCGCTCAGCTCTCTATGGTGAAGTGGCATTCCCTCAAGCTCGTCACAGCACCATGCATCGACATACATGGGAGTCTGCAACATGAGTAGCTTGACGGTATCGGGAATACGCAAAAGGGGTGCGAGTCAGTGAAGAGTCGGTCAACGCAAGTGTGTCGCCTTATTTACTCTGGCTCCCGTATTTACTTTTGAGCCTGATGAAGCCTTCGCGGGTGGCCAAGGTGCAAGCCCTCCCATTCTCGGTCGCTCGAGCATAGAAACTCCTGAGGTGTCAGTGAGGCACTTCAAAGCGCTTACTGACTGACCCAGTGTCCAGGTCTTCCTGCTTACACCAGTTCTGAGCCTTAGCCGTCTCATCTACCCATTTTTTGGTACTTTCACAAAACGCGTTCCAGGTGAGCATCACGCCCCGACACTCATTGCTCCATGCCTGATCTCCTGGATCCGTGCTGACAGTGTAGTGGAAGGCCGTGCTAGCCTAGTCAGCTTTCGACAGCAGAACTTAATGTAATCACGCACTACAGCACCTCGGCTGGATTCGGCACATGGAGGTAGTTGGCCCACTCGATCGCTGCGGGCCACAGACCATCAGGGTCAGAAGTGGCGATTGTGGAGATGACTGAAATCATCGGGGTGGGAAACGAGTGGCTCATCACGCCGATTCTGCTCCACGCTTCAGTCAGTGCTTTGGGTGGATAGCTCGATCAAATCTGGTAAGAGGTGTCAGTTGAGACCGAGGGAAGAATATTGGTTCCCTCGGGACGCTCTACATTTATGTGCTTGACCCGCACCCGCAGCCGACAAGCGGAGTTTTGTGAAGACTGAGTCTGCTAAGGCGCGCATCCTGGACTGAGCAGAAGGTCTGAGCAGCTCGCGGAGACATGCGCTGACAGTGAACTGGGGCAAACTTCTCGTTTTAGAAGCTCTTTCTGTTTGTCGAGTTCTCTGCCCGCAGATGCCTCCTCGAACACACATGCGGGCCTCGGACATGAGACGAATAGATCTCTATCCAGGGGGTCCAAAAAAGACGGCTGGACTAGGACGAGCTTCTTAACAGCCGATCCATTGTAGTAGCCACTGCTCACATCGAGTGATCAACGGAAGCAGCGATCAAGGGATGCCTAAGCCTATTTCGAATGTCGACAAGTTCGGACTATGGCTCGTGCTAAATCCTTTCTCTCGTCGAGAGCCCAAGCTGAGCCCGTCGATAGTGGTGGGAAGAGCGATATGCAACTCCCCATGAATACAGTAGGCCCAAGCTGGCATGACATTGAGGTCGACTAGGCTTCGGTAGCCCTTCATCTCAGGAGACAATGCACACGACGTCTAGCTGAGGTGACGTGGTCCGCGTTTTCACGCTCTGCTGCTGAAACATGAGAGCGCGTCAGATGAGGGCTGAAGTCTTCTACACTATCAACATCAAAGTTGGTCGGAATCGCGGGGCAGCGCGCAGGGTGCCCGGTGCGCAACATGAATCCAAGGAGCGAGCAAGTGGTCAGGAAGAGCCTCGCACCAGGACAGCACCTCAAGACGCGGACTCAGCCTTGCAGGGACTCTAGGTCTGCCGTCCGCAAAATCTCTGCATGCATCGAAAAGAAAACTCACGCATTACGAATGATTCTTGCAATCGGTTAAGGTGTGCTCAACAGCTCTTAAGAAGCCCATTGGCCGGCTCGAGCCGCGGCTGTGCACAGCCGATAATCATGGAAGGACAGCTCTTTTCCCCTTGAAAAGAACGCACGGACCAGAGCAAAGCGCAGACCAAGAGACGTCGAGCTCCACCGAGGGCCTGGTGTTGGACATCCTGCGGCGCATTGAGACGTAGATATCGGTCACAGAGCCGGTCAGAGTAACGTTTTCTGGATCGGGTCATGCCGGGAGGTATGGTGAAGTGGTAGTGAATTCGAACTGTGGGTCCAGTCTCCTCAGGAGCCTTCGAGCTGTCAGGGGAGTGAGCAAGGCAGACCGCAGTGTTGCTTCAGTGGAGAAGACTCGAGCCTCATATTCCTTGTGATGGATTGAGTGACGGGAGTTGCAGTGCTGAATGCAGACACCACCGTTCTCTCCTGGAGAGCTCACCTCTGGGCTTCTCGCTCGCTCCTCTGCAGCTTGCACCCCTCTCATGGAAGTACTCGCGTTTCCTGCACTCGAGGGAACACCGATGTTACCTCACGTATCTACGAACAAGGCCTGGCCATGAAGCAATCATTATCTTGGGTCGCCTAAAAAGGCAAAGCTAGACTTGGTCGAGGCACAAAGATCATGGCGATCCAACACCATTTCCGACAAAACTGCATGCTATCATGCCCACGTTCCGCATAGTTAGACATTCGGCGGCAAGACTAGCTCATCTTCCGTCGTCGTGACGGCGGGTGAGCGCATTTATCGTCTTGACCGTGAGTTCTGTCCCCTCCTGGGTCGCATAAGGACACCACGACCTCCAGAGTCAGCGTGCAGCCCCTGTCCGTAGAGCAGTCCGTGACCCACTTAGCGTCAAAGGGTAGATTGCCACAAACATCAGGAAGCGTGGTATCGGCCCATTGCTTTGTCCGACTGCAAAATTGGACCCACCCGGGCTCTTTAGACGAGATCCACTCTTTCCATTCCACTTCCTCCTCGTTCTCTGTGACACTAAGATACACAGCGGTGCTGCATTCGTGAGCTCCCATCAGAGGCGGGGAAAATCAGAGATCACGACTCACTAGATCACTTCTGCGGGGTTTGTCAACTCCAGGTATTCGACCCAACCACAGGCTTCGCGCCAGATTTGGTCATACTTCGCAAGCGACATGATGCTTGCGATCATCTGCAAAGACATTGTCTGGGTCCCTGTTCGACTCATTTTCAGACTGTGTTGGACGATCTTGTATGAGGAGAATCGTTGCGAGTGAAGAGCTGTCCACCGTCTCACCAGTCCCTGCATGCTTATGTGTCTGGGCTGCCCACGCCCAGGCGGAGTCATAGCATCGCGCTCAGCACGACTCTCACGCGGGTCTACCCACTCCGACGTTGTGCTGTGAGCTGGACGTGCGGTCTCAGCAAGGTGACGGACGTGTCCGCTCACTGCCCGCGAGGAAGTTTCCCACGTCGTGTGCCCATGGGAGAAGACCACCGGGGTGCGTGCGTGCGAGGATGCGACCCGTCCGTCCTTTGATGTGACTACTGATCAACTGGCGAGGACAATTCTCATCCTTGCCAGTACCGTGCGTAATACTTCCCTGCCTTGAGCACGATGCGAAACAGCGGCCTTGTAGGGAGTGAAGCAGTCAAGAGTGAGCCGACAGCCACATTCACGGAACTGTTTGGCGGCTTGGAAAAGAGCCCGCCACATCAGGCTTCGTTCGACAGGTGAGGGTCTGCAGCTAGAGTGGTAGGAGCCGCCCACTTCCTCGGCACTCATCACAAAGCGCCGCTCACCCAGCTTCTCAGGGCTGATAGCCGAGACACACTGCATGTGTTCGGATGCCATACGATAGTACGCACGGACTCTCGACCTGATAAACGTACCCCGACGGAATAACCCATGCGATCCTGCGACTGCGCTGCATTCGGCGTAAAAGAAAGTATCACGCATGAGACGATCCATGAACCGGCGCCTCGCCCTCTTCCTCATATCCATACTCGTCTGTCTGCCCAAAATCGAGAGCTTTGTTGATCGCAAAGGTCGTATCGAATGTTTCTGCCTCCCATTTTCTTTCAGTCACACTGGCAGACCAAGTCCTGGTCGATCAGCCTCATGAACAACGACTTTCTGACCGCTCACCCTGCGTCAAATTCCGCCGGTTTGCACAAACGCTGCTCGATGGCTGTATCCTTGACGAAGGCATAAGTACTGTCACAGAATTCTCCCCACGTTGGCAACTTGCTGCGGGCCCACGCCATCCAGATCTTCTCTCTTTCGTCTTCCGTCACGCTAAACCAGAAGGCTGTGCTGAATGGTTCAGCTCTGATCCAGAGAGGAATGGGTGCGCTACCTACTACAAGACTTTCGCAGGGTTTTTGACCCCCAGGTAATTGGCCCACTCAACAGCAGTGGCCCACAGTCGATTTGAATCATTCCTGTCGAGTGAGGTGATGACCGACACCATACCCGAAGGGAAAGGCCCCTTGCTACTTCGACTCATGTCTGTCTCCAAATGAAGATCGCTTGGAAGACGCGGGCTGTTTACGCTCCAGGTGACGATTGAAGGTGATTGCGAGCTGCCAGGCCCTACATTTGCTGTAGGCTTTATACAAGAGGCCGACGATGTGTACTTGAGCGGAGCTCACATCCCCTTGGAGGGCGGTGACCGGTGATTGGCAGGCAACTCCGACAATGTGATCTTGCGTGACGTCCTATATAGCGATAGTCATCAGGCAAGCCCCGCTATTGACCAGGATTCTGTAACGGATATTGGTCAGCACGTCATCAGTTTATCGGGTTTCGGATCCCGTCCTTTCATTAACGCTACCCCATGTGACTCTCGTCCCATCGCGAAACCTCGCATGCATGCGGGTCACGGATCACGATTCGAGCGGCGATCGAGTCGAAGTGCATGACCACGTCTCTGATTGCGAGGCTACTGAAAGGTGCGCCAGCCGTGTCCTACTCCGAAAACATGGGAGTTGCTCGCGGCAACGACAAATGAAGATGGCGCCATCAGATACCGCCGACCCGTCCAGCCGAGCGTTTGTCGAAGTCCATCAGACCCCACAAAGCAACGCGCTTATCCTTGCCACCGCTGGCAAGCCATCGGTCTCTGGGCGGAACACCGTCCAGTGCCTCGTCGTCCTCGCTCACTTCGCTATCGTCATCCCCGCCGATTTCTAGAGTCTGGCTGGGCGCCGCGCTCTCGTCGTCGATCTGCTCTAGACTTGCACATGCAGCCCGGCTGGCAAAAGCAAGGCAGTGAACGGTCTCCCTGTGAGACTCGAGGACTCCAAGCGGTTTGAAAGTGGCCGCCGAATATAGGCGGATGTGCCCGTCCCATCCGCCGACAGCGACGACCTGCCCAGTCGCCGATACTGCTATCGATGCGTTCCCGACGTGACCGGTAGAATAGGCGGCGACAAGCTTCGCGTCGGGCGTCGTGGGTGAGAGTGCCGCAGCGAGATCGTACCGGACCAAGAGATGATCCGCTGAGACCGTGAATGCTCGCGAGAAGGCTGGGTCTACAGCCATGGCCATGACTGCCGTGAGCATAGAACATGGCCAGTATCAATCAGCTCACCAGACTCGTTGTGCTCTTTATGTCTGAACACTCTAGACCACCTCCTGTCCGAAGACATTTTTGCGTCCCATGGCCGGTCAAGGTCCGTGTCCTGGCACTTCCACACCTCCATACGCCCATCTTCGAAGCCGAGTGCCAAAGCGATAGCTCCTTTGTGCGGCGAGTCGACGGGGAAGCGATGAAGATGAAGGGACATAACCAAGCCAGTCCTGGTCTCGCCGTCCTTGAGAGGGGCGGGGTCGTAGTTCACTGCTCCAAATACTCGCCGCAAGCTCGGAAGATGGTAGACATCAGCCTGTACGTCAATACACTATTGACTGGCAGAGCACGAACCTACCAGTTCGGAATCGGTCAGGTTGGGCACAGCTAGTAGAGCTTCATTGGCCTTCCCTTTGCCTTTTGTGCTACGCTCTACAGTTGAGAGCGGCGCTATGGAGAACTTGCAGAAGTTGAGTGCGTTCACAGGCAAAGTCTCCGCAACTGCTGGTATCTGACCGCCTTGCGAGCCGCTCGCAAGAGATGGCCCGGCCGAGATGATACGTTGAGGTTCATGCAAGAGTATCGAGTTGTCCCGTCCATGACTACCGCCTGCCGTCAGCCTGAGCCGGCTGTCTTCTTACCAGCTGACCTAATCAGCCGGCCGTCCCATTCCTGCACCGTCAATACGCCTCCTTGGTGCGCCTTCCAATACGCGACTGTGCGACGTGACCGAAGGTCGGTGATGGAGACACAGCCGTCTTGATCGCCGGCATAGAGAAGTGTGTTGATGGGATTGAAGGAGACGGACGAGAGGGGGGCATGGTGAGTGCGCAGCAGGTGGAAGGGCGTAGGGGCTGCAGGCATGCTGTGGAAGAAGGAAACACAAGGTATGCCAGCAACTGGAATGCAGCACCACGTTGATGAAATTGCTTCCGCGATGATGACGACAAAGGGACCCGCCTTGGCGTCGATGGACCTTCGGCCGGCAACAGCCAGATCACTTGGACGACTAGCGAGAAATCATAGATGCAGGTCTTTTACATGACAACGTTCATCTCTGACTGCTGACCATCTTCGCAAAACGCTCAAAAGCCAAGCGAGGACGCGCCGCGCAGGCAGTCGACCGAGGCGATGTCGTCCCTCGGCTCAAGCCAGCTCAACGGCCACGCCGGCGGCTCAAGGCCTACCGTCAAGCGAGGCAGCTCTACACCTCCTCGACGAGCATCACACTCCAGCTCCCCCGTCACCGAGTACGCACCGCCCATCGAGTCGCCCTTCTACTCGCCCGGCGCATCCGCATTCGACTTTGGCGCGCTGCCGGGCTCGGCGCTGCAGCGCAAGCGCGCCCGGCGCGGGCTGACATTTGCCGAGGTGCAAGAGACGGGAGTCATCTCCGGCGAGGAGAAGAGCAGGCTGTTCGACGAGCTCGGTCTGGAGCTGGACGAGACGAGCATCGGCAAGATGCCGCGCAAGGTCCGGCCGTATTATCGGTATTTGGCGACGCTCAAGGAGCACTACGAGGAGGTGGACGGGCTGCTGTCGGGCGAGCTGCCGAGCAATATCGCACATTCTTTCGCGCCAACGAGGGGCAAGAGCTATACTCGACTTTTGGGAGATCTGGCAGAAGAGGTGGACGGCGAGGAGGAGCAGCCGCACTTCCCGTCGTGGCTGCGGCGCGGCAGTGCGTGGAATACGAGAGATAAGGGGAGTAACGGTACGGAGAATGGACATGCTGCTGCCGAGGAAGAAGGGGAGCGACAGGCCCTTTTGCCCGAGGAGAGGGAGAGGAAGAGGGAGCGTATAGCACGGCTAGCCCTCAATGGTGAGCTGAACCATCTAGGTGCTGAGCGATTGCTGACGTGTAGTCAACACAGTTGTCAATGTGCTGCTTGTCGCTGCCAAGGGCGTCGCCGTCCTATACTCGAGTTCAATATCGCTCACGGCATCGCTGGTCGATTCGGCGCTGGATCTACTCAGCACATTTATCATACTTGGAACGAGCTGGGCTATCGGGTTGCAAACAGACAAGCACTTGGTGCGTAGCGATCACTTCAAGCCAAGTCGGCTAATGGCAGTTCCCAGCAGGCAAGAGACGGTTCGAGCCACTCGGAGTGGTTGGTTGTCCCAAGTTCACGTGGAACCCGGGAAACCTTGGACTGATCCGCAGCTGATCTTCTCGGTGGCGATGATCGCTTCGTTCGTACAGGTCTTCATCGAGTCATTCGAGAGGGCACGCGCCCCGGCAAGCGGCGATGTGGTCGACTTGTCCAGGGTAGGGATAGCGTGAGCCTCCCTCCCGAGGCTTGATAGCCCGAGTCGTGGCTGACGCCTCAGGACAATGTTAGCCACCATCGGCGTCAAGGCAGTCATGTAGGTCGTTGTGACCCAGCGGGGTATCACGCTGACACGCAGCTGGGTATGGTGCTCCCGTATCCCCTCGTCAGGCGTCCAGGCCCTCGCCCAAGACGCAGAGAACGACGTGTGGTTCAACGTCATGTCCCTGGCATTCCCCGTACGTCAGAGTCCCCTGTCCCTGGGGGTTAGGTGGGGCTACGCCGACGCGCAGTTCATCGGCTCGGCCCTCAAGTGGCGCCTCCTCGACCCGATAGGCGGCATGGTGCTCTCCACCTACATCATCGTCGAATGGGTCAAGACGCTCCTCTCAAACTTCGCCAATCTCAGCGGCAAGACCGCGTCCAACGACCACCTCACGCGCGTCCTGTACCTCGTCTCGCGCTTCAACCCGGTCCTTGAGATCGGCGATGTCGAGTGTTACCATGTCGGCGACGACCTCATCGTCGAGGTGGATGTGATACTGCCCCGCAGCTCCACGCTGCATTTTGCGCACGATGTGGGCGAGACGATCCAGTGTGTCCTGGAGAGCCTCGATGGGGTCCTCAGGGCGTATGTCCAGTACGTCCGCTCGTCTCTTTCTCCTTTGTCATACGCTGTGCTGAGACGAACAGCTGCGATTATTCTTCGTCGAACCCGTGAGCTCTACCCCTGAATCGTTTATGCCCTACGCCTTCCACCTTTGTTGTGTCTCTGGTGGGCACGGCAGTGCTGACAAGCAGGCTGCAGCATACCGCTCGACAGGCCCCGAATCGAGGACAAGACGCCATAGCCACAGCGTCCACGTCCGACTCGGACGAACGCACGCCCACACAGCGCAGCATCCTCAATGCTGGCGGACACCACATCCCACATCCCGACGGCCTCGGCGTAGACCTCGTAGATACAATAGGGGACCTCGTGACCAGCCCGAGCGAGATCCCAAAGCAGGTCGAGTGACTGAGGATGCATCACTGTCGGCGATACAACACGTGCATGCTAAAAGAGTGACTGATTATGCTGCTGCGTGGACTACAGATGCTAGTGATTGCTGCTGTGCCTCTGGCAGGGGACCCAACGACAGGGCGCCCTCCCACTCCACCCCGACCCACTCTTCTTTCCACCCCTCGCAGTCGGCCTCGCAGCCAAAGACAAGCACGCTGCCCCACTCCATCTCAGACGCCTCACCCTCGACTTGGCCAGCCTCACCGGCCGCAAGCCGCGCGAGCTCTTTCTTCCGCTCGTCTTCGGTCTGCTTTGTCTTGCTTCTGCTTTTCGATCTTTCCCCTGTGGTGGAGAGAGAGTCGGGCGACAGGATGGAGATGAGACTAGGCACGAGCTGCATCTCAAACACCCGCTTGGCGCCACACGCACAACGCGGGACGGGCGACGGGTCGTAGTATGCCGTCAGGTCCAGGTCGTCTTCGTCCTCAGGCCGTGAGGGGATGGGCGCTTTCGGGAAGAGCTTTTTGAAGAGGTCCGACTGGCCCGAGTACGGCAGAGGACAGCCGCCGAGCTCGTAGCGCAGCACTTGGCTGCGTCCATCTTCGGCCGCCTCTAGCCGCCGGACGTACTTGTCGAACACCTCATCCACTCCTTTCCGAAGCAGCCGCTCCCACTGCTCGTCCTTCCATGACGGATCGGCATTGTCATCCTCGTCCTCCGAGTCCGAATCCACTTCCATCGACGGCGGCGCGAGGTACTCGCCGATCGTGGAGAGGTACTGCGGAGGTTGGTATGCCGGAAATGGGGGAGCGAGGGATTTCGAGCTGGATGCTACTGGTTGTGGGGACGATATGGACAGAGACGAAATGTCAGGAGGTGTCTGCGTTGCGGGTACGGGTGAAGGGCCGCCGAAAAGAGGTTGCGAGCTGCCGAAAAGACCACCCGTTGCTGCTGAACCGTTCATCTAGCCTGTCAGCTTGGCCTCGAGATGACAATAGGGTAGCTGACAGAGAACGGATTCTGCCTCGCTCGCTCCCTCTCTGCCGCACGCTCCGCCTCTTCCCTCGCCCGTCGCTCCTCGACATCCCGCACGTACTCTTCGTTCCGCTTTGAGGCCCGGAACGCCCGCACACTGCCGTCCTTGCGCTGGCAAGACGGCCGTGCACACGCAAAGACATAGACGGTGCGGTCATTGGTGCCTCCCTCAGGAGGACAGTAGACCTGCACGAGCAGCGGTATGGGCTTTTGGCACAGCGAGCAAGTGACAGATCCGGGAATGCCCTCGATCGGGGGGAAAGAAGGGTAGCCGCCGATGAGCGATATCAGCGGCGAGGTGAGGTCGGCATGGCCTGCAGGGACAGGTCCGTCAGGCAGAGCAAGGAGGACATTCGAGTCGGGCAAAGAAGAGGATGACGATCCTGCCGGCGAGCTGGGCGACATGTCGCTGGGGAGAAGACTACAGGTCAGCCGTTTGGAAGCGACATCGTATGGGTTGAGGTATAGGAGCGAGTCAGATAAATGTTGCCAAACAGAGTGGGTATCGGCATCGCCCGCCAAGCTCCCCTTCAACTCGCTCGACTCCCGTGCCCTCTCATCCGGCTCGTCCGACACCAAGACGGTGCCGTCAGAACAGGACGAGAGGAAGAGCCGAGGAGGATGAGAGACATGACGGGTTAGGTCTCGTCATCGGTATCATCACTCTCGCTGTCGTTGGGGGGAGATAGCTGTATCAGACACTCACGCAGTGCGAGGGGGGTCCTCGTCGCTACCTCTGGAGCCCTTGGAAGTTGAGATGGGAACAGAAGTTAGGAAATCTGGGTGAACATGAAATTTGAAGCGGCTCGTGCAGGAGACACTTCGCCAAAAAGTCCACGTCATCAGCGTAGCTCTTACGGGGCGAATTTCTGCGGGTGTCCCTGGAACGAAAACGGTAAATGGGGGAATTAAATAAGAAAATTCCGGCCATTCTGATTTCATCAGCACAATCCTAATATGCATTGTGTCCTTGCCAAATTGCCTTTCATCAGAGAATAAAGATCTATGCATGAGGCTGATGCATGGAATGATCTCTGTAGCAGAACCAATCGCCTACATAGCTACTGCCATACCCTGCCCTATCATTGCACCAAAATGGTTACAATAGCGCAAGTCTGACAAGACTGCAATAGGCTTGCCAGGTGGCAGCTGTGACATAGCCCCTGTGACCAGCTTGGCATGCCTATGATCATCTGATCAGCCTAGCATGCCCAACAAGCACTTGCGCATCTCTTGATGAAGTGCTTTAGCTTGCAACTAATCAATGTTCTACAGTACATCCGGCTTTGCCGGATGCTTGACCCGTAAGGGCTGCGATGGCTGCGCCGCTAGGCGCAAGGGGGGGTCTTGGGGGGGTGTCCCACCCCCCCATGTCTAACGGAACCAAAGAACAAGGAATTGCATTAGGTTTTCCAAATTGCCTGAGAACCAATAACTTGAATACCTGATTAGAAATTCAGAGCTAAAAAAGAATTGAAATAACGAGCTACGCCCTATCGCGCACTTTCCTGCACGATCTACCTAGTGCCCCTTCTGCCTTCACAAACGACTGCATGGTGATTATACCTATGGTTTCTTCTGCTGGCTCGGTTTGCCTTTTATGTATATACTCTTCTGCTATCTACAACGCCTGCTCCTCGTCCGTCCCGCTAGCCCCTCGCGGTACTCGACTAGAGCTCGTCGACGTGACCCAAAAGCCACTCGAGGTGTCGGTACGACGACTGCGGCTGGTACATGGGCTGCATGTGACCCGACCTGGTCATCAGCGACTGCAATTACACGACGGCAGAGTAGCGGCTCACTGGAAAGTCTCGGCCCACATGAGACCTCGCTCATAGTGCTGGATACCCATGACACCCTGAGGTCCATCAAAGCCGGCGTAGCCGCTGTCGATGAAGGCCTGGGTGTACAGCAAGTCAGGAATGCCGATGGTGATGGGCTGGTTGGGCTCGGTCTGGAAGCCGAGCTTGCCGCCCCAGGTCATGTTCTGGATTGAAGCGAGGGTGCCGGCGGTGATGATGACCATGTCGTAGTCACCGTTACCGACGAGCACACGCTGCGTGGCGTCAATGACCTGAGGGAGGACCTTCTGGATGGGGTCGAGCGACGTGTCGCCCTCCATCTGGGGCCCAGAGTCGCCGCCGACAAAGACTGGGCCCGCGCACTCCATCCAGTTGACGTAGTCAGGCGCGTGCAGCGCGGCCTTGACGTCAGATCGGTTGAAGTAGATTTCTGCGCCGGGCGGGATGTAGAACAGGTCGCCGGGGAAGCCGAGGACGTCGTACAGGAGCGGGCAGGCGGTGTTGACCTCGTAGATGTCAAAGCAGGGGTTGATGGCGGACACGGCTTCGATAGCGAGATCGAGAATGTCGCACGTCACGTTGGAGCTGCCCGAGTTGCCGCTGATGGGTGACGCCTGGTCGTTGGAGAAGTTGAAGAAGGTCGTCGGCATGTTTTGAGTGGGAGGGTACTTGTTAAAGTACTGAGGGTTAGCGTCCGTACCATTCCAACGAAAGGAAAACTCACAGTGTCGATGAAGTCGGCGTAGCCACAGTCCTCGTGGATGGACTTAAGGGTGGCCATGAACGACTCGTTAAAGTTGAACAGCTGCTGGTTCGCTTCGATGAACGGGTACGTCGGGATCTCCTCCTGGACCGTGTCAAACTCGCCGATGCAAGGGTCGTAGACGAGTGCACCAGAGAGGTTGTAGTACTGGGTGTCGTTGGCATCCAGCATGGCTGCCGAGATGTATGGCACGTATCGGCCGGCGTACGACTCGCCGGTCACGTAGATCTTGTAGTTGGAGATGTTGAACGCGGTCTCGAAGTTCTTGAAGAACTTGATGAAGTCTTGGGCGATCTCTTCCTCGGTCGTGGCCTTGGGCGTACCGATGGAGAAGCCAGTCCCGATGGGCTGCTCGACCCTGCGCATGAGCATTGATGTGAGGACATACAGAAGGAAGGACTCACCACAGCATGTTGGTCAAGTTGGTCCACGCGTACGGGTTCTCGTACGGCTTGTACGTTCCCGGGGGCCAGATGAAGCGACCGTTCTCCTGGAAGAAGCCCTCGAGCGAGGAGCATCCAGGACCGCCGTTGAGCCAGATGGTGACCTCGTCAACGGGGGCGCCGGTGGTGGGCTGGAAGATGAAGAAGAGGGCCTCGGACGTGTTGCTGTAGTCGATGGGGATCAAGCCAGAGTAGAACTCGCCCAGGTCAAAGTCGACCTCGGGGAGGGAGGACACGAAGAACTCTGCGAATCAGTGTATACACTAGAAAGCGGGGCGGAGACTCACGCTCGGTCTGGTTGTTGCGGTACCTGTAAGACGTGGTCGAGTTGTCGCTGGAAGTCGAGTTGTCCGCCCGCCCCAGGAGGGTGTTGAGATGTTCACGGGCGGCGAGCTCGTCTGCCAGCGCCTGACGTGCGCGGTGAGCAGCAGGCTTGTGCACCTGCAGACCACCTCGCTGTCTGGCGTCGACGCCGATGCCGAGCGTCAGGCCCAGCAGCGCAACGGCTTTGAATGCCGAAGACCACATCTTTTGCTATGGGTGGCGGTCAGAATGCAATGTCAGTTTGGGAGGGGCGGTGACATCCTCTTGGTTTATATACGGACGGGATCGCCCGATCTCCTTCCGTGTCATGGGGCTGATGGGGTGATGGGGTGATGAACCATGAGCCATGGACCAGCGTGGTGAGCGTGGTGAGAAAATGATCGTGTTGCTGATGGTGATGGAGTGTACCGCATGGTCCCGCACAGGCGCACAGGCAGTCCGAAGGGAAAGAGATAACAGACCAGCCGACAACATGACTTTTCCAGGAAACACCACGGACCAGGCACAACCTGACCAGACCCACACATACGCCGTCACCGGCAGTGGAGCCCATCATCCGGCCGATCTTATCCACACACACGACACGGACCTACACACACACAGACCAGGGAGAGAGGCCCAAGCGAGAGAAGCACAGACCATGGTCAATGTCATGCCGGACCAAGCCGGTCGTAGCAGATCCAGCTGACAGTAAGAGGGCAGTCGGAGGGCTGATGTATAACTCACCATGTTGCCTCTTTGCCTCTTTGCCCAAAAGGGGAGTCACCTCTCCACTAGGCCGAACCGAAAAACCGACAGATCGTCTTATCAGCTCGCTTGACGCCCCCAGTTCCTCACTAGCGTCATCTGGACCACATGTTGCGCATGTTGCGCTTCAAGGACCCACGCGGGTTACACGAGCGCACCATCTTGCCAAGTGGACCGTCCAAGAATAGACATTCCTCGCTGGGCGTTGACAGTCGCCATTCGCCCGCTGACCATTGCAGCACACGACCATGGCAATCCGATCATCACTGCTATCACACAGCTGCGTCATCCGAAAAGCACGGACATGACCACGTGTCAGATGGAGCTAGCAGCTTGACAGGCCTATCGCTTCAGTCTGTGCTCGAGCCTATGTGCGGACTCCTGACGCGGCTGCTTTTAAGGGCGGAACAATCGCTGAAGTCCCTTTGGTTGCAAGGCGGTGCTGTCTTGACCTTGCCTTTCAGCCTCTGACGGCCGTAAAGAGCATAACGCTTGCGCAGGAATACAACGAGACGGGACAGCCGAGGGAGGCACGCCGAGCATGCACAAAGACAAAAGCAGAGTCGGCAAGGCGGCGGGAAGACCATCGGAAGGGTCATGTCGTGACAGCTGACGCGGGGGTTTGCGGGGGTGGCAAAGCTGGACGGGAGAGGCTTGCGCCGCATCGTCAGTCCGTCCACCAAGTTGCATGGATCAAAGGACCTCCTCGCTCTTCCCATCGCTCCTCTTCCTCCCCACCCACAGACTCTTCTCTGTACCCCACGGCTTTGCTGCGACATCTTTTCCTGCCCAGTGAGCCGCCCACGATGCCACCGGTCGAGCAAAGATACACCCCGGTGCCGGGCTTCGAACATCTCTCGAGAGATTTCGAACGCTACAACACTGGACTGAGAGACAGCGCAAGTAGTAATGGTGAGTGTCGTAGTGCCGCCGAATCTCGAGTCTGAAACGGTCGTCTGGCTAGCGTCACTTCGTGCCGGGTCCGCGACAGGATCCAGGGGTTGCCTAACCGTGCTGGTCGTCATGATGGCCGAAACGGTCGAGACACACCTTTCACCTGAGGGCGGTGATATCTCCAAATAACTCTGCCCTACCTCTTTTCATACCGTTGCTGCTCGACCTTTCTTGATCACGAACCGTTTCAACAGCAGCTGTGCTGACTGACATTCAGCTCGATCGCAGAGCTACCACGACCCTTCTTCTTCGCCGCCCGCCGTGAGTACATGCTTGCTACCGCCCGCGCTCCCTTGTGCTAAGCAGCAGGGCTCCCGCCTTGCACGCTCATCTCTTTCTCAACCTTACTCCGACTACACTCCTTACGAAAACCCCTACGAGCCTCCGCAGCCACAACGAGGAGACTCGGATTACTCGTACAAGGATCTACCCGCCGTAGGAGCTTCGGCCGCAGCAGCAGGAGCAGGAGCGGGCGTCGCAGCAGGTCGCTCAGCAGCAACGTCCAATATGCCGATGGCAATGGCTCCAGGCGTGTCGCACGCAACTCATGGCGGAGAGGGGTACCAGAACCTTACTTCCGAATCATACTGGCCTCAGCAGGATCAGCAACAGGGGTACTCCGCTACGCCCGCCCCTCGGTCGGGGAAAAAGAAGTGGTGGATCATCGGCGGGTCCGTTGTTGCCGTCTTAGCTGTCATCGGCATCGTCGTTGGCGTCGTCGTCAGCCAAGTGAGCAAGAGCAAATCGAGCAGCAGCAGCAGTTCTTCGAATGACAGTACCAACGGTACGACCTCATCGAGCTCCAGCGATCCGAGCAATTTTGAGAAGAACAGCAATCTCCATCAAAGCTTCTGGGGAATTGCTTACACGCCGAATGCAAGTGATCCCCAAACGGCATCATTGCACTGCTGACTGGCAGAACACGCAGTTGCCATGGTGTGGGGCGACGCAAGCCGATGTCAACGCCGATATGCAGGTGCGTTATTCGAGCTCCGTTTGCAGCTAACGCTGACTCATAGATCCTCTCACAGCTCACTACTCGTCTGAGGCTATACGGGGCGAACTGCAACACGACAGCTTTAGTCCTCCAAGCCATTCAGGATACCAAAGTGAACGTGACCATATGGCCAGCTGTCTGTGCGTACTCCCTCGTTGCTCAGGCTTGGTGCTCATAAGCAGATGTCGACTCGAACGAGACCGCATACGACAACCAAGTTGACGCAATCAAGGATGCTCTGGCAACATATGGTACCGACAACATTGAGGGTGTTAGTTGTGCTTCGGTCATGTCTCTTCTGCTGCTGACGAGCAGATCATCGTCGGCAATGAGTACATCCTCGACACTGCCGGATCAGCCAGTAACACCTCGTCCGCCTACACAGCAGCTGCAAAGACCATCATCACGAAGGTGTCTGACGTGAAGACCCAAATGTCGTCGTGGAATCTCGACAAGACCCTTCCTGTAGGGACTTCGGACGCCGGTTCTATCCTTTCGACTACGCTGGCCGAAGGCATTGACTTTTACATGGCCAACGTGCACCCGTACTTTGGCTCTGTAGCCATTGACGATGCGGCGACATGGACAGAGGACTTCTACACCGACTATGATGCTGTGAGTGGAGTTGCGCATCTCGCGCCAGTATGGACGGTATGGCTCACAGGCAGTCCGTTGCCGCAACCGCTTCGAACAGCCCTGACACATACATTGCTGAGACCGGCTGGCCTACCAAATCGGACACCACTGAAGATGCCACCGACGGAGCAGGTTCCCCTCAAGGTGATGCCAGCGTGGCCAACCTGCAAAGTGAGAGCTTGAACGCCCTTAAGGTCGGAGCTCATGTCCAGCTTTCCTCGATACCTTTGTCTGCGACGCCAACACTAAAGGTACAAAATACTTCTTGTGAGTGTTCCGCTCCTTCGGACGAGTGAAATTGAGTCGTCAGCTTTGAGGCCTTTGACGAACCGTGGAAGTCTATATATGGCGGTGTGGAGCCGTACTGGGGATTATTCGACTCGGATCGCAATCTGAAGAACTTGACGATCCCAACGTGTTCATGATGCTTCGTACTGTTCTTGATCTACGCAGAATTACGGACAATGCGTGTCATGTTGTTATTATTTTCGAGCATGCATCGCGCATACACTGGCTTCCTTCGGTGTCCGGTCCGCGATCCGTGCTCTGCCAGTTATGAGGTGTGGTTTCACCGCATGTCCGCTCCGCTGACACTGCCCCTCATGGTCTGCGGGAAATCTGGGCTCAGCCACGTCGGTCGTCCTCTCTAAGACGAAAGCAACTTTGGGCCGGCGGCGAAATAAATACCATCGCCGGACCGCGGACCGAGCGTCCGATCGCAGCGGTTCGGTTGCGGCTGCGGACTGTACCGCACAGCAAAACGCCTGAACCCAGGGTGGGAACCATGAAGGTGAGGACCGGTTGAACACGGTTAAACTCGTCACATATTGCCGCTCCCAGGAAGAGAAACCTATCTAATCGCTTCTATGGTCACGACGAATGGTCTGGACCAATGACGCGGGCTGATTCAGCGGCACAGCGCGCCATGGGTGACTGGATCCACTCACAAAAATTCATTCTGACTGGCTTCTTACTCTTTGCAGATCCTCAGAGTGGCCGCTTCACAATGTCCACCAACCCCATCGCCGTCGCAGGCCCATCGCGCCTCTCCTCCGACCACCTGCACCGCGATGAAGAGCTCGGCCCCTTACCAGAAGTCTCGCGCCGCGCGTCCAAGCAGCTCGAACGGCTCGAGAACCAGCGCTCGCGCGAACTCGCCGCCCCGCTCCACCTCGCCCTCACCCCCTCCGTCCCCGGCACCTCGCCCTCCCCCAGCCCCGCGGCGCACGCCGCGGACCAGTACAAGCCCCGACTGTACGTAGCGGCGCCGCTCGTCGCCGCGCACGGGTGGCTCTTCGGCTTTGACACGGGCTCGATCGGGCCCGTCACTGAGATGCCGACGTTCTACGGCCTGTCCGCCTCGCTGCAGGGCGTGGTGGTCGCCACCATCCTCTTCACCGCGCTCATCTTCTCCCTCGTCTCCGGCCCCCTGTCGGACCGATACTCCCGCGTGACGATCATGAGTGTGGGCGCGGCCATCTTTGCTCTGGGCTCGGTCGTCGCTGCGGCCTCGCAGGACCTAGGCATGTTTCTCGGTGGGAGGGCCATCACCGGGATTGGCGAAGGGCTGTTCTATAGTCCTGTCGGCGTGTGGCTCATCGAGTCTGCGCCGAAGGAGGTGTGTCTCCCCCTGAATTCAGTGACGAGGTCGTGGCTGACGCGTAGAAACGCGGCGAGATGGGCGGCATGCTCCAAGTTAGCATTGTGGTATGTCCTTCTTGATGGTCAACTGGGGGGCATCACTGAGAGCAGTGCGGCGTGGCCGCGGGGTACTTTTGCACCTACGGCACCAGCTACATCGACTCGGCCTGGCAGTGGCGCATTCCCTACCTCTGCCAGGCGGCATACGCCTCGACCCTCTGCCTCATCGTCCGCGTGAGTTTCCCAAAACGCCCCTAGAGTGTCCAGGGCCGTGGCTGACTGCCAGACCCGCCTCGTGCCGGAATCCCCACGATGGCTGCTCTTGCGCTCCGACAAGCCCCACACCGCACTCACCATCGTCGAGGCGTTCGCGCTCAGCCCACAGACGGCAGAGCTAGAGAAAGCCGAGCTGGTCGAGCGGTGCGAGCGCGACCGGGCGGAGCGCGAGGCCCGCGAGGCCAACCGCCTTCGACACCGCTCGATCGGGGAGCGTATCGGCGTGGACGGATTTGCCGAGTGCTTCAATAAAGAGGAGAGCAAGCGATTCAAGACGCTTGTGGGCCTGGTAGATCATCCCTCTGCCGAAGCGATAGAGGCTGGGCTGATGTTAGTTTTTCATGGGTATCCAGCAGATGTCCGGCATCGACGCCGTCCTCTTCTATGCCCCGTCCATCTTCACTCAAGCCGGGCTCAACTCGCGACAGGGATCGTTCCTCGCCTCCGGCGTCTCGGGTATCGTTGGTGTTCTGTAGGTCTGCACATCAAACTTGAGGCAGTCGAGCTGATCGTGCGGGGCTTTGATTCCCGCTCAAGTATGGTTCATCGACAAAGTCGGCAGGCGGGTCCTGTGCGTCACTGGCGGAGCGGTACAGGGTGTCTGCCTGTGTGAGATCTCACGAGGTGGCTAGAGAGCTGGGCTGATTCGCAGTGATCATTGGTGGACTCTTCGCGAGTGGCGCCACTGGCCAGCACTCGGTCGTTTGGGCCGTCGCGGCGATGATATACATCTTCATGGCTGCGTGAGTGCCCAAATCCCAGTACAGTCCGGCACGACAGGCAGCAAGCTGATGGCAGTTTCCAAATGACATGGTCGCCCGTGCTCAAGACGTACTGCACTGAGATTCAGCCCAACTCGACCCGCTCCAACGTCGCCGCCATGGCGCAGTGCGTCAGTAAGTCGTCTCGGTCCTGTCTCCGCTCTCTATGACGACCTGGACACTCACAGTAGACTGGGTTGTAAACATCTTCATTGCACTCGCCACACCGCCATTCCTCGATGCGTCCCCCAGCGGCCCCTTCTTCCTCTTCGGTGCCTGCTGCTGTGAGCTCTTTCGGCGCCTATATGCCGAGGGCAGAGGCTGACGATAGTGATTGGCGCAGCGGCCGGACTGCTCATGCCCGAGACGAAGGGCCTCAGCATCCAGTCCATCGACGCGGCGTGGGAGGAGACCACGCACAGGAACCGTGCGCGCATGCAGCAAGCCCGGCGGCTCGCCAGTAGGACCTTCGAGTCCAAGGGGCACAGCTCGCAGGTCATGTTCCGCATGACTTCGCTGCATGCCGCGCAGCGCGCTGCGTAGACCCACCCCAAATCTCGACTACAGCATGACAAGAACGATTATACATGTGCGCGCCAACAACACTAACTATAGTAGATAGACGTAATGCTAGGTATCCGTTGAGTCATGATTAGACTATGTACAACGTCCGGCTCTGGCTTCCGCCTCTCCTACTCGTCCTCGTCCTCCTCGTCGCTCGAGAGAAACTCTTTCGACGGGTATGCTTTCTTCTTCGCCTCGATCTCCTGCTGTTTCTCGACCTTCCGCTTCTCCTTCTCGGCCTTCTTCTCTCTTTTCTCCACCGCCTTGGCCTTCTTCGCGTGCACTTCTCGTGCCAAGAGCGCGGCTTTCTTGCGCCGTTTCTCCACCAGGCGTTCGACGTGCGCGTCGGCGCGCTCGAGAAGTTCTGCCCGTCAGGCCACTCCAATCAACGATGTGCAGACTGACCTGGCCACGCCAGGGTACCGTGCGGGTCGACAGAGCGCTTCATCCTCAGCCATACCTGATACACCTGGCTCGTCGAGAACCCCGCCAAACCGCCCGTGTTGAGTCGCGCAAACGTAATGTCGCGCTCGTGCTCGACGCCAAAACCCTTCAGCCTGATGATCAGCCAAAACCCCACGGACAGGCAGCTCGCCGCTCGAGTCCTGACTCACATGTCCACAAGGATCCGCTTGTGCTTCGTCTTGAAGCCCCGCTTGGGTTTGTCCGCCACGCGCAAGGGCCGGATCTCGCCCTGCCACTTCTTGCGACAAGACGTGCTGGAGCGTTTCCCGCCCATCATCTTCGCAACGACCTCCCATGGCGCCTCGTACGACATGGCGTCCTGCCCCAGCGCCTCGTTGGCCCTTTTGATGCTTTCCACGAGCGACTCGACCTCTTCGGGCGACCAAAAGCCTGACGTTCGATCGTCTTTGCCGGCCAGCTGTTTCTGCCATCGGTCGCGACAGTCTGTATCGGTGCGCTCGACCACCGCTGCGATCTTGCGCCACTGCTGTGGATGCACGTCGTACGCCCTTGAGCGTCAGCTGCGACTTCGCAAGCGAGGGACCTCGACAGGTTACATCCGCAGCTTCTGGTCCTCTGCCTCGGTCCAGGCTCCCTTGTGCCCGTCGGGGTTGAACATCCGCATGGCGGCGTCTCTGACGTATTTTACCGGTCGCCCTGGTAGGTTGGCGGCTGGTATGAGCGAGACAGTCCTCCCGCTCATGGGTTACGTACCGGTGTCTGGCCAGAATCTGCCGTAGTTGGTGCGCTCGCTGGCCCTTCCTTTGGCAAAAATAATGTCGACGAGCTCGTCTTGACTCAATCGATTCAGCTGGATCTCAGCTCCCCCATAACCCCAAGTGGACACATGATTTACGCGCTTGAAATCCTCAAAGTGTTGTCGGATGGCCGACTTTTCTGTCTCAGTAAAAGGCCCAGTCTTGTAGTTGATGACTGCAAATTAGCATTCAGGCCAGAGACCACCCCTTGACTCACTGCCAGCATCTTTGAGCCTGCGCAGCTCTGCTGGGTCAATCCACCGTTCGGAGAGGAAACCGTTGAGCCCTTTGGGCGTCGAGACTCTAGCTCGAATCGTCTCGTCGTCCATCTTGGGCTGTCTCTGCACCGGCGCTCGCTTGGAGGACTTGGACCCGCTTGAGTAGCGTTGTGATGGGGGGACCGGGACAGGGCGAGAGGAGGTTCTGGGTTCTGCACTTGCGGGCTGATCTTTATCCCCAGTTTCCGGTCTGCGTTTCTTCTTCGCTGGCTCGGAGGTGCTCGCCTGGGGCTCCGATGCGACATCGCCGTCTGCTACGTCTTTGCGCTTCTTCTTGGCTGGCTGAGCCGCAGAGGCCTGAGAAGTTGGTGGAAGCTCGCCATCCGCACCCTCTTTGCGCTTATTCTTCCGCTTCTCATTCCCAGCTACATCGTTTGCCGCATGTGCGGCACTTGCAGTCGCATCCGTAGAAGTGTCCGCTTTCTTGGACGAGCTACTTGGCGCCGAGACGCCCGCAGCAAAAGAGGCCTCTTTTGCAGCCTTCTTCGCCTTCTTCTCGGCCTTTCTCGCTGCTTTGGCCGCTCTTCGGCTCTCCTCGTCCATGTCCGCGGGTGTAGAGGTCGAAGGGCCAGCTTGCAACGACGAGCTGGCGGCCCTTCCGGCAGCATCTTTCGATCGAGGAGTCGAGCCTAGCCATTTCTGAGCGGCGTCAAGCGCACCGCTCAACAGCCCCTCCATATCGGGAGCTCTTCTGTCCCCAAGACGGTCTTGATCTGATACCAAGTTGCTTCACGCGACTAGCGAGACGGGAAATTTTGCTTCCGCTCGGACCACCTCCACACTCTTTTTCCGGGCTTGAGGATGTCGTTTTGGCTGTCGTCTTCAACAAGGCATGGAGGCTGCACGTCGCCTCCCGCCCCTTGTGGTGGAGAGGATTCAGTCATACTTGCCTACTGCTTCCTTCCGAGCTACCCCATCGCCCCCTCGGGCGAGTAACGCGGTTGTTCGGTCACTGCACAAGGTCCCTCTCCCGACGGCCATCACTACCCCTGGCGGCAGTACCAGTGCAGCGACCCGCCAGAGCTCGTTCTACACCATACGTCGGAAACTCGCCGCGCCTTGTCTTACGCCCAAAGGCTCTAAGAAGCTGTACGAACAAGCATGCCAGCTATTGGACGCCCGCGACTCGGAGTCAAAGGCTCGTCTCTACCACCGCCTCATCCACGCTTTTGCCAGGGCCCCGAATGGCTCAGCCGAAGCGCGGCAGCTGTTCGACCGGCAGCTCGGCGAGGGTGTACCGATCTTGAATGAGACGGTCCAGGTCGTGCTGGACCTTATGGCGGACAGCAAGCAACTTCTCTTGCCGGTCATACGGGATATCCTCCCGCGCCTGCCGGAAGACTTCGACGCTCATCTCCTCACAACCTTCGTTCGAGCCATGATACACGAGGCGGGTGCGACGCCGGTGGAAGTGGAACAGACCATCAAAGCGTGTTATGCACTCAAAGGTCAGGCGGAACAGGACTGGCCGTGGCCAATGTGGGATCTTCTCATTGATGCGCACCGGGCCAAGGGCGATTTTCGAGGGGCCATGGGCGTCCTCAAGCGCTTCAAGGCAACGGTCGGACCCCAGTTTCGCCTCAAAGCCAAGCAGGAGGATGGCGCGCGAGATACTGAGCTCTGGGTCCAGGACTGGCGAGAGCTGGCGAGCAAGCCTTATATCTCTGTACTGCATCTGTGGGCAACATCGAGACATCGCCGTTCGCATCGCGGGTCTGCTATACCCAGCGCCTTGGCGACCGATCTGGCGACCATGCTAGGTGGAAGGGAGATGATGACCTTGGGATTCTTGAACGCATGGATGAATGCCGAGAGAATAGCGGGCAACCTCCGGCGCGCCAGAGAAGTCTGGGCCATTGTACAGGAGCCGCATGTCGAGGCTACCGCCCTACCCTCATCGGGCTCTTCCAGACGGCGCCGTGCGCCTGACGAGCACTCGTGGATCACATATTTCAAGCTGCTCAAGACGTCATGCTCGACTCCAACACAAATACAGGCCGCCCTCACACAGTTGCTCTCTCAGCGACCGCCCGTCCCGATCGATGCCCGGCTTGTCGAGTCAATCCTCTCAGCAGTCGCGGCCTCAGGAGACTTGCCCCTACTTGTGTCTGTCCTCAGTCTGGCAGACAAGAAACGGGCATTCTCGAGGCGATGCGTCGATATCGTCTGCGCTGCCCTCGTTCGGAAATGGCGCACGACATCGCTGTCCAAGCTGTTTGGGCCTCGGAAGCGCGCGATTGTCGAAGGCCCAATTGCGACTTGGGAATGGGAGGCGGTGAGCAGGGAGCTCATGGATACTATTTGCGACGAGACATCATTGAGACTGTCGGACGATATCGGGCTCCCGCTCGCAATGCCTGTAGCGACTCTGGTCGATGCCGAGCTGGCCAGTGCGGACAAGCCCCAGACTGTGGTCGTCACGCGCAGCTTCGATACGACAGAAAGGAACGACCTGGCCCTCAAGCTGCTGCCGGCGGTCATGCGCTTGGTGCGGCGGGTGGTCCAGGTCGAGGAGGGTATGAAAGACACCGATCGAGCAATGTAGCAACAGGTCCTCATCAGTACTCGTCGTTGTATCTCTTCATCATGCCTCTTGTGCCACAAAATGCGTCCAGCTTGATCCGACTTGCCTTGATCGGAGACGGGAGATTGCGGCTCATAACATATGCATGAGGTCAAAAGGACAAGAGAGAAGAACCAGGCGGTATGCAGACAACTTTTCGACCCCGACAAGCGTCAACCCCGACGACACCCAAGACTCATTCTGTTCAAGCCAAAATTGCCGTATCCCTTTCCATCCTGGGACTGCGCAACTCCTTCCCCATGCCCGCTGGGGACTTTTGTGCGCTACGCGCGTTGTTTTGTTGTCGCGGCGGCTTCTGCCAGAACTTGAGAACGGCCGCACGCGAGATGGTGACGATGTTCGTCGACGAGAAGTGCACCGAGTCCAGCGGCGTGCCCTCGATGATACGCGACTGAGAGTTAGCAGGAGCTCGCACACGTGGAGCGCAGCTGACCAAGATTGGCTGCAAGAGCGCCACTTCGCTGCGTGGTGGTGCGGGGTGGTACCGCCCTCCTCCGCCAACGCTGTCCTCGCCGGAAGCATGACGCGGGGCTGTGCCGTTGAGCGAGAGTGTCGAAGCTCCCGCCAGGCGGTGATGCGAGGCATTGGAGTGATGATGTCTCGGCCGGTGGAGTGATGCGGCGGAGAAGTCCCACTGCGAGTCAGTGTGACGGTTTGTACGTACGAAAGGAGGACAAACCAGGATGAGCTTCCCGTCCTCGCCCACACTTCCCAGCCTGTAGCCTCTGCCTTCACCCCTAGTGACGTCGAACGCGATACCCGTGACAAACGCCGAGTGGCCCTGACAACGTGCGACTATGCGGACTTCGCGCGACGAGAAGATGGTGATGAGGTCGTCTTTGCCGCCGACCGCAATGAAACGGGAGTCTGGTGACCAGCACACCTGCCCATCAGTGTTGTACTTGTGTAGATGAAGGTGTGACGGACGCAAGTCAGGCCGCTGAAGTAACCGGCAAAGGTATCCGTGAGCTGTTCCTCGTTGACATTAATCAAGCGCATCATGCCATCATCAGACACGACAGAAAGTAGCTTCCCATCAGGAGAATACGCAAAGCCTATCATTAGTTTCACGAACAATGGCGTGAGAGGTGACTCACCAGTAATGTTCCGCTTGCCGAGTTTCCACACTGCAGTTGGATTCTTAGCTGCCCATGGGCTTCTATCCTTCTCTTTGCCCTTCTCGAGTGGCTGATCAAAGTCTTCGTTCTTCCAGATGATCAACTGATCTCGGAACTCGTCATCTGTGCTGCCTCTCCCGCTCCCCTTCAGGGACCCCTTGCCCGACCCACTGACCGATCCTCCGGCGTCACCGTCCGTAGCTGACGCGAAGAACTTGTCCCATGGAACATTGCTGCTGGTGGCGGATGACATGGGATCTTCCGCGAATAGGTTGAACTGCATGATGACGCCGTCCGCAAAAATGGCAGTAAAGTGCTGCGCCTGCCTCGGGTCGAAATGTACCGATCGGACCGCGGAGTTGTTGAGCAGACCCGCTTTGTTGATCCGCGTGTAGCGTCCGAGAATAAAGTCGAGCCAGACCAGATCGCCGGAGGCAAAGCCGACGACGATGTCGAGTCTGTCGGAGCTGGCGGTGAGGTGCGAGACAGTGTGGCATGTGGGCACCTGAGAGAAGGTGACCCTGGCGAGGGGATCCCGCACTCGTCCGCCTTCTTCACCCCAGCCAAACGTCCGGCCGATGTTCCAGAACCCCCATCGGACCGTCTCACCACCTGCTCGACCACGCTCCGCCATGATCTTTGGCAGAGCCTCGAGAGATTGCAGGCGAGTGACGAAGATGGAAGAGCTGGATCGGAGGTTGTTCTTCGGTCGGGGAAGGGCCGACAGGCTGGCCGACTTTACCCATTGCGCGCGCTGTTTGACGGGTATGGCGCTGATGGGGATCTGCATGGGCGGCGGCATGGGCGGGTCAGACGACGGCGAAGATGTGTCACTCGTCTCGCTCGGCTCGTAACCATCTGGCGCGGCGCCAGTGAGCGCGCCAGCCGGTCGCTCAGCTACAGGCTTGTCCTTGTCCTTGCCGAGCCATCCTGTGAGGGCACTCCTGTCCCCAGCCGTCTTCGGCGGGAAGTAGACGTTGACCCAAGTCATCTTCATGGGATTGACGGGATGTGAGACACCGTTCACAATGGTCGAGCCGAACGTCGCGGCGGTCTGGCCCTGCCCCGGTGCCGGCAGTCCCGTGATGGGCGAGATGGTCGGCTGATTGAGCATCGCGGCGGTCTGCTGTATACCGGACTGGCCGGCATTGGGGAAGATGCTGTCGTTGCGCGTGAACGAGCCCTCTGGAGCGTGCAGCACGTCGGGCAGGTCGGGCAGGGGGACGAGGGGGACTGCGGGGACGACCGGTTTTGGCGGGGGTGGGCGTGGCAGGAACGACGCCGCCGGTGGGAGGTAGACTTCCATGCTTGCGAGCGAGTCGATAGGCTACGAGGGGGTGTGAAGAAGGTAGGGTGAGGGACTATGCGGCGATCGTGGGGGCCACTGACATAGCATATGACAGAGAGAGAGGAAGAAGAGAGAGAAGAGCCGGCCGGGGTCGGGACCCCCGGGGTTGGGGTGGGGTGGGGTTGTGGACCGGACCCCTTACGGACCAGTGCTCCGGAATAGCAACGCCGAGAACTCTGTCTGTCAGAGATGCAGTCATCGCTCCTTGAGCTTCTTCAAGGGATGTCTCGACCACCATTAATGGCAGTGAGACGCTACGTACTGCCGAGAACGGCACGTCCTTTGCTCTGAGCCCCACCCGAGTGCCTGTGCTCGCTGTCGGGATTCAAGGGGGAAGGGGGAGGGACAGGCGTTGGTTGAAGCTCTACGGCTTGGTCCTTTACAAACCACACTGAAAGGATATCGATGTTTTCTGGGCGCTTCCTCTACCTTCTGCTCTCATCTACATCTCACAAGCCGTCTGACCAGGCCTTTCGCCTTGCCGCTGCATACTTACCTGCCCCTCGCATCGCTCGCTCACTCGAAACTCTCGGCGGTCCTCTTCATCCTGGCAAGCTCAGCAAGGCTCAGTCTGCGTGATGGCCCTCATCCCAACGGGGAACCCCCGTGATGCCGGCAAGTCGACGCCTAGGGAGCCCGTCGCCCGGCGCTGACCTCCAGCCATCAACATTGGGCCATTCAAACCCTCGTCAATCCATTCTCCCTCGCAACACCGAGGTACTGACGGACCAGACGCCCCGGCTATGGACCCGTCCTCTCGTATCTACAAGCCGCGCAGCTCGACACGCCACTCAAGATCCACCCGCTGCTCAATCTGAGAACGTGGGACCCGAAACCTTACGGGAAATATCTGGCGTGGAATACTATCGAGCATCCGATGTTTGCGGCCATCTGGGTCGACTATGACGATACGGAGACGGAATGTGGGCCATATCTTGAAGCTGGAGAACGACCTGGCTGAATCTCAGGGATCAAGGAGCGCGGTCAACCCGCTACCAGTCCGATAGTGGAAGAGTTGAATCTGGGACATATCGAAACTGGGTGGTCGGTACGGGTGCGGAATCGTATGGGTATCACCTGGTCAGTCCGCGCAGCTTCCAACTAGAGTACACTGACGTATTAGCGAGGACGTGTTATTCGCAATGTGAGCTGCGTGATCTCCGGTGTGGTGCAGCTGATGGCAGATACGACTTTTTCGCCTCTCCACGTGAGTACCACTCAGTACGTCGCTTCCTCTCGCTGACAGTCAGTTTACGTGGACGAACTTGGTGAGATGCACCCGAGAGCAGTCAGGATCATGGAGCAGCAGTAGTGAGTCGCTTGGGGCGGCCATTTCTTCAGTGATGCGGCTGATGGCAGCTTTGAGAAACGGCGGATGGGGTTCTTCGACCTGATGGAGGGGTATCGCAAGTCGGACGCTTTGCTAGGACAGACGTACTTTGATGGGCTGCACAATGATCCAGAAAGCGTGCAGCGGCTCAAGAACAGTAAGTCCTCTATGTTGTGGCAGAAGGTCGTCTGACCATACAGAGTTCAACTTTCACAGCTCGAACCTATTGCTGCTCAGATTGGGCAACTGCTGAGCAGACTGTGGTCGCGACTGGGCGAGTGGCGGTGGACCGAGCACATGTTCGAATAGTCTTTCTTGGTTGGTGGACGAGGTCGTCCCCTTGTTGTGTCTTTGCCAACGATAAAGTATCTATCTCTTCAATGCACCAAGCACTCTGTCACTGCTTGGCGCTGACTGATTGCCACACTCGGAAATGCCGAAACGTGATTGCCAGGGTGAGTTTGGCTTGCCGCCGGGATTAGTAGCAATGGTATTACCGGTCCAGGCCCTTGTCTCCCCCACAGCGCAGCGCCACCATTACTCGCTCACTGTACAGACTGTACTACTCACCACCTGCCACCTCCTATCACTCCTTGTTCATACACCTTTGTCCCCCCTCTCGCGACGACACTCCCTCCCTACACCATCATACCTTTCGTGGTCCCATCATTCCTCCCCCTTGCCTCGCTTGTACAGATTTCCGCCGGTTCGAACGGGAGCCCATTTGGCCAAGCTCGGATTGGTCTCGGTGGCGCCAACCTCGACCTTCCTTTCGGTATTTCCCCGGTCTCTCCCTCCTCCACGTGCGGTACATCCTCCCTCTCTCCTAGTCGCAAAGAGACCGAGACTGCTGGGCGCATCACATCATCTATCCCATACCAGCTGTCAACACATACACTGCGGCATTCCCACGGCGCGCTCCCGCTGCACGCTCTAGCTGATTGACCAAAGGAGCCAGGCAGACCTGGCGAGCGGCAATTCGGCGCGGCTTGGTCATCGTCGCACCATCCCCACACTCGCATCACCGGGATCCACAACCACAAGCCACGAGCCACAGCCGCAGGCCACAGGCCACAGGCCATCAGCGAAGCATCATGCTCAAAGGCGTCAAGGTGGGTCTCACAGACCTTTGTTGCCACACATCTCCCAAAGACCCATGTCTTACTTTCAGCTCTGGTCCTCGTCCGGGTCTCAATCCCATCCACATCCCGCCCAGCAGAATGGCGGCACCGGCACCCCTCAGCCCGAAAAGGGCACAGCTTCACCCACCCTCTCCCCCTCGGCTTCGTTCGCCGGCCTTGCCGCTGACCAAGCCACACCACGGGCGTCGGCCACCCCCAACCCCTTCGAATCCGCCCAGCCTCACCCATCCCCAGGACTCAGCAGGACCACCGCCAATCTCTCTCTTGACCCGTCCAGGCGGCCGACGAGCCCAGCCTTGGGGGCCGGTCAGTATGCTCAGAGCGGATCCCGAACACCGACACACGGCTTCATGCCCTTGCCACTAGGCACGCCTGGTGCGGGTCAACCCACAACGGGCGTCACTGTCGGCGACACGGTCGGTTCCACACAGGGAATCGGCTTTGGTCTACACGAGCCTCCCAAGATGCGAAAAGCGATGTCCAAGTTGGCCGAGGGATCCTCCACACCGGACATCATGTCTTCTCCTGTGCCCGGACCAGAGGTCGAATCCGGACCCGCGGCCCACAGCGCTCTCAGCCAGGTTGGCAGCAGCACTCATGCGCCCCGAGGTCTTCTCAACGTTAAACTCATCATGGCCAAGGGGTTGGCCGTTTCCAATGCTCCCAGTGCCAACCCGCAACCTTACGTCGTGATGCAGTTCGAGCAGAACGAGTTTGTCTCCCGCCCTCCTAGACCGGTCACCTCGCATCAGAGTGTACCATTTACCACCGCCTCTGCTCAGCCGATCACTCCCGGGAATCTGACCAGGAGTACAAGCGGGCTCGGGGTCGGAACCATCACTCGCGCATTCGCCGAAGCTGTTGGACGGAGCAAGGGGAAGAAGGATCAGGACGGTAGTGGAGCTCAGACGCCGAAAGCAGAGGAGCCGCCGGCCGGATCGACATCATGGCTTGGAAAGCCAGGACCTGGAGATCCGGTCTGGAAAGAGGAGGTATCCTTGTGGGTCGCGCGTCGCCCATCAACCGAGTGAAGCTGAACTAGCAGTGATCTGACGTCTTCCAATTCGTACCTTCATGTGTCTGTTTATGACCGCAACAAAGCGGGCGAGGGCTTCTTGGGCATGCTGGACATCAAGCCTGTGTTGAAAGATACCTATACCCTGGACAGTTGGTACAAGCTCGGCACAAGGGGATCTGAGATTGTCACTGGTGAAATCTGGATTCAGTGTACATATGCCGCCATCCGTGTATGCCTACACGCCTGGTTTAGACTAGTGCTGATCAAGCAGAGCAAAGTACACCTCAGACCATCGGATTTCGAATTCCTGAAACTCATCGGCCGGGGCACTTTCGGTCGCGTATTCCAGGTGCGCAAGAAGGATACTCGTCGAATCTACGCTATGAAGGTCTTGTCGAAGAAGGAGATTGTTGCCAAGAAGGAAGTGGCCCATACGATTGGCGAGCGCAAGATTCTGCAAAGATCGCTGGAGTGCCCGTTTTTGGTCGGCCTGAAGTTTTCGTTCCAGACGGAGAAGGAGTTGTATTTCGTTACGGACTACAAGTGTGGCGGAGAGTTGTTCTGGCACTTGCAGAAGGAAGGAAGATTCTCGGAGGACCGAGCCCGTTTCTATATTGCCGAACTGGTGCTGGCTTTGGAACACCTTCACAAATATAATATTGTCTACCGGTTAGTGATGAAGACCCGTGGGAGTTGCAGCAGCTGACCTCACAGTGATCTCAAGCCGGAAAACATCCTGCTGGATGCTACAGGACACGTCGCACTGTGTGACTTTGGACTGTCCAAACCGGATCTCTCGAACGATCAGCTTACCAACACATTCTGTGGTACTACAGAGTTGGTCCGCCCTGCTGCATTGGGTCTTTGCTTATGAGCAGATACCTCGCCCCAGAAGTCCTGCTCGACGAGAAAGGTTACGGCAAGCAGGTAGACTTCTGGTCGTTGGGTGTATTGCTCTTTGAGATGTGCTGCGGGTGGAGTCCTTTCTACGCGGAGCACACTCAGGAGATGTACCGCCTGATCTGTGCGTGGACCGTTTTTGAGTAGTGCAGCCCGCTCACTGCCAGGTTACGGCAAAATCCGGTTCCCGAAACATGTTATCGGAGACGACGGCAAGCAGTTTGTCAAAGGGGTAAGTCTCAAGCGGCTCAGCCGGCTCCGTGACCTCGAGTCTGGCGGCTGACAGTTCAGCTGCTCAACCGCAACCCTCAGAACCGCTTGGGAGCCAGGCACGGAACAGCCGAGCTGAAAGAACATCCCTTCTTCTCTTCGATCAACTGGGATCTCCTGTACCGGAAACAGATCACTCCGCCATTCAAGCCCATCGTTGACTCAGACGAATCTGTTGCCAACTTTGATCCTGAGTTCACCAACTCCTCCCTGGCCGATGCTGGCATCAAGCCGTGGGAGGACGAAGACTATGGTGCACAACCCTTCCAGCCCGGGTCATCGGTTCGACACAGCTATCTTGGTCCCGGTGGCAGCCTGAGCAGCGCAGGCGCAATGAAGAACGCGGCTCCAGGCGCCGGCGCGGGCATGGCGATTGGCAAACCTCAACGGCCAGAATTGGCGACGCATCACGAGGGCAGCCCTTTGACCAGCAGCGTACAGGAGAACTTTAGAGGCTTCACCTACACTGGGGAGTCATTGATGGTGGGTCTCCCGTCAAGTCATTTTGTGGCCATGCTGAGCCGCAGCCTACGAGCATGCTTGCGGATCAGCCGATGGAAGGACCCGATTCGGACGATCACGAGCAGGCTGTCGATGATGATGACGACGAGGACGATGACGAGGAAGAAGATGAAGATATGGATGGGATGCGGACGAGAAGGCAATCGGACGTCGACATGGAGTAGGGTGGTCGTTCCGATTAACCTGGAAACGTCGTCCTCGATCGGTTTTGCGCGCACCGAGGGGTTTCACAGTAGCGCACAGCATAATCCGAACAAAGCCAAGTATAATACAGCACACTCATTATGGCTCAACCCAAGTCGGATCAATTTTGTCATGCAATTCAACAATCAACATGAAGAACAGGACTCTTAGCACGTAACGAACAATCTGGACCGATGGCTGGCCGACTAGCCGGGATAGTCGCAATTAGGAAGCAATGACGGTGTATCCTTTTTCTTGGCATTGTACCATCAGACGCACAATGCACGGCGTGGCTCGTATCTCTCAATCGTATCATCAGGTCGTATGCTGCCTATCGCGGCGCTTGATGCCGTGAACGACGACCTGGATACCGGCGATTGTGGCTCGCTGTCGACCTAGCTCTTCTCTCGCATCGCTGTCCAGAAGCTCGATCTCTTTCCACAGATCACGCAGACACTCGAGGGCGTCCGTCGGACGAGGTAAAAGAGGATGTTTCGCCGGTACCGGTGGTAAGGGACATACCAGCGTCGTTGCCCGAGGAGCACAAGGCAAGTCAGGCAGGTCATGAGGAGAGGGTTTCCCTTCTCGGCGTCGACGCTGCGAGGCGGCGGGAACTTGCAGCCGGTCGGAGCTTGTGCTCGTCGCCGAGGTCTGCCTGTCATGGCCCGTGGTGCTTGAGGCTGCCCGAGCACGCAAAGGGACCGCCGGGACAGGCGGTACCAGCTCACTTCCATGTCGAGCAGAGTCTGGGAGAGGCGAGGGACGGGCACTGCCCTCGCCCAGAGTCATCCGCCTCGGCCGCGCCTCGCGGAGTGTTTGCGCCACAGCTCGCGCCACTTGGATCTCGGGCGAGAGCGTGAGCGAGGCGGTGGTGCTGCTTTCTGAAGTGCATGATGTGCGCGATGCCGCTGAGGAGAAGGAAGAGCGTGTTGGAGAGGGCTTGGCTGGGTGTTTGTGCGCTACCTGAGATGTCGGGGAGAGTGCGCTGGGTAGGAGTCGGGGCAGGTCGAGTTTTGGGGTGAGGGCGGGGGCGAGCATTGTCACTTGGGGTTCTCGAGGTTTCTGGTCTTGCTTGTTGAGGACTGGCAGTTTGACGTTCAGCAGTACTATCTGGTGTCGTGCTGTTGAGGTCAAGTTGTGAGCTCTTCTCTGCTCTCTTCCATATGGGAACGAGCTGCCCAGTGAGCCGGAAGTGGAAGTGACAGGCGAGTGAGACAAACAGCACGTTGGTACATACCCACATTGACAATTCCTAGGTTTTAAAGGGGACACCTGAAGCCCTGTGAGGAAGTCTGAAGGCTGATATCTGGTCATCCAGGTCTTTCAGATATTATAGAGGAGTTACCACGAGCTCATGACAAGCTATCATTGTCGGGCGTTAGCCGGGCGAGTGAGTCGCATGGTAGTCCAAAGCGCAGGATGTCGTCCATCTGCGCTCTACTCTGATAGGGCTGTCGAGGGTCCCTAAGCACTTCTATCTTCCACTTCTGGCTGGTCTGGTCAAGCAACCTTCGTTGAATGACAAGCAAGACGAGTGAGAATACGGAGCACGGTCCTCTTGTCTGGCCACTCTCCCCCACTTTTGCTTCCCCACTTTGCTAAATCAGTCGCGTCTATCCTTCCTTCAGTTTATCGCCCTTTCCTCCTCTTTGCTTCTTTCTCAGAGTCGAGAGCATGTCCGACCCCGCTCATGGGGGCTGGCGGAGTCGGCTGGCCTCTCTGTTCAGGCCCGTGGGTGCCCAAAATGTGCTGAGAGCAGAGGAGTATGAGCTCGTTGCGGACGACGACCTGGATCTGGGCGAGGGTCCGCTGATTCGTCAGGCATTATGTTGTAGCTGACGATTAGTCGAGAGGTCCGGACCCTCGATCCACATTTCATCAAGCTCTACAGCGATACACCAAGGTCTGCGCCGAGTAGCAGCGCCCGTCCCGTGGGCGGCATGGATGATAGGCCTGGTCGAGTTCGGTCCGTTCCGCGACCATTGAGTCAGACGATGCTGATGGACACAGCGGAAAGAGCCTCGTACTACGGCGTCGGCAACGTCATTATGTCAGCTCAAGCATATGTCATATCTGACAGAGCTGACAGGCAGCAACTTCATTCAACGCCCATTGCCAGTTGGCGGGAATGGTACCGGCGCCCCGCCCCCAGGGAGCGAGGTCACGCCTGGCGCCCTCGATATGGGCCTGAGAGCCAGTACGGCCATCAGCACGGCCCTGTCACTCTTATCGTGGACAATGCCCCTGGTCCGCCAAGCTGAGTTATTGGCGTCGCAAGCTGAAATGTAGCTCGGCGGCGTATTGGCTGACACGCGCTGGGGCAAGTTCCGCACCATCGCCATCGGGACCGCCATCGCCGCTGCTGCTCACTTGCTGTCGGTATATGGTCAGCTACGTGAGGATGGCATCGCTCAGATCAGCTGACAAGTAAGCTGCGCTTCCAAGTCTACTGCAAGCAGGCACGGCATTCCTTCCATTCCTCATTTCCATGCTCATGCTGTCTCTCGCGACTGGTCAGCTGCTATCAAACTCTCATTTTAGTGAGCTGATGGACAGGGCTGATCAAGGCCAACGTGGCGCCAATCATGGCTGAGCAGTACGCCCCCTCGGGCGATAGAGTGGTATCGCTTCTCCGAGGCGAGAAAGTCATCATCGACAGAGAGATGACGATCCAAAAAATCATGGCGGCCTACTATGCCACTACCAACGTGGGCGCCCTCGTCGGCATCGGCTCCACCTTTGCAGAGAAGGTGCACCAAATACTCGTTTTGACTTTAAAGAGGACTGACCTCCAGTACTATGGATTCTGGGCTGCATTCTTGCTTCCTGGGGTGGGACACAGCTTCCCTTGTTGCATGATCATCAGCTGAAATCCAGCTTGTCTTCGCTGCGCTGCCGCCGCTACTCTATATCGTGAAGGCCCACTTGGCACCCTCGCCACTCCCAAGCTCTTCCGCTTTGACTGGGCACCTTCGTGCGATCGGTCAACTCATGACGAACAGCAAGATTAGTGCATCGGACCATAGCCTTCAGGAAGTGAAGCAGGGTCTCGCTGCTTGCAAGATTTTCGCCTTCTTCATCATTTACAACGTTGCCGATGGCGGTCTACAAGCTCTCACGACCAGCCTGACGGGATCAATGACTACTTCCGTAAGATAATCTCGCTGTTCATCACATGGCTCACGACAGGGTGTTCCTAATGACTTCCTGGGAGTCGCGTGAGCGATTCTTCAATTTTGACGATAACATTGACTCATGACAGCAACCCGCTTATGATAGTCATATCAGTTCGCCACCCGCTTTCGCCAGAAACGAGCTGACTGGTCAGATCCCTCTTCTCAGCAGATACGTCTATCCGTACCTGGCCAACCGCAATATCGCCTTTGGCCCAGTCAGGCGCACAGTCGTCGGCTTCCTGATTGCCGCGGCCAGCATGGCCTACTGCGCAGTCTTGCAGCATGCGGTCAGTGTGACGCCGCTCACCGATTGAGGTATTGACGGACAGGTGTATCGAACATCGCCCTGTGGCTACCATGCGACAGACTGCTCCATCGGCTCAGGCGTGTCGCCCCTGGTCAGCTAAGAATGCTGACTCGACTGCAAGCTGATGGATAGAGTGCATGGCTGTTCTTTCCTGCGCCAGCCCTTCTTGGCATCAGTGAGGCGCTTGCGAGTGTCAGCGCCATCGAGCTCGGCTATATCATGTCCCCGCGTCAGTTGCCGTCATTGCACCCTCCCAGCTGACGCTCAGCCTCACTGCGCTCGATGGTGAATGCCATGTATCACTTTACACTTGCTTTGGCATCGTTGGTTGTCATGATCTTCGTGCCGTTCATGCACGATCCGTGGCTGGTCTGGCCGTTCGCAGTCACTGTCAGCTGCCAGCTGAGAGCCATAGAGAAGCTGACGATCAGGCAGTCGTCACGATAGTAGCCGCTTGGGGTGTCTGGAGGGCGTATGGCCATCTCGACATCACTTGAGCCTACGCCCATTACACGCACGCAGAATGCTGAGCACTTGTGCGGACAAGCACAGACTGGCCGTGCACTGCATCGACGTGGTGGGTCTCTCATACTGTACAATGGTAGATATCTCGATATTGACAGACTCCCAGATACGTCTACTGCCCCGGGGGCTGTGCCTGTCTGGCATACGCCGAATAGCCCTGCGGAGGGTGAATCCCGGGACTCGGTACTTGCGCCATATTGTACTCTGTTCGCATGCCCGGGTTTGCCGCATATGGACCAGATCCCGCTGGGGCCGGAGAGGGCATGGGAAACTCGGCAGGCGCAGACGGCTGCTCGATTGTGTACGCAGACGCTTTGGTGTCTGCTCGGCGAAGCGGTCCCGTTGGCCGAGCAGAGGGAAAGGAGCTGGACATCCCCGGCTGGGAGAAATCTGGGTGCGTATAGCCGATATCCTGCTCCGGAAGTGAGTTGGGAGGATCGACGTCGTATACCGACATAGTTTCGTTCGGGCGGTATCTGAGATCAGCATATTGGCCGCCATCTAGCTGGCAGGATGCACTGTATGTCGTATGGGTTGCGGTAGCTCTGATAGCTTGCGTGGCCGGGTCGTGACATCGCCTGACTATCGCTTTGCTGGTGATGCAGCAGAATGGGACTGCGAGACTCGTCCTGCTCGCCGATCTCAGGGTCGGATGGGCGTTCTTTGAAGCTCTGTCGCTTCTGACCGGTGACCGGGTCCATCGACACGCCTTGTGCTGCCAATGCCATCCTGGTCACTCAGCACTGCCTTGAGCCTGGCTGAGGGCATCTCACCTCTGTCGACGCCAGACTACCAGTCGCGCCTTGTCCATCTCACGATAGATGTACCATGCAGCGGCAATCGTCGCCACTAGGACATCAGCAATAGTCGACATGGCAGGCGGGAGGGACACACGGAATCCAACGCCTACTACGGTGTACGAGATGAGCTTGTCTTTGGTCGACTTCTCCTCTTGTTCAAAGATGACACCGAGGTATACCACGACAAGCTGAACGTCAAAGCTGTACTATGAAGCAGATCACGACTCACTTGTTTGGGCAAGGTGAGGACGGTGGCAATCAGGAAGAGCCAGATGTTCACGCCGACCATAGAGAACACAGCGGCTGGTAGTCAGTTCTGCGTGCCCGAGAGGATTTCGGAGACTGACTGGTGAAGTGGCTACATCGTCAGCGATGTAAGCTCACCCTGCCGACCGCAAGACTCACCCGGGAATGGCACTGAGACGAGCCATGAAGATGATGAGAAATCCTCCTTCGCGTACGACGTGAGCCATGCACGCGTAGTTGAAGCTCTTCTTCTCCTGCCGCTGTGCCATGGACCGCAGGCAGTACTTGAAGGCGTAGAAGTTTCCCACCTGACTGTCAGCTGGAGACGCATGTAGGGACAGACGAGCTGACTTCGCCGAGAAAGGTACCTGCTGCGACGATTCCAAAGCCGATCCAGAGACCCCATACGGCTCCAACGAGGATGGCCACGATCTGCCGGATCAGCATTTGACCACGATTGGACGAGCGGCCCGTTGCTCACTTCATGTCCGAATAGCGGCGGGAATGAGATGACGAACATGACTGCGATGGGGATCACCCAGCCAGCTGGGAGGCTGTGTGTCAGTACCAGGCTTCAATGACCGCGCACGACACGCACTCTTTCATCCAATTCGCCACCGGCTTCAGCCATGTCACGATCTGTGGGCGTCAGCAGAGTCACCGTATCACCTGCAAGCGACGCACGTCATCGTGATATACAGTCATGAGAGTCGCAAGGACAATGATGATGAGCAGTCCGACATAATAGTCTGTCATCAGTCGCCCTTCTCGATCTTTCACGAGATGCCCTCACACCACCACTCTTTTCGGATGAAGAACCGCCAATTCCGCATCGCCTGCCAGTCGATCAATCCCTTCCGCATGAACTCGCTCTCGGCCTCCTCGTCCTCTTTGGTCCACCCCTCTGGCCTCTCATCTTTGAGCACAGGTGCCAAGCTCGAGTCGGACCCGGCCCTCAGCCTACTGCTCGTCGGCAAGCTCGTCATGGAGGCAAGGGGCTGATTTTCGTGTGTTTGCGGGTCTGGAGAAGGTGCAATGTATAGACTCGAGCTCGAGTCGTATGGACTGGACGAGTACGCCGGAGCCAGGTGAGCGGCGGGGTAACCTCCTTGCTGCGCATGCCGCTCGTCCCGCCTCCGTTGGTAGTCCATCTGGTGGGGCATCGGCGAGGCTGACGGTGAGGAGCGATATGATGGCGGGTAGGGGTGCGAGATGTTCAGCCGAGATGGCGAAGGGTCAGACGGGCGCGAATAATCCATGTTGCTGATGACCCTCGTGCCGGGATGAAATTGACAGATGGTATGAGAGAACGACCGAAGTGTATGAGCCTTCCTTTGCGCGAGGGGCTCGGAAAGCGCGCTATCCACGACCTATCGCTTGCTGGTGGTCCATGCGCTGAGATTCTCCGTCGATTCCTTGGACTAGCGTAGTGTTGTCAAGTCGACGATCTCCTTAGTGTCGTCTCAACGCTTCGCCTCGGAAAGTTGCGTGTTGCAGATGCGACGGAGAAGTGGGATCAATCGAGGGCGAGCGCGGCGGGGTGGCGTGAAGAAAGGAGCGTACGTCGCTCCCAGGTCGAGAGGTGTTGGGTCGTTCTTGGCCTGCGCTGCTGATCGCTAATCTTCATGTAATCATGGAGACCGAGATGGTGATGGGTAGGCGGTGCGGAAGAGCGTAGAGGCGGTGTTTCAGCATCGCGTCACGTCTTTGTGCCCCGCGAACCGTGCCTGACCAGACCAGAAACGTTGCTACAGGTTCTTGGCGCTCTGAACCACCTCTCTGCATTGCACAATGGACCGGCTGCCTGTTCTCGCTGGTGCCACAGAACGACTGCAGAGCAGTGAGCACCTCACAGGAAGCTTGCGCCTCCATTCAACTCTCCGCCAGCAACGCGAACCTTCGATTGTGACCTGACTGTGAGTATAAGAAGCCTCCCATGCCCTCACTCACTTCGCCACCCGGTCCTCTCTCATCAGTTCCGCGGGCTTCAGCACACACTTTTGCGCTCACTTATCAGACAATCAATGCCTGCAAGCGGCGAGAGTAGTCGGTCGAATGACTCGGCTGTCAATAACTCGCCTTTGACAGCCCCGACACATCCAAGCTCGTCGCTCTTGGGGCCTAGTCGGACACTTCGTGAACACGAGCCCCAAGCACGAGTAGTACGCTGGCTCGTAGGAGATGTAAGCAGCACCGCTCCTCCTATAGATGCGGCAAGTTATCCGAGCCGTCCATATGGTGGCAAACTGTTTGACCCGGAGTCTGAACAGTTTGTCGATCCGCCCAGATCTCCTCAAGCGGTTCGAGACGATGCGCCAGACGGAGCAACCGTCGATGAAGCGAAACGGCGATCTCGTCAAGCCGCAGGAAAAAGACCCTTGCACATCGATGACTCACACAATGCCTGGTCCCGCCGGGCCGGAGAGCCATCCCTCCCCCCTAGTCAGGAAGAGGTTCTGCCGCCTAGGCCCCCCTCACTTCCCCAAAAACCCGAGAATCCATACTTAAATTCGAGGCCATCGTCTACGAAACGTCTCCCTCGCGAAAAGGCGCGACCAGCCGTACCGCTGGCTCACCATCAAATACCCTCGGTCTCCAGCCCTGACAAGCCAGAGCCCGAAGCGTGCAACGAGCCTGTTCCTTCCTTTGTCGAGCGCATTGACCGGATAAGACAGGCCCAAAGTGGAATCATCACTCAGATTGAGTCCAGCAATGCTTCTGCTGCGACGAGAATGCCCCCTCTTCAACAAACATCGCTTCTTAACTTGCCGTCTCACCCTGCTGTAGGGCGTCGACCGTCCTATGATACTGCGATGCCTCGGCCCCTTTATTCGCCTGGGTATACTAGCCCAGTATCATCCTTCGGATCGCTAATGGGAACTCCTTATGCTCATACTACACCAGCGTTTCCACCACGGACCACGGCTTCCCCTCCAGGAAGATTCCCTGCGCCCTACGACCGCGTTAATAGTTCTCAGGCTGACCAAGGTATTGGATCTGGACATCCTTGGCCTTACACAGACGCAACCTCTCCTGGCCGGCAGTGGACTCGCAGCGATAGTCGGACTGCTGACTTCCTTGCTCCATCTCACCTGGAACACCGTACCTTCACGCAGACAGCGTCGCCGCCGGGCCCCAGCACCATGGCATATGTAGAGTCTCGCAGGAACTTCGACCCGACCGCCAAGGAGTTCATCCCGTCTAATCCGCAAGCTGACGGTTCAGCCACGGGAGATCCGTCTGCCAAGGGTTGACGAGCTGTACCTTCACCTGATACCACTATGCATGCTGCGGAATTCTCACTTGTGTCAAGAGAGGCCTGACAGCCGCGCATGCCACTGGGGAGTGTGGCAGAATGCCCGTGTGGCGAAATTCGTTTGTGGCGGATCCTTTCCCTCCTTGGACGTCCGACCTGGGTTAACCTATCGCAATGCGGAAGACCGCTCCATAGGCCACGAGGGCGGCTTTGTCGGAGCCTGGGGGCGACACAGATACATACTGTGAGATCGGAAGGAGACTCTGCATGGAAGACCCAGTTGGACGGACCTGCGTCTGAACACCCGACGCGGAGACGCTCGGGTCCCCGGGATGGTGAGAGGGCAGAGAAGAGAGCGATTCCTGCGAGAGCCAGCTTGTCGAGTGAGATGAGAGATGGGGAGAAAGGAAGCTGCAGCGATGGGAAGAAAGGGGAGACTGGCCGTTCAAATGGCTACGTCATTGACCTGCGTCGTGCTCTGCGACTCCGACGCGAGTGATTCAGGCGAACCAGCTGGGAGGTGCGGCGGATGGGCACGAGCATTTGAGACTCAGCACATTCCTCGGAGGCGATACGTATACCCGTAGCTGCCCCATCTTGCAGGCGGCTTGGCGGACCGGTGAGGGGTTTTTGTAACCTTTCATCCATTCTTCGCCTTGCAAGGAGACGGTCTTTGAAGTTTTCTAGCTAAATGGAACGCTACAGGTGCAGTCCCTTCCGCCTATGCCATTGGGCCTCTGGTTTTCCCAACGACTTCAAGTCTACTGTAGTTCTACGATTTGCCACTCGACTCCCGTCAGTCTCTCAACTTCTTGCTACCAAACGACTCAAGCCTGCATCATGATGGATGGACCCAATGACGAGCCACTCCGTCCGCGGGTCTCATCTACAGAGGGTGTAAGGTATTCCACTCCGCCTCCCCACAAACGCGAGAAGTCTCCTTACGATAAAAGTTTTCCCCCTCTTCCGAAGACACGAGGTCGGTCACCGACTCCAAAATCCTCCACATCCTCTCTCCTGCAAACCCAACCTGGAACAGCGCTCGGCGCAGTCAGTCTTGCTAAGCCTCGCGAGACAGATACCCAGCCACCAGGCTCAGGCGGGGTTCCCACCGCTGCTGGACAAACTTCTAGCGAGTTTAGCTTACCAGGTGCTGGTCCGGGTGCAGATACGAAAGCCAATGTCTCGTTTCAACCGGCAGGTCTGGGTACTCCTCACCCCTTGGCGCAGTCCGACGGCAGCCAAGTCCCATCTCCCCAGAGCTCATTCAGCGGCACACCTCCGAAACGAAAGGTACTTTTTAAGGCGAAGTCGGGGAGAACCCAGTTTTCAGAGCACCATGATGGTTCGTCGGGCGGCCCGAGCGCACGGCCTGGCGTCTCTCGACGTGATTAGTCTCAGCTCTGACATATCTTCATATGCAAATTGGGCTCGTCCTCTTCGTCCCCGTCCTGAATGATACCAACAGCGATGTCGCAGTGCAGTGTAAGTCAGCCGGGTGAGGGCCCGATGTGCGATTTCTTCTAGGGCACCCGCAGCCCATCAACCTCCCTTGGCCTCCTATATATTTGGAACGAGCGCTCCGGGAGAATACCTTTCCCATGCACTGACTTTACTGATATGCGGGATTCATACGAAAGGAGCTTCGCCAAGAGCTCGCGCCACCCTCAGGATCAGGTCCGAGAAGCTTCAAAACCATGATGATAAGATTACAGATCACACTCTTCCTCCCTTTCTTTCCTTCCTCCCTCATCGGTCCCTGTTTGAAGCTGTCGAGAGATCGTATCAGTTACTGGGGGCACTGCCGCGCTTGCTATTCGTTTCATAAATATTAGAGCATAAAGAATGGTCGGATCGAAGAAGCTGATTTGAAGTAAAGAAGCATATATGCTACAGGTGATGAAAGCTTGAAGAACAATGTGTTCTCGCGGCTACACCTCATGTGCCCCTGAGGCCTGGTCATGCTACGCCCTGATAGGGTGACAACAAAGCTTCAAGCTTCAAAGAAACCTGAGTCCCAGTCTATGGAGCGTGCGGGACACGCGAGTCTCACAGGAAGGCCCATGTGTGCCTCTGTTCGGCAACTGTAAAGCAGGCGTGCCCGGTGGCCTGGTGATTGACCCACTGACCTCAAGTCCTGGCGTTCTTCAGAGGCGCTTGCGAATGATCCGTTCCAAGGTCGCTTAGACGGTCAAAGCGCTATCTACTGTGCTAGTGCCCGCCCTTCTGCGTCGACCCCGTCATCGCCAACTTCTACGTCGATGACAATAAAGGAGGACTTCAAGCTTACTTCTTTCCAGAATCATCGACAAGTATCCGCCACGCTCTGCTTAGCTTGACCGAGTTGATGACCTTTAACAACCATTCACACTTTTCACAACAAGTATCCGATTAGGAGTAGTCGCACTGAATCCATTCGCTACTTTCGTAGCACTAATTGGACTAAAAATCACTGTGTCTGTCAATCGAGCATCCCAGCTCACTTATTCTGTGTGCTTGCGTCGCTATCACTTGGGCACAGATGTCGAGTGATTCGGACAGCGACGAGCCGCCCCGTGGACGGGCGAATATACCTATGCAATTTCGGACAATCCGTCCAGCGGGGGTATAGGAGTTTGGCAATTTCCATTACCCGCAGCGCCAAAGTCCGAACCACAGGAGAGCATACCTGCAAGTGGAGAGCCGCAGACGAGCTCTCGACCTGCCTCCGATAGCACCACCGCTTCAGACTGTTACCCAGCCGCGGCTGCACTGGCGCAGACTTCGTTCCCTCACCCAATGAATCCGCAAGCCCCCACATCACATCCGGCAACGCAGACTGTCGATCCAAAGAATACCACAGAAGGAACTCTGGGCGACTCGAAGCCGAGCACGCCCCCCAATGCGATCGCGCTGCGTGGGCCCGAAGCAACTAAGCAAAGTGACGCAAATACACCATCCATGAGCTCAGTGCTGCACCGGTTTGCCATGCAGGCAGCAGAGCGCAGAGCGCGTCGAACCAATCCACACACCCCGTCTCCTGTAGAGGCGCCGCCGGGGACCAAGCAGGCGTGAATGGGTCCCCGAGTATGCGGCAGGTGCTCTGTGGTGTACTGCATTCTAGTTTCCCCGGATCACATCCATATGTGTATGACTGTCAACACAACAGCTAGCCGCGGACTTCAATTCAGCAATCTTCTGTGGACTCTTGGTTCGTAGAAGAGCGGCATTTGCCTTTGACTGTGTGGCACAGCTGCATGGGGCCAAGATTGCGATTCATACACTCCTAGACTCAGTAGACACCCCCGAAGCATCCGAGAGCAACGGCTGATCAAAGCGCGCCCCCTTTTCTCCTCTCCTCTAGAAGCCGCCACGGAAAAAGCTCGATCACGAGGCGCGAGTATCTCCTCGGCGGTGAAGATCTTAACCCATCTCCTCACCGTTCGTAACTTCCCCAAACTGATTGTTCCGTTCCTTCTCGGTAAGGTTTCGCTTTCTAGTAGACCCACTTCAGTAGTTTCTCTTTCCCGCTCTACAGGCTTCTGAGATGTGGTACTGTACCCGACTCCGTGTGATGATATGTCTCCTGTCAGGTGAACGTGAGATCTAGGGGTTGTGGCCACCGACGCACGGGAGACACCCCATAGGAAGAGCGTCTCATTGCACTTTGTTACGCCTGCCTCTCTGTAACCGCGCCGAATTTTCAGTGCCACGGGCGGCCGGTGGGCCGGGATACTGTGGGCTGCGAGGCGGCTATGCGCATGCGTGTCACATGTTTTACCCAGCAGTGTCTCTCCGCTGCACAAAAGATATCCCCTTTACCCCGGCAGCTGGTCTTCGAGTGGTTTTGAGTAGAGGTGCAAATGCTCGGAAGGATCACTTATAATAAGCATGTGTGCTGTCACTTCGCCAGCGCATCCGCTCGAAGTCACAATATTGTACATTCAAGAGGGCAAAGGATGGCCAAAGACCATGTCTACCTTGCTCGGAAGTTGATACACCCAGGCTGCTTCCGTGTCTGCCCTCCCCGCCTTGCTCTCGCTGAGGCGAACATACTGTGCTGGCGGACTTTCCTGACTGCGGTGGTCGGCTCTCATTCGTTGCAGAACACCTTTGAGCGGAGGAGACTAGAGGCCCCACTGGCATCTCTCAAAGCGGCCTCCGTGCGAGAAGCCTCCCCGCCTTCCCCCGATCAAAAGGTGGCTTCCAGATTCAAGCTCCTTCCCCTTTTCTCTCGAATGAAGCCCCTACTGGTACAGTACCGATATTTTTAGGCAGGTACATAGATGTAGCAGACCCCTGGAAGTTCTTACAACCGACCGTAGCAAACGCCGGACGACAGCACAGTGCGATCACATCTGACGACTTCGAGCCAGCCCATGAATCTATCTACTTACGATTGTCTTGACAGCGAAGCGGACCCGCGCACGGCGAGAGTGAACCTTCTCGCGGGAAGCGTTAACTACACAACGCGAGCGTTCCATACGTTAGATGCTGGTCAAACGCCCCTCTCCGCCAGCGTATGTCGTGCGCCAGTAGTGCCCCTTTTTGCTCCGCCCGGCGAAGATCGCGTCGGTCATGCTGTCCCAAGCCCGCCGCACCCATCCATCTCAACCAGTCAGGCCAACTACAGAAGAGCCGGTGACACTATTGGTGCTGCCGCCAGTGGAGGGTTGTCTCACAACACGCGTCGAGCCAGACGCAAGACATCACTAATCGATTACACAGCGCGCGATTCTCCGCGAGCGGGCACTCTGTTTCTCCCTTTGACGGGAATCGCTGCGGCCGCACCATATTCTGGTCCAGAGGCTCAAGACCCCTCTCAACTTATCGCCGAGTGGCAGGCTCGCATCGCTGATTCAGTAGCCGCTCCCGACGCAAGGATCCCGAACGTAATTGAGCATGTGAACCCGGATCCCACTTCGTCTGACTTTCACTGGAACGCTGGTGACAGCGACTCGAAGGAACACTTGGTCACTAGGGTGACAACATGGCGGGATGAAGTTGCCAACAACTTTGTCGCTCCTCCGCACGGAACGTCAACGCCTCCGTTTGAGAATGGTGCATCCATTGCTCCATGTGAAACGGCAACGTCGCAGAAAGTCGAGCAATGGCTGCAAGGGCTCACTGACTGGCAGACGAATTGTCAAAACCGATCTTCAGAGGGTCGGTCCAGGCAAACGTCATTGCAGGCCCGATAAAGGGACCTATGAGTCTGCATGTAGTGCTGCGTTATTCGATCTGTATTCCCCAATGAGACTTAATTTTGCCCTTCGTATTTCCAATATTGGACAGCATGGTCTATGGGACGCTCCTGTGTCCTTTAGGGCACGTTTCTGTTTGTCCACGAAATATCGTTCCGGAAAGGCCGATTGAGAAACTGGACAACCTTGGACCATCTCTTGAAGCCCTCTCCCGCCACTATTCGTCTTCATGAGCCACAAGGTCAAGCTGCGCAGGGCTCCCATTACTTTTCTGAGGGGCTCACCACAGCAACTCAACCGCGGTTGATCGTTAGGTATGCTGCGCATTTCCCTGCAGGACGCACGGGGGCAAGGCTATCGCTGATCAATAAGCGTGCGATCATAGCCTGTCCGCATGTGCTAGCTGTGAGGCGCCCAAGAAGGCTGTAACACTTGGGCTACCTCCTTTCGCTTTTCGGGGTTGATGCTGATACAAAGAGGATAGGACTGACCCTCGTGGCATCCCGCAGCACAAAAGAGCGTCCTGTGCCGAGACCCGCGTCATGGAACAACAGAGGGCTCGCTGACCAGCATATTTGCCTACGGCCACCGGTCTGCACTCCCATTCGCCACTCACCACTTCCCAAGGACCCCCACTGCTTGGCAACCCCAAAGATTTGTCAAAGAAGAGCCTCCATTGCCATGTCCGCCTTGTCCGCCAACACTCCGCGAGGCCCTAAGGCAGACAGGCCGTCAACGTTTCGACCGACGTTGGACACGGGTGCCGCGACCGGGACTGCCACGGATGATCCGGCTTTCATATCACGTCAGGCTTACACGTGCAGGAACCTGTTCGATCCGGCCACTGGGAAAACAATCCCGGTGTGGACGGCTGTGCCAGAGGTCACTACAGATGTGGGCTTCGCTCGCTCAGCCGCTGCGATGGAAGATCGAGATGATGAAATCGACGGACGTCAGCCCTCCCACCCCAGCCGGAGCACCCTTAGAGGCCCCACCGAGACGCGCGGAGGCACTGCAATCCTTGCGTGGGCGACTGAAGTGTCTCAACAGCCTGATTCAAGGGCCACTACAAGTGTCGACCCGAAGACAGAGCTCAGTGCCGCATGGGGCAAGCGGCTCGGGAGGGAATTCCGGTCCCACTTACAAACGGGACAAAGTCCGTCTCGAAAGTAGACACGAAGCTCGCAGCTCTGCGAGTACAGTACACCCGGGCGGCCTCCTTCCGAGGCTCCCGACGATGATCTCACAGCGAGCCCGATCCTGTTCTCGCTTGATCGCCGCTGCCAATGCCATGAATATTGCATTGCATTTCCTCCCCCAGACCGTCTCCTTAAGTCACATTGAAGATAGTGAGAGCAGGCAGCATAACATTGCATCGGTCTGAAGCCTATGCGAGCCCTCCTTACACCCTCACCGTCTCAACGACCACTTGTAGCATTCATATCACATTCACTTGACTAGAGAAATCGTTCAAATTGAGAACCGCTCTGAGGGCGATGGCCGAGCCTAGATTTTGCAGATCCGTGCGAGTACGAAAGTGCCACTTTGAATTGCCACAGAAGTTGATAGCATGATTGTCAACCCCAGTCATTGGCGAGCGTTTTGCACATGCCAGCTTCCAAAGTGCTCTGGGAAACCGTAGAATCATGAGGAACGCTCTCGAATACTACATCTCCTTTGGTGTCAACCCCCGCGTAAATGGGGCGAAAGGACGGATCAGATTTCGAGCTTTGAAGTCGTGACACCATCGCCACCGTCTTCGCAATTGCCAAGGTTTTCGCCACTCACTATCAGCCTCAGTCTCCGCGACAGCATGTCGTCAACCCCTTGCAAAGACTCCGAATTCGATCGAGGAGGACAGGGGAAGGTTGGGAAATTATGGGAACCTGAGGTCGAAGACCCCTCCACTACGGGTGTCAAGCCGTCCAGAGGCGCCAAAAGTCAAAGGGCCAAAAGTCAGAAAGCCTCACAGCCTCCTTCCGAATCCAGTGCGACCCGAGGAACCTCAGGCCAGGTGAGTCGGAGAGGAAGAGGGACTACAACTGGCCGACCGACGCACCGCCGCCGTTCGACAGACTGTAGTTTCGTTACACAAGTCGGTTGGGACTTGAATCTTCCTGAGCTCTCGGACCAAGAAGGAGACGCGCCCATCGAGCAGCCAGCCTATGTGGGCTTCACTGTCAAGGAAACAGCCGATGTTGCTTCGGATTTTCTCTTCTTCGGAGTTCAGGCAGATCCGAGCGCCTTCACCTATCCGCCAGCTTCACGCGTAGACACAGATCTGCACACACAGGGGGACACCAGTGTACCCAGGTCAAGCCTTTCCAGGGGTAAGAGGGGCTGGAACAGCCGTTCTCGGGGCAGACTTCCCCGCAGAGGCTAGACGCACGGATTTCCCTCTCAGAGCCGTACATACATTCTGTATCTGATATTCTGACTTGAGGAGACTCTGCGCAAGCAGGTCACCGTTCAGTTCATGCAAAGCTTCTGGAGCTCGGCTGGACCGAATTTGCCGAGCTGGGACGCTCACCATCGACACTGCACCGTCGGGATTTCAACGCGGCATATGTACAGTACAGTACTCCGGGCTAACGCTTACCTGGTGCACTCGCCAGCGTAGACGCCTTGTCCACCCGCTTGTGGTAGCTGGTCAGAATAGATTCTCGTACCCTCCTGTCTCATTTTCCACCTTCTCGAAGCTCTCATGAGTGATGTGGGACCACACGGCGGGTTAATCGGGGGAGGGGGAGCCGCCACACTTGAGCGAACGGAGAGTAGCAGCTACTTGGCTTCTCAGGCTTCGCGTTGCCTCCCTTCAGACACAAGAACTCAGTCTGAAAATGATGACCCACCATAGCCTCCTGCAGTCTGCCTCCCCCACCTCTTCAACAAGAGAGCAGCTCTGCCTTCATCCCACAAACAGTGTGTCCACCCACTTTTCGCAACATGTCATCGGAGCCGTGCGTCGTCAGGGCGAGAACGTCGACCACAAACACTGCAGACTCCCGACAGGTTGTCCTTGAACCGTTCAAAATCGAGTCCCTCAAAGACCTTAAAAATGTGCCGCAGCCCTATGAGCGGTTCGACCGCGTATTGATCTTCACCGGCAAGGCCTACAAGGAGCTTTTCGCCGGTGAGCCAGATCTCCTCCGAGACGCTGACTTCAGCGAGCGGGAGTGGCGCTCGATGGTCGACACGTTCCGCAAACGGTGTAGGCACCAGTCCGAGCTCGAGCATGTGCCCGAGGGCACCGTCCTGCGCGGACGCGCGGAGTCCCGGTCACAGACCGAGAAGAGTGTATCGTCTCCTGCTCGCTATCGGCCAAGGAGGGCGAGCCCAGTTGTCCCTGGCAGCGTGGCCGCCAGCCCGTCCCAGTCGCGTTCTCGGGCTGCTGGCCGCACCGCTCGACTCGGTCCGTGCGTCACCCAAGAGACGTTGCCGCCACCGCCCAATGAGCCCACGAGCGACTCTGAACAGACGAGCCCCGCACGTGTCGCGGGGCGCCCCGTCAGCTTCGTTAGCTGGGGTGGGACCACTCTGCTCGGGTATGCTTCGAGACCGCAGTCCCAATTGACGTTCCGATCAAGCAGTGAGATCGACGACGAACCCTCAAACCTCGACAACCAGGATCCCGGACGCCCGGCTTGGCCGCAACACCTCGACCCCGAGAAGGAAGATCTCATGGCGAGGTCCTCTATCATGCCAAGCGCATCCGCTACTACAGCTGGAGAATCGGTTATCAGCGACACCGAGGAAGGAGCCGTCGACGATCTCACACAGAGCATAAGCCGCGCATCTGTGTCGGTCACGGAAGAGAGCTCGCAGTACTCCTCTGAGAGTGACGCAGAGAGCGGAAGTCTGCTGACCGATGACTCCGAGTATTCTTCGCCGCAGTCGCTGCCACAGACGCGCCAAAGACGCTGTGCAGTGGTCGCAAGGTAGTGAGTCCCGAGGTCTACGTCATCCAGCCTTGATGACGGCAAGAGGTAGCTTCGATGCCCAAACTGCCTTGGATGAACGCCCCTTCGGAGTCTTCAACACAAGCCGAAAGCGTCCAAGCAGGCAGCCGAAGCCAGCTCCACTGCGGGTTAGCGAGCTTGAGAACTGCTCGACTCATTTTTACCGCAATGCAGCCCTGTGCCCAGGAGACTCTGTCTACGTACATACGAAGAGGTCGCAGGATACTCCCCACTAAGTAAGGAGGCTTACTGAAGATGAATATCATGAAACAATCAGTTAGGTCGTGGCATTGCTGTCTGTTCCAGGTAAGGTTCCAGAATTGCGCACGGACTTCTCCTGTTTTCGAGTAGGTCCAGAGATGCTCGGTGCTCTCGCAGCGGCCCGACGTCGCCTCCCATCTAGCGAGTTCGAAGGCCCGCAAAACCCGTAGGGGATAGCGTAGCACTCCATCTCAGAAGCCATGCGCGCCTTCCTGGCCACCTCCCCAATGCTGCACAGACTCAGCCGGCAAAGGAAGGAAACAGAGTCGCAGCGAGCACGCAGACGCAGACACAAGCTTGCTTTGCACTGCGATCCCGACCACCTCTCATGACTCAACATTGATCCACATCTTCCATCGCTCGCCCTTTCTCTGTATCCAAGCATGACAAGACCGAGAAAAGACCCCTCGATCCCCAGAATCAACGTGGCTCCCGATACAATGTGCCGAGGGCTCCCCCTATGGGTCGGACGACGGCCGCCGTACGAATCCCTCATTGCGCCCATCACGCAAGACCAGGAATCCGCGCCATGGGCGAGCACGCTGCAAGTGCGCGATTTCGCCCGTCGAACCGATATCGAAGCTCTCCAGATAGGGTGGGACGCCATCTTCGCCGGGTACAATAATCAGGTGTCCCCCTGCGCGCACGCAGAGACCAAGCGCGAGCAGGAGCAGCGCCTCGCGCGCACCGAGACGCTGCGCGTGCCGAACACTGTGCTCGTCTCCAAGTCCGCTCAATCCAGGCGGGAGCGCGATAGGCGGTCGAATGCCGCGTATCGGGCGGGCGCGAGGACGCTCACCACCGCCGCGGACGGCATTGTTCCCCCCGCGGGCAAGACACGGGTGGCCCGCAGGGCGAGGGCGGCCCCGTGCGTAACGCACATCGCTCCTGTCCCCAGTGAGCCGGAGGACGCTGTCAATGGGCGACCTGCCAGTATGTGTACGTGGGACAAATCGACGGTGCTAGGCGACGTGTCGAGGCCGATGTCCCGCTTGACAGTGTGGTCGGGAATTGAAAGCAATGTCGCACCGTCGGAAGTAGACGAGGACCACGATCGTAGACCCCATCTTTGGCCGCAGCATCTAGATCCCGAAAAGGAGCTGGCTGCAACGACTACCAGCCTCTCAGCGCTCGAGGTAGTCCAGGAGTCGACCTTCAGTGCCAGCAACCTTGTGCGAGCCATCAGTAGCTCATCTGTGCCGGCGACAGAGGAAAGCTCGCAGTACTCTTCCGAGAGCGACGGCGAGAGCGGGAGTTATCTCACTGATCAGTCTGAGTATTCCGCAACGCCACCACGGATGCGCGAGAGGCGCGGTGCAGTTGTTGCACGGTAGTCACAGCCTGCAGTACAGTATGCGTCTTTCCAACCTTGTAGTCTCCGCCCGATGCGATCTTGGCCCGATGTGAGATACACACGCTAAGATGACATACATTGCTCTATGCTCAATGAGGACAACGCGAACGGCATGCGCCGGTAATATACACACATGCTGACCAAGATTCTACATAGAGTACGACCCCATGCCCTGCATACCTGCGGCGGGGGTGAAAGGCACAGCCCCTTGGCCCCAGAATGCCGGTGTGGGTTCGTAGAACGTTTGCAGCCGCGCCCATAGCTCGGTCGGATCCATATCTACGACCGCGTCCATGGTGCCGTTTGTTTGCACTTGACCAGTCGTATTGCCAATGGTGTTGTAAGGTGCGGGGGCGATCTGAGGTGCCTGAGACTGGATCTGGTACGATGCTGCGATGGGGAAATAGTCGTTGACGACGGCACTGGGAGCGGCCTGGACGATGGGTACGAGTAGCTGATCGTACCATTGTTGTTGCTGTTGCTGCTGTTGTGGTTGGTGCTGCTGTTGAGCAGGTTGCTGTTGACCGACAGAAGGAGTCGGGTTGTATTCGTGAGGCGGAGGCTGCGGTGCGAAAGAAAGAACGGCTGCCGCAGACGCTGGTGTAGCTTGACCTGATCGGACTTGCCCCATAGTGGGCGTGGGAGCCTGACTGGACGGGTAGGCTTGAGCAGGATAGGCAAGTGCCTGGGCGACAGTTGGCTGCGTCTGCGTCTGCGAAGGCGGTCGACTGGGCGGCTGGATGACCCGCTGGTCCACTTGGCCACCGAGCAGGGCGAATAGCATGTCCTCGCCTTCCAGAGAGACTCGAGCAGATCGAGGGTCGAGACCGATCACCGATGGATAGCGGTTCGATACCAGGTTCTGCAAGATGGGAAGGAGATCCTGGATCCCTTTGGATCGTGTCGAGCCATTCTCGCGAATCATGTCGCACGCTTGACTGAGCTCCTTGTATGCCGAAGTGATGAAGGACGGCTCGAGATGTGGTCCTGCCCAAATGGCAAGAGCAGTCATCGAGACAGCCGCAGAGAAGGTCTGAACCCAGACGGACCAGGTCTTGGCTGCAATACGAGGGTGCTGGCGGGTCAGCTGGAACAGACTAAGCACCCAGCTACTCACCGAGCGAGCCATCCATATAGACACAACAATAATGGCATGGCAGGCCTGATAGGTCATGGAGACGGTCGTCTTTTCCTCCTCGGACAGGATGATCCTCTCATCTGGCGAAGTCCGGATGCGTTGAATGAGTCGACGCAGAGCAGGACGATACAGGAAGAGAGCAGCCTTATATTGGCACACTGACGGTGAGCTATTCTGTCCTTTACAGAGACCCGTCAAGCTCACAAGAAGTGGTGCATTGCTGTAGCTCCAGGGTGTTCTGCTGAGAAGGGTCCGCAGCTGGCGGCGGAAGAGGCGCCCCAGAGAAAGCAGGACAATGTGCTGAGGGGAACGCCGCAGGACTATTCGTCAGTTGATTTCGGGCCAGGAGGTGGAGACTGACGAAGAAGGGCCCATGGTCTGGTGAACCTTCATGATCTCCTCCCAGCTAGCCGGGGCATTGTCAGGTAGACATCCCTTGCCGGTCAGCGCCCTGTCAGTCTATATGTGCATCACATACGATGTTGATCACGGCGTTTTTGACATGTCGCATATACTCATACTTCATGCGTTGCTGCAACGTCGCAGTGGTCGGGAACTGGGTTTCGATGGTGTCTAGCTGGATCGCCGTACGCTGACCGTGGTTGATGGACACGAGACAGTCAATAGTATACATCTGCCATTAGTATCATTCATAGTATCATTGATGCGACGCACCTCGTGGAAGACCCGGCGCCGGAAGTCCCGCTCCTCCTCGGGCAACGAGGGGTGGGGATCCTTGTGCAAGCCAAGTTGCAGGGCTTGCGACGTCATTAGCCGCAACCAGAAGAAGTTGCTTGCCCGAGCGCCTCGCCAGCCAAAGCCAACAAAGAAGACGATCAATGCCTGGGCATTAGACACAGCTGATCGCTCTCAATATCATGGCTCACCAGAGTTTGCACACCAGCAAGCGACGCCGACCAGCCAAAGCGGGTATCGAAGCATTTCTGAACGCCTTCCCAATAGGACGCGACTGCAGGGTGCTCCCTGCTTATTAGCTGTATTCCCAAGCACAGGGAGAACACTCACTCCTCGGTCGAGATGTCGAAGTACGTGTCGAGACACAACACCATCAGGACGCAAGCCAATTTATGAGGTGACAGCGGGTTTGCAGGAGTAGGCGCATACACCGCCGGCTCGTAGACCGTATCGAACTCCTCTTTGCGAAGTATGTTTTGGCTTGAGCATCAGTAAGGAAGTTGGAGTTCTCCGCAGTACTTACAACCACCCTGACGAGCGCCAGAAATGTTCAGACCGCTTCGCAGTCTCGGCCCTTGGTGGTAGGACACGCAAGATATCCTTGAGGCGCTCGATGACCGACCGCCTCTCCAGGATCTCCTCGCTGTCATCTCGGCCGACGCTGCCGACAATCATTGCTGGAGCAGCATTCTCGCCCGCCCACTCGTCCTCGCGCTTGCCTTCTGGGGCAGCCGTGGCCTCGCTCAACAAAAGACTTTCGACAGCCATACGACCTTGAGAGCCAGTGCCATCCGGGCCGGTCATGATGAGACCGGCGGACAGCTGCGGAGTGACAAGGGTATAGCTCGAGGCGGATGAGGCGGCTTTCGGTGACTTTGATGCGGTGGGGACCATGGCGGGCGCCTGGGACGGCGAGTACGTGACGGCTTCTCGGGGTGGCGAGACTGAAGGATCGGCAAAGCCGCCGTCGAGGTATTGAGGGGCAAGGAGGGGATGAGGTTTGGTGGACGCTTGAGCGTGAGCCTGAAAGAGAGCTGATTCGAGCTGGGCGATCTGAAGGGTCAGCTACGAAGCAGGTGAGCAGGGAAGCTGACGAACCCTCTCATGTAGCTGTTCGGTAGAAGCGAGGACGAGTCGCTTGCCCTGCATGCAACTCAAGTCTCCATCCGGGCATACCAAGGCACATCCCCTTCGTCGACCTTACAGTGAGCTGAGTCATTTCAAGCAGGCGATTCAGCTCACAGTTGGAGCAGGGGAACACCCTGTCGCACTTGGCCTTGAGCCTCCGGCATTCTGAGCAGCTCTTCTTATTCTCCTTGTCCGTCTTCTTAGCCTTGTCATCCTTGGCCTTCTTGGGCTTTTTGGACCCCTTATCCAAGCTATTGCTCCGCTCGCGCATCTCGCCAGCACTGAGTCCCATGCCCATCCCAGCAAGCGCCAAGCCAGCCTCGACCTCGTCGGCATCGCTGGGGCGGCGAGACGAGTCGCGCGAGCGTTTGATGCCTCTGTCCTGCACAGGCTGGGCCATGGCGTTGATGGCAGAGGTATGCCGGCCCTTCGAATCGTAAGACATGTCATGCACGGGAAATTGGGGATTGTTGGCCCATCCGTTCTGGGGCGGCTGGACCTGTGGCTGCTGTGGCCAAGATCCGAACGCCTGCACGTTCATATTGGCCAGGCGCGACTTGTCGTCTGCGCCGTAGGCGTTCATCTCCATGGCGGACGAGTAGGGCGAGCGGCCGGTCGAGCCGGGCATGGGCGGGGGGTAGACCATGATGCTCGGCTGGCTGCCGCTGGACGAGGCGGACGGCAGAGGAGGTCGAACCGAGTCGCCACCTTTGACCTGGCGGGCGTCCTTTCGCGAGGCCGGTACGCCGTTCTGCGTCGAGCTAGATGGCGGCGGCGGCGCGGCGGCGCTGCTCAGGTGAAGGCCCTGCGGGGGTGACACGACGCGGGTCAGCGACGGGTCGATGGGGATGTACGCGGGCGGGAGGTAGCCCAGGTCGTTGCCGAAGAGCGCGACAGAGGGGTTGCCAGCTTTGACAGAGGCAGCCTGTTGGATCAGTCAGCGACTGAACTAGCGTCCTTCTTGACACGCGAAGCGGGCGGGTGGCGAGGTCGGCCGCCCAGCGTCTAGCGGCTCGCCGTCGTATGCAGCAGCTATGCGAAGGGGAGTGATGGGGAGGGGGTGGTGATGGGAGAGAAGAGATGCAGCGATGGGAGAGTGAGATGGACTAGAGGGGAGGACCCAACGGTCGACCACACGGATGCGGCGCCTCGCCAGGCCGAGAAGACCGGAGGGGGGCGTCATTTCATGCCCCTCCGCCCCCGCGGGTCTCTCTTTCCAGCTGTGCGTCTCGTCTCGGCCACAAATCCATGCTAGCACCTGACACCGAGAGATGACGTATGGAGCGAGCGGTTTGTACCGCATCTCTGGATGGGTTGGATCGAGTTGCGAGGCAACGAACGGGTAGGGAAAGGGTGGGAAGGTGGGTTGGCATTGCGAAACTCTGGCCGCGGGCGACCGATGGACGATGACTCACCTCGTTGTTGCCTCCTCTGCCCGCTCCTGGCATGATGGGTCGTATGTCGGTCGTGTCCATGTAGTTGCGAGCGGATTATGGTGTGAGAGTGAGAGGATGGAAGGCGCGATAGGGTATAAAACCTTTGAGATCGACGGTGCTCGGACGAGGTCCTTCGACGGCAAAAGCCAGAGCCAAAGCGGGGCCAAGTCAAAGTCGCCTCTCTGATGCGACAACTGCACGTGTCGATCTGATCTGATGCGGCGCCCTCCCGTAGCCTGCCTTAGCGCACTTTGCTGCGGGTATGCGGCAGTTGGAGACACTCGTAATGAAGCTGTGTGAGAAACCGAGCGTCGAATGACTTAGTCTCTCTGGTACAATGGTACTTGGTACCGCGTACGCCGAGGCCGATCTCTTCTCTCTCCCCTTGCGCCCTCTGATCTCTGATCTCTGCGCTGCTTCCCGCAGAAACCGGAATCCCGAGACACCGCGGGGTTCGGACCTTTTTTTTCTCCCTCTTCCAGCGAGGCTACTTTGGTTCCAGCCCAATCGAGGAACTGACGTAAGTGGTCACTCTCTCTTTTCCAGCTGCTTGCTCTGTAGTAGTCTTGTAGTCGTACTCGACTCGCTAGGCTCGATGGGCAGGCTAGAGACGACCGTCCGGTCTATGCACACACCTACGACGCCGCCTTTTGTGTCCGCGGCCGCCGCAGCACTCAACGACGTGGGCCATTGCGCTCACAAGGTTTTTGCCTCGGACGTCGATCACCCAGGGCCCAACCATGTAGGGCGCCGATACGATACCATATCAACCAACCGGACAGACATACATGCCGCACGCGACGACGCGTCGCTTGGAAGATCTGCGGTCCGTCCTCGCCACTCGCTGCGCACACGTTCACAGGCTGCTCCGTAATATATAGACACGGCTGTACCTAGTACCTGTACACCGAGCAAGAGGGCGCCGATCGCCGTCGGCGTTCCTCGACCACCTTCATCGTTCAGTCACGCTACGGTCCACCACAATGCGCAGCATAACATAATTGCATGCCCCTCCTCAATGTCCAGCCAGAACCTAAAACTTGGTCGCGCTGAACGGAGGCTGGTCCAGCGTCTTGCCATCCACCTCGACGGCCTTGCTGGGCAAGACGACAAACACGATCCCTCCTTGTCAGCTCGGCCCCCTTCGCAGACGATCTGACCCACTCGCCGGCTCCTTGCTCCGGTTGTGCCACGCGTGTATGCTGCCGAGCTGCACGACGACATCGCCCGCGTTGACGACTTTGGGCGCGCCCTCGTGGAAGGCGAGCTCGAGTGTGCCGTGTGTGATGATGCCAAAGTCAACAGTCGGGGTCCAGTGCAGCGCCGTCTCTGTCTCGGGATGGATGTCTGCGTTCAGCGCGGTGCGACGGACTAGATACCAAGACTATAGTATAGATGAAAAAGAAGGGAGAAGTGACGAAGATCCCAAATTCGGGAGGGCAGGGAGGACGCACCAACCCAGCGCATCTGCACGTCCTGGCTGTACATGCCCTGCGGGACCACGTCCTTGCCCGCGATCGCAGCAATGGCATCGGGCACAGGGACGGGCGTGACGAACGCGCTCCCAGCTGCGAACCCGCCGCCCACATTCTGCACCGGGACCTGATCGTCGAGGACGACGGCGGCCCCGGTGGAGGAGTGGGCGGTGATGATGCGGCGGGCGGGCGGGAGCGTGGTCATATTGCTTTGCTGGGATGTGGTGCTCTCTGTCTTTCTGATTCTCCTTGGTCGGCGAGGGGTGGACAGGCTTTATAGGTCGCATCGCCGAGTGGTATGACAAAGATCGGGCTACCGGCTTTGCTAAGCACTACCCGATGATTTGGCAGCAAACTGCCCTCCCTGACTTTGAAGGCTGGACAGCTTTCAAGGGGGCGTGCTTGGTCATGAATGCCCGGGTACTCGGCAGTAGACTGGGTCGAGGCAATGCCATGCATTGTGCGAGAGTGCAAGATGGGGCATACAACAATGTGGGACAGAGTCTCTATGTGGTCTATCAGTACCGGACGGCGTTGAAAGGTTCCCGGTCCAGCGGCTTGCCATCTACCAACACCTCCTTGCTCGGCAGGATGATGAAGACGATGCCTCAAGTCAACACTCTACTCATAATGGGGTTCTATGAGGGGAGACTCACGAGTGGGCTTGTCAGTGGTGTTACGCCAGCCGTGCACGTTGGCCAGCTGCACCACCACATCCCCCGTATTGACCACCTTTGGCTCGCCTTCATGAAAGACGAGCTCGATCTGCCCATGGGTGATTATGCCAATATCGACCGTCGGCGTAAAGTGCAGCGAGGTCGTCATGCCAGGGGGGACGTCTGCTCTCAGCTCCTGAACTATGCCCAAAGGGAGGACCCACCCACCCAGCGCACCTGCGCCTGGTCGCTATACGGCCCAGGGGGCACGACATCCTTGCCCTCTATTGCCTGCACGGGGTCCGGACACGGGACGGGCGTCACGAATATGCTGGCTGACCGCCGGCCTTTGCCCTTCCCACCTTCGACCAGCGGGACATGGTCGTCATACACCACCGCGGCGCCGGTCGCAGTGTGCCCAGCGACGATACGTCTCGGCGCGGGCAGGTTGGTGTATCGTCGTCGAGCACCGCCTTGGCCAACGGTGCTCTTGGCAAGCTTTGGCAGGCGGAGGCGAACAAGGAGCATGATTGGTAGCTAATCTACGGCGTTGCTGATCGGTCGGAGCTTGACGCTGCGGTGCGGGGTGATGTGGGGTCGTCTAGCGCCGTCGGGGCCGGCGATGCGGGGGCTTTGGTGATGTGCTTGTGCTTTCGCTTGGTTACGGGAGAACACGGAGCAGCCATCGGCGGCTGTTAACAAAAGGCGTCGATGCGATCACATCACTCCTCTAGTGATCCATCACCATCATCCATCGCTCCCTTCGTCCCAATCTCCCTCCATTCTCCGACCCACCCAACCCTCCTTTTTTGTTCTCGTCGCTGTCAACCATCGCGTCAAAGGTGTAGCCTACTGACTGACCACTGATGACTTGGTCTGGGGTGGCTTTGGGCCGCCCTGCTGTGTGGAACAGTGGGCGAGATGGGCGCGCCATGGATATCGATCGTGATATAGTGACAAGGGACCGATCGTCGTCGTCCGCACCCCTGGAGTCGATGTTCCTCTCGGCGGCATAACGAATGCCCTTTTCCTCTTTGCCCCGCAGAGTCGCAGAGAACAAGAAGCAGCTGTGCACTACTGCACTGTCCAGACCCTCCTTCGCCCAGGCCCGAGGTAAGCACGCTGATCATTCGCTCGGGCCGCTCCAATATCCCCACCCTCCTTTGGTCACCATCACCATCACCATCACCATCATCACCATCATCATCATCACCGCCATCGCCCCATCACAACGACGCCCTCTCCTCAGCCCAGTCTCTGGTCACCGTCACCCACTGACCATGACCACGACCACTGACCATGCCTTTGTCCTCTAAAATAATCAGTTTAGACGTTGATCTCGGCACACTCGGCGACGACCCCGTTCCCTCGTTCCATCTCAATCTCCACGGCCACGGCTACGGCAAACGCCCAACGGCCAACGGCACAGAAGCTTGTCGTCTTCCCCGGTCACAGATCGGGGGTCTGAGCTTTGGTACGCCCCAGGTATATAGATCGTTCCGGCTCGCTGTCTAGAAAAGAGATGGGCCCCAGGAAGGCGAGACGAGTGGACGACGAAGAAAAAGCAGTGACCCAAGTTGAGGTAGTGGTAAAGATGCCAGCCATCAGCATCACGTCCGTCCACCTCACCCTCTGCCACCCGTCTCACGCTGACTCGCAGCGCCCTACATGACCCCGTCGCGCTCGTCCATATCCCCGTCGAGCTCGGCGAGGTGTACGCCACCAAGCTGTACTGGACGATCGACCGCGCTTTCCAGGTCTCGGGCGAGTTCTTCAACGTCACCTCCAACCGGGTCGAAGTGAGTACACCTCGTTTCTGCGGCTGAGAGGCTATTTGCGGCTAGAGGCTGAGAGGCAGATCGCCGTGTTTGCCTCGCTCGACCTCGTCAACGAGGAATGGGCATCCGTCCTCGATGGGAACATCAAAATCAGCGCCAGCTGGCGCGTATTTGAGATTTCCTCGGGCGACATCGAGGACGGCGGCAACTACGGCTAGTCCTCCCCCTCGCTTTGCGCACTCATGAGCTGACGTGCAGACTCGCCCCACCTGCGCCACGTCTCGGCGCCGCTCGCCAAAGCGGGCATCTCGATCCTCTACCAATCCTCGTACTTTACCGACTTTCTCCTCGTGCGCTCGTCCGACTTTGCGCGCGCCTCGGCCATCTTCGCCCAACAAGGCTGGCACGTCGAGCCGCCCTCGCCCATGGGGACCGGGGCTGCCGGCGTACCCCGACCGCGCTCCCAGCTGCTTACGCCGTCCCCAAACTGCGTGCGCCCGCCCGCTTCACCGTGGTCGCGCCAGTCGCCGCCGCCCCCGTCCTCGCCCGAAATCACCGTGCTGCCCTCGCCGCTGGCGTGCGTGGGGCTCTCGCACTCCTCAGAGCGCAGTATGGGCGTGAGCGAGCGGCTGAAGCGCTTCATCGTATGGCCCGAGCGGGCCGTCCAGTCCTCGCGCCAGTCCCGCTTCGAGCACTCCCAGTCGCTGGGACTGGCGCAGACGCCGCTGCAGGCGCTCGACCTGGAGCGGTGGCACGAGCACGCACACGAACGGTCCCGATCCCCGTCGTCTGGCACCACGGGCAGTACCGGCGAGCACGTCGTGGGAGATGCCGATAGGCGCGATAGGGTCCGGAAACGCCTCAGGCGGCGCGAGCCGGCGGACGGCCGGCCGTTCATCAGCTACACGCGCACGGATGACGGCAGCAGCCTCATGACGGAGACCGAGGCGCTGCGGGGCATGTTTGACGGGCTCGAGGTGGACGTCCAGTCCGGCGGCGAGATGCTGCATTCCGACTGGGAGGGCCATGCGGAGTATGACGAGGCGGACAGCGACGGCGACGGCGACGGTGATGGCGACGCCGAGGGCGAGGGCGAAGATGACATGTCCGATGTGGATGGCGAGGCGGACGACTACTTTGGGCCCGCGAGGCTGGGCCCGGGGTCCAGCGGTCTCGTCACGCCCACCTCGCTTGTGGACGGTCAATCGGGTGGCAATGCAGAGGGGTGGGAAGGAGGAGTCGGTCGAAGACGCGAAGGAAGAGGCAAGACAAAGAAGCGGCTCAGCCTGCCCGCTACGAAACGCGAGTCGAGCATGCCGATCAGCTGGTCCGGCCGAGTCACGCGCAGCGTGTCCGCCTCGCGGGCGAGGCGAGAAGGAGAAGGGGTTGAGGGGGAGGGCGGTGCGAAGGGACGTAAGAGGTGTTTACAGCTCGACCTGCGCGGCGTGGGCGCGGGCGGGCTCGACGAGGGCGGCGAGGCGGCTGCTGGACCAGGGGAGGGGACATACCACATGGGTGAGTTGGGGGTGTACTGGGCGAGGCGGGACGAGGCTGAGGGCAGACAAGTCCGGTCTGGTGCTGCGCTTCTCGTCCCTCCTCGACAGCGGCAACATCAAGATGCTCTACAGCAGCACGATGCACACTGCGAATGTGCTCGTCGAGGCGCGTGACGTGGGCCGCGCCAAGCGGCTGTTGGTAGGCAGCAAATGAAAGTGATTGTTTGGGAACTCGGCGACTGGGGTTACAGGTATACCTTATTGCAATCTGTACAGCGTACTCACTTATCTCGCACAATTTGTACACCACTTACATGCATCGACCTGCCTACTCCTGGAGCCGCAGCGAGCAGATACATCCTCACATGCCCTAGTTGTATCTACAAACCTGACTCTCATCTCTTCGGCATCGGGGGCGCGCCTTCAAAGCTGAAATCGAAGCCACCCAGTCCTTCACTGGTCGTGCTCATGCCCAGCGTGTTTCTGCCCTGACTCCTCACACCCTCCTCAGCAGTATCTTGCCGTGGCTTATCGTCGCCCGGCGCCGCGCCCGTGTCTGGCACTGCTGCAGAGGGCAAGGCGGCCGAGGGCAGCTCGGCAAGATCGTCCATGTTGGGCGGGACAAAGGGGAAGCTGCCGAGGAAGCTGTCGGCCGTCGTGGGGCGAGACTTGCTTCCTCCCACACTGGGGTGCCGGAAAGCAGGCGGTGGGCGAGAGATGGTCGCGTGATGGTCGAGCGTCGAGACGGAGGTGGATTGTGGCAGGCCTGGACCAGGTGGGAGTGGCGGGTGGTCTCGCCCGGCCGCGCCGGGAGGGATCATGGGGAATCCGCCGAGGAAAGAGTCGGCGTTGGACTTGCCGGACATCATCGACTCGCGCGGCCCCGCTTCTCCGTTGGAGAAGTTGCGTGGGGGCGGAACGGCATTGCCGCCAGCATTGGCCAGGTAACGCAGTGTACCCATGGAAGACACTGAACCGCGGGCGAGGCTTCCCATGGAGAACCGCAGGTCGGTCGAGCCGGCAGAATGCGGCTCTCCTTCGTACGCATCGGCTAGAGCCTCCTCGTCGCCGACTCTTCTTGACAGGGATAGAGGAGTGAGTGTTCGCGTGTTCCCTGGCAGAACCGTGTTTGGGGTGGACACGTCGAACGCAGTCGACTGGCCGGTCGGCTGGCCATCGAAGGGGTTCTCGGTGATGGTTGACACGCCCTGAGCTTTGCGCGCAAGCACGTCCATCAATGCCTGCGACTTGTTCAGATGCACCACCTCTGCTTGGTGTATGCGACCCAGATGCACCTGCTTGCTGGTGTAGATGCGTGGAGCATCCACATGCAGATCCGTCGTCCCCGACAAGAAACTCGGCGCAGCCGAGTTGTCGGATAGGTAGGAACTTCGGACACCAGCACTGTAAGGTGGCGACGAGGGCGACGGATCGTCTTCTCCACTTCTGCCGGCTCTCTCTGGCGACAGGCGCAGATCGAGGTCTGGCGAGCGGACAGGTCTGCGCGGAGCACCATTTTGCAGGTTTTGCCTGGCAGCTTGTAGAGTTCTCGTGGCAGCCGATGTCGACCTTTGCAGCGGCTTGTTGGCCAGAGCTTCGTCCGACTTGCTAGGTGGTATGTATTGAATCGGTATGATATGCGTCGACTGGTTCGTCGTACCGGTATTTGTGGTCGAGATGCTCTGACGATCCTGGCGATCCGCAAACGGATCGTTGGAGCGAAGATCGATGAAACCGCGGTTGCCTCCGTAGACCCTGACGACGGATCCGTTCTCGTCATAGTACTCGGCGTTGACGGGAGCAGCAGGGAGGGGAGAACGCTGGGAAGAGCGACGCGTGGTGGCGGAGACAGGAGGGATGGGCAGCTGTACCGAGCCCGATTTGTTGGAGAGCGAACGGGCCGAAGGGGGTTGGGGGGAGTTGGGCTGGGAGAGGTGAAAGCCCGCAGACTCGGCTTTGCGCGCGCGGGCGGCGAGGTCTTCCAGTCGAGACAGGTCGCGGCGCTGTCTCGTCAGCTTGCCGGGCGTACATGGACGCGCTAAGAGCTGACCTTTTTCTTCCGCAGCCACCAGAACAGACCCAAGCTCGCTATGAGAAGCACAGCGACCACTGGCCCAGCGATGACCCCGGCATTCACGCCGCTTGACGACGAGGACGACGAGTTGTCGTTGCACTGGATTGTCGGGCACTGGTTGCATGTCCTGCGGTCAGCCTGCGCCGCCTTCGACATCGAAGGCTTGTATGAACTCACCGTCCGGTGAGGACACACGACTGCCCGGCTGTGCAATTGCACGTCGGCGACGGCCCGTCGCACGTCACGCAGCCCGAGCTGTCTCGCGGGAGGAGGTACGGCTGCACATGGCTTCTCTGCCAGAGAGAGCCAGACGGGTGGTCGAAGTCCATCGTGCTATGTACTTCTCCAAGGACGATAGGTGGGGCGAGACCGGCTCGCACCTCTTGCGCTGCGCGGGAGGATGGGAGTACGTCGCTAGGCTTTCGATCCAACCGCCTTGAACGAGCGTGTCGCGGTCCAGATCGAGGGATCGGTCGAGCCAGTGGGCTATGGCGAGGTGGAGCAAGCAGGTGGTGGCGAGGTAAGGAGCAATGGAACGAAGAGGACCTGTTGCGCGTCGGGAGGGGAGTCTCCCGAAGACGGGCAGAAAGGACGGGAGAGCGTAGCCGCCACCGAGCGAGGAGAAGTGGTGAAAGGACGGCTCGCTCGTAGGCGGATGCGCGAGAGTCGTGCGGTGGGCGTCGAGAGCGAGGAGGGCGGTGGTGTGGAGATCGAGTACGTCGATGTGTATGTGCGGGAGGTGCTATTGATCCGGAATGAGGATGAGGATTGGATGGGATTGATTGCTTGATGGATGCGATGCAGAGAGGGAGAGGGGAAAGGGGGCCAAAGGGGGCCGAGGCGGGTCGACCGAATGGGTAAAGATGAAACAGGACAAGACAGGTCAGAGTCGACGTCCGAGCGGGCAGTGCGATGTGCACTCGCGGTCGAGATATCGTACAAGCAAATGGTTGGTCGATACGGAGAGTCCAGCTCTCGTCGATCCGTGAGATGAGTGTACAGTGTAGAGTGTAGAGATGAAGACGACGATCCCCTAGTGCCAGTCGAGGGATGTTGTCTAACCGCAGAGAAGGGATAATTCAGGGTAACACCAAGAGGGAAAATCAAAAGTCAAACTGGGGTAAAAGCAAGTCGCGTCTCCTCTTCTTTGCCCAAGCCAGTATCAGCGGTGATGAGCCCCGATGACCACGATGCATGCACACGCCGTGTCTCATGTCTTGATCTCAATCTCTGGTCTCTGGAAGGTCTGGACCATGATCGGTTACAAGGAACCAGGCCCCAGCCAAGGGAGCTAGCTAGCGTCAGATAGTGACCAAGGACGATCTCATCACCCTCAAAAAACGCGTCGTCAATCTGGGGTACCGGGCTGCCAAGACACTGGACACTTCACATGGCATGGTCATTTGCATCTTCTGCTACGGCATTCGCCCCATTCGAGGCTCCTCCTCTACATCGCCAGCACAGTGGGCCTCATGCATTTACTGCGCATCAGCTTCATAGTCATCATGACAGTGCCTCAACACTCACGGTGATGACAGTCGGCTTGTCGCGGCCAGTGTACTCCTTGAGCTTGCTCACTGACAGTGCGACATCGATCAACGGTTTCAGGCCAACTTGAGCGTCGTGGCTGTACTCGGACTCGTCCTTCGAGTACTTCTCCACGTACAACCGCACGGTGGCACCCGACGAGCCTGTTCCTGATAGACGGAAGATGATCCGCGAGCCGTCAGCGAACTTGATGTACAAGCCCTGCTTGCTCGAGACCGAGCCGTCGATGGGGTCGGTGTAGGAAAAGTCGTCGGCCTCGGCGACCTTGAAGCCGCCTAAGTCTTTGCCGATGAAGCCAGATGAGGCGAATGTCTCGCGAAGGTGGTTCATCATCTTCTCGGCTCCTTCCGACGAGACCTCCTCGTAGTCATATCTGATAGGAATCAGCTTCCTGCGTCGCCAATTACTAAGCTGATATCTCACCGAGAGAAGAAGTTCCTGCCGTACTTCTTCCAATGCATCAGCATGACCTCGTTGATGCCGGCGCCAGATTGCTCTTTGTTGGCAGCAGCCAGGATGGAGAGCCAAGCTGTTGTCAGACAAGCTGATCATCGCAACTCCCGTTCCAGCACTCACCGACAATTGCCCAGACACCGTCCTTCTCCCTGACATGGTCAGAACCGGTACCGAAAGATTCCTCGCCGCAGATGGACAGCCGCCCCGCGTCCATGAGGTTGCCGAAGAACTTCCCTGTTCGTCAGCTTTGCTGGAAAGTGTACCGAAGCTCACATCCAGTGGGCACCTCAAAGCACTCAAGACCTCTTGCTTTTGCGACCAAGTCTACAGCTCCGCTAGTCGGCATACTCCTGGCCAGACCCTTGATGCCGCTCTTGAAGTACGGGATGGCCTTCTCGGCCCAGTCGGCAATGATGGCGACCGAGTCACTCGGTGTGACGAAGGCGCCCTTGCCGTAGATCATGTTCCGGTCACCATCACCATCGGACGCAGCCCCAAACTGGATGTTCTCCTTCTCCACGCGCTCGACCAACTCGTGCGCGTAGGTCAAGTTCGGGTCGGGGTGACCACCGCCAAAGTCTGGGCTCGGTGTGCAGTTCTGCACGGATGATTCTGCAAGTCCGAGCTCCTCGACGAAGATTGCGTGGCCGTATGGGCCAGTCACGCCGTGCATGGCGTCGAACAGCACGGTCGGCTTGGCAGGTCCGTGCAGCCAAGCCTTGATCATCTCAAAGTCGAAGATGTCCTTCAGGAGGGTAATGTAGTTGGACACGGGGTCGACAATCGTAATCTTGAGCGGGCCGTGGGAGAACTCGCCCTTCTTCGAGAGGTCGAGCTGTTCATCAGCGTGGCCCACGTGGAGAAGATGGGGGCGCACATCCGGAAGATCCATCGACTTGTACTCGCTGATGCCCTCGGTGATCTTGTAGATGGCATTGGTGACCTCCTCAGGGGCAGGTCCACCATTCGACGTGTTGAATTTGATGCCGAAGTCGTTGTCGGGCCCACCGGGGTTGTGCGAGGCGGTCAAGAGGATACCGCCGTCCGTCTTGAGCGAGCGGATGAGGGCCGAGACGGCGGGCGTGGACAGGATGGAGTTTTCGCCGAGGATGACATGGGAGATGCCGTTGGCGGCGCCGATACGAAGGATGATCTGCACCGCTTCTTCCGACTGAGGCATCAACTTTCCATGCGATCCGTGCAGGGGGAGACTCACGAAGTATCGCCCGTCACCGCCGACGACGATGGTCTTGCCCTGCGAGCCGCCCGGCATGGCCGTGAAGATGGCCTGGATGAAGTTCTCGGTGTAATGCTCCTGCTGGAACACCTTGACCTTCTTCCTCAGGCCGGACGTGCCGGGCTTTTGGCCCGAGAACGGCTTGGTGGGGACGCTGGTGATTTTCGCAGACCTGCATGTCAGCGCTCACAGAAGCATTGTGCTTCGTGGCCGCAGCTTAGGGGCCCGACTGACATGGTATAGGGCTCTGCTGATGAGAGTGCAGGGAAGCGATGGAGCAGAGACAACGTTGAGAAGGCGGAGAAGGTTGAGGAAGGAGACGTTGGCGCGTCATAGTTGGACCGCAGATGCCGCCACGTGGAGAACCCTGAATCTGCGGTAAGGCGGAAGCTAATTGGCTCTAGATGTGGCGCTGCTCGGTGCTCCTTCCTCGGTCAGGCCAGAGACGCGGGGTAAAGCAACTCCATTCTGCCCGTCCTCACGACTGGGTCTTCCCACTGCGACAGCAGTCATGGGAAGTCTGGCGACGTAGACACGGCGTCAGGCGGCGACAACCCATTCTCCGCAAGCCTATCTGAGATGTGCGGCGCTGCTCTCTTCCCGGTGTATCGGACCGATCTCCGGGTATATAGGCATCATGGGTCCGAACGTCCGAAGAGATATCGCCAGAATACATAAGTTCAGGCGGTCGTGGAACCAGCGCATGCAACGTCTGTCAAGCCCCACCTCGCTCCTGCCTATTGTACATCAGCGAGAGAACTGAACATGGCGCCAAACTCCCTCATTGAGCAGGCGAGCATCGACTCCCTCGCCGCGGTCAAGCTCTTCGACGTCACTGGCTGGGTCACGGTCGGTATGTCTCCCCCTGGCTGCTCCTGGAGGGCTATGAAGTGCTGATGGCAGTGACTGGAGGAGGCACTGGACTAGGACTGGTGACCGCCGCTGCGCTCGCGAAGAACGGCGCGCTGGTCTATATCACCGGCAGGCGGAAAGAGCCACTCGATGAGGCCATCGAGCGGTATGGCGCCCAGGTCGGACCGGGCAAGCTCGTGGCGGTCCAAGGGGACGTCAGCACCAAGCAGGGCATCGAAGGTGGGTCGCCGAGGGAGCGGACGAGGCTGCAGAACTTCCAGGTTGACAAGTAGAGCTCAAGGCGATGATCACGGAGAAGCACGGCTACCTCAACTTGCTCATCAACAACCATGGTGTGGCACAGCGCACATCGGGCAACATCCAGCACTGCGACCAGACGCCCGAAGGGATCGGCAGGGAGATGTACGAGAGCGAGGAGATCCAAGATTGGTGGGTTACATGCCTCAGGGAGGATACATTCTCGACTGTGGCTGATAGCCAGGTTGGACTGTTACCGAATCAACACCGCCTCGTACTACTTCATCTCTGCCGCACTGCTGCCTCTGCTCGCCAAGGGCAAGATCGGCGACCGGAGTGTACCTGGCATGATCCTCAACATCAGCTCGGTCAGTGGCCTGACCAAAACTGCCCAGATGGGGCAGTTCAACTACAACTGCACCAAGTGAGTCGTGTCTCTCGTTCAAGCTGCACGAGTGCTAAGGGCAGATCGGCATGCAAGCACCTCACCGAGATGCTCGCCACCGAATTCGCTCAGCGCGGCACGGGTGTGCGGGTCAACGCCATTTGCCCTGGACTGTTCCCGAGCGTGCGCATTCTTCATTGGAAGGAAGACTGCCTCTGACCAAGTAGGGCATGTCGGTGCACCACTTTGACCAGGTCGGCAAGGAGGCAGAACACCACTGGAGAGTAGACTACGGGATCCCCTTCGCCCGAGCGGGCAATGCGGTGGACTACGCGCAGACAGTCATGGGCATCGTCACAGTATGTCTGCGCTCATGTGTCAGACCAAGGAGATGCTGACAGGCAGAACGAGTGGATGACTGGCAACTTTACCGTCATCGATGGAGGCTGGATGAGCAAGGAGAACCTGCCTCGGGATGATCTCAAGGGCCAACCTGGCGTTGTCAAGACTAGCAAATGAGCAGAGACTGCCTGGGCTCGACGCGGGATGCCATGCGGATGTCACTCGAGTTGACCTCGTGGTGCAGGTAGATCGATAGAGGATTATACTCGAACAGGCACATGCAGTGTACCGACGATATACAGTTTATGAGCTCCTGACGCACAAAGCGCCCTTCCCGTCCTGCGTGTGAACCTGATATTCGCGCCGATTGCCGAGTTGGAGATGGCACGAGAGGGCATCGCCGCGGTCAAGGGCGCCATCACGCGCACGGATAAGCCTCGATCCTATCCGCAAGAAGTATGTCAATTGCATCACAAGTCGTAAAATGCTGTGTACCACATGAAAAGAGAGGATGTGAGAGTCTCTGAAAAAGTCTAATGTGCGAGTGCTCCACTTCCCGTACCTCTACTGGGACGGGTAGGGGTCCTGATATGTATCGTTGCTTGGGGCCGGCGGATACTGGTAGGCGGTCGCCGAGGGCTCCGAATAGGGAGGATACTGCTGGCCATACGCGGCTGGCTGCCAGGTGCCAAGTCCCTGATTGTATACAGGGGGTGCCGCAGCGTTAGTCCCCTGATATCTCGACTGGTCTGTCGTTGTCAGAGGCCGGGAGCCTTGCGCTGTTGGCGAAATGGTTGCATTTCTCGCTCGCGCATTGGCTCTCCGGTTCATGGATCTAGGAGGCACACTGCCTTGTGCACTGTTGTCATGCCAGAGCGGATCACTCACGCCATACATCCCGAAGGATGTGGGGGGCTCGTCGGAGGGAGGCTGGATGAGCCAAGGGTTTGTCCCCGTCCGGGGAAGGGGGGGTATCGGATTATAGTTAACGGTATAGGGGTCCAACGGTTCATTCGCGAACGCGTTGTGGTCAGTGTAGTGCTGCGAGGGCGGGCTCAAAAAGGTATTGTCATTGAGGCCTTGAGGGAGCTGCTGCTTGGAAGGTCAGCGGTGTCCCGATTACCCCGCCATGTCGACTCACCGTTTGGGGCAGGACTGTCCCCTGCGGGTGGGAGCCAGGACCGGTCTGCACTCGCGAGTGTGGCATAAGTCTGTTGTGCTCAATTGGACTCACTGCCGCATGCCATTGGTATAATTGATTATGGTAGTCCGCCGGTGCGGCCGACGGGACATACGTGTTGGACTGATCGCCTTCTTCACCGTCAGACTCTTCTTTGAGAGCTTGATCATACTGCAAATGAGAACACATTGTCAGGATGAGAGATGTGCGCTCACGTCGTGAGAGTCTTGCTCGGGTGCGCTCATTTTCCGTGCAAAGATTCCAAGCAGTTAAAAGCTACTGTACGATATGAATATCTTCGACGAATGGGGTGAGCCTAGACTCGAGTCCGCACGTATGTATATACTTTCCCGCGAAGATTCGCGAGCGCAGTGATCGAAGTTCCAGACAGCTTTTCCTTTGGCAACTGGCAGACTTGCTTTGTCCTGATGCTGCGACGGCTTCTGTTCCAGGCCACAGTAAGCGAGGCCGAGTCTGAAGGGGGCGCGACCTGAGTGTCAAGTCGAGACGTTTTATGCCCGAGGTCCGGCGCCCAACTACCCGCCGATTCCCGTCGCGCGCATTGGGGGCTCCCCTGTTGTGCACTCGCGTACGAGAAGGGGTCACTTCTTCCCGCAGCTGCTGAGCTAAGCTGCTCGGTCCCACCAACACTGCCGATGACCGGGGTGGAGCGGCCTTGCATCATAGGGCTCGGCCACCGCTGGCGTGCAAAGAGTCGGAGATTACTCCCTACATGCCGCTTCCAACGTCGGCTCCTGCGCTGTGATGTGAACTTCATGCACAAGCTCGCACTGCGCTTGATGGCCCCTCGGCGCACATGTGCAAAGACAGTCACGTGATCCGTGCGCTTCCAGAATGGCAGCGCTCGTTTCAAGAGTCAGTGGCATGTCCCCTCGTGTTGTCGTTCTCGAGTCATCTACTGTACGACTGACAGCACTTGTAAAACTGTCGCTTCAAGGGCCCCTCTCCTCCTTGGAGTTCGCGAAGCCGAGTGCCACAGGCTAGGAGTGATCTCGTCTCTCCCGTCCTCATTTTTGGGGCGCAGCCCATCATACCCACGAGCAGCGCTCTTCTCCCTGTTGAGCCGTGGCAAGAGATCGAGTGCACTGCGGAAACATTCTGGAAAGACTAGGAAATGCATAGATACCAAACAGGAACAATAGGCAGCAGACAGAGGACAGCTGATTGATTCGGCGAGTTATAAGAAGGGGGGTCAGCGATGACTGCTCGCCGCGCTGGGTCTGGGGCTCAGCGTCGCGAATCATTACTCCAGTGTCCGCCGTGCCGATAGTTGGGGTGATAACCACCTCGAGACCCAGCATAGCCTCGGGGACCCGTTGGAGGGCTGAACGATTGAGAGGGGTGACTCCCTGTAAAGTATCAGTATTGTACGTATTCCACACAAGAACCTTGCCTTGAGTATCGTAATCCCCCCCAGGTTGCATCGACCCCTGGCCGCTTACAGGAACTTGACTCCTGACTGCAGACGGACCCGAAGTCCCCTGATACTGGTTCTGATACGGATACTGGGACTGCGACCCTTGAGGGTCGGTCGGAGGGGTGTATGGGGCATGAGGCGCCGGGGTCCGGGGCGCGGGCTGAGTAGGCACCCAAATATCATCGTCCTCGAACCCTTTCGCGGCCCGTTGGGCGTCGTCGTGCTGGAAAGCGTGAGTGCTGCGTGTCCCATAGGGTCAAGCAACCAAGTGAGATACCTACTACCTGGCGCCGGGCAGTGTTGGGTGTGGTAGCACCAGTCTGGTAACTGTCAGTTTGTGGGATCTCGCATGGGCCCTACAACACTCACAAACGCAGTCTGAGTGGGATTGCCGGATGGGTTCGGAAGCGTAGGTCCCCGGTATTCATAAGTCTCAGGGGTCCACCCTCCTTGCGCCCACTTGCTAGCAGTGTCAGGCGTTCGCTTACTCCAATCGACTTGGTCCCAAACGTTCGGCGACTGCGCGAACTGGTTGGTGTCAATCTGTGGATTCGGGGGCTTGCGAAACTCCCGATTGGAATGGGTCGATCTCCCTTGCTTGGAGTTCAAGTCGTTCGACATGGGGGCTCAGAGCTCAATCAGGTGCGGTAACGACCGAGATCCTTGCTTATTTGGTTCAGAGCGTATACGCCCGTTCTTGTACTGCTGCGAGTTGAGTAGTAAAGCAAGTGATACATCGGGCGCTCATACGGCGAGTCAAATAGGGTAGTTGTTGCTCTGTCCTCCTTGATCCTCCTTTGCGGCTTTGAGAGACAAACGAGCGGCAGCTAAACATGACACTTTACAAACTAGCTGCCGGCGAGAAGGCTGCGGTCATGCGGAGTTCCATAGTCGGTCTTGTTAGGCCTTCCCCGCTTCATGTTTCAAATCGGCCATCAAGTCGAATCTGGAGAGGGCGGATTCAGGAGCTAAATCCCTTGGGAAGGCAACGCAGGTTCGGACGTCTGGGTGGGATAAACCATTCCCTTGCCCCAATCGCACATCGAGAGGAGGTATAAGTCATAATGCATCGACTATATGTGTACAAGTGCGTGGGAGCATGAAGTCGCGGTCACGGACGGAGATCCGCCCCACACTTAATGCCTTCGAGAGCCCTCTGTAGAATGGTTCTTATCAGCTGACAGTAGATCTACGAGCGACTGTGATCGCTTGGCTCACAAGTACGACTGGACATGGGCCCACTGTATACTCTCTTGCGCATTGAGGCCAGCCAGATGGCCAACAGTCTGGAGTTTCTGAAACTCGTCCCGGTACCAATGCTCCTCGTCGGGCGCCAACGCTTCGTAAGCTTGGTCCTTCAGCTGCCAAGCAACCTTCGTGATAGTGGCCTCCGTATCCTGAACTTCCGCCTCAGCGCATATGTGCTTGAGCTGTGACAACGATATCTTGTCCGCATAACTATTGGCAAAAGCACGCATGGCGCTGTCGTAAGCTCTCTGGGCGTCTTCATGAGTGAAGAGGTTCGCCAGATTCGGAATCGAAGGCCCATAAAATGAGCTCGTGCATAAGGTACCTGAGGCTTCTGAACTTGGGACGTTGTTCGCCGCTGGGATTGAATGATCTTGTCTGTTGGATGACGCTGGCATCGAATGGTCTCGGGACTCCCCATGTGCTGAATAGCCAAAGGGAGGCGCAAGAGCGGCATTCCCATAGTCTCCCTCCCGACAGGACCTATGAGAGACGGGCGAATATCCCGAGTCGACAGAGAGAGAGACGCTTTATAGGGTCCGGTTGGCAGAGATGCCGCTCCGTCGTATTGTCCTGGGCGAGAATGCTCCAGCGGCCATGCAGTCTCAACTCTCAGTTTATCTGCACCCGATGCCCATTGACTAGCCTGCCAATTGGTGCTGTACCGATTGAAGTTTGCGTCCATATTATTGTTGATGCGTGGCGTTTGCGGATAATATTGTCGAGGTCCGCTATTGGAAGCCCCATTGGGAAGAAGCGAATGTCGGCGATTATTGGCTTGCGATGCCAAGAAGGCATTCCCTGTATTCGATCGGCGGTCAGAGGCAGTCAGATAAGCTCTGTTGAAGTCGCCGTTCGGGATCGACATGGCCCTAGACCTGTGCAGAGACCACTTGGTCCTACAACGCAGATGGGGAGCACTTGAATTCCGGGGCTTTGTAAAGATCAGCGTCAGCTGGTGTTATCGTTTTGCTAGGTCTTTCGTTCGCGGTCCTTTGTGCCTTCAAACCCAACTGGCGTTGGGGGTGCTCGTTTCTGCGTCAGGTCCTCTCTCAGAAGCCTCGCGAGGTCTCGGGACATGCATCGCATTTGCCGACTCTTACGCGTCGGATCCGTCACACTTGGTTATCCGTGCGCCCTCCGAAATTCCGCTATGAGATGGAAAGGCTTGTAACCGGTGTGACAGCCTTTTCAGCGCAAGAGTAGTTCGCCTTCGCTTGCCAGGCCCCGTGTCTACGTAGCGCACAAGAGCTTGTTTGCTAGTCGTCTATGAGGGACCACAGCTGGGCGAAAGTGAAACCCGTTCTTAGTCGAAATCTGAAAAGGACAATATGGATTTTATCTGAATGCATCTGGTCACTAATGCTGAACATCATCTGCACTCGCTGGCCTCCGAATGGCAAGCTCCCATTTTCCCCAGCGGGAAACCACGCTGTTTGGGAGGCTTTCAGGAGTCGACGGTGGATCCAGATCCATAAGTAGCAATATGCGTACAATGCGGTATCAGATGCATCTCATGACGATTATTCTAATGCGAGGCCTGGGGGGCGACTAGGGGCTTGATAATCACTCAGAGTGTCCAGGAGAATCTGCGCGCACTTGTAAGCGGTCTCGGCCAGCCTTACCTCCGATATCGGACTGTCGGGATTGTGAAAGCTGCCGATGTTTGGCAAGACCTCGCGAAAGTAAGCCGACCATAGATATGTGTTCCCCGTGAGCACCTCCCGCGAAGGATTATCGCCGAGGGTCAGAACAGCCGAGGCGACCGCAACAGCCACATTTTTCGCTTCTTGTTCAAATATCTTTGTATCCGTGTGTGCTGGCATCAGGTCACCCACGCTTTCGCAACCCATAGGGCTGCGGAGCCAATCCTTCACAGCAGAAAAGTCCATCACCTGATTCACTTGGGCTCCACCAGAAGACGCTATCGGTGCCCCAAGAGGCGCTGAGGGGATCAGCGATATCGGAGGTCTGCCGAGCTGAGGCACAGATCCGTCCAGGGTGGATGGTAGCGGCAGCCAGGCTATCGGAAGCCATTGGGAAGCAGCAGGCTGCAGCATATTGACAGGTGAGATTGACCGGTTTGACGAGTTTGGTGAAGGCCCGAAATGCGTAGGGTTTGGACCGCTGTCGGCACTCGTCTGATGCCGCGAACTCGGAAAAGTATGATGTCGACCCTGCTGTCTAGGCTGATGACCTGAAAGTGTTGTTGGCCCCGCGAATGTGTTGATACGAGCTGGGGCGGCGCGACGGGAGTCATGGCTCTGCGGCGATTGAAAGGCCGCATCATGTTGCGGCGCCATGGAGGCCTGTGGTCCCTGTCTAGCAGTCACCTTGGACCTGGTCGGGCTGTTGCGCGGCCCAGAAGGTGGCACCTTGCCATTCCAGGAAAGCGATTGGGCCGAAGCTTCTGTCGTGGTCGGCGTAATAGACGCGTTGCGCGCTCGCTCTTTCGAAGGGCGTCTGCTGGTGGAGGACCCGTTCGCGATGATGATGCCCGGACCAGAGAAGGGAGGTTTCGAAGGGGTTGATCCTTGATCGACACTGTTTGTGGTCCCTCCCGCAGACGCATACATGCCGTCAGCTCCTTCCGATGATTGGGAGCTGATCTCTGCGTGTATCTGTGGTTGAGGGGTCCAATGGTCAGTGTGAGCGTTATTGGATGACATCGTGGCTACTGGTGTGAGGGCGAAATGTGTTCCGTGAGCAGTGAGTGAGGAATGTAAGTGAAGGTTGCCACGGGACAGGTGAGAGCTATCTCGGGGAAGAAGCTCGCCCTCTCGCTTGCTATATCCTGTCAGGAGAGGCCCCTTTGCTTCTCGTGTGTGATCCTTCCTTTGCCTTCGACTGCAAATTCGAATAAGCTGAGCGTAAAAGCTACGAGTGCCCAACTTTTTCGCAAACGAGGGCGGTCGAGATCCTATGCTAGACTTTTGCCTTTCGAGGCCGCCTCAGACACGTCACAGAACAGCGGCAAAAGCGAGATATCGGTTGGCAGAATGCCAGTCCATTATGCTTAGCGGAGAGACAGTTTGTGAGAAGCAAGGCCTTGTTAGTGTTCCGCACACCTCAGACGGGCGCTCTTGGGCTTCCAGCTCGAGCGGGACCGCGTGCATCTCCTATGACGAGCCTTCTCCCTCGCAGTGCGCCTTGTACGCCTCGTCATTGAGCAGAGCCTCGAACTCGGCGGGGTCGGCAAGCTTGACTTTGCAAAGCCAGCCTGCGGGTCAGCGATTGTCAATACCATGCGCTTCGGCAGGTTGGCAGCGGTAGGAAATGTGGCGGAGATCAAATAGCGTTGACCCCAGCAGCGTGCTCACCATCGGCCTCGGGAGATTTGTTCAGCAGACCAGGGGTGTCCGACAAAGCCTCGTTGATCTCCTCCACAGTGCCCGAGACGGGTGCGTAGATGTCCGACGCCGCCTTGACCGACTCGACAGCACCAATGGGGTCTGCGACGCTAAGCTTCTCCAGCTTCCGCGATCCGAAAGGGTAACATACCAGCCTGGGCAATTTCGCTGCCCTGCGCGGGAAGCTCGACGAAGACGACATCTCCGAGGGCTTTCTGGGCGTAGTCGGTGATGCCCACGGTGCCGACGTTGCTGGACGGGTCGTATTTGACCCACTCGTGGTCCACAGTGTAGCGAGCTGCTCGTCAGCACTCCTCTCCGCCATAAGGGATGCTGTGGGAAGGCGAGAGGGAAGCTCACTCGAGATGAGACGCGCCGGTGCGATGAACGCCCGCGGCTTGACAGCCAGGTGCGACCGGAGAGCGAGGCCGGCGGGGCGGGCGAGACGGGCGGCAAAGGACATGATGACAGTCGGGACGGGCAGGCGCAAGCAAGCAGGGGGCAAGGGGCAAAGAGGTGATGCGAAAATGTAGACTGGACAATCGAGATAGCAGACGGACTTCCGCGGTGCCTTTGGTCTTTGGTCGAAACACCTCCACCTCCGGTTGTCGGATTGGAAAAGCTACACTCGGGATTGGAAAACAGCAAGCCTCGTCGCGCAACAGATGGCGTCGAGCAGGGCTGGCTGCTGGGCTGGGCTCGCAACGCAAGGGCAAAACGTATACAGGGATGATATGCATGCAAGGAAACCGAGTACAGTCATCGCCAAGGCCCTCGAATCGCCTCTTGCTTCCAGAAGCGCCGGAGAGAGGCACGCCGTTCTACTTGATGTATCTGTTCGTCAGCGAAAGCGATACTGCCACATTTGCGACCTACTTGAGCATGAACTTGCGATGAAAGTCACTGCGGAGCAAGTCATTGACAAATTCTGATAGGGTCAGCCTTGGACGCTCCATATATAGCTGCAGGAAGACTCACCTTTCTTCGGCTTGTCATTGACGCCCGACGCCTGGTTCTTGAAAATTAGGTCGTCATCCCATCTCCGCTTGACCGCAAAGGTAGCTGTTGAGCCAGCGGTAGATGCGGGCGTGCCCGGCGTCTGACCCAGAGCGGCTTGCAGGTTGAGCAACGGGTTTCCAGTAGCGATTTCCGCATCGCGATCGCGAGCCTTGGCGGCGGACGCTTCTGCTTCCTGTAGGGTCAGCAATGCAAGTACACCTAGAGCCTCCGCAGACCGTCAAGAATGAAACACGCACCTGTGCAGCCTTCTCTTCCGCTCTTTCCTGCTTGATCTTGGCTAGTTCAGCCATCAACGCAGCCGTCTCGTCCTCATCGTCCGAGTCGCTATCATCACTAAAATCAGCCCCAACCCCTCCTGTCTTCACTCAGACTCACTCGTCGTCTTCTTCCTCATCATCGTCATCATCATCATTCGCAGCTGCACCATTCGTCGCCTTCTCCTTCCCCTTTCCACTTCTAGGCGCCTCACCATCATCACTATCGTCCTTGTCCAGCTCAGCCGCCTCCTCCAATACTTTCCGTCTCTTGCGCGTCTCCTCATCCTCCTCCTCTTCTCCGTCCGCAGATGCCGAGCCCGCAGCCTCGATGCGCCTACTGCTGGAGACCTCCTCGACAGCCGGCAAGCCCGCGGCTTTGCGCTTCTTCTCGTTGGCCGCGCGTTCGGCGGCGGCCAGCTCGGCGCGCAGGTCTCTCCGCGCGACGTCGCCCGTGGATGTCTGGCCCGGCTGGCGGAACTTGAGCTTGGTGTATGATGCGAGGCCGAACTTGGATATCTGCTGCGAGCCGGCTTTGCTCTCGCGGCCCTGGGTCGGGTTCCACTGTGGTCTGTGCGCCTGGGACATGTTGGCGGGGAGGGGCTCTCAGTGCGTCTATGCAGTCTACGAGTGTGTCAAGCTCAAGAGTATAGGCAAAGTCGAGGGATGATACTGGACGGAGGGATAGTCGGTGAAGAAGGACGAAGGTCGAATGGCAAAAGGCTCGGACGATCGACTTTGGTGTCGCCTCCAGGTCACGTAGCCCAGTAGGGCTTTGACGTTCACCTCTATCTTTTCTTCATCTTCTTCATCTCACTCATCTCGTCCATGCTGATGAGATGCGCTTCAGGCTTTGCTGACAAGCCCTCACGCACGTGCATGCAGCACACACTGACATCACCCCGTGTCACGCCCATCAGCAGTTCCCATTCTGCTGCTGATGGACGACCCGTCACACCGCAGTTCCATTGACACCCAGCTCCACCTCAATCTGCCGCGTGTCGCTTGCCTCAATCATGGGCGGGGTATGGACACACAGGTACGCAGCCGCATATCTTCTAGAAGTCGATGCACCGCACCGCCCACCTTCTCTCCTCCAGCAGCAATCGCTTTTCGCCACCAGCTTGAACTACACCAGATACTGCCTTGACCTTAGCCAAGATGTCTCAACAGACCGTCGTGCGACCTCGCACGCTTAGCCAGCGAATACATGATGAACATTACCTTGACCGAAGCGCCCCTAGCGATCAGGGCCACTCGATCAGCGAGATGATGCATGATCGTGCGATCGCTAGTGAGTCGCTTCGCAAGACCGGTCCTCGCGATTATTGGCTAATGGACAGGCGAGCCCCAGCCCAAGTCTGCGGCCAGTGCGACCCCTTCGCCCGTGGCTCCTCGAGAGCAGTGCCATGCCAATCCGTTCCCTCAGACAGGCGTCATTCTCTCTCCAACCAAGGCGCACCGGCACCCGCAGCCGAGCGCCAGCGAGAGTTCCAAGGGCCCGGCCGCAGGCTCAACCCACTAGAATGAGTATATAGACACCTCGTCACTATACACGGATCCCAATGCATACATCTAGACATAGATTGTCACTCGCCTAGCTTACATCTACACGTTCCACGTCTCCATACTCGTGTACTCGACGCCCTTCTTCCCTGTCACCTCGCCCATGAGGAAAGCCCCCTCCTCCCCGTGACTCCGCAAACTGGCGAGCGCCTCGTCCGCCTGGTCCTTCCCGACCACGATGACCATGCCGACACCGCAGTTGAACGTGCGGGCCATCTCGACCGGCGCGACGTTGCCGACCTTCATAAGCCAGCGCCACAGGCCCGGCAGCTCCCATGTCGTGAGGTCGAGCTTGACGCCGAGCTCTGTCGAGAAGATACGAGGGATGTTCTCGGTGAAGCCACCGCCGGTGATGTGGGACATGCCCTTGAACAGACCCTTGCGGATACCGGGAAGCAGAGGCTTGATGTAAATTTTCGTAGGGGTCAACAGAGCGTCGCCAATGGTCTGATTTGGCGACCACGGTGCTGGCGCGTGCAGGTCAAGGCCGGAAAGTGTGACGATTTTCCGGATCAGTGAGAAGCCGTTCGAGTGCGGCCCCGAAGCGGGCAGACCGATGAGCAGGTCTCCGGCCTGCATGTCTGGTCGAGGCAGCAGCAATGGGCGCTCGACGGCGCCGACGGCAAAGCCTGCCAGGTCGTAGTCGTCCCCGTGGTACATGCCGGGCATCTCGGCGGTTTCTCCGCCGACCAATGCGCAACCAGCTTGGAGACAGCCTTCGGCGACACCCGTGACCACAGCGGCCGCGACAGCGACGTCGAGCTTAGCACACCCGTAATAGTCGAGGAAGTAGAGGGGCTCGGCACCCTGCACGATCAGGTCGTTTACGCTCATGGCGACGAGGTCAATGCCGACAGTCGTGTGTTTGCCAAAGGTGAGCGCCAAGCGGAGTTTTGTGCCCACACCGTCTGTACCCGACACAAGGATGGGATCCCTGAAGCCAGCGGCAGCGAGGTCGAAGGCTCCGCCAAAACCACCAATCTCGCCGTCCGCTCCTGGCCGGCGAGTAGCCTTGACGACAGGCTTGATGGCCTCGACCAGCTCGTTCCCGGCATCTACCGAGACTCCTGCGGCGGCGTACGTGAGTGGTGCACCATTCGCAGTGGTGAGGGTCGAGGAAGAGGCGATCGGCTCCTCGGACGATAGTGCGCGATATGCGATATCTCGGCGATATGTCTTCCCGTCAAAGTCGACCAGGTCTACACCCTGGTACGCAAGGTCGACAGCCTGTCGAAGGGTCTTGGCCGACGCACAGACGGCAAGCACACGTCCACCATCTGTCACACCGGTGTCGCTTTTGATGGCGGTACCAGCGTGGAAGACATGTACGCCGGTAGGGAGAGCCGGATTGATTGTCATCGGTACTCCCTTGGGGTACTTGCCTGGGTAGCCTTTGGAGGCAAGCACAACTGAAACAGCGAAGCCTTCGCGGTAGCTCAGCTTGACCGAGTCTAGTCTGCGCTCAACACATGCCTGGTGATCAGTATACGTGTGATGGTCAGATGAGAGGTGACTCACGAGCATCACCTCAGCCAAATCCGTCTCGTCGTCAAGCAAGAGCATTAATGCTTGTGTCTCCGGGTCGCCAAAGCGAACGTTGTACTCCAATACCTTCGGTCCGTCCGGAGTGAGCATGAAGCCTGTGAAGAGCATTCCCACGAAGGGATAGCCTGGAGGTCAGCCGGTGTAACAGCAAGGCTAAGGGGTGACTCGCCATCTGCCCGCATGCCCTTCAACGTCGGCTCAAGCACCTCCTTCACACATCGCTCCATGATCTCGGGAGTCGCGACTGGCGCAGGTGCGTAGGCCCCCATGCCACCAGTGTTGGGTCCGGTGTCTCCCTCTCCTATCCGCTTGTGATCCTGCGCAGCCGGCATCGGGACAACTGAGTAGCCATCGCAGAAAGCCAGTACACTGATCTCCGGTCCGGTGAGGTACTCCTCGACGACGACCTCGTCTCCGGCATCCCCAAATTCCCGGTCCACCATCACGGCCTTGAGGGCAGCCAATGCCTCCTCGTTCGTCTCGGGAATCAGCACGCCCTTCCCAGCTGCTAGGCCCGAGGCTTTAATGACGCAACGCCCAGACGAGAACGGGCTCGAGCTGATGTAGGCGGATGCCTCTGTGAATTGGGAAGAAGTGAAAGAGCGGAATGCAGCCGTGGGGATGCTGTGACGAGCCATGAATGCTTTCGAGAGAGTCTTGGAGCCCTCCAAGAGTGCGGCCGCTGGGGAAGGGCCGAACACTGGGATACCGGCTAGCTTGTCAGCTTCTGATGCTGTTGCACCTATTCAGCTGACCTTTGCGGAAAGCGAGCTCTGCACCGTCCACGAGAGGCTGCTCTGGCCCAGGAACAACGAGATCAATCTGGTTCCCCAGCGCCCAGGTAATGATGCTACAGAAGTAATCTGCCGGACCCCATGAAAGGGACAGGTTCTGCACCTTGCCCCCCATCAAGGCTGTTCCACCATTGCCGGGAGCAACGAAGATCCGAGCGACTCGAGATGATTGTGCCAGCTTGTAGGACAGAGCATGCTCCCTGCCGCCTGCGCCCAGCACGAGGATGGACAGGGAGGAGGGAGGTGGCGGGAAAGTGGTGATGTCGGCCATGCTGGCGATGACTGCCGCTGTGACGGCGATGTCAACTGCTTGAACGACCTAGAGTGGACCACTTTTTTCAGAAATCTTTGCCAGGTCCAGAGCCGCTGCACGCGCCTTATCACTTCCCGTCAACAGAGATATAGTAATTATGCCACGTCATTTCACCTGATTCACGTCATCGGGGCATACGCCCGAGTGCCGCCGACCAGTTTCTTTTCAGCCGAGCGGATTTCCGCGTCACTCTCTCCCTTCGCCCACCCTTCGTTTGGACCCGCCTCTCACCGAAGATACTCCTCCCCTTTCATCTTCTATCTTTTTGTCAATCGCAGACCGCGGTCCTCACCACTCTTCCCATCCTCCTCACCCCCTCAAAGAGAGCATCAGCAGCCATGCCGTACCGTGCCAACCCCTTCTTCTCCGTCACCAACTCGTTCTTCGTCCCCTCGGTCGGCGACAAGGTCGACAACGCCATCGCCCAGGCAAAGGGTACCGCTGCCGACCTCCAAAGCAAAGGCTCGACTCTTCTCGAGAAGGCCGACTTGAAGGTCCAGGACGCCAAGGAGGCCGTCAAGGTCACCGTCAAGGATGCTGTCAGCCCCCCTCCCACCGGTGTCGACCTCTACGCCCGGTGAGTACAAAGTTTTATCGATCACTGGCATGTGAAACGTTTGTAAAGGAATCTGACGGTTCCTCAGATTCGCTCTCGCTGGTGCTTTGGGTTGTGCCGTCACCCACGGTGCCTTGACCCCCGTCGATGTGGTCAAGACCCGTATCCAGCTCGAGCCCGAAGTGTACAACAAGGTGAGTTTCGCGAAGCCACCGGAAAAGGAGTCTTGGGGGCTGACCTCTCAAGGGTATGGTCGGTGGCTTCAGGCAGATCATCGCCAAAGAGGGTGCTGGCGCTCTCTTGACCGGTTTCGGTCCTACAGCTGTCGGCTACGCCATCCAGGGTGCTTTCAAATTCGGAGGGTGAGGGCTTTTTGTTGCCTATTCGAAAGGGAGAGCAGCCGAAACTGATAATCCAGTTACGAGTTCTGGAAGAAGCAGGCTATCGACTACCTCGGCATTGACACCGCCCGTGAGAACCGAATGGCCATCTACCTCGGTGCTTCCGCCGTTGCCGAGTTCTTCGCCGACATCGCCCTCTGCCCTCTTGAGGCCACCCGTATCCGTCTCGTTTCCCAGCCCACTTTCGCCACCGGTCTCTCTTCTGGCTTCCTCCGCATCCTGAGAGAAGAGGGCCCCGGCGCCTTCTACGCTGGGTCAGTTCTGCCCTCTTTGACCGGCTATAATGCTGATTGACCAGTTTCGGCCCCATCCTGTTCAAGCAGGTCCCTTACACCATGGCCAAGTTCGGTGTGTTCGAAATCGCCTCTGAGCAGATCCTTTCCGCCACCGGCAAGTCCAAGGACTCTCTCACCGGCGGCCAGCAGACATCGCTCAACTTGGGCGCTGGTCTCATCGCCGGTATGGCCGCTGCCGTCATCTCTCAGCCCGCCGACACCCTTCTGTCAAAGATCAACAAGACCAAGGGTGCACCCGGGCAGTCCACCGCCTCCCGGCTCGTCCAGATGGCCGGTCAGCTTGGTGTTGGCGGTCTCTTCACCGGAATGGGTGCCAGGTTGGTCATGATCGGTACCCTGACTGCCGGACAGTGTGAGTGCTCTGATTGTTCGCTGCTGGTTTCAGAGCTGATGTGCAGTCTTCATCTATGGAGACATCAAGAAGATGCTCGGAGCCACTGGCGGCATCGAAATTTCGAAAGCACCGAAATAGACGATGATTTGACATGTTGGGGAGGATGCATCACGATTAGACGCTGGAATCGACACTGATCGACGTCGGAACACGTGCGTGCGCTCAAAGGGGCCCTGACTTGTTTTGCGCGCTTGGATCTCCTTTGAAGGACCCTAGGACCCCCGCTTGGATCGCCTTCAGTCGAACATGCTAGACTTGGAGCTCACTCTACCTTTAAACCTCCTACTGATGTGCGAGTGAAGTCACAAGCTATCCCTATGGCCACTGAAGCACCCACCGAGACTCACGTCCTGAACCACAGCCAACCCTGGTCTGTATGGTGGCCCGACAACGACCCGGCAAAGATCGCGACGGTCCCGACAGATCAGGACCCGACCCGAAGCACGAGGAGTTTGTCCACTCTCGACGAAAAGGATGTCCCCGTTAACTTGTCGTTCCTCCAAGACGAGGAACCTAAGAGCACTCCTCCGTCAATAGTCGAATACAAAATCGATGATCTGCAGCGGGACTTTTTCCAACCACCCGAGACCGGTGCTGCCTTCAATGCGGATGAAACCAGTTTGCACTACCCGCCTCAGACCACAAAGTTTGTTCAGACACCCACAAGACCCAAGGTCAAGTCTTCGCTCTCTCCCGAGGCGCAAGAGTTCGTTCCGCTTGGCGATCAATATGAACAAGCTTGCTTTTTGCCGAAGCTCCCCTCGGAGCCAGACTCGTGGGATCCCAGCATGACATTGGGGCCCTGCACAGACCACTCCCCCACCTTCTCGCCGGATATGCCCTTGTGGCCTGAGGCTGGGACAAGCTTCGCAGTACCTGCGAATCACCGGCCTGCTCAGAGCGGTCTGCCGAGCGACATACCCTCCGATGCGCCCCCGCATGACATGTTCGGTCGCTAGGGTCCTGAAGCTTGAGTGACTGACGTGCCACTATACGCATCTGATGAGTCATTCTTACTGTCTATATGCATTCCCCTCAACACCTGTCTAACCTGACCGCATTACGTCCATATAAGCCTCGCCACAACTCCAAGAGTCGCTGCTTCTCACGTCACATGACCTGGAGTCTCTGGCTTCTGGTCGAGCTGACGAAGCCCATCACTGGTCGTGTCAGATATGGTCCATCTCGCTTAGACTCGACAAAACATACGTCACTCTCACCTCTTAAAGGGTGTGGCCAGACCATAGCTCCTTTGTCGTCCTGCGGGAAGTGACGTTTCAACGTCCGTCGCTTCAGGAGACCTGAGGCGGTGCGACTGGTCGAGTCGCGTATGTGACACACTCTGCGCAAGCTCAGCCACCAGTACCTTCTGGCAAGAGGTCTCTGACTGTCGCCTGACGTGCTACATACTTGACCGTGTCTGAATCCTTTGTCAAACCATGCCCCCTGACGTATGCGGGGCGATGTCTTGTGACTGAACTCACAGCCTTCACTTCGTCGACGGGTTTCAAGAGGCAAGGTGTTCCAAACGCATTTTGCCTTCTGCGCTGTCCCGCAGACTAAGGCATCCGCTCTCATCCTCTATCTCACAGTCAATCACAGAGCTTCCCACAGCACGCAGTTCATCGATGAACACTGATCACGGCCGAAACGGCAACCAAGCATTTAGCGAAAGATCAATGAGACCGAGCGTCAGTGCCCAGCCCCTCTCTCCGCCACCGATAGCCCTCGACCCTGACATTCTCGGTCCGGCCACACGCAACGTCGACGACCGACGGGCACGAGATTTTGCCGACGATCACACGTTCTAACCAAGGGTGTTGAAGGAGGAGGAAGACCAGACGAGCAGAGACACAGACGCCGTCTCTACCATAATAGTAGGTCAGTCCGACGATTCTGATAAGCTGACGAGCTTCCAGAGTAAGAACGAGGAGGAGGCTCAACGAAAGGAGGACCTCGCGGATGAGCAGCTGAGATTATGGCGCGAGCGGCTCGGTCAGAGCGGCTACAATATGCGACGACACTCGAACCCGGGATCCTCAACAATCACGGTCGAAAGAATTGTGGACACGGATGGTGAGGAGGAGAACGCGACTCCCACGATGCCATCCTCTCTTGCATCCCTCCCCAGTCCCTACGCAAGCACGGCAAGCCCGAGATCGGCAGCGTCCAATGTTGGGGATCGCTGGTCTCCACAATCTCAAATCGCTGCGTCGGCGCACGAGCCTTGTCCCTCTCAGCCTGGGATTCGCACACACTTGGCCCCACCGTCATTCGACACGCACCACCAAGGTTCAGACCTGGAGTGTCGGATACTGCACATCTTATGTGCGCCGAATATCTCCCTACGCACTATTGAGCGTAGGAATACCTAGTGCTTCACTCCAGTGTACAACGAGAATGCATAACTTACGTCCCATGAGGAGTGAGGTACTCGACTCTTCATAGCCCTAACTGCGACCTTGCGGCGACAGCCACGAGCTTTCAGCCAGCTTGAACGCGTGGACCGTTATTATTGTCCACCGCAAGCCTCGTGCACTTCTCTTCATGGACTACAGCAGACAGTATACAGCGGTACTGGGGCATGCGAAGTGTGGCGCAAGTGTCGGACCCAGAGGTTTTCTGTGGACGCACGGAGCACATTCTCTTCGGAGAGCTCATATAGAGGCGGTCAATTCCCCTGAGTGGCGGACGAGGCTCACGTCATTGCTAATGTACAGACCGCTCTACGATTCGGTGGCCCACTAGAGGCTGATGGGTCTTTCGTGTTGTCAGAACAGCAATTTGCTGGGTCGCCGGCCATAGGCCTGTCCCGCTGAAAGGGAAGGTCAAACCCATATTGGTCCTGCCCCTTTGTCCTTCAAATTGCTCGTCAGGTAAAAGCACCTCCGACCCGTTTGTGCGGTGTAACGTGCCTCATGCCCGCTTTGAGAGCGCAATCTGGGAAGGCGACAGGCGGGCTTGCGGCGGCCGCTGCCACATAAAACCCCAGCCCCTTGGCATAGGACATGAGCGATCACATTCGATTCCTAAAAGCTCCAAAATCGCCACTACTGATCGTAAGCGATGCCGCAGCAAAGTCAGCAAGGCAATCGGCAGTCCCGGACGGCACGTCGAGCGACCACGGGCTGGGGCTCGCACTACACACAACCACCCACCCAGACTGGTCGCGCCCAGACTGATACTGCCCAATCAGAGGCTGCCTATTCAGGTGATGCTAATTCAGTTGCTGCGTCATTCGAAGACGACCACACGTACATCCCGACGATACTCCAAGAGGAATGGCTCAAGGAGAACCCGGGCAGCACGGTGGAGGATTACCATATGGTGAGTTGTCATCAGACCTGTCTCTGCGCACGGTGTCAAAGTGTAGGTTGCTGATAGGTGCCAGCACCTGTTCAGCCTCCAATCCGGAACAGTGCCTGAAGATAATCAGACCCTCAGCGCCATGTCCCTCGAGCAGACTCATGCAGCTTACGCCCCTCAGGGGAACACCGCTCAGCAGACTGTAGCTCCAGGGTCTGTCTGGCATCCTTACGAGGTGGTCTACGTGCACGGCGCGCCTGTTTTGATTCCATTGGGACGACCGCCAACGATAATCTATGGTAACGCCGGTTCTCAGTCTGCCCAGGGCGCTTGGAATGGCTCCAACCCATCGCAGCCCCGATAGTGGGACATTGGCGAAGACGTAGAGACATGCAACTCATGATTTGTCGTTGAGCTTCATTCGAAATGTGTCAAATTCTGGATTTTCTGTCCTGTTCGCCACTGGAAAGAAGGGATACCTGAGCTTTGCGTCACGATAGGCCTTCCAAAGGCTCAACGAAACTTGTAGCGTGCATCCTTGACTTGCCTCGAATCTCCTTCCTTTCTACAGCAGAGGGGTACCGTGACGAAGCATACTGCTCGCTGAAGTCTTGAGTTGCTGGCTTCTTCCAAGATCGAATTCACGCTCTTCTTCATCTACTTCCCACCACCAAGACCCAATCCCCTTCAGCTCAGATTATCTTTAAGCATGAACACCTCCAAGTCATCAACTCGCCACTCGTCCAAGACCTCTCGACGTGCCAAGACCGCTGCTCACCCCTACGTGGAGTCACAAGACCAGGATGACGAGGACGGCACATTCATGAGTCGCTCCACGTCGGAAAGGGTGTCGACCCAAAATGATGAGGACGCAGCCGCCAGGGGCTTCTCTTCAGATGACGATGCCGTGTATTGCCCCGCGCTGAAATACCCTATCAACACAAACGATCCACCCCAAATAAGTACTCAGGCGCCTGATGGCACTCGGACGCCTGATGTCACGGCTATGCCTCCCGATATCACTTGGGGAGACAGCTCACAGATCCAAACTTTGACACCTCAAATTACGATCCGGCCGGAGGAGGTGACCCCACCGAGTCGATTTTGTCGGGGTCGGTGAACGCGAGTTGGTATGTGAGTGACTGCCTTGCTGGTCGACTGATATGCCAGGATGAGTTACCAGGTGACAGATGAATAATACATTCTTCGAAGAAGGTATCCTCTCCTTCTCAGTCTGTATATGTAGAGTTCTCACAGGTAGTCGGCTACTACGGACATGTCCGTGATGACGTATTCCATTACAGTCGCCTCCTCCTTTGTGCTCGGGCGTCGCGACCGAGCCTAGCGACAGGGCGTCTCCTTGACGACGGTCGTGAGGGTGTCGACATGAGAACTGCAGAGTAGGGCGTGCAGTGACGGGCGCGGTGATATATGAACCAGCCAGGTTGGGCGCCCGTTCTTCGTCCATCTCTCTTCTTTCTTGAATCCTCGAGCGACACCCCAACTTGCCAAGTACGTTAACGATGCCTGCTCGTATCTACACCGCCGCAGACGTGTCTGTATCCCCTCCTGCCTCGTACGCCATCGTCGATGCCAACGACGATTCGACTACATACCGCATAGGCAACGGTAGAACGTACCGAGCGCGACATGTCGGCTTTGACGGGACCCTCACTCAAGCCAAGAATCGGGCGGCGGTACGTGGCAGCTACTGAGTGGTATTCGCTGACCAGCAGGATCTCTCCAACCAGCTATCTTCAACCTTAGCGGCGATGTCGGTTGATGAAGCTGGCCGGCACCGAGCCCATGTGATGCGCACGGCCGTGGCGTTCATAGCAGCGTGGGACGGTCGGCTGAGGATCGTAAGGGCCGCCGACAGTAAGTCTATTCCGCGATTACACAGCTTATTACCAGAGTGTAATGCCTGCGAAAAGGCTGGCAAGCCTTGTGTCGTAGCCGCTATTGTACTCCAGGGAGGCGGTTCCCGCGCAGTTTCCTCGCAAGTACTGTTTCGTTCCTGCCAGCTACGCTTACCTCAGCTGCGTGCGTTGTCACTCCCAGCATGGAGTTTCTTGCGACATCCAACTCGGTCTTGCCCTAGGCAAACGTCCTCGGGGCACCGTTCGTGAAAGTGCCTGGCAGGAACTGGGCTCGACTCTGCAGGATCTACGAAGCGAGCTGTCGTCTACTGACCGCATGACCGCCCATGACAAGAAGCGATGGAAGGGGTACATCGGGCGAGCCTTGTTTGTACGTTAGCATATTCGGTCCCTTACGGTTGCTAATTGGTAGATAGTCGACGGATTCCAGGTCAAGACGGAGCACAGGTCTCCCAAAAGGCCAGTTGACTATTCCAAGTATAGAGGCCGCGGTGGCTATGCACAGGAGTCGGACCCATCCGACGACGAGCCGACCGATCAGGAGGACGCAGAGGCCGATGACGATGCGTAGTAGGTGTTGTAGATTGGCGCTTCCTTCCTCTTCCGGGGTGTGTTGTAAATGATTATGCGTCCTCTTGCATGTAAAGACCGTCGCGTAGTTGGAACAACGAGTGTGGGTTATTAACAGGTACGCTCACGCGTACCTGTTAGGTACGAATCTCTTTCTCCTACTCTGGCTCTCCGAGCTTGAGTAGGCGTCGTACATGGTGGTGAAGGCAGGGTCGCTTTCCACCTCTGCCGCTGGTTCCCATGTACTGTCACTGATAGGCCATCCTATCCACTTGATACGGTAGTGTTTGGAGGTAATCCCCTGTTTGTCCTTGACCATTCGTTCGTCAAGGATCGCCTCGTAGGTATAGCCGTTGTCATCTAACACTATGTCGCTGACGGGCGACTGCGTAGGTTGTAACTGGCTAGTACTTGCTTCCTCTGAGGTGTAGAAGGGCTTCAGGTATTCCACGTTGATCACGTCGTGGATCCTGTAGGACTCGGGGAGGTGCAGCTTGTACGCGTTGTCGTTGACCTTTGCTGCCACCTTGAATGGTCCTAACCACCGGTTATCTAGTTTGGCTGACGTCCTAGCTCCTTTGTAGTTTCGAGCAGAAAGTAAGACTAGGTCGCCCACTTTGAAAGTCTGTAACCGGCGTTTACGGTCATATTGTCGCTTGTTCTGTGCCCGTGCGTGCTTGATCTGTTCTTGAAGGTACTTGAATCTTTCAAATATCCTGCGTGTATACGTCACCCCCTCCTCGCTTTCGTGCGAGGAACTTCCCAATGGGTCTGTCATATTCTGCCTAGGGGTGTAGCCGTACCAAGCATCGTAGGGGGTCATTCTGGTGGTTCCGTGCACCGTGGTGTTGTATACGAATTCTGCTGTAGGAAGCAGCACGGACCAGTCATCCTGTTCGTAGTTGGCATATACGCGTAGGTACTGTCCCAGCCACTTGTTGACTATCTCGGTTTGCCCATCCGTTTGTGGGTGGTACGCGGTAGAGAACTTGAGGTCACAGCCAAGCTTACTGGTTACTGTGCGCCAGAAAGCTGACACGTACTGTGCTCCTCTGTCCGAGATGATACGGTCTGGTAACCCCGTTCTTGGGTAGACTTTCGTAAGAAACGCCTCCGCCAGGGTAGGGGCGTCGAGCTTGTCGATAGGTATAAAGATCGCCGCCTTCGTTAGCTGGTCTACCCAGACACTGATGTTGGTATAGCCCTTGGAGTCCGGTAGTTTGGTGATGTAGTCGGTAGATACAGTTGACCAGGGTCGTTCTGCCACAGGTATGTCTAGCAGTAATCCTGGTTGTAGTTGGTTGGTATGTTTGGTCTTTTGGCACGTTCCGCAATGCTTTACCCATGTTTTGACGTCTCGTCGCATCCTCGGCCACCAGAATCTTGCAAGTAGCCTGGATGTGGTCTTGGCCACCCCCGGGTGGCCAGCCGTCGGTAGGTTATGAGCCCATATGAGGACCGTGGTTCGTTGCTTCTCGGGCACGATAGGTAGGTCGTGGTAGTAGAAGAGGCCGTCCTTGTGTTTGTATTCTTCGGGATGGCTCTCCGTAAGAGCCACGTATTTTTGTTGTTCGTGCACATCCATGGCGCCCTTAAAGTCTTCTTGAGCCATAGGGTCCTTGTATTCGACCCTAGTTGCCAGGTACTGTGCTGAAGAAAGCAACGCCTTGAAGTTGTGCGCGTTGAGTTCTGGTGACAAGGTGGTTGCTTTGGTGTCCGTAGGTCGATAGTCTGGTCGTCTGGACAGGGCATCCGGCTTGGTAGCTTGTTTGCCTGGCCTATATTGGATGACAAAGTCGAAATCGGCCATGTACTCGCTCCATCTAGCTTGCCTCCTTGTCAATTGCTTGGTGGTTAAGAAGTACTCTAGGCTTCTGTGATCGGATAGTACGACCACTCGTACTCGGGTACCTTCGAGGTAATGTCGCCAACTCTTGAATGCGTACACGATGGCTAGGAACTCCTTGTCGTGAACTGGATAGTTGAGTTCTGCCGGATCCATCTTCCGAGAAGCATATGCGATGGGTCTGGTCGTACCATCTGGGTAGGTGTGTGACAGGATCGCACCCAGAGCGTAGTCCGACGCGTCCGTTTCTAGTAATAGGGGAAGATTTGGGTCGTAGTGGCTGAGTACGGGAGCCGTAGTCATCGCTCGCTTGAGAGAATCGAAAGCGTCCTGCTGTTTGGGTCCCCATTGGAAGGGCGTTCCCTTCTTGGTTAAGTCGTGTAAGGATTTGGCTATTACCGAAAAGTTCCTGATGAATCTGCGGTAGAAGTTGGCGAACCCTACAAACGACTGTGTCTCCTTCAAGTTCGTAGGCGTGGGCCAGTCTTGTACCGCCTCCACCTTCTTTGGGTCCATCTTGATGCCGTTTTTGTTAAGAACGAAACCCAGGAACTCCACCTCGTTGCTGTGGAATTGGCATTTCGAGAGTTTGGCGAATAGCTTATACTCTCGTAGTCGTCGCAGGACTTCCTGTACGTGGCGGGTATGGTGTTCCAGATCCTTGGAGTACACCAATATATCGTCGAGGTATACAGCCACGTACTTGTCGAGTAGGTCGTGGAAGACGTGGTTGATAAATAGCTGGAACGAGCCTGGTGCGTTGCAGAGCCCGAAGGGCATGACCAGGTACTCGTATTGTCCGAAGGGTGTCCGGAAGGCTGTCTTCCACTCATCCCCCTCCGCTATGCGGACGAGGTTGTATGCTCCCCGTAGGTCTAACTTGGTAAACACGGTCGACCCACGTATTTGGTCGATTACGTCGCCTATCAGGGGCAAAGGGTATTTGTTCTTGATTGTCATGGCGTTGAGCTTGCGGTAATCGACGCATAATCGCAGACTTCCGTCCTTCTTTTTGACGAATAGGACTGGTGCTCCTGCGGGGGATCGTGACTCTCTGATGAAGCCTTTATCCAGGTTTTCTCGCAGGTACGCCATTAGTTCTTCCCTTTCTCGTGGGCTAAGTGCGTAGATAGGCCCAGCTGGTGGTACCTTGTCCGAGCTCAGTTGGATGGCATGGTCGAATTGCCGATGTTCTGGTAGTTTATCGGCCTGTCCTTTATCGAATACGTCCTTGTAGTGTGCATATTCGGCAGGTAGCTCTGTCTCAGTAGGCGGTTCCGCCGTCGTAATGGCGGTGTAGAGCCACGCAGTGGCCTGGTCTGACGTCTTGTCTGTTGTGTCCCGTGGTGCTAGAGTTCTCGCGCTCCAGTCTACCACAGGCTGCACTTTGTCCAGAAAGGGCATGCCTAAGATCAAGTGTGCTATGCGTATCGGGGAGACTATGAAGTCGGCGTGATAAGGTTCGAATCCCCTTCCCAGTAGGACGGTGAGCTGTACTCGGTGGGTTAAGAGTCCGTACTCGGATACCCTGCCATCCGCCATTACCAATGGCGTTGGTCGTTTGAGTTTTGTCATGGGGAGGTGATGTCGAGCCACATACTCGTCGTCGACAAAGTTGGACGTCGCTCCCGTATCTAGGAGGGCCCTAGCGGTCTCTCCAGGGATTTGTGATAGGCCAATTGGGACGTTGAACAGCCTTGTAGGCGTTTCATAATTGGCGCGTACGCCGTCCTCTTTTGATGTTCTTTTGGACCCTTCGAGGGGTTCCGTTTTGGTTAAGTACAAGGCAGACGGATCTGCCCTGCACGTCGCCTTCCTAATGTAATTGCGTACTACGTTCTGTGTTTTAGCTACATACGTCTTCTGTTCCGCCTGTTCAGGCGTCAAATTCTTCTCGTTCCCCCCTTGAATTTCTTGATAGCCTAGATCCGGTATCACCTTGTGTAGACCTTTGTATTTGGCCATTACCCGGTTGAAACTGTCTCTCAAGTTTCTTTTCTGGGGCTCGCTTGGTGGAGTGAGTCTGACGTTCACTCTCTCTGTCGCCATCGAACCTTCTTGGCTGTTGACGTCTGCGTAATTGCCTGTTACGTGGTTCTCTGTGGTCTGATCGGTTGTGTCGGTTTGGGCTACGTTGATCCGGTGTGGCGGTAACTTGTTCTGTGGTCGAGTCCAACAGTTGTTGATCGTGTGGCCCATTTTCCCACAATAGGTGCAAGCTCCTGCCTCTATACGGGCCTTACGTTCTTCCTCCGAGAGAGGTCCTCTCGGCTGTTGCGTGAACGTCCTGCCACTTTGAGGCTTAGGGGTTGTAGACTTGTTCGTCGTGCGTGGTGGTGACTCTCTGTTACTTGCAGTGTCCAATCCCGCTTTTGGGCGGAAATGCCCTCGTACTTGTTGACTAGGGGTGTTGAATCGGGTATTTCCTTGGTGTCGGCCCGGCGGGTTTGGTCCCTGAAATGGGTGCTTGGGGTGCAACGCACGGACTTCTCGGTCTGCGTCGTCAATAGACAGGGTACGCTCGACTAGGTCGTTGAAGTCGCTGAATGTAGGGCGTGGTCGTTGCGTCATGAGTTCGCGTTGCAGGTACTCACGCAATCCCTTATAAAAGGCCATGCACTGCGTATCCGGTGACTGATTGGTCCGTGCTAGGATAGTACGGAACTTTACTACGTACTCAGAGGCCGACATGTTGCCTTGTCTGAGTCGGTCCAGTTCGAAGTAGGCCGAGAATTCCTCATGGTGACGGCCAAAGGTTCGTCGAAGCTCGGTCATAAACCCTACCAGGGTGGTAGGTTCTTGATTGTTGTCGACTAGGCCAGTGTACCACTGCTCCGCCTCGTCGCGTAGGTAGCCAGAAGCAAAGATCACTTTGAGCTCTTCGGTCGGGTAGATAGGTGCTGCGATTCGCAGGTATCTTTCGACTTGGTGCACAAAAGCATCCAGCTTCAGTCGGTCTAAATCGCCTCTAAAGACATCCGGCTTCTTGATATTCTTGGCGGCCTCGGCGGCCACTTTGATGTCCACGGGTTGATTCAGCCCCGTAGTTGTCATGTACGGTTCTGTAGTCGACGTCCTCGGCTGTGTAGGTTCTCGGACAGGCTGTCTTCGTGCCTGCTCCATCTGTTGGAGCTGCATCTCGATCCTAGTTCGTTGGTCGAGTAGCTCTTGATACGTGGGACCTTGGCTAAGGTGCGGGGGATTGCCCCGCACAAAAGGGGTAACTCGGGGAATTTCTTCCTCCGCTAGTCGAGTTGATAGATAGTGCGAACCATGTACTCCGTTCGTATCCACCGTGTACGTAGTCGGTGGAGCCTCGAGTGGAGCGGTTCTCGAGTCGCTGTTGCCAGTCGTCGGCTGTTCTTCGAGTGGTTGCTCGAGGTTGGACAACGGCGACGAGCGAGTAGTAGGTGACAAAGGTTGAGGGTGTATCTGAAGGCTTGTGTCTCTGTTATCGGCAGGTAGGGCCACCTGGGCGTCGATTCCCGGCGCTCCTCCTGTTGGATTCTGTCTCGTAGGTCTTCCTGACATACCTGTCGTCCACAAGTATGGGAAGAATGTATTAACTGTCGGGGTCGGTGAACGCGAGTTGGTATGTGAGTGACTGCCTTGCTGGTCGACTGATATGCCAGGATGAGTTACCAGGTGACAGATGAATAATACATTCTTCGAAGAAGGTATCCTCTCCTTCTCAGTCTGTATATGTAGAGTTCTCACAGGTAGTCGGCTACTACGGACATGTCCGTGATGACGTATTCCATTACAATTTGACATATCCTCTCCAAATTTCTTGCCATCCCAGTATGATCCGGCAACCTCTGGGATCAAAATCTGGCATGGCCCAACCGCGTCGTATTGGGTCAGCAATCCCGCAATTATTATCCATGACGCCCACACGGGCCGTCCACACGTGGTCGAGCAGCCGCAGCCGTATCAGCCGGTACAGGTATCGGACTCCACGTTTACTCCAGCAGACTACCGGGACAACAGCTACATGGAGGCCACATCGTCTGTCCATAGATCCTCTGGTACCGATCGCTATCCGAGTCAGTGAAGCCGACCAACGGCTTTCCCGTCCACTGATCATCATCCCGATCGCCCGCCCAGGCTTCTTCGTACTAGTCAACCTAGCCATGCACCGCTTTCATGTACTCCTTTGCATCCCGTCTATCAGAGTCCGTGTCTCGTGTTGAGGGGAGTTACACGCCGGCCGGTGCGGCTTTGCCTACAAGTCCTTCCAAGGCAAACCTCGCATCAAGGGGCGTAGCGTTTCACCCATCAGGTTGACGCAGTCTGACTTCATGCCACTGCTCACTCGGCGCCAGGAGCTCCTGGTCACCAGGGCGCGTCTTTCATGTATAAGTCAAACTGGTCGTTGAGGGACCAGCGACACACGCGGTGACTGTGCAAGGAATTGGGGGGAAACCGTTCAGTCCGTGCGACACTTGGACAACGGTCGCTTCCGTCCGAGGTCAATCGGTGCTTGACCAGGAAACGGAGCACTTGCTTTGCGACCCGCTTCGTGATCAGAAGTCGCGGTCTGACTTGGTCTGGACGCTTCTTTATGCTTCCGTGCGTTTCGCCGCCTTTGCGCCACACCTGCGAGAAGCAGAAAGCACGGTGAGCTGTTTTGTCCGAGCCTTCTGCCGCTCCTTTTGGACGGAGCTGACTAAAACGCAGACGTGTCTGCCTCACAAGCCCCAGCCTGACGCTGCTTGATATGTGAAGACTGTCAATTCATAGTACTCCTACCACTTGTCAACCTCACAAAGGTCCAGTTTGCCGAAATTCCAACCCATGGACTCGCCCAAAACCGCCCCATACGAGTGGCTCACATTCGCAGCCGCCAGTGGGCCCCCGGCGGCTCCCTGGACCCCGGAGAAACTCGCTGAATATCGCGAGCTGTTTGAAGCGGGACGATCGTTCGAGGATGACAATGACTACTACATGCCCGAGCCGCAGACAACGCAGGAGCAACCCCCTGAGAAGGATACAGCGGCAACCACCCGAACCTCACCTGACAGTCGCCTGACTGCAAGACGCCTTCTCTCCCGCCCTCCGAGCTCGTCACGCGGTGGGAGAGTACTGCGGCCCGAAGCAGACTCCTTCGATCCGCCAACCCGGCGCTCCACCGCCCCGGCAACCTCAAGCCCTCTGAGGAACGTTGCCACGCTCTCCGGCAGGACCCCTAATCCCGAACCGATTCCGAGCATGAGCCCGAGGCCCCCTCAGACGCATGACACCGGTCTAACGATGTTTGCCATAGAGCAGGGGTCGGAAGACTTACGGCGGCGGCACACCTGGGGAGAGGCGTCTGACAGCCAGACCTTACAAGCTACCGCCTCAACGGTTCATGGCGCGGTATCAACTGCACCTAGGCGACCAGTTTTGAAGCATACCATCACTCCGCGATCATGGAAGCGAATAGCTCCTCCTCAACCCAGTCCTGAGGGTGACGCGAAAGCAGCGGCCTTTCCGCTGCTTGGGACCGCGTTACACAAGTCCGCGGCCCAGAGTGAGAAGACCGATGCCTCTGACGGTTCTTCCGCTTGAAGAGTACGACGTAGTCGACATCGTGGGGAGTCAGGCGCTGCTCTTCTCCCGTCTCACGAGCGTATATATATCCCTTGTCCTACCATCACCCCTTCTAATCCGATGCATGCACATAACAACTGCCACGTCTTGGTTGACGATCCCTAAACTCACGCACGAGCCACACAAACAGGTAATGATCCACTCACACAGATGGCGGCTCTCAGCAGGCATTTCGTGCGCTCTTGTGGCAGTGATCATGTGCGACAGTGATCCAGAATTCGCACGCACGGAACACCGTGCCAGACCCACTCTCTACTCGTTTCGCCCATCGGCTATGCTTAACCGGCCATGACAAAGAGCCCGTCCAATCTTTCTATCTCGAGGCATTATCGACTCCTGCGACATGTTCGGGAAGGTAGAGCGCGGTCAGTGAGACATACGCCAAAGAAAGACCGTCATCCTTTCTTCCCCCTGGTGAAGCCGAGCGATGCAACTCAGCCTCAAGAAGACGACCCAAAAATGTCTATACGCAAGGCTCTTGAGCACTGTCCCCCTCTGTCAGACCTTGCATCAGCTTTGAACACCCAGCACGGTGCGGCCGCTTTCACCACCGTCCCACCCCTACCTGAGCCTGCTCTCACCATGCTTGACGGCTCACTGGTGAGATTCAACTCGGACTGGTCCAAGATCGCGCAAGATGCCGACGATAACGCCCCAGGCGCCCCTTCTGCCCCGACAAAGAGGTGGAGGAGGGACATGTGGAAGACTTACCTGAACACTAAGCCCAAGCGCACCGAGCATGATCAGGCGAGAAACGCGGCGAAAGGGGAAGTCAATATTGACCTGCACCAGCAGATACAAGGCGATGTTACGAGAGCAATGACAGCGTCTTCGACTGGTACTGTGACCGTGTCGATCGAGTCGCTGATTGCTCCTGGGCGCCTTTCCGAGCCGAATTCAGCACCTTAGCCCAGATTTGTACAGCTAGGCAGTTGACTTGGACGTAGATATCGCTACGCACTTGAGCACCTTGCGTGCATACCTCTGCCCCTCTCCATAGTGAGCCTGAACCTGTACAGTAGTTGAGTCGAGTTCCTCCTGTCACCTATATGCACGGTAGATCGTCAGCTTTTATCGACAATCCCCCGTCTCGCGTGTGACGAGCAATGGACACCACATGCACCGTGTACTCCTGATGGGAGGTTGAGGCTCACTTGTGTACATCGTATTGCCGGCGCTTTTCGTGGTGCGACGGTGGGCCAGAGCATTCGACGCACGGACTGGCCCGGAACACCCACTATCTCGCCTTACGACCTTTGTCTCCGCAGGACCATCCCCCGGGCCGACTGACCGAATATGACGTGGGGATGGCGACACTCGAAATGACATCCGGGCATCGTCGCCATTTGCGACGCGTTTCGAACTCGCATCAAATGGGCCATACGTCAGGGGCGGTCACCTTCCTTTATAGCATGAAAGTCCGACCCCGCTCCGCCCGTCCCGTGTTCATGGTATATAACACAGGCCTGTGCCGTCCTCCACTCCTCACCACTCAAGCAACTGTCCTTCTACTACCTTGCCTTGAACACCGTAGCGCTCATGTCTGACCGTCAATCTGCGTCCAACAACCGCCAGGGTGCCCCGGCACCCACAACAGTCCCTACCGACTCGGAACCCCCGCTCACCATGCCCGATGGCTCTCGAGTAGGGTACAACGCAGACTGGGACAACATCGCACAAGAGGCGGACGATGTCAATCCCGGCGCGCCGTCCAATCCCTCGATGGAATGGAGGAGAACTATGTGGAATACTTTTAAGCAGCCGAGCACCCGGCCTGCCACCGAGACACCGACGGCTGCCGCGGGCAGTAACACTGGAGCGCCGACTGGCAACCCTACGGGGAGTCGGGGCGCGTCCACGCAGACTCCAACTGCGCCAGAGCGCCCCTCCGAGCCGGGTTCTACACGATAGAACAGGTCGAGAGCCTTATACGTCTGCAGCTCCTCATGCACGCTCTTGCCTTGACCAATTCTGACTCAGCATCCACCCGATGCCAGACTTGCTACAGTATCCAGACCTGGCCAGAGCATGTACAAATATGTATGTGCATTGCGTCGAGTGTGCATATGCAGGCGGCTGCTTCTACAGTACAATCTCTATATGTACTCTGGTCGTAAGGTGTCGTGCGGGTTCGTAAGGTGATGAGACGATGGTGGCTATGATGCAATATGCTGTGTGTGGCCAAAGGCCCAAAAGGGAGTAGTAAACCAAATGGTGATGTACAATGCGAAAAGTTTAGAGGCGATCAACGCCTCTGCATGGTGCTGAGAACGAAAATGCGGGGCACTCAAAAAGTGGTCGATCGGAAACCCTCCGCTTCGAGGAAGACGGGGAGGTAGCCCCTGTCGACGTGCGAATGGCCCTGCTCAGTGGAGCCATCATCTGTGTCCACGTCCATGTCGTCTCCAATGGCGCTGCCGAGGAGGACGCCGAGCCTCATGCCAGACCCAGGGGGCGAAATCGCTGACGAGCCGGCTGTGTTTGCCCGGCGCCTGGTGTGCAAAGATCCGAATTCGGGTGTACCAGTCGCTGGTGAAGTCGGGAAGAGTGACGGGGCCAGGTCTCGCGGAGGAGGCGGCCACAAGAGAGCCGGCTCGACATCGGCTCCAGCCATCGGATCAGATACCTGTCTCTGGCGTCCAAGACTAGGACGAGTAGGAGTCGCGACATTCGATGTTGACGAACCGGTCGGTGTGGGGAATCGCCAATTCGTCATGGGAGCATATGCGTTGGGGTCGATGTTCCGGCGAGAAGGTGTCGCTGCTGGCGAATCGAATTTCCTCATCAGCGGGGGGCGGATATTGGGCCCAGCAGCGTCAGCAGAGAATGTCAAGCTCTGCCTTGCTTGCAGCTTTGGGCTGGCCGACCGGCGGCCAGGCGAAGTAGTCGGCGAAGCAGTCGCAAGGTAAAGGGCGGTATGCGACTCGGACAGAGAAGACTGGTGCAACCCCATCAGAGATGGAGGCCGCTGGACCCGCGGGGACATGTGAGTCGACATGCTCGCAGCAGCTCTTGTATGCCTCATCGGCGCACCAGGTGCCACTGGGATCACAGAGCTCCGCTTGTCTGCAACAGGGCTAGGGGTTCGAGGTGGGCGGGCGAAGACGGCGGTGAACAAGCCGGGTGATGTTTGCTCCTCTACAGCGAACGTCTGTTCCATCGAGATAATGTCCTCGAGCACATCTAGCATGTCCTTGCCCATGCCAAATGTCTCTAAGCGTTTAGTGGTGCTAGCGGACGGCTTGCCCTTGTGCGATTTTGTGGGCTTGTGGGTATTTGCCGGGGCATACACGCGAGTGCGTTGAGGTTTGCCACCCGAAGAGTACGCGAGAGAATCGGCAATGAGCTCTTCTTCGTCGTCATCCTCCATGATGGCATCGTCGATCTGCACTCGGCCACGGCCCGAGGCTGCAGAGTAATTGCTGGCGGAACTCGGATTTCGGGAGAGATTACTGCTCCAAATGCTCGAGCTGGTGGATGCAATGGATGCGCCGCGTGAGTGGCAAAGATCCGGGACGCGGGACAACGAGGTCGAGCCAGCAGAGGATGTCGACATCATGGTCCCTCTCGAGGCGCTCGAGACAGATGACGCAACACTGCCCTCTGCTCGTCGACGACGACGCTCCTCCTTTCGCTCTTCACGGCGCAGATCGGCGCGGGCCATGCGGCGGTAGTGCGAGCCGTAGTCGTCATCATGCTGCGATGTGCTCGAGGCAGAGGATGCCATGGAGGTCGCTCGGGACATTGGCGCGGAAGAAGATGCAAGAGTCTGGTCGATTCCAGGCCGATAGCAGAGAGACGAGAAGGCATCGCGTTGAGCACATTCTACCTCGTCAGTCAACGAGACAGAAAGTGAAGGGGGTGGCGCACCTCTTGAGCAGTAAATGCTAGAATCAGAGTCCTTTCCTGTCTCGCGTCCGCAGAAGCACCGCGTGACGGCAGGTGGGCTGGGGGACGACATGTCGGACTCGTCGCCTCGCGCAGCCGCCATCACGACAGGCCCCTTTGACAGCTTGCGCGGGGGCGTGGTAGTAGGAACGTTCGGATGCTGCTGCGACGGCACGAGGATGTGAGTATGCGGCGGGCGGTTGTGGGGGTGATCGGGGTGGAAGACGGGCACGGCGTGACCCGTGGAATGGATGGGCTGCACCGATCGAAGTGACATTGGGGGGTGGCGACCGGCGCGATGGGTGAGCTCCAAACCGTCAAGGCCGGGGCGATGCGAGGAGAGGGGCCGAGGTGGATGCCAACTGGCTGGGCGATATGATCGAGTGAGAGGTGATTCGAAGACGAGTGATATGCAGACGTGTCGACAGCTTCGAGCGTGTATCGTCTGTTTTTGCAGCCTCGAGGATCGCGGCGGGGCTGTACGAGGGTCCAAACAAGCGACCCTCTCGAGATAAGTAGGGCGGGGCGGCTACGAACGGTGTGAGACAAGACTCGAATGACTGTAATGTGGGGATGGATGATCAACAGCGAGCGAGGCGTGGCCGATTAGTCTCGACCAATGGAACACCTGTCTGACCCGCGCGATGTCAACAAGTCCAAGTCGAATGCCCGGGCCAAGCGACAAGACACTGGGCGCTAACGAGAAGGAGGGTGATCCCGGGGAAGAAGAAGTAGGAGAGGGTAAGAGGAGAGGAGAGGGGCAGGGGTGAGGAAGAGAGAGAGAGAGGAGGGGGATGGTTGAGGGGCTATACACACGAATTGTGATGGGATTACCTTGACCGAATGCCTCGTGCTCGTCTACACACTTGAGACGCGTCGGCGCCCAAATCAGGGGGATTAGTCTATTTCTGCCTCCGCTAACCTATTCGGGGTTCGGGGATTACCTTTACGAGGTAATCGACCCCGACGCGTGCTGCCTGGCGTGCCGACCTCGTCCTGAATCGCTACAGGATACGGCAGAGCATGAATCATGCCCAGGAATGCCAGCAGCCGGCCAGTAGGACATGTGAACGGCGACCGTGAGAGAAAGATGACGACTGCGCAGGTGGCACTCTTGTCTCGGTCCCGCTGTCTTGGGTCTGCGAAGATCAGGGAGGGACGGCTTTCCGCGGAGGTCACTTGGCAAAGCTTGACCTTGATCGCTCGGAAGTCAGACTCAGGCTGCGAGAGGCAGGTGATCGCAGCGCACAAACGAGCAAGGCCCGTGGGGAATGTTCCATCAGCAGAATGGGCAGCAGCGTCAGAACCCGTCGTCCACGCGTTGAACCACACTTGCCCTTGGTGATGCTCTGCGATCACCGCGGTTCACACCGCAGCTCCAGTCGGTCTGCGCGCGCCACTGCTATGTATAGGTCTGCTATCAGAGTCTCGGTCATGACAACAGACAATGCATGCGCTCGATGAGGCAAGGCTCTGGCTGCATGGAGGGAGACGCGTCGCGACGCGTCGGGTTTAGAGCTCGGACCTCCACTTTCGCCACCCAACCCGTGCCAGCTCAACTGACCTCATTTCTGACTGCACTTCCAGCTATAGACAGGCAACATGGTGCGCGAGTCGACATATCCCTACGCCATCCCCTCACACGACTTCCTCGCTTCCTTGGAAGACTGCGTGCAGGCGACAGAAGCATGTTGTCTCACCATGCAGAGGGGATTGGAGAAACTCGAGCCCGGGACTAGGGATTTCCCCCGCCTGTCCAAGATCCTGCGTAACAAGCATGTGTGTTCCCCTCTCACTACTGCAAGGCCGGTCACTAATCGGCAGCACTTCCTCCTTCTGCCCCAGCCCGCGATCCTCGCGCATAAATCTGCATTCTCGGCGACGGTAGCGCCGGAAATAGACGCTTTGATTGCTCGTGCCGACCGACAACTCGCAGAGGACAAGGCGAAGGTCGCCCGATTGGAAGAGCGATTGTCTATTCTGCAATCTGCCCAACTGCCTGCTGATCCGCCGTCGCAACCGCTGGCAGGCCTGGATGGGATAGGTGACGATGAGGACGACGGGAGCGGGCCGAGCAAGCTGGACGGGCTGGATTTGAAAGAGCTCAACCCGGCACAACGGAGAAAGGTGATCATGCTTCGAGGGAAACGGGATCGACTGGAGAAGGAGAAGGAGAGGCTCATGGCCGCCAAGGCAGCACAATGATACGCACATGCACCAGGTGTTGTACACGGTGAGAAACTGACAATATATGTGGACCGAAACCACTGATCACTCATACAAAACACAGCACGCCGCCCTCCCTTGCGTGGTCTTCGAGACCCCAATTCCATCGAAGGGCTCGGCTCAGCCTCATGCGAGCAAGAGAAATATTGGACCGGTCGTGGCGAAGCACACCAGCAGGGGCAGCGTCAAGGGCGACCGGACAGAGGCGGACGAGTAGTAGCTGTGAGGGTCAGGACGAACACACACTCCGCGAACATCACGACCACTCACTAGGGCACATAGCCTCCGTCACTGGTGGTAGTATATGCGGACTGCGAGCCAGCAGCTGCCCGAGAGGAGGTGTATCCAGATCCCCCTGCATACGCTGCTGTTAGTGGACACCATTTGCTATTGGAAATGACATACTTGTCCCGCCCGCTCCGGTATACTGAGTGGCGGGGGCGCCAGCAGTCACTACCGTCAGCCGGTCTCTTGTCAGACTGGGCGAGTTACCTGTTGCGCCAGGCTGGCCTGCTGTCCCAGCACGGCCAGTCCCACCGCTGCCGCTCCCACTTCCACTTCCGCTTCCGCTTCCGCCGCTACTTCCACCTTCGCTTCCACTGCTCTCGCCACTCTCACTCCCTTCGCCTTCTGATCCCTCTCCTTCACCCTCTCCGGTCCCCTTACTGCCCGTACTGCCTGTACTGCCCTTCGAGCCGCTACTTCCGCCAATTGAGCCGCCTCTGCTTCCTCCGCTAGTTCCACTGGATCCTCCTCTGCTGCCTCCACCACCACTCGAGCCACCGCCGCCGCCGCCACCTCCTGCCGGGAGCACGTAGGCTGTGTGGCTGGGGAGGGCCAGTGTGTCGTTCTGGCTGCCATTGTCAGAGGTGACAGATTGCGAGGAAGTGAAGTCTGCCAAGATCATAAGCGCTAGGGCGATGCTCGCCACTTGCGGGTCGAGCAGCCTCATCCTGGATGCTTGGGTGAGAGTGCAACCGGCGAAAGTAGAGGAATGAGTGCATATAGGCTGGCAGTTTGGCATCGCCTTGAGGCGATGTACCACAACTCATGATCGTCTATCCATGCTTACGGCGCATGCCAAGACATCATGACGCTGATGTCTGATGTCGGCGTCCGTGGGTGCTAGCTGGATCAGTCCGCTCCACCGGGCCTGATCCTAAAGGACCATCGCTACGGCGGAGATGGGAGGGTGGTCACATGCATGGTATCGTATGCTACAAGGTTGCGATTATGACATGTACGAGACATCGTTCGGTCATCTACGAATCTACGCGTATGTGTAAGGAGTTTAAAGCAGGATGTGCCCCAGACCAGCGGCGAGGCCCATGACGGTGATGCCCCCGACTGCACCCAGTCCGGCCCAGCCCTGCGTAGCTGCACCTCTCTGGGCAGCGCCCGAGCTGGCCGCAGCGGCCGACGCAGATCTGGGCATCAGCACCTTTTCCTGACTTCAGAGGCGAGAGGACATACGAAGCGAGGCTGCTAGCTGCCGACGCGATGCTCGATCGGGCGCTCGACTCGTGCGATGCGATACTGGACGCGAGGCTGGCCGCGCCCGATGTGGCGTCCGAGTAGATGGACGCCACGCCGGACGTCGCCTCAGAGTAGATGGACTCGGCCCCAGACGTCGCTGCTGTGTAGAGGGACCCGGCGCCGGAAGTCACGTCGGTGTAGATGGAGCCGGCGGCGGACGTGACGTCCGAGTAGATGGACGGTGCGGCGGACGTGACGTCGGAGAAGACGGACGCCGCGCCTTGAGTCGCCTCGGAGAAGACGGATGCCGCGCCCTGCGTCGCCTCTGAGAATATGGAGCCAGGGTCTGGGCATCAGTATGGAGCTGGCGAAATCAAGGTGGACTGGCCTTGTCGCTTCACCGGTGTGGGCTCGGCTCGTTCGACGGGTGTCAGCTGCGCCAAGGCGAGCGGGACGAGGCAGAGGAGGTAGGCGTAGAGCATCGTTATAGCTGCTGAGAGCAAGTTCGAGCGAAGTCGTAATTGAAAGAGTGGGAGTCTGGAAGGGTCAGTGGCGTGAGGATGGACACGCTTTATGCATGTCAGGCGTGAGGCTTTGCTGTGCGTCAAATTTCCTTTCTGACGCGACGCTCGAGGCGCTGCAACGTGCATGCAATGCTCGGTCTCGCTTCGTGTGTCAGCAGGCAGGAGAGTGATGTGATGGTCGTCAGGCAATCGAGAAGCGAAGCGGTGCAACTAGCGCCGACTTCGGCCCCGCTCGGACCCGGTCGGTACTGTAGCGCTGCATCTCTTCTCATCTCATCTCTACTGGACTCGTTCCTCTTGGTGTTTTGATATCGGATGTTTGACAGATAGCCTAAGCGACGAGACCAGCACCGAGCACGGCGCCAACGGCACCGATGGCCAAGGTCCACATGCCGCCAGCGGAGACGACGGCTGCTGGCGAGGCGGCGCCAGAAGAGGAAGAAGCAGCAGCGCTGTCCATCAGTCACCACCCCTGACCGCCCGATGATGGGGAAGGGAACAGACGCACCTGCTTGCCGCTGCGGATGTCGCGCTGCTTGCCCCGCTCGCCGCCGCCCCACTGACGCTGCTGGCCCCGCTCGCCGCTGCCCCACTCACACTGCTCGCCCCGCTCGCCGCGGCACTCGTCGCGCTCCCCACGGCGCTCGAGGCGGCAGAGGCAGCGGAAGCGGCCGCGCTGGTCGCGGCGCCCGCTGCGGATTCGGCGGCGCTCGCACCGCCCAGAGCTGCGGATCCTACGTTGGACGTGGCGGCCGCTACGGCTGACCCGACGATGGATGTGGCGTCAGAGACGACGGCCCTTCCTACGGCTATCAGCGCTATTGGATCGATGGGTGCAACGCATGACTGACCGGGGATGCGACCGTCACGGGGCACGGGGGTGAGCGCTGGGGCAGGCTCGGCCAGGGCGCCTGCGATGAGGGCGGGGACGATCAGGAGCGATGTGATGCGCATGATGGGCTGATGTTTGGGTGTTTGTTCAAGCTGGCTTCGAATTTCTATCCCGGTGCTTTATGTATACTGGGGCTCTGCAATGTGCATGGCTCCACAGCGGGGCATGCATTCCAGCTAATGTACCACTCTGAATGGTCGTGCGACGTCATTGATAAAGATACGCCGCGCGCCGAGAGAGATCTGCGGCGGAAATAGAACGCCGCGTCGTCATTAAACCTTGCTCCTCACCACAGAGAGAATAATAGGCGAGCACATGCTCGATAGGTTAGAGCTGATAGCGTCGCTCGGGTTGCTGACGGTCGTGAGGCAGGGCCAAGTCTCCGTGAAACGCGCCTGCGCTTGCATGATGCTAACAACTGACACCGCCGGTCCCCAGCAACGGCAGACCCTACGGGGCGTCGTCAGGCAATCTCAAAGCAATTGTCGCCCTGCTGACCAAGAGCCACCTGACGTCGGACGAGACATACTTACCCCCCGCTCGCTGTACGACGACCGCTTCCCACCCATCCGAAGACTCTGGAGGGGTCATTTCGTCCGCTCGCCACTTGGCATCTTCCTTCATCCTCTTCGACCGGGTCTCATGCGGGTCATGAGAGCCTCGCTCTGCTAATTCTTCCTCTTCTTTTTCGAACAGTGTAGCATACCGTTTTACGCGCGCGGCGCAGGATGGGATTACTTGGCGGACTGGTAGACGGCCTGCTGGGCGACGGCGACGGTGATGGCGGAACGCCCACTGCGACGTCTACGGCCGAGGCGACCTCGACGGGCTCGAGCGGGAATGGGAGTGGCGGTGGCAAGGACAAGTCGGGCAAGGGGGACTCGCAGGATGACGATACGACCACGTCGACTGCTGCAGCCACGAGCAGCACTACCTCGAGTGCTGCAGCGAAACAGACGGTTGCGACGTCCAGCACAGCTACGGCAACGACGTCTCTGTCCTCGACGACCTCGCAGTCTGCGACAAGCACTACTGTGTCCAACACTTCGTCTTCGATCACTTCAGCTTCTTCTTCTTCTTCGACCGACTCTGCGACTGGCTCGTCGAGCGATACACTCACTGGCACCGCGCAAGACGACACCAACACAGCGTAGGTCACGGTTATGCCCTCTGCCCTTCGCAGAACAACCCATACTGACATTCAGAACTGCCCAAAGTCTCGTCACTGCATCCGCGTCGCTGTCGAGCGCTGCTAGCAGCACAAACAGCACATCGACTTCCAGCTCCATCTCGGCAAACGTGCAAAACGCAGCGGTCAAGACCGACTCTGACATCTTCAATCCCGACAACAAGCTGTTTCCCCTCGGCATCGTGGTGGCCATTGTCGCAGGCGAGCATCCAGTCATTGCTCCGCTCTGAGCGACGTTCAGCTGATATCAGGCCTATTCTTCATCGTCGTCGTGACCGTTCTCCTCGTACGCTTTTGCGGGTTCACCAAGCGCTCTCGTCTGCGCAACCGAGCGGCCCACATGTCCTTTACGCCCGTCACTGACCCGCGCTTCGACCCGCGCTCGTCGATGCACTCCGAGAAGTTCGAGACGATCACCACCAACATGCGGGACGTCGAGCGCGGTTTCAATCCCGTCGCTTCGACGACTAACCTCGTCAATCGCCCGCCAAGCTGGGGCAGTGACGCGTCCATGCCGCCACAACGCGCGGGTCGCCCCACCTATGAGCGAGGCTACATCGAGCCATACGCCGCTCCCGGGCGGCAGATGGAAGCCGGATATGCTGGAGTCGGGGCGCAGACATACGGCGCATACGATGGCGCTTTCTTCCCTGATGGTGCCGCACAGCCTCCAGGCCAGTATGGCACCCATCTCGGTGTCAGCCAAGGCGCCTCCGAGGGCGGACCGGATATGGGGTCGCCAGTACCGTCTTTCTTGACGGGTAAAATGGACAACCAGATTCAGCAGCCCGGCCAGCAGTATCGAGGCTTCGTTCCCCCTGCTCAGCCCGCCCCGATGGGAATCCCCGTCAGACAAGGTAGCGAGGGCGCAAGATGGATGGGGGAGAACCCGAGTAGCAGTGGCGCCAGAAACCTATTCGGGACTGGTGGGCTTGCTCGCAAGCCGTCGGACGGAAGAAGCTTCAGAAGCACATCCTCCGCATCTAGCGAGGGCCACCATAGGCTCGGCAAGGGGCGCGGCTTGCCTGATGAGCGGTGAGCATTGCGTACCGCAGCTGCCCTTCCTCCACGCCTTTACCAAAATCATGATGCAAAAGTCATTGTATATCTGTTGTGCCTGCAAATGTGCCGTGATGCTTGGGTATCTTGTGCTGGGTATCGGTGACATTGATGTCTGAATGCCGTTCGTCTTGAAGACGGAGCCTTATGTGGGCTGCGATGGAGGCGGGTCGATTTTCTCCTTGAGAGGATCGCTGAGACCATCGAGACCCATCATCTTCCGCTCAGAGGGCGACAGGGTGAATATCTCGTTGGTCCATCTATGGAAAGACCGTCGAACCTGCCGGTCAGCTCTGCAGATGGCACAAAGACCGCAGGTCGCACTGGTGAAAAGACATGCTCCCTCTCACCGAAATCAGCATACAGCGCCATATACACCACGGTGACTACCCCGTCAGCAGAACCCAGCGGACCTAATGTCTTACTTACATCCGCCCATGACCCAGCCGCCGATGCCTAGCGCCTTGTGCCATCGAGTCGGCAGGATGTTCTCGTTGGCAACTCTCGCAAAATACTTCTCTGCCTGCGTCCGACTCCGCGGCTCAGCCAGTTGAGAGGGGTCCGGGCCGGTGTACACCTTTTCTGGAGCCGGTTTGCGGGACATGACTAGTGCTCGAAGAGGCTCTCTGAGCGTTGTGCGAATCCGTGGCCGGTGATGTAGAAGAGTAGTACGCAGAGAGGTCTCGGACCCAAAAGTGAAGGTTGCTTGATCGGCGCTCGGAGCCGAGATTTCCCTTTTGCCAGGTGTTCAATTAGAGGCGTCGCAACGTCATCTCTGCTCCCTTCTTCCTGCAAAGCCACAGCTGGTCGACGGCAGCGGCTGAACAGCTCGAATGAGGCATCTATAGGTCCTCTTCCGTGTCTCTCAAATAGACCAATAGTCACAAAAGCCAGCAGACGAGGAGCCGTGGGGCCAGAAGTGGGCTGTCCCACCAATAGCCCTCTTTCACGAAGCGGTCCCCATTTCCATCTCTTGCCGACCATGTTCAAGCTCCTCAAGGACCTCACGCGGGCTCCGGAGCCTCTCACTCCTCCCACTTCGCTCACGCCGAACCTTGCAGCTCGATCTCGTGCCAACTCCCGGGCGACTGTCGGCTCCCCAAGTCGTGCACCCAGTCGCGGATCCTCCGTGCCGCCCAGCAGGCGGGGGTCCGACCCTGTCGAGCCAGTCGAGCCTCCGAAGGTGGAGCCAACGGAGGAGACCGACGATAATGCCAAGCGTGTGGCAGAGCTGATCGGGGCTCTGGAGAAGGGTGGCTCGTATATGCACCTCGTGGAAGTGAGTCTCGAAGCACTCGCATGAAGAGTATGCTCATGAGCAGACCTTGTCTTTGTTACTGGCGGTTCCTGCAACAGGTGTAGCACGAGGTGCTTTCCGGCGACAGCGCGGCTTTCAAGCTATCAAAGAGGTCTTCAGCAAGGGACTGAGCTGGAAGTCTCCCAGTCCCACTGAGGATGAGGCGGAGCGGGAAGTACAGGAAGTGCAGCGATGGGAGGGACTCAGACTCGCTTTCGAGGTGCTCGCCTGGGCGCTCACCGAACGGGAAGGGCTCAAGGACTTTGCGGTGAGTCGACCAAGAGCCTGTTCGGCACCCAAACGGAGCCAGACTAATGGACAGCGCCAAGATGGCTATCTCGGCCTTCTGCCTGCTCTGCACGGCTTGACAGTGACAAGCTCTCCATCGGTGGTTGACGAGCCTTCAACGTCTCAGCTCCCCGCGGTCACGCATGGACCAGATCCCAAGGTCCTCGCATATCTTCTCGCCCACATCTTCGGCAACAACTACGCTTTCTTGTCGGCATTCCCCGACTCTGTAGCTGGCGGGACCGTACTGCCAGATCTGGACGGGCTGAACGTGCGATTCCCACAAGCTCTGCCCCTGCTGTGGGCATACACTTGGGGTCAGATCGAGCCAAGCACAGTCAAGGGCAAAGCCAAGGCGACGACCCGCACTCGAATGGCAATCTCGTATGGACATTTTGAGGGGTCCGGCAACGATGTTCTCGCCTCCTTGATTCAGCGCGTCTTTGAAGCCATTCAACAGGGAGCTGCGGCATCACTGGCAAACCTGTATGCCATTGACCGATACTTGCCAAAGCTGTCCGAATTCCTGATGACGCGAGTCTACGGGGTAGCAGAGAAACGGAAATATGAAACGACCTTTCCCGCCCGGCCAGATTGGGCGGCAGGTGAGGAGAATGGGAGCTCAGACTCATTGGACTGGCGACCACCCCGCCCAGCGCTGCGTGGCGTATATGTCAAGCTCCTGAGACGGGTGCTGGAGGCGGGCGTGAGCCAGGCAATCACCTGGCGACTCTTCACCTTGATCCGAGCCGAACGACACATTCGACGTGAAGAGATAACTTCACGCGGGCGGAGCGGACCGCGCACACCGACAAGCGAGACCCCGCCACCACTTGACGGGAACGCTACTCCCAAGAAACGCCCTCATCCAACGCTCACAATTCCTCCAGTGGATATGTCATCTGAGCATCTTCGACCAGATGTTCTTGATCTCCTTGCTCATACCATGCAGGCAAAAGGACCGGACGCTTTCGTTTTCAGAGGTGGCGCAGAGGAGGGCGGCCTCATTTTGCGCGATCTGGGGCGCCCATGGGTCAGCCCGCAAAAGGGTTTCACGTTTTCGGTGAGTCAGTTAAGCGCTTCCTGAGATCTGCAACTGAGAATAGTGCTGGCTCAACATCGCGAGACTTGACAGGCCTTTGATTCTGCTCCACGTGGCTCAACAGGGTCATACAATCTTGCAGCTCAGGTTACTCGAAAGCTCGCAAATCGGCCTGACGACCATCTCTCGGTCGGCCGATGCCTTGGCGGAACAAGAGGCAGCCGAGATGATCTGCCCAGCGCCTGATGCCTTGGTCCCGCACGGACAATGGGTTCACTTCGCGTTCTGCTTCCGGAAATCTAAGAACGGTGATCACGGAGACGCCCGCCTTTTCGTCGATGGGGTTCGCGTAGGCGCCATGCGCGTCGACTTTCCTATCGCCAGCTTGCCTTCTTCCGCTCCGAACTCGAAGACATCTCCAGCCGACGCGATCAGTATTGCCATTGGACGCAAGGCGGGCACCGAAACGTCCGACCTACCGAAGCAGGCCGAAGGCAACGACTGGATGCTGGGCCGCATTTTGCTGGCGGAAGATACCTTTTCCGAGGATCTCGTCCTTCTCCTATCTAATCTTGGACCTCGATATTATGGGAATCTCCAGGAGCCCATGGGAAAATTCCTGACGTGTGAGCGTCCTAATCTGTCCGGGGCCAGAATGCTAACAGTGTAGACGAGGCAGCAACAGCTATCAACATTCACATCAGTGCTCAAGCACAGTCAGCCAATGACAAGCGACTGTTCACAGCCGCTGGAAACACCTTCCTGGCCAAGGCCATACGCTCTGGTCCAGCCATCTTGGAGGAGAACATCGTGGTTTCTCTGTCGGCAAAAGACATGATTGGGAGCGAGAGTTGCGTCAACGCGGCCATGCCCCATCCGCTTCGAGCGAGGCAAGTCCGGCACGGGACCGTATCATTGCTTGGCAATGTGTTCCCTCATGCTTCGACGCACCTCGATGACGCAGTCGGCATGGTTGGAGGCGGAACGGTCATGTTGAAACTGATCGACATGGCCGAAACCAGCGCCGACCTGGCAACGACTCTGCGGATGCTCAGTGACATGATCCAGCATAGTTGGTCTGCGAGTGAGGAGATGGAGCGGATCCGTGAGCTCGATGATACACTATGGACTTCGTGGCGGCTAACCTCATAGATGGCTTCGAGCTTCTTGCGGCTTTGCTCCGACCGAAGATGGTCAATATGGTGGATGCCACTTGCACGAAGATCATTCTGAAAATGCTTGGCGTCGACATGGATCATCCCGAGTATGTTCTCAATACCGTGAAACTCAGCTGCTGACGCAACAGGACTGCCTCTGTCCACAACTCAGTCGCATACCGGGCTCTGGGCTTGGAGTTCGAACTGTGGTCTCACGCGTCTCTGGGTATCATATCCCTTTACTTGCAACATTTTGAATACCTCCTCGTCACCAGCAAGCACGCGCGGTTCAACCTCCTGCGGACATTCCAGAAGTCTGCAATGGTCAAGAAGCTACTCTACACTCTCCGGTCCGGTTTCTTCGATCCGACTGTGGTACCGGCAGTGGTAGACACTTTACGACTTGCCCTTGTTGCGAGATGGAGTGGAGAAGACGCGTGAGTCTCGCGCATCAATCCGGGCTACTTGACTAAGCCAACAGCATAAAGCCAGTGTTCTCCTATCTGGTAACGAGTCTGTGTCAGTCCAACGCAGGCTTCCTATCCCCGACCACGGAACCCCCTCCGGCGCAGCAAGCGGCCGCAATGATTCTCAAGATGATCTCCGAACTTCTGCACAACCCCGCTCGGTTGGTCAAGCTGAACAAGACCGTGGCGTTTCATCGTCTACTCGTCATTTTTATCGCAAGCAATTCGGCATACTACGTCATTTTGCCCTGTCTCGACATGCTAGAACGCTGCATGACAACTACTGGTGTCGACGGATTCTTGCGGTCATTCGAGAGCGAAGGGGGCTTCGCCCTTCTTTCTCAGGTCTTACCCAGTATATGGCGGCGCGACATTCAGGCGTATATCATGCGCATGTTCCTAGGAAAGGACGAGGGCAAAAACGGTCTTGCGTGCCCGCAACTCCTGACTTGTATCTTGACTTCACTGGACGTCCTGCTCCAATCAGGGGGAGACGAGGAAGGTTCAAGACCCACAACGGGACGGACTCGATCTGGTACGATCACGTCTATCCGATCGGTTGTAATGTCGCCTTTGATCAGCAGTGAGTGGGCCATCGCTGATAGCGACTTCAAGCTGATATGTAGCCGAGTCAAACGGCAATGCGGAAGCTGGAAGCAATCTGATTGATCTGCTTACCGGGCTTAACAGAGCATACCGAACCTCGCATGCCTTCAGGCGGGTCATGACCGGCAGGCGAATCGAGGGGATGCTGCCCGGCCTTGCAGAATTTGCCGCTGTCTCCGCCGCCAACGCCTCGGCGTCTGCGGGCTCTCAGAGAAAGGCGGCCGCAAACTGGCTTGCCGCCCTTATCGACCTGTCAAAGCTACAGAAATCGCTCATTACGCAAATGAAGCTGATTGCGGAGCAACTGCGCTCGCCCGTCCAGACTCCGGGACCCGGCTCTCTCGTTCGTTCACCGACAGTGGGCTCCGTGCAATCCACTTATGGGTCGTCCTTCCGTTCCCCGATGTCGACATCCATGAGACCAGCCTCAAGCTACGTTGGTGGATCAGCCCTATCAAGTCGCACTTCGATATCATCTATGCCTGGCTCTCCGACACTAGGCGGTGCCCGTCGGCGGCCGTCCACCGACGCAGGGATCCCGATCATGCGACCCATGTCGATTGCCGAGAAGCGCACGCCTTTGAAGCGCGTCCTGACTGGGGAGTCCGTTCTCGAGGGCGGAAAAGACAAGAACGCTGCATGGAAAACGATCATTGTACAGACGGACGCACAAGCTCATTCCAAGATGACTCTGGAGCGTAAAGAGTATTGGAGTCGCGTATCCGAGCACGACTGGCCCAGACAGGCTGCTGGTCTGCGGACCGAGAACGGTATTTGGCCCGACGAGGATGGCCCGGTGACCTGGAGACTCGATGGCAGTGAGGGACCCCTGCGGATGCGCAATCGTTTGGAGCGCATCAATGCAGTGCCAGAGCAAGGCATGGCCAAGACACGGCACAAGCTACGAGACGCTATCCCCTCCATCGATGAGCTGTCTTCCGCTGTCTCCCGGGTCAGTATGGCCCCGTGGGAGGATCCATTCGCCCTCGCTCTGGGGCAAGCAGCAGTCATCGCTGAAGAAGGTAAATTCACTCCGCTACGAACAATGAGCGAAGCTAAGGCTTGAAGATGCCACAGGTTTATCACAACCAGGTCAGGCGACACCTGGACCACGCGAATCTAGTCCAAAACCGCATGACGATTTGGACGACAGCTACGTCGAGGTCGAGGAGAACAAAGACGACAAGATGCGACGCATCGCAAAGACCTTGCAGGCTGGCGATGTTGTCGAGGAGGCCCACAATATCGTCCGCATCGTCGGCGTAGACGCCTGTCCCGGTCTACTCATTCTAGGCAAGCGCAACCTATATCTCATCGACGGTCTTCTACAAACAGCGGATGGCGAAGTCATCGATGCGAAAGATGCGCCGAAAGATGTACTGAGCATCCCTTCGGGCACTCTGGTCGAGCTGTCATCGGCAGATCAGCAGTCTCTGAGGTGGTCATATAGCGAGATTGTCGAGAACAACAAACGAGCCTTCTTGTTCCGCGATGTTGCTCTCGAGCTCTACTTCGCCGACAAGCGCAATTTCTTGATCGTTTTCCGGGACAAAAGGCAACGACAAGCGGTAACGCAAAGGATCATGAGCAAGAACGATGCGAGCAACGCAATCAGTCGAAGCGTCATCGGCAACTTCGTGCTCGACCAGGTGGCGAGAGCGATCGATAAACCGGAATTACAATTGGATGCTATGACGAAACGTTGGCAACATCGGGAGATCAGCAATGTGGGTACAGTGAAGGAGGTTGTGTTTATGCTCAATCTCAGTTCGCATATCTGCAGCTGTTGAACCAATACGCAAATCGCACACCGAACGATGTCACCCAGTACCCAGTATTCCCATGGGTCTTGGCGGATTATTCGTCCGCTGTTCTTGACTTGACCAGCGAAGCGACATTCCGCGATCTCAGCCTTCCTATGGGTGCTCTCACGCCTGCTCGTCGGGAGGCGGCCGTAGAGCGGTACAGTGCCACTGAGGGAGTCGGCGAGAAGCCCTTGTGAGTAACACCTTTTGTCGAGATGTGGGGATTATGACATCAGCCATTATGGCACCCATTATTCCTCTTCGATGATCGTTTGCGGGTTCATGATCCGTTTGTCGCCATTCACAGAAATATTCCTAGCTTTACAAGGCGGGCAATTCGACCTCGCCGATCGGCTGTTCAGCAGTATCCCAAGAGCGTGGGACTCTGCATCGTCAGACAATCGTGGCGATGTGCGGGAGTTGATCCCGGAATTCTTCTACTCCACTGCGTTTCTTGTCAACCTAGTCAGCATTCGTCTCCATGAAGAAAGCGCAGCTGACAGGCAGAATCGCCACGACTTTGGCAAGAAACAAGTCGGTGACTCTGTGGACGACGTCATCCTTCCACCATGGGCTCTTAACGACCCTTTGCTATTCACTCATCGTCATCGAGAAGCCCTCGAGTCCGATTATGTGTCTCGGCACCTACCTCAGTGGATCGACCTTACTTTTGGCTACAAGCAGCGGGATCCCGCATCGTACAATTGTTTCCATCCGCTATCTTATCGAGGTGCTGTGGACCTGGAAAACATCCAGGACGAGTCGGAGAAGGCGGCCAGTACGGCCATCATCCACAACTTTGGTCAAACGCCCGAGCAGATCTTCAAGACCCCTCACCCTCACCGTTTCTTGTCCGGGCGATCGCCCCTTCCCCTCAATGCGCGTTTCGGAGCGGCCGAGCACTGGCAGCTGCTGCTGCGAAGCATCATTCCCATCACTGAAACAAGCATGCTCATCAGCGACATCACTGAACCGACCCTCGTTGATGCCAAACCGTCTGCAATGCAAAAGTACCGGCTTCCCATCCCGGGTCATCATCTGACGTTACACTATGGCTTCACCGATGCTTCACTCAGAGTCTACCTTCAGGAGGGTAACACTGCGAAGGCAAGTCCATGAGGCGTGAACCTAAGTCTACTGCTCACATGCAGCTGATACACCTGGTTGAGGGAATATCGGTTGAGAGAGCCGTCTTCGCCGCTCCGACCCTATTAGCTACCGTCTCTGAGTCAAGCGTAGTGACAATGTGGCGCATAGGGGTCAGGGGATACGGACACAGGCGAGGAGATGTGTCTTTGCAGCGCGAGGCTACTTTGCGAGGTCATACGAAAGCTGTCACCTGCCTGTCGGCCAATAATTCATGGAGCATTCTGGTCACAGGATCAGAGGTGAGTCCTGTGTGTGATGACCAGAAGTGCATTGACCGCTGCAGGACGGATCGGCCATCGTTTGGGATACTAATCGCCTGAGATACATACGAACATTACAGACTCCGCGAAATGAGCCAATCCAATTTGCTTCGGTACACGAGTCAGATGTGAGTACTGCTCTGGCTAGGCAGATATATGCTGACAAACCAGGGCATGATTGCGCTTGCGTCCGCGAAGCATGTGTACCTGTTCACATTGAATGGGCACCCTATCGCGACCACCGGTATTGATGACACACCCACATTCGCCTTTGATCAGCCTCTCGACCAAGAATATACAGGCGGGATCGGGTTCCTCAATCGCGAGTTCCTTCGAGACGGTGTGGTATTCGCCATCGGGGTCGGCTCGGAGGTGGCTCTATATCGTTGCAAACCCGGAGTGAGGGAAGAAGGGCAGGACGACAGTCAAGTCAAGCCCTGGAAGCTGGAAGAACAGGGACGTTTACATAAAAGCGACGAGCATGACTATGGGGAGTGCAGCATGGTCAAATTCATCGGGTTCGTCTGACTCTATCTTCTCAGTAAGTAAGAGCTTCACTTACAAAACCAGCGAGACTCTGTACGCTGCCTTCCGCCCGGGGGAGAGCGGTTCCAAGTACGCTCTCTTCCAGTGGTCTCTGCCCGAAGGCAATGCTCGCCATGTTTCCGAGTCAGTCTCGTCCTTGTGTATGCAAGAGGGGTGCGGCAGGCACTTTGGTCTGCTCGGTAAGCTCCATTCGACCTGGTACAGGATCGTGGCTCATGGATAGAACCTCGTCGTCACTGCGGCGGGTGCGGCGGTGTCTTCTGCGGGTGAGCCCTCTTCCAACATATATCCTTCGTCGACTGACTCTCCTCAGATCCCACGCTGTCCATGTCGAATTGCTGCAACAGCGCTACTGCCTCTCATGTCGCGAGCGCCTGTCCATCGCCCCGACTCTGGGTGTCTTGGTCGGCAGGAGAGACTCTTCCATGCCCCGCTTGGACTTTGGCAACAGCCCGATGGGCTCGAATATGGGTTCACGGCGCGGAAGCATCAGCGGCGCGGCCGCATCGAGGCGGAACAGCGTCACTAGTCCAACTCCAGGCCAAGTGTCTCATCCGACTTTGTCATCTGGCTCTCATAAACCGGGAGGCGGCAACAGCCTCATGGTGCCCACTTTCCTCGGCTGATTTCAATTCCGTTGTATCTCTCCACCTGTGTCATGCAGCTTCTTTCTTGTCCACGGGTAGAGGAGGATCGAGTTGCGTTGCCATGCGATACATGCTGTGTTGAGACGATGAAGTATTTAGTTACAAGTTGGGTATATATGCCAGGTGGTACCAAGCGCTGTCCTCGTCGCAAGCGATCACTTCCCACTTCTCTTCCATGCTCATTGACCGTTTGTCATGTCTTCATTCTCCGCTCATGCGAGATAGTTGCTGTGGGGTCAGCGCAGCCACAGCACATGCACATGCTACTGACTATGTGTTGTTGTTATCGGGGGACCGCTCGAGGTATTCCTTGTCGATCAGGTGATCTATCGCCTTTTTGATCTCGGGCACCTTGGGCGTGAATTTGGTCTAGCTCGTCAGCTTGAAATCGATACTCATGCTCTCCACTGACAGAGATGATAGATGTCACCTCGTTGATGAGGGCCTGGTGGATCATAGTCTACAGAGTTAGCAGGCTGACGACGGGCCGATACCGGCTTACCTTTCTCGCCTTCATCAAGCGGACAATGGTGGCCTGATAGATGAATTTGCGGTCCTCGTCCACCTGATGCAAGACTTCATTCGCCTCGGCTCGCTGTTCAGCTCGTATGGGCGTGTTGAGATTGATACGAATCTGTCGAGTCAGCGCTGTCCATGGATCCATCAGATCAGCCCGGAAGCTAACCTTCTTCGACTTGAAATCTAGCGATGTCAGCTGCGCAGCCAATTATCGCGATGAGCAACTCACTGAGATTGAGATCGTACGTGTCAGTCTCCTCATCCACAAGCAGGACTTTTGCCTTGACGAGCAAAGCCAATTGAGGTTTCAAGATGTTCTCAGACAGCTTGGTGTTTGCGGCGAAATCCTTGAATGTAAGGGATTCGTTCTCGTTGAACTGTGTCAAGATGGCCATCTGATACGACGATGTGGCAAGGATGTATTTCTGCGGCAGGTAGGTGGTCCGTAGCTCATTCTTCGACAGGTGCCACATCCAATTCAGCTTGCGACCACTGCCGAATCAGATTAAGCCCTTCATAGCCGTAAGAAACTCACGAGTGACGATCCCCGTGGAATGCAGTGAATCGGTCGAGCAGAGGTTGAATCTCCCTCGGAACGCTGAAATCGGTCGTCCCAGGCTGAACAGGCCACGAGTTCATACTGAGCACGAGAGCGTTGAAGTCGACTGGCAAGTCAGATCCGAGACTCCGCGATCTTTGTTGACACCTACTGCCGGAATCCTGGCCTTGTGTGCGCTCCTTCTCTTGGAAGTGCTCCGTCAAGTCACGACTCAGGTTCACATCTATCGAATTAGTCGAGAGCCATAACATCTGTCTGTGACCACTCGCCAGTGAACATGCGTGTGAGCTTATGGGTGTAGTCGTAACCAGACAGCTCTTTCAGCTTCGTGATCATGCTCGACTCGGCGTCGTCCGAAGCTGAAGTCGAATTGATGAGACGCTGGGACAGTCTCTTCTGGTAGAACTTCTGGAACACATCTTTGTCGTCGATGAACTTGAAAACGATCATCTGTGGAGTCAATCTCGTGCACAACCACCCATTTCGAGGGGACTGACCGCCTGATCCAATTGCTTCTCAAGCGATTCCGCATTCATGTCTTTGTTGGTCTTCTTCAGCAGTTGATCACAATAGTTCGCGAGCAGCTCCGGTGACTTTGTTGATGTCGTTGCGGCAGCGTTTGTATTGACGAACTCGCGACATGCCTGAAATTATCAGACCCTCTCCTTCCTCAACCCTTTCACCCACTCTGTCCAGACTCGTGTTGAATCCAATCTCTGCACGGAAAGGTCCATTGACGACCTCGCTGAACTTGGAATGGACCTCCAATAACGCTTCAATATACGCCTTCGGGTCCTGTGATGATCAGCGCCGTTGATGGCAGTATACGACTCGGCTCACGAGAGTCTCGGCCTTCCCTGCTTCGTTCAACGCGCCAGGCGCAGGCAAGACCCGTTGGACAGCTGCCAATCCTGCCTTCTTCACGTGCTCTTCAAATGCCCTTCTCAGCGGCTCAAGGCCGCCTGTGATCCTCATGAGAAGGCTGTACATGCGGGCGAGATCTGACTTTGTAAGCTGCACCCTTGCAGCGAGGCGAAAGTACGAACCATCCGTCCTCTCTGCATCCAGGAGCGGCTGAAATTCGTTGGTCATCGTGAACTTGTGATCCGCTATTAGAGTAGCCTCGCAGACCTCCTTGAGCTGCATCATGTCAGCCTCTATTGTGGTGACCCGGACGCCTGGACTGACCTCCTTGCGTGTGTGGTCATTCAAATACATGCTGACACGATCCGATTCCTCCTGTAACCGATCCTCGGCCTTTTTCATGTAGTCAGAAACAGCATTGTTGTTGATGAAGTTGTCGGACTCGGTACGGTAATATGCCTCGGTGGCTATAATGAAGGGGCGTTGGAAATATTCAGTGTACACTTCTAGACTCTGCCGCTGGGCGTCGGCCTCGTCCAGACCCAGAGAGACTGTGTAGTCAGATGTAGCTCAGACCCAACGAGCCTGACGGACCATAAGAATCGATGACCTTCTTGAGAAGGGAAGAGTCGACAGTCTCCCCATTTCTCTGCAGCTCAATTTGCCTCAATAGCGCCTGCGTGAGTCGACTCGAGCCGGCGTCCTTTTGCAGATGCTTGAAGAAGTTCGTTTTCCATGCCACCAACGCCAACTTCCCATTAGAAAACATCTCTCGTGTAATATATCCACGCACAGTGTACACAGTGTAAACTTCCTTTCTCCCCTCGTCTTTCTCCCGCTTGACCCAATGCTTGTTCAAGTAGTTGAAGAGCTTGTTCACATACGTCGCGCCAGTTGTATATCGGTCCCATTGCCGCGCGTACGATTTGAGCAGCTCGATGTCCGACAGCTTCTCAGTCTCCTGCGGCGCGTCAGCCCAAGAAGTATCAGCAGGATCCGTCCCACCTCGCGCATCTCTTTACAGTGCTCCCCCAGCCAGCCGTGCAGGGCTTTGTACAAGTCTGCACCCTGCAAGCTCGCCCCTCCCCGACTGCCATAGCCTCCAGCACCAAAAGCAGTCGTGCTTGGGCGATGCTGGGTGCAAAAGTCGTAGATGGCAGTATAAAGAAGGATATAGTACGAGTAGGACATGCCCACGTCGAGTCTTATACGATCAGCCGTCTGCAGTTTGTGGAATGCAGCCCCGTCAGCTTACCGGGTCATGATGTGCTCGACGCCGACGCTGAGGAATGACCATGCTTCCTGCCATTATCAGTCACTGCAACAGAGTAAGTGGGACAGTAAGTCTGTCACCCACTGCCAAGTCTGCATCCCTGCGGGCCGCATCAGCGTCTGTCCACACTTCTTGATGATCACGCGATGCAACGGCGGCAAATGAGAGGGATGAGGTGCTCACTTAGGAGGTTTCTGGTCCTTGGTCGGTTCCACCCAGGTCGAGCTGCTGCCAGCAGCCGCCGAGGAGGAAGGCGCCATGTCGGGATGAGCGCCTGCTTGACTGGCGGATGATAAGAAGGAAGGAAGAAAGGAACAATGGTATGGGTCATGCATTCATGACGGCCTCGTTTCCCACCTCTCGGCCAGAGGGACGTGCGGGGTAGACCGAGAGCCACCGTGGGAAACTGATATCTGCCGCCAAAAGTCCATCGTTGCGAGGTTACACATTGCGTCTACCGACCCCTTATAGACATGACCGGCCGACCTTTCTTATCGTCTACAGCGGCAGTCGCAAGGAGGATCCAGCCTCTCATATCCCGAGCGACTCCCGCAGGTCCGTCACGACTACCGCTATGTCGATTCAATGCGACATCAACGCAGCAAGCGGAAGGCATCACCGAGATCTGCCTCCGCGCCGAGTTGTGGCCGACGATGCTGCACGTCTATGCTGCTATGCGCGCCGTCGAGGCGCGGCTGGGCACTGTGATCGATATAGACGTACCGCGTAACCACGACACTCTGCAACCCGACCGACACATCTTTCTCTCCTTGCTGCACCCCATCAAGTTGGCCGAACCGATACACATGGAGATCCCTCCGCCGGCAATGTCGAGCGAGTCTACAATATTTGGCGGTCCCTCTTGGGTCGACATCTGCCGTGTGCTCAGCAGCAGCCATGTCGAGGGGTCGACAGGGCAAATTGCGAGTCGTAAAGGCAGGAACGAGATGCGCATAGTCGACCGGTCGATCCGCTTCTCCATCGAAAAACGAGAGGGACTCGTACGAAATAGAGGAAGGGCGCGTCTCGGTAAAATGAAGACTAACAGAACGAAGAAGGACATGGAAGAGGACGCAGAAATTATCGAGGCGCTCAGAGCCCTTGGTCCAGGAGCACATGGGGGATTTGAGGGTTTGGCAGAGAAATTGAGTTACCTGGGAAGCGAGAGTAGAGAGGAAGATCCAGCATCTCTGGGAGCACAGGAGAGTCCCGCCGGCGCTGAGGTCAGTCCGCATGGAACTGTCTAAGACAGGCAACACCGTATCACCATGCATCCATAGCATCGACAACTAAGAACGAGCCCACGTGACTGTATTTGTCACCCCCACTTGCGTCGCGCACCGTGCCCATAAGCCAAAATTTCTGGTCCACTTTCTCTTTCTTCTCTTCATGGGCCCGGCTCCTCAGGAGCAGTATCGACAGATTGGAAGCGTCCCGCTCATCAGAGTCACCTGGTTGACGTACATTTCCTGTCGACGGGAAGTTTACGGCTTGTCCCTCGATAGACCGTGGTGGGAGACGGTTCCCCGGACCGCCAAACCCAGGCGCCGCAAGGCCTTGGGCGCGGACGGCTCTCGCAACGCCGCCTTTCCGCCTGCTCGCAAGAGCTGGGCGTTGAGAGGAGGAGCGAAGTGGGTGCTGGAAGGTCTGGGTTGTAGCTGTCTCCTGCCAATACGGAGCACCGTTATTTCATATCCTTGCCTATTGTAGGGCGATTCGCCCATGAGGATTTGGGAGAAACCAACGGAGCGACATTCCTTCTTGTACAGCTGTACTATGCAACTCTGATCTGTGGTGTTCGAACAGCCAAGTGCGATGGTCAGACTTCTTTAAGCGGTCAGAGCTAGCTGTTCTACGGATGTCGATCGTGTCTACGATCAAATGTCCGGCGCGACGGTCCAATTCTCTTCCACCTCTTGACTTCGTCGGAGCGATGTAATGCCAGTCCGCCCGCCCCGCTCCTCCCTTCCAACCTTCAGGCCGCTGATCCCGCCGCACGTCGCGGAGCTAGCAGCTCGCATCCCTCGACCTCGGCTTCCTCCATCACAACCATTCTTTCGACTGGAGGAACACCGGGCTCCCACGAGGGCATTGTATCGCCATCTGATTCGAGCCACCCGATCGCCTCGGTCCCACGTAGACGCTATTCATGGCAACAGCCAGCTTCAGGACTCCCTGGAAGCTCTACGAGATGGATTGAGAAGAAAGAAAGTGCTCGAGCTGAGGCCATGGGTTATAACGGCCGGCATGCCGGGGGCTCGACGGGCAAAGAAGGCGGACATGGTGACTTGGCTCGCTGAGCACCCATCGGCCATCCCCCCAGAAGCCGTGTCAGAGTCGTCGTCATCGTCTGGCTCAACACCGCCTATCTCAAGTGTCCAGGCAGTATCAGCCTCGACTGGCGGTTTCCCCTTCATCCGCCAGTGGCTTGCGGGCATTTGGCGTGCCAAGAAGGGCTTCACCTCTATCCCTCTCACAAGAGCGTTCCTCGAAGAGCAATACGACCTCCTCTCGCAGTTGCAAGAACTCCCGCGACCCATGCCTCTCGTCCAGCTAGAGGAGCGCCTCGCAGCCAAATCAGCTCGCCGCGAGGCCTATCTCGCCTCTCAAGCCGAAGAAGCTGCAATGACCAAACCGACTGGTCGTCTGACTGGCGGCTTCTTACGTCCGACTGTCCAGAATGGTCCGCTTCCGCGCATCAAGCCTCAGCCGCTCGGTCTGAGCATGATGATTCACAATAGGCTGCGAGCGCGCGAAAGACGGCAGGCTGCTCGCAGAGTGTGGGTCGAACACCTCGCCGACATGCGATACGAGGTCGACTTTTTGTTTCGCCTAGGCGTGCGGACAGGAGGATGGCACACGGCTATGCTGGCTCATGTCGCCAGCCTGGATGAGAAATTCACCAGGGAGAACAAGCGGGCCGAGAGTAGGTTTGATGAGGGGATGGTGACACGAGTTAAGAGGGCGCGCGCGAGACGGACGAGATCTCAGCAGGAGCGGGCGAAGCAGCGCAAGGTGGCAGACGCCACGCCGACGGTGGCGGAAGGTAGTAGATCTGCATAGATACAACAACATAGCACGAGCATGGTACCGCTCATAGATACCTTACTTCTCAATTGGAATCGTCGTCCGACCCGTATGCACCCAACGCCATCAGACCCTCCTCCTTGGTCTTTGGCTTCTTCGCCTGCGGCAAGGCCGTCTCAGCTCTAACAGTCGCCGTTTCCAGGTCCCTCTTCTCGCCGACGCTAATTCTTCCCTCCTGCGGACTGGCAAGCGGCATGATGCCCACCTCGCCTTGGCTCAAGCGGATTGCCCACGATGACTTCTCCTCAAGGTAGATAGCAGGGTATTCTACCCAGGCTGTACCCTTGAGTGCATCACGCAGCCTCTTCTGTGGGTCCAGAGGAGGGAAGTACCATGTTTTGGACGAGGTCTGTGGCGCAGGAGGAGGGACAGGGGAAAGATGATAGTGCATAACAAGGACGTAGTTGGTCGCATCGACGTGAGCAGGCACCAGCGAGGCGAGAGTAGCGAACCCATCTGCCGGAGGGGTGGGAGCATCAAAGACGACGCGATGGTGGTAGTGAGATTTCCTCTTCCCTTTGTTGGCCTTCGTGGGAGGGAGGACCAGCTCTACGGTGAGATAGAACGTCTGCGACCTAGACATCAGCTGCCACGACATCAATATGAGATGAGAATTCACCTCTTGTTCCAAGACGACTGATTCTTCCTCCTCCTCTCCATGCCATCGGGCATGAACTCGACCCAAGCGCCCCGTCTGCGCAGCTGGAACTGCATATCCTGCACGCTGCTCCGCTTCTTCCGCTGGTCTCTCGGGTCGCTCTTGAGCTTTACCTTAAACTTCGGCCCCGCCGCAAACGGCGCTCGCGACTCCACGCCATCCTCTGGCCCGCGCATACCCGTAGGTCCCAGCTGAGGATCCGCCGCCCATGTCGCGATGAGGCGCCGGCCAGACTCGAGGTACGTATAGTCGGCGGCCCAATCGCCCTGGCCATACTGTGCGAGCGACTTGAAGCCACCCGGATCGCGCTGCCCGCTGCATCCAAGCTTCTCCTTGTGCGCCTTGGAGCACGCGAGGGAGCAGGTGCTGATCTGGCATTTGGGGCAAGTGTACTTTGTCGGATTTGAGCAGAGACCACAGGTGGCTGATTTAGCGTGGACTGTCGACGAGGTAGAGCTGGAGGGAGTCTCGATGGCGAGTTCAGCTGGGTAGGTGGGCTCGGGTAGAGGAGCAGTGATGGGCCTCGGGGGAAGCGGGAAGCGTGGGCGCGGTGGCAGTGTGGAAGGGCCAGCTATGGCCGACATGGCAGTCCAGTCCAATGGAACGTTAAGAGCTGAACTCGAATGACCCGTCTACAGACTTTTTGGCCGCCGGATCAAGGCACGCCGAGATTTCACGTGAGGATCGTTGAGTGGGGAGAGGCATGCATCGCAAGGAGCTGCATGCAATGGAGAGCGTACAACAACACGCTCAAGCCTCGGGGACACACGAGAGAGACTGCAGGGGGCTTAGGCTTGTATGCGCAAACTGGACGAGACATCTTCTTCTCCTGACCGAGAGTATAGATCGATGGGAATGTGCCCGATATAGTGGACGCTTCACTGTCAGCTTGAACGCGGCTTCGACAGCAGGAGGGACTCACTCCCCGAACCCGCCGACGTAGTAGATATCCTGCATGTCGAACCTTGCCCATACCGCCAAATGCGGGGAGTCCTTGGCGTCTGGAAGCCATCGCTTCGCATCGGGGTGATAAGAGATGTAGCATTTGGCTAGCTCCTTCGCTTCGTCCGCTGGCAGGTCCCGAAGGAGCGTGACGTTCTGCATGTCAGATCATCGTTAGATAAGTAGGAATATGGCCTTACGCCCATGAAAGCCACGCGGCCCTGCGACATCGGGGAGGAAGATTGGTCAAGGGGAGTCTGGACGGTGTATGTCGCATAGTGCGAGTCGGACGCTAGGATATTGTGCGAGGAAAGCGAGATCGGGAGCAGGAGGAAGGTGAGAGAAGGAGAGGGATGGCAAGGAGCATGGTACTGCTCGTCAGTGGCGACTTCTCAGCGGTTTGCCCAACCCGCCTCCATTAGGGCAAACGGACGACCTGGACATTAGCACCGTTGACTAGCAGATCTCAGCCGATGAGACTGACCAGCATTGTCCGAAGAGGCTGGAAAGACGCTGGCCATAGTTCCTGTAGACACTCGGTGCACCAAGCTCTTCACAAAAACGGCTGGAGGTGAGCTGTAGCAAGGAAACATACGAGAGGCGGACCAGCTTCTTCCAGTGTCTCGCGGTGGCGTCCGATCGACGGCAACGCGGCGGCCTGTGCGACGGCGACGCAAATAATTAGGCATACCGTTGGGAATCTCATCTCACCCAGTCGTTCACGATGCTATGAACAGACGGAAGCTGACGGACGGGGATGGCGATGATAAAACATTGCTCAGATACAGCAATAATATAGCAACTGTGTCCGATGGTCCGATGGCGGACAGCACGGGCATAATTATAACCGGCCGATCCACCCGAAACTATGGGACCCTCTACGCCGCTCGACAAGAGACCGAGACATGCATGCAACTGCGCAGATACTTCTACTCTGTAAACAAGAGAACGAGACAAGCCAGAATCAATGTCCGTAATTAGGCGAGAAAATGAGGCATGAAATAGACCCGATTAGTCCTGGATTTGCACTTTGATGGCCCCGGTCGTTGGGTCGGCCGCGGTCTGGAATGCCTCGACCGCCTTGTTGAGCGGGAAGCGGTGGGTGACGAGGGGTTTGAGGTTGATGAGGCCTTCGGAGACGAGGCGAATAGCCTTGGGGTACTGCTCGTCAGTCTCTGGGCGACACGGACCATGCGAGACTCGCCTGGTGGGCGTAACGATATTGCAGCTGCACGTCAATCTCGTTGATGCTGCAGTATCCGAACGGCCACTGTCGATCAGCTCTAAATCGCAATGCTGTAGTGAAATAGACTCACGCCCTGCTCGTGGGGTCCAACACCGGTGATGAACACCTTGCCGCCAAAGACGACAGACTAGCAGTCAGTCTAGAACAGCAATGGCCCAAAGAGAAAAGCGCACGTGGATGGCAGTCCGTATAGAGCTCTCAAAGCCCGAGCACTCCTTGAGGTGCATGCCGGCGGCCTCGCGGACCATGCCGCCAACAGACTCTGGGGTCGCATTGCGCGGGACGCATACAGTGCGGACGGCAGGGACGAGCTTCTTTGCGAAATCCAAGCGGGACTGCACAATGTCGGTCAGGACGATGGGGGCGCAGCCGGACGCGCGAGCTGCAAGGAGGGTGACGAGACCAATGGGGCCAGCGCCGCTGTTCGTCAGAGGGAGGCTCGTTTAACCAGCCCAGATGCTCACCAAATGAGGACGGGGTCACCGAGCTTTGTGCCTGCCCGCTCGAGGCCGGCCAGAGCAACTGCTAATGGCTCGCAAAGGGATCCCTCTTCAAACGAGACGTTGTCGGGCAGCTTGTGAAGCCATGCGGCGGGATGAGCGTGGAAGCGCGTCATGGTGCCGTGGTAAGGGGGAGTGGAGAAGAAGACCACTCGGGCGCCTGAGATCTCAGCGCTCCGGTCCTATATGAGCCAAAGAAGGGGGACGTACAAGCATTGTAGCGTCCGGTGTGGCAGGGCATGCAGTCTACCTGACCACACGCGAGTCCAGCCTCGATAGCGACCTTGTCTCCCACCTGGAACTGCGTGACGCCCTCGCCAACCTCGATGATCTCGCCGGCCGACTCGTGCCCTGCGCCCGTCTCGCTGTTGACGATAAGGTCGCCAATGCGTCCGTGCTTCCAGAAGTGCACATCGGACCTGTCCAGCTATCAGCCACTCTGCTTCTGCTTCCTGGCAGCTCGGGCTCACCCGCAGATACCGGTCGCCTTGACGTGGACGATGCACTCTCCCGGACGAGCCTTGGGAATGGGCTTGTTCCACATGTTGACCTCATGCGCGGGGTTGTACCCACACGCCAGGTTGGCCTTCTCATCCTTGAGCTCCGGGGCGTCCGGCGCGAGCTTGCGCCACTCGGGGCTGTTGAGGACCAGCGCGGGGTCGTAGAGCGACTCGTAGATGGAGGGATTGGGGGGGATGGGAACAGCCATATACGAAGCCATCGTTGCGGGTCGTCTCTAGGCAAGCTTGGCGGCGGCGAGAGAGGAGTGTATAGGTCAGAAGTCAGAGGTGATGGGGAAGAAGCGGTGGGTATCTGATGACAAGGAACTTTTTCACCATGCGGCCGTCCATCCAATCCATCCCATCCCAACCGACTATGCCCTCCACGCAATCTCCGCATGGACATGGGCTGCGAGGGGCGCGTCGAGCGAGCCCAGGCCACTCGGACCTCGGTCCGTTTCTACCGGCCTATTCCGCCGAACCTCGGTGGGATTCTCACTCGTATTCCGCCGAACCGCTCCTCCAGCAAAGATCACGTCGCTGGTCAACAGCCGTTTCTGCCGCTTCCCTCTCAGAGTCGGTCCTTCTGATTGTGACACGACTGGAAGGGGCGCGGATGTCGATGAGACGCGACGCGGGCCTGATTTATATATCGTGGATGTGATGCAAAAGCCGACTGTGACGAGTGAGGCCCCCGCTGGCCGCTGGGGCTCCAAAGATCTACAAAACGGACGGTGACAACCGCTATCGCATCACTCGGTTCAGCCGCTCGACGACTTCATGGGGTTTAACAGTTAGGCTGATCAGGCTGGTGACGGCGCAGTCATACATCAGTGTGAACGCTGGTCGCTTTGGAGCCCTTGTTGCACCCCACTGACTCCACACTGACCTACCCCAGAAACATCATCCAAGCATGAGCACACAGTCGCTGCTTCCCGTCAACTACAAGGGCAAGCTGGCCATTGTCACCGGTGGGTTACGCGGCGCAAGCTCTGAGCTGGACAGCTCATTGCAGGCGGCGGTCGAGGTATCGGATGGAACATCACCAGGGCGCTCGCTAAAGGTCCGCCAAAGTGATGACTGAATCCGCAGGATTGCGAGCTGACAAGTGCAGTCGGCTGCGATGTGATTGTCACCTACGTCGCCAAAGACCCGACTGAGCACACTTCTGCTCTTGCGAAAGAGCACGGAGTCAAGATTAAAGCCTACAAGTGCGACACCGCCTCGTCTGCCGAGACGAGCCAGCTGGTCGAGATCGCCGAGAAGGACTGGGGAAAGAAGATCGACATCGCCGTGGCCAATGCTGGAATCTGCGTCCACTCTGATACGCATCTTCACACCGACGGTACATATCCTACACACGTTACCTTCACAGGATGAGGCTGACCCGCGCAGAGGACTTTGAGAATGTGCTCCGGGTCAACACCTTTGGCCCATTCTACCTCTCGAGGGCCCTCGCGCGGTCCTGGTTCGACCTCCCGGCCGATGTAGCTGCCGGCGGACCCAGACTCGCCCAGATCCCCAAGAAGAAGTTGAACAAGCAAATTCTGTTCATCTCCAGCGGCGCGGCGCACCACGTGCCATACCCTCAGAACCAGGCGTCTTACAATGCCAGCAAGGCGGGCCTCAACCAGATGGCCAAGGTGAGCAAAGGCGGCTCTCAAACTGTCATTCGCGCGTCAAGGCTGAACTTGCAGACCCTGGCGCAGGAATGGGCTCCGTACGGCGTGTCAGTCAACACCGTGTCCCCCGTGAGTCTATATGCTCCATTTCCGCTTGATGCTGCTGACTCATCGCCAGGGTTACGTCCAGACCGACATGATGGAGAAGAGCCGCGGGCATCCCGAAGAAGGCGCCTGGCTCGACGAGTGGCAGAGGCGTGTCCCGGTTGGAAGGTTCGCCCAGCCCCAGGAGCTCGGCGAGCAGGTCGTGCTGGCTTTGACCATGTCTCTGTCTGGCTGGATGACCGGCACTGATATCATCCTGGACGGAGGCGAGGACATCTGGTAGTTGCAAAGAGACAGAGAGATGCCATGCACGTTGAAGAAGTAAATGCCACATGACCGGGAATATCTCACTGCGCCTCGCTCGGGGGATATCGCCGGATGGGCTTTAGAGTGCCACCGAATTTTACGAAACTCCGAGACTATAACGCCGTTTCCTCCCTCCCTGGCCGCTGGCTGGTTTGCCAACATCGAAATCGAGGTGTGAACCTCTTCCTAGCCTTCAACACAGGTCGACGTTGCCCAACATGGTGAGTCTCGAGTCTCGAGTGATGCCGAAGTGGAGAGCGTGGGAGCGCATGCGTGTGGACAAGAAGGAAACGAGGGAATAGTCGGGATAAGCGGACGTGGGCTGTTTGGCCCACAGCCATCGCTCGTGTCAAGGACGGGAACTGCAAGCTGTTGGGGAATAAGGGAGGCAGAACAGAGACCATGGGCGTGGGAAGAGGGGAGATGCCCCTCGCCAGAACAATTGTTGACCTCTGCAGGACCCGGCAGGCCCCGTCACCTTGCGCACCTCGAAATTCATCACGAACCGCCTCCTTGCGCGCAAACAGTTTCACCTCACCGTCCTCCACCCCACCCGCCCCAATGTCTCGCGCACCGAGCTCGGCGAGAAGCTCGCCGCCCTCTACAAGACCGACAAGGAACGCGTCGTCGTCTTTGGCCTGAAGACCAAGTTCGGTGGTGGTTCCAGCTCGGGCTTCGGGTTGGTCTACGACGACGAGGAGAGCCAGAAGAAGTTTGAGCCGAGATACCGCCTGGTCCGAGTGAGTGTGGAGTTTCATCGCGTCACGGTGGAGGAGGCCATGTGGCATGGATGGGCTGGGAGATGTGGTGGACAGCGCTGACTCGCCAGAGCGGCCTCGCACCCAAGGTCGAGAAGGCCTCAAGGAAGCTGAGGAAGGAGAGGAAGAACCGATCGAAGAAGGTCCGCGGAAAGGCCAAGTCCAAGGCCGGTGACCCCGCCAAGAAGAAGTAGAGACTGCTCTTCTGGCCGGCGCGTTTGTGTGTATGGGCGATCGCATGGCATGTACGCATGTTTTCATCGCGATGGATACGTTGCATCTTCAGCTTTCCTTGCGGAAGTTGTCTCCGTGACTCTATGCCGTGCATCGCTCACCCTCGCCATTGATCGGCGCAACATAGCAAGTGTACAATTATCTCCAAACCCGGAAGCGTACAAGACTTCGACCACCCCGACAGATCAGACAATCCAGCCCATCGTCCTGCCCCAGTCTGCCACATCGACCGCGGACTCGAGCCGCAAAGCTTCCTTCTTGCCCTTCAAGCAAGCTGACAACGACTCATCGATCTGGCAAAGCATGGTGTGCGCTCGCAGAGCCGCATCGGTCGGCTGCTCGGGCTTGACACGGGTGCGTGTGGATGCTCCTTTCCTGGCTGGGCGCAATGGCCCAGGAGTGACTGGCTTCTTTAGTGACTTGGTTCGGTGCAGCATGACCCGCAAAATATACTGCAGCCACTGCTCGTCAGCTTGCGTGGGCGGCGCTGAATAGACATCACGCACCATGACATTGGTGATGGGGTGAAAGCCCTCCCATTTCTCCCTCACCACATCCCTCATCGCCCGGTAGACATCCCATTGAGTGCCTACTCCTTCGTATATTTCAACTGGGATTTGTGCGTAGATGGGTTCAAAGGTGAATGGCTGGTCTAGCCGGGACAGGCCGAAGTCGATCACGATGGCTTTGACGCCAGCTATTGAAGGCGAGAGGAGGTTTGCGCCTTCCTCGTCGACATCATACGGTACAGGCGCTATCAGAATCTGTCCTTCGTGCATGTCACGATGCTTAGGTCAACTCAAGCCCTGCCACGAAGGAGGAAGCTCACTTCGAAGCGAGCCCAGTCCTCTGCTCTTGACAGAGCATCAGCGACTTGCCAGAACACCCCAGCAGCCTGCTCCCATCCTCTCGTACTATGGAACTTGAAGTTCTCAAGGTCTGAGCCGCCGTCTGACAACACCAAGACAAGGTACTGCTGCAAGGCGTCGAAGCAGTCTGTGGACGTCAACACATGTTTACCGCGCCATGAGTCATTCCTACCCGGTCTTGCGCTTGCAGATCCAGCTGTTGCTTTGTACTCGTCCCACGAATCTAGAAGCTCGTCTGAGTAGACGCCGCGAGATACAAATGCCCTGCTAATCAGCATATGCTCACGCAAGAGCGGTATGACTGACCCTCTGTACTCGATGAAACCTCCTCCCGGCAGCTTGGACATCCGCCTAGTGACTTCTAGCTCCCTCATGACATCTTCCGCGTCTGACCTGTCAGGAAAGTCTCGTCCATCGTGTTTTTCTGCGTCCCAGTCGAACGTGCGACCATCGAACAGTGGAATGATCTTGACAACCACTTCCTGCCCGCCTACGCCCACAGCAAAGACCTCTGAGTAGGTAGCCTCCCCGATTTTGCGTATCGTATGGTCGCCGCGTTTGTGCGGGAACAGAAACCGGAAATCGCTAGAGTAGAAGAGATCGTCGAGACTGATTACGTCGGTCGCCGTACACGCTGAAAGAAGGCGGGAGAAGGCTTTCGTTGGAGGAGATAGGTCATGGGACGCGATAGTCGCAGCAGTCTGCTGAGTTGCGCCGGCCAGATCGATTCGCCCGAGCTTCTGAGCGAGTTCATCAACTGTATGTACCGAAGGTGCTGTCGGTTGCTGCGGGGCCGGTGGCTTCGCGCTTATGCGAATCTCGACCACGGGTTGCCGTCTCTTCTTGCCCGTTTTACGCGGTGAACGATTGCTCTTGGCAGAAGGCGACGTAGCAACGGGAATGCCCACCCGCTTGACTGGCGTGCGCTGAACGACCAATAGCGAGCGGGACGAGCGTGAATGTCCCCATCCTCTTCTTGGCTCGTCTCCCTTCTCTTTCTCCGTGGCCGTTGATGCTTCGACAGCCTTCTGCTTGCCTTCTATTGAAGCGCCGAAAGTCGATTCCTTACTGCAAGATTCACTGCCGGCGGCCTTCAGACTCTCTATGAGTGGTCGCTGAGCGGGAGCAGCATTAGGCCCCTCGCTTGGCGGTTTGGCTACCAACGGTTGGCGTTTCGCTGCAATGGGCGACGTCTCGGGTTGAGCGATCCCTTGGGGAGGAATGTTCTCCTTGATCGGCGTAAAGTCCTCATGCACTGCAATGATAGCCTGAATAACATGAGCATGAACTCGCGTCATGACCAGCACATACTGTTCGTTTGCGCCCGTACGCCGTAACCTTCTTTGTCTGAAAGAAATCAGCCGCGCCATTGCACATCAATTATCCCGGTGTGAGCAAGCATAGGGGGATCACCCACCTGGGGACCCAGGAAAGACATCCTGCTCGTATAGTCTATTGGCGACTGAGCCGTCTGTTGCCCGTGCTCATGCAATGAAAGAAGAAAAGCCTTGAACATCCATCGGTGTTGACGCTGGACAAGAGCATAGTTGATTTTCAGGGTCTCACCACGTGGTCGGATCCTTTGGACCTGGGAGTTGTTTATCTCGACGCTCCTGCTTTCTTTTGCGTCGCTCGATTCAAGCATCGTCCCTCATTTCGCTCCGGGCCTCACAGGCCGTGCGGGAACAGCATGTCGCAGGCGTCTCTGGCAGCCTCGAGCTCGTCCCAGAGCGTACTGCCGACGATGAACGAGTACGCATTCAATCTGCGGCAAGGTCTGCGGGACGCTGCCGTTGCCAGCTTGACATCGCTCGAGGAGATGATCAACGACGTAGGATACGGTTGGCTGGATGGGTACATGGAAGGAGTCCTGCAGAGTGGTATGAGGTCAGTGAGGAAGCCATGACCGACCTCAACCTGATGATCAGAGCGCCAATAGCCGAGTTGATGAAGACACCGTCGAGGACAGCGACCACTAAAAAGACAAGGGCTGGCACCGCAGCAGCTAGGGACAGGACCGAGAAAGTCAAGGGAGTCAATGCAAGGCTCGCGGCGGTAGCCAACGGCAGTCCGATGTCCAAGTCTCCCGCTGTGCGCCTTCGCTCAAATCATTGGCTTCATGCTGATTGGCTAGTCCTCACGGCAACCTTTCTCTCCACTGCAACCACGATCCCTCAATGTCGCTCCAGCATCGCCTCTCGTGGCAAAGGGCGCCACCCCTGTCAAAAGTTCAAAATCGTCCCGGGGGAAGGGCAAGACCAAGGTCGATGCTTCAGCCAAGGAACCAACGGAGAAGAAGAAGCGTGGGCGACCTCCCAAAAAGAAGGCCGAGGTGGGAGCAGGGGCTGGCGAAGCGGGACCGATGGAGGTGGGGGACGATACATCGGGTTCATCCCGCTCGACAGGCAGTTCTGCGCCTGCATCCCAATCCATCTCGTCAACACACACCGAAGCGCAGGTTATCTCGAGCCCGCCGCCGCCCTCCCGAGACGTGGAGGTTTACAAAAGTCCTCGAGTGCTGCGCTCAGCCCAGTCCCCCACAAAGGCGCCCGCTGCATCCATCACATCTCAGCTCGAGTCCGTCAAGTCTCCATCCCGAGGCCAGACGAATCCCGAAATGCCGCCTACGCTCGTCCCGCAAGCGGTCGACATTGTGCCCACCTTCACCCCGTCCGAAAGACCGCTTGATCCCTTCGAACAAATCGCACCCATTTCCACAACCATTCCAAGCGCTGCCCCAATTTCTCAACCTGCACGTCACCCTCAAGTACGCTCCTCGTGGCTCAACAAGGCTCTCGGAAGCGGTCCGATACCAGCCGGTGATGCCAATGGTATGCGAAAGTCAGTCGTGTCGGGAGCGAGACCGACTCAAGTCGACTTTGCGGCTTTGCGAAAGAGCCTGGTGCCGCCCAATGGCTTAAAGCGAAAGTCGGAGGAAGGATTGCCAGAGGAAGACGACGCCGAGAACGAAAGACGAGCTGGCAAAGCGGCGCGAGTCGACTTCGCCTCTCAGCCTACCAGACCTATCGACGGATCCACGGCTAACGCGCCCAAAGAGAAGCCCATCTTCCCCCGCTCCACCATGAATGTTGCAACCACCGAAGCAGCTTCAGCGAAACAACCGATCACACAGCCACAAAGTGACCTCACTGTACAAGCAGACTTACGCAAATCGGTGGCGCTGGCAGGCGACTCTCAACGCTCGGACATCAATAAGGTCACCAAAGCTTTGGATGAGCTTCGAGAGAGAACACTTGCGAGAGAGGCTGCCAAGGCGAAGATGTCCCTCGCGCCGAAGACCCCTGCCCCTGCGACGGCTGGATCAGGATTCCTGAAGGGGATCAGTAATATTGGAGCAGGTCTAGGCCGAAGTCTTGGCCTCGCGTCTAGTACGAAAAGTGCCGAGGATGAGGCTGCCCGCGTCCAGCGAGAAATCGAAGAGGATCGATTGGCCGAGCTCGAAGCCGAAGAAGACCTCAGGAAGCTCATCGGCGATGTCAACCGGGAAAAGGCGGAGCGCCCGATCAGCGGGGAGGATGCTGTGGCCGACATTCCCAGAGAACCCATCAGGACAGAGCCATCCGAAGGGCAGATGGAGCTCGACGAGGACGAGAACCAGGATGCAGCAGAAAATGAGGAGTCGATGCTGGCGGATGATGGCCATGAAGAAGAAGCCGATCAGGCCGCGGATGCCCGTCAAACCCTTACGGAGTTGATCAGCACAACACCTCCGGGTACGCCGCCGAGAACATCTCTGCATCGTGCGACTCTGCAGCACCCGATACCCGTCGATGAAGAAAGGCTACAGGAACCCAAATCTGAAGTCGCATTCAAATCTGCCGAAAGTGCGAAACCACTTGATACCGAAGCAGCTGGTGATGATAGTATCATCGAGCTTGATCAGGACATGGTAGCTGCGATTGGCTTCGATGGCTATGAGGAAGAAGTGACTGCCCCTAAACAGGTAAACACCAACCCGGCATCACTCCGACCGGCGTCGGTCATGTCGACGGCAAGCAGCGTCCCATCCATCCCGTCATCTGTTGCATCGCAGAATAATCTAATCTCCCAAGGGAACATGCTTGCAAGCAAGACACTCGGCGTCAAGCCGGCAGTGGCTCCAGTCAAGAGTGTACAGGTTGCTCAGCAAGCTGCGAAGAAGGTCAGTTGGGTGGAGAAAGCCGGTCTCAGAGCTGATTGTGCAGGACCAAATGACTGCGGAAAGGCGAGCCGAGATCAAAAGACAGCAGGAAGCCAGGAAAGAGGCCGCGGCCAAACGGAAGGCTGAGGAAGACCGAGTGCGGGGAGAAGAGGAGAAAAAGGTGAAGATGGCTGAGCTGGAAGAGAAGAGACGTCAACGGGTCGAGCTGGAGAAACGCCGGGTGGAGAGGGAGGAGCGCATGGCGCATCTGGCGAAAGAGAAAGCCTTGAAGGAAGAGCGTGAAGCAGCTGCTCAGCGTGCCGCCAAGGCAGGTCTTTTTTCGCCATGGTGTGACTACCGCTGATCGATAGCTTGCTGAGGATGAGGCTCGCAGGAAGAAGCTAGCTATGCTGCAGAAGAGCACCTCGAGCAACTCGCTCTCGCAACTAAATCGATCCCAATCCAACGCCACCTTCAAGAAGATTGCCGCCCCCGCCGCCGCACAACCGGTTATCAAGTCTAAAGAACCGTTCAAACCGACCAAGCAGACGATCGCTCTCAGCAGCTCGACTGCGCACATTCCCGCTTCCAGCCAGATGCAGGGTCAGAAAATGGGTCCCTCGGGAGGCTTCCGGACTGCAGAGATCGTCCACGCCAGTCAGCAGCCCTCGGCACAGTCGGGACATGCCCCAGGCAGCACTGTCTCCCTTGTCAACCCTCAGCAGCCTCGTCCTCTTGGTCCTCCGTCTCGACCGTCTAATGCCCTTGCTCCAAATGGAGCTGTACGTCCCTCGAATGCTGTCCAGCCCGCTTCGGCGATTCTGGCTCAGTCGAGGGTCATGCTGCAGTCCCAACTTGACGAGAAAGCCATCGAAATGCAGTCCGAGGAGATCGAACTCCCGGACATTGCGTCCGAGTACTCCGATTCGGACGACGAGAAGGAGCCGACCTTCAAACGACCTGGCTGGGCAGAATCGCCAGCCCTGCGCGCCGCCCTCGAGGCACAAGCGACAAGAGATCCTGACGAGCTTTTCGGACCCATCAGGCCGGTCTCAATGGAGGAGCTTTTTAAAGTCCGGACCAACAAGTTCCGCGCGCGTACCTCGTCGGCCAACTGGAACGGCGGGGATCGGCTGACTCGGGCGGAGGAGGTCGAGTATGCGAGACGAATGGGCTTTCAGACGGCTGCGGGGAGCGGCATCGGGCCGTCCAACCTGGGTCAGTGAGTTGAGGTGAGGCTACGAACCCTTCACGATGTACGCAAGCAGAGCATTTCATTACATACCACATGTCCACATATAGTCATACCTAGCATGGATACGATTGCCACTCGCCGCTGCCACTCTGTCCAAAATCACTCGCGCCCCGGATTCTGATTTCTGACGAGATTGGCATTCCAGTCTGTTCAACGTTCTACTTTGACTTGATTTGCAAGCGGGCAGCATGGTCGTTGAGGCTATATGGAAGTATCTCTTCCCTTCTAGTGGTGATTCGCCGCTCGACCTGGCGACCTTGAAGACATGGGAACCCACAAGAGTACTGTCAGAGAGTAAGTCCAGCCTAACGCCCATCTCGTCAGCCGCCATACGCTGCGAATACTCGTGGTGGCCAGAGCTTCAGCTCACAGCGCAGGCCAAATCTCGACCTTCCTCCTGGGCAAGCTCAGAGGTCAAGATGCCATTGTGCACCTCCAGCGGACGAGTATCACCGCTGATACGGCCAATGAGCTTGTGGCAGGCGGGTTTGGCAGTCTGAACGTCTTCCTCGAGAACCGTCCGGTGAGCTCCCATCTTCTGCAGGAGCACCTGTCGGCTGATCTTGCAGTACTTCTCGGCGCATGCCTGGCTCGCTCGACCATGGACCGGGACTACTCCGCCCGACGTACAGGTCAAAGTCATCTGGCCTGCGACGGCGACGCACATCAAGAAGTACGCCAAGCAAGAGAGGGTGATGGTACGCGAGACACCGGAGCTGTACAGAAATGTTGTTGTTCCGTATATTGAGTCTTTCCCGCCGGACAGGCTAGACTGGTCAGTCACCCTGGGCAGGGATCGTCCCCCGTTTGGACCACCGAGGCTGACCTCAGGGTGTACAACATCCTAGATGGGAAGAAAGAGGCCGAGCGGGTCTTGTACAGCGATACGGATCCCGAGACTGGATTCACGATCATACCCGATCTCAAATGGGATCAGACGTCCATGCCGGCTTTGGTAGGCCTGTCTGCTCGACCGCTCAAAAGAGGGTTGACCATGGAGTACCTTTCTGTGCTCGTCCGCACCCGAACTATCAGAACTCTGCGAGACCTGAAGAAGGTCCATCTACCTCTGCTCAAGGCTATACAGACAGAGACTCGCCGAGTTGTGCAAGAGAAGTTCGGGGTAGCTGGGAACAAGATCCGCCTTTTCGTCCACTACCAGCCGTCCTACTGTGAGTCGCCATCAGCGAGGTGCATTCACCTACTTATGTGCAGACCACTTCCACGTACATGTGGTGCACATTGACCATGAGTGCTTGGCGGGAATGATGGTCGGACAGGCGCACATGCTGGACGACCTCATCTCTCTCGTCAGTCTGAGAACCATCACCCGACATGAGGCTGTTGCTAACGCTCAGCTCGAGCTCTCGCCTGAAGCTCCCCAGCCGACACTGCTGGAACGTGCGAGCTTCACTTATGCCATTGGCGTCGAGCATGGCCTATATGCCGGCTTCATCACACACGGCCTAGCTTCCTAAGAGATCGCCGCTGGTGGAGCCGAATCAGACCTCCCGGCAGACGGTCAGTGCCTTTGGGCTTTCCCGACCATCTTGTGCATACTTACAACCGTTTGCTGCTGAACCTGGGTCGCCTGCGCCTGCGGGTCCAAGTGCAGGCTGTGACATTCTGTGCAGCTCCTACCGCATCTGTGCATATGCCGGTCACTTCCGTGATGCCTTGCTCTATACTATGCATGCTGCACTCCTCTACTCTTCCAGGCGACTGGTCTTCCAATTCTAACATCCTAATTCGTCCACCGGACTTCGGAGCCTCCACCACGCTAGTCCACCCCGAAGCAAATCATGGCCGGAACCCCAGGTCGCGACCTGTGCAGCGCCTCTCGCTCATCACATAGCATCGGATCTGCCTTGCACGAGCCAAGAGCGCGTGAGGATGCTCTCGATAATCATAGCAGCTGTCTTCTTCGCGCTCTTGCTCTTTCGACGATGGTATTTATGCCGTCCCCGCGATGGACCAGACGGGTCTCCTCTCCCTCCGCGGATGCCGGACTGGTTGCCATTCATCGGCAACGCCTTCAGTCTGACCGTCGGCGACGCCTTCTGGGACGCAGCTTTGTACGTGAAGAACAGAGATACGACGAGACTCGCTAAGACAAAGACGGAAGCACGGTCCCGCGGTCAAGATTCTCGCGATGGGCACTGAAAGAACATACGTTTCGACCGCTCCGGTCTGTCCCATCTGCAAGCCGTATCGCGCACAGCTGACGCGTGTACAGCTCATCAACCTGGTCTACAAGCGGTCACAAGCATTGTCGGCCCTTTCCTCGATACCCTCGGTGGCCGGCTGACTTTCAGTGACTTCTGGTTTTTCCGCAAGTCGTACCAGGTCACGGCGTTCGGCATGGTACGGCTCTTCTGTGTCCGAAGGAGCACGACTGAATGCGACAGGATCACAAGAACTCGTTCTCTCCAGCGATGAACGATCAGCTTTTCCCAGCGCATCACAAGGCTATGCAGCCGGGAGCAATCGTTGATGCTATCCATCGGTATGCCGGCAGCTTGGAGGAAGAGCTCGGATCGCTCTTGTCTGGTCTAGGCGAAGAAGGGCAAGAGGTCGACCTCGAGTCTACTGTGTTCAGTATCATTGTAGGTCGTCTCCCTGCATCATAAAGGCGTCCCATCGACGCATAGTACACCGCCTCGACCAAGGCGTTCTTCTCTCCATCGTTTCCCGCAGCCAAGACATTGCAGCCATTCAAAGATTTCGACAAGATCATTTCGCTCCTCTTCTTGGGCACTCTGCCTCGAGTGGTTTTACGACCCATACTTGGGATGCGTGACAAGCTCTTGGATCTAATGGAAGAATGGTATCGTCATGCATCCAAACACGACCTGGAGAACATGTCGGCGGCATGCAAGGTCATGATGGACATACACGCGGATGAGGGATGGAAGGACCGAGACGCGGTCACGCTACTCCTAGCTGAACTCTGGGCGCTCAGTGCCAATGCTCCATACGGTCAGCTCTTTTTGCTAGGGGCAGCCAAAGTCAGCTGATGTGCAGCTGGTATATGGACCGTGCTCGAGGTGATGCGCCGCCCGGCGCTCCTGGAGCAAGTACGACAAGAGGTCGACGCGGTAGTCTCGCTCCTCGATCCTCCGGAGCTATCGACGCTGCTGCGTCTGGCCCAGCCAGAGATCGTCGCCGCTTTACCGACGATCAACGCGTGTTTTCAGGAGACCCTGCGGTTCCACACCTCGTCGTTTTCTCTCCGGCGGGTCGTCGAGGATGTCCGGCTACCCGTGTCGTCTGACGAAGGCCAGCGGGACATCTTGCTGCCAAAGGGATCAGAGGTCGTCTGTGTTGGCCGGCCGAGTCAGATCTCCAAAGCCGACTGGGGCGCCGATGCGGATGTGTGGGACCACACTCGTTGGTTGGACATGGAACGGCCGAAAGGCTCGATGTACAGTTTTGGCGGGGGCGTGTCCATGGTGCGTCGGGTTCTCCCTCAGCAGAACTGCAACTGACAATAGCAGTGTGAAGGCCGCCACTTTGCTTCGGCAGAGATATTGACATTTGTCTCGGCGTGGATCTCAATGGCGGATGTGTCGATAGTCGAGGGGAAGGATGACCTGCGGCCTGATCTGCGACGGGTCGGCCTGGGGGTGTTTCAGCCGGTAGGCAAGACGTCCGTGCGACTGAGGAGGAGACGGAAAGTATGAGTCTGGCGATGTCCCCTCGGCTTCTCTCGCCTCGTCCATCATGTCCCATCATGTACCTTCGTGTCCCCTCTCGTCCCCTCCCAGCTCCTCACGTCCCATTTTGTCCCATCTTGGTCCATTTTGTCCCATCTTGTCCCCCAACTTGTCCCATCGTGTCCCATCATGTTCCGCATTGTCCCATTTTGTCCCCCAACTTGTCCCATCTTGTCCCATCTTGTCCCCCATCTTGTCCCATCTTGTCCCATCTTGTCCCATCTTGTCCCCCATCTTGTCCCATCGTGTCCCATCATGTACCGCATTGTCCCATTTTGTCCCCCAACTTGTCCCAACTTGTCCCATTTGTCCCATTTCGTCCCTCAGCTTGTCCCATCGTGTCCCGCATTTGTCCCATCGTGTCCCGCATCTGTCCCATCGTATCTCAAATTGTCCCATTCTGTCTCATCTTGTTCCATTACATCTCAAAATGTCCCCCTCTTGCCCCCTCTTTGTCCCCTCTGGTCTCGTTTGGTCCTACCTCGCGTCCCCTGCTGGCAAATGGACTCTCACGAAACTCGTGGCTCGGCGATGACCCAGCAAATGACGATCTCCGACAGTGCAATCTGCATATCCTGACACTCTGATGTTCTGACAATCTGATGACTTCTCCCAACAATTCCGCCTGCACCATCGAATACGTACAGACCGACAACTAGTAGGTCGTCTTGTAGAAGCCGTGCGGAAAGGACCGACCGAAGGGGTTCATCTTACCGACAAAGCCGCCAAGCTCAGGCTTGAGCGGCATCTGCTCTCAGATCTCCCCCACACCGGGACCCATCGTCGATGTCTGACGGTGTTGAGAGGCGACACTCACCGGCCCATACTTCGGCCAGCCATAGTTGAACCTCTCCCCGCCCACACCTCCAAAATACCCATTTCCCCTCCCCTCACGCATAGCCACCATCGCCGGCACCTCTCCCCACGCACCCGGCACGCCTGGCGGCGCGAACGGGTGGCCGGTCGGGAACTCCATGGGGACGTGACCCCAGTAGCCTGTGGAATGCCCGCCTGATGAGAGCCCCAGGTGCGGTCCGTTCAGGTTGCCGTTTGGGAAGAAGGAGGCGCCGGGGTAGGTGGACATGAATGGGTGGATGGCGAATGCCATTTTGCTGCGATTGGCGATACTCAAAGGCTTGTGAGGCTGGTTGACGAGTTGAGGTGTGTGAGTGCTGGTGTGAGAGTGAGAAACATTGAGTGAGTAGAGTGAGTTTCGTCAAGAGGCGTTGGACCTCGGCTGCGAAGGACAAAGGAGTCATCTTGACCAAGCTGCGTCATACCGAGTGTACGAGCGAATACCTTTGACTTCTGAGGGCGGTGGCTCTGAGCAGCATAGCCAAGAGTGCTGTACAGGTATAGGTCTACTGGGACATCGCACTGCCAGAGTCTAGCAACTCAACCGAGCCTCCGCTTGATTTTACAGATCCACACGCCTCACTCCCTATTATCACATGTACCGCTGGCCGCCATAGCCCCACATGTGCCTCTGCGGCCCACCGGGAAACGTCGGGTTGGCCATCTGGTCAATGGGCTGGTTCCCCCACGCCACGCCCGATTGCGCGCCGTACGTGTACGGGTGCATGCCCTGCTCGTCAGCTCTCTCCTCCGATGTTGTAAGTAGGGAAAGCTGACTGGCGCCGCCTGGGACTCGCCCATCCCCATCCCTCCGCCCATGGGCACCACGCCCATCTGCAAAGGCACGCCACCCTGGCCCATCGCGCCAGGCATGCCCATCGCGCCGTACCCCGGCTGCGCCATGCCCATACCTGGCATCCCGCCCATCCCCATCTGGCCCATGCCCATCTGACCAGGCATCTGGCCCATTCCCATTTGACCGGGCATCTGGTTCATGCCCATCTGGCCTTGCATCTGATTCGGCATCATGCCGGGTCCGCCACCTCCGCCGGGCATCATGGGCGTCATGCCGGGCTGCTGACCTCCGTAGCCTGCCATTCAGCCGACTCACTTCGACTGACAAGTTCAGACTGACGGTACGCGCCTGACAAGCGGCGCCGGCGCGAGTCGTTCGAGGCGTCGGAATCGTCGTCTCCCATGTACCCCGAGTTGCGGTGGTGATGATGGTGCCCGGACCCTACCAGACCATAGTGCTTGCATGAGCACGCGCGATCTGTATACGAACAAGACTCACCCGGTCAAAGAGCCACTTGGCCGTTGCGGCGGCATACTGGGCGGCTTCTTCAGTGTTCGCCCTTGGGTGGCGAGGAGAGATGGCGTCCCACAGCCGGAACACTGCCGTCAGCACCTATTTCGTGAGGTTCGGCTAGCTTACGCTCGGCCACTGCCAGACCGACGAGACGCTCCCGATTTTCGGAAGAGGGATACGAGTGGTACTGCGAATAATGGTCGCGATCCCAGTATCTGTCTCTGAGCTATTTCCAAGCTGGAACAAGGGTGGACTCGCAGGTAGGCCTGGTAAGCCGCCGCGCCTCCGAGCTGCTTGTTGTTCGCCTCTTCGCCCATGTTGAGCGAGTACACACGGCGGTGCGCATCGCGCGCGGCCTCTTCTGACAAGTGGCGGTTCGAGAAGAAATTGGTCAGCGTGGAGATCTGCCGACATTAGCGCACGGATCGGCCCGCGAGGGCAGAGTGACACACGATATTGTCGAAGAAGCTTCGGTCCAGTCGCTCGCCGCCATACTGCGCGTTCGCCTGGAGATGAGCTTGATTCGGAGGAGCATGGAGAGACTTGCGATTTCCCAAGGGGTCCAATTGGCCTCCGGGCGATAAGACAGGGTGGGAAGATTATACTCGTAGCCCTGGCCATCAGCTGCTCATCTCATCATGGTATGGAGGACTGACGAGATTGCGGTACGCCTGGCCGTAATTGCCCATCGGCATACCGCCCATTGGCCCCATCCCACTCATTCCGCTCATCCCCATGCCCCCCATGCCGCCCATGGCCGCCGCCTGCGCCTGAGCTTGCGCTTGCGCCTGCGGGCCCATCATTCCCATGCCGCCCATACCCATCATCCCCGGCTGCTGCATCCCCATACCCATGCCCATTCCTCCGCCTCCGCCCATCGGCATGCCCCCGCCGCCAGGCATCATCATGGGGTTGGGGTTCATCATGCCCTGCGGGCCCATGCCCATCTGGCCCATGGGCATCCCGCCCTGCATCATGTACGGGTTCATCCCTCCGTACGACGCGCCGTACGAAGCGGAAGATGCGTAAGGGTATGAGTACGGGTACGGGTAAGACGTGTTGGGCGGATTCGTCTGGGGGGGCAGCGGGCGATACGAGTAGGGCGAGGGTGAGAAGGCGTGTCGCCTAGAGCGGGGCGTTGCGGGTCGGCTGGCGTAGTATTGATACGCTGTCTGCATGCGTTGGGCTCAAGGAAGGCGGGGCGCGGCGAGGCGTCAGACTTCGTTGGTAGAGGGCGTGGCGGGACAAGGGAGGGTTGGTGGCGAAGGCTGACGGCGAGTCGGGTCTTGCTTCTGGCTCGGCACGAGGGTATACCAGCGGGGTATCTATCTGTCGGCAGACTTGAGTGACCACGACTCGCAGAGAGGACAAGAGGGGATGAGAACCAAAAGGCCCCTCTTGCGAGTGAAAAGCTGATGAGACGCGAGGACAAAGCGCACAGCCATCACCATCATCATCAGTCTCAGGGCGTACAAGGGTCCTTTGGCTCACACAACACATCAGTACCTCAGTACCTCTGCCCAAAATCACAATGCATGCGAAGAACGAGACCGAACACCCAGCGAAGCGCCTCGAGGCGGACGTGGGATCGGCATATGGAGTACAGGCTCGGCGATAGCAGTAGTCGGTGCAGGCTGCACGATTGACAAAGTCGGACGGGCCTGAGTAACATAAGACGAAGGCGCAGCGCTTGACTGAGAATAGATGGACATGGTCGGAGCCGGCGCGGGGCCTGGCGGGTGATAAGCCTGCTCTGGTGGGTGCGGGGGCGTATAAGCTTGTGCTTGAGTCAACGAGTACGCCACGCTGCCGCTCATGGTCGGCGTCGACCGCGAGGACGGTGCAGAGTGTATGGACCATCCGTTCGGGCCGGATGGAGTCCACGAGCCTGTTGCTGAAGCAGAAGTCGACGCAAACGAGTTCGAGTACGAGCGCGGGGGCTGGAAAGGGCGGGTATGGGACGCAGACGCTTCTTGCGATGCGTGAGAGGGATGAGTCGTAGTTGTCGACAATGAGTCGAGTGAGTAGTGCGGCATGGGACCGGGCGGCAGAGGGGACGGGAACTGAAACGAACTGGCAGGCGAAGCGAATGCCGTTTTACTGCGAGCAGCGCCTGCATCAGGGGTAGTCGCGGCGGCAAGCGCGTCGCCAGTCGTGCTCGCCACAGGGGCAGATGCCGATCGGGCATGAGTAATGGGCGGCTGACTGGCCAGAGGAGAGCGCGGCAAGGCTTGTACTTCCTTGCGCGACTTTTTGAGCAGCTTCTTCCTCCTGCTCTTGGAAGACGGGGTACTTGGCGAGTTGGGTGCCGGTATGGGTGCCGAGACAGGCGAAGAAAGCTCTGCCTCCTCTTTCGCGGCTTTGGCATATTTAAGGTCTGCCAAATACACTCTCCCGGCTTTGGCGCCGACTTGGGCGCCGGCCGTAGCGGCGGTCAACTCTTCTGCCGTGTTGCCCTTCTTCGGCTTCTCACGACTGAAGCAAGGGCATTTCGACCTGTCGCCCCTCCAGAGAAGCCATAGACTGACAACGGTCACGAGTCCAAGCACGCCACCGAGCACGGGGTAGAAGATCTCTGCTGGTCAGCAGTCTGTGACGAGAGAGAGGGTGACTGACTGGGATGATTGTCCAGCCAATCGGTGTCTGGGATATCGCTCTGCGGCTGATTGTCGTGTCGGGCTTGGAGTATTCTCATAACGACGAGGAAAGCCGGTAATTCGACGACATCAGCCGTCAGGAGGGGAGCAGTGGGGGTACGCCCAAGGAGTAGCAAACGTCCGTAGTCAAAGTCAGCGATAGATTAGCGATAGATTGATAGACGAAATCAGCTAGTAGCTAGTCCATGGGAATACAGAAGTGGAAGGGTGACAAAGACGATTGAGAGACGGAAGGACGTCGTCGATCATCCCTCATCTAGCACTGCTCGACAGTCCAGCGGAGGGTGAAAGGCCGAGACGCTTCAAGGACGTTTGAGCGCGTCACCCTTTACTTCCCCTCAGACCCGCCTCTCAAAGGATACACTGCGCTCGACGTGTCGTCGTTTCAGCCGGGTCGCGGGTGACCAAACTCCGCTCCTTCGGCCGCGTCGTTTCGGTTGCGCGAAGACCTGCTGATTGCGGTCAAGAGAAGCTAGACCAGTGGCTCGCGTTGGCGAGGATATCGACCACGCCTTGCAGACCTGCACGGTCGCCTTCATCAAAGGTAGCGAGTACAGTCGAGTCGAGGTCGAGGACGCCGATGGTTTGTGCGGTCGATGCTGAAGGGACAGTGAGGGGAAGTACGATCTCTGACTTGGTCTCGCCGTCACATGCTACTCTGAGCTTTCTCCAGAATGACAGGAAGACCGAGACGTACCGATGTGTCCTGGAAATGCGTCCACGTCCGGAACAACGACTCCACTGGCTTTGCGGAAAGCCGTGGCGCAGACACCGGCCCCTGCCGGGTTGATGGTTACACATGCCGGCCGTCCTTGATACGGGCCGAGCACGAGCTGCTCGCCATGGAGTATGTAGAAGCCTGAACCCCGTCAGATGTGTGCTCAGCCGGTTGAGGGACAGACTCGCCAACCCAGTTGACTACCGGCGAGTGTGCCAGCTCAGAGTGGGTGCCGTACAGTGGAGAGGAGATGTAAGCATGGTAGAGCAGCGAGCTCGCCTGAGCGAGGTTGGACACCTTTGAAGATCAGTACGGCTGCATCGCGGTACCACACCGAGACTGCCGGGCAAAGCGACAAAGCGACGAGACTCGCTGGACGTACCCAAAAAGTCGAGCCGTCCAACAACGCCTCGAGCTGCTCGTGTATATGTCTGTAAAACTCTTGCTTTCTACATGCGAGTCAGTCCGATATCAGACACAGGCACCTCAGCGTGGCGTGCGAAATACGAAATACCAAAACCAGCCGCCTCTGATCAGATCTCATGGGGACATGCTGAGGCTTGGGACGGGGGATGTGTGGGGCTACACGCACGTCGTCACGTCCTGCGGTATCGAGCTCGTATCTGCGTGGGGCATCGCGATGGCTGGCGTGCTCGTGCTCCCGTTCTCGCTCTCGGTCTCGGGTGGCTCGGGTGTGGTGAGTCTGTGAGAGAGTGGAAGAATGTGTGAGAGAGCGCTGATAAATTCGCTGAAACGCGTGTCGGGCACCGAGGGATTAGGCGCCGGAACAATCGGCCCGCTTTCCCGTTTGTGGCTTATCTCTTCTCACGTGCTGCGGCAGTGCATGAAGGTCATGGGGACGACATGCGACGTCCTCGAGACGTCGACGAGCAGTGTGGGATGCATGAACGAGAGTGGTCGTGTGACCTATTGTCGGGAGGTGTGCCGATCATAGACAGCGACCATCAGCCGAGCCAAAGGGAGGTACGCCCAACTGTTGAATATCTCGTCCGTCGGAGGTGTTCCGATACGACAGCTTCTCTGCTTTTGCTTCTCCTTCTTGCTGCTCTGCTCAAGTCCGAACGGTCTGAGCGCCAATGCCGAAACGGGCACTGGGACAGTCGACAGGAACAACCCCCCATCGCGCATGCATAACGCCAACAACGAAAAGATTCGAAAAACATTGCAGGCGATTCGAAATGAACCCAGTAACGCGCGACCTGTTCCGAGCGGTCTGAGCCGATGGTGGAGGGACCCCTGAGTCGGAGAGCAGCATCTCACTGTTGGTTTCTTGGGTCCTCGTGCAGTAGCATCGACTCGTCGACAGGCAACATGCACATCTGGTAAACCCCTGTCGGTCAAACGCAAGCTCATCTCACACAATTGTTTTCGAATGCGGGCGTTTTCGCAGTCTCTCTTGACGACACCACCCAGCTTATCGCGCCTCCTTTCTCCCCTCCCCTCCCCCCCATCCCCATCCCCGTCCAATTTGAGACCACACCCAGCCCGACGATATATAACTAGCCAGCTCACCCGCCTTCCCCCTCTTCAGTACTCCTCTTCCAAACCACACCACCTCTCTTTGCCAGCTTGCTCATCGCGGCGACTACACACTGACACCTCCCCTACTACACCACCACCACTAGACAAGATGGCCATCACATCGTTCCTCGCGCCCAATCACGCAGGTATGCCCACCCCGCCCGAGACTCCCCTCGAGGGCAAGGTCACCAAGCCACTCGGCTGTGAGTGCTCCCTCCCCCGCTCCCATCCTCCCGGCTGACGCACAGTCAACATGTATCCCGTCGCGAGCCCCGCACAGGACCTTGCCCGACTGAAAAACCACCTCAACACCCTCACCACCCCGCTCTTGAAACACATGCACCTCTCGCGGATTCGCCGGTCCGACCCCAATCTCTTCTTCGCCGCGCTCAAAGACGACCTCGACGCGATGGCGCCGCTCGTCTACACGCCCACCGTCGGTGAGGCGTGCCAGAAGTACTCGCAGATCTACACCGGTCCCGAGGGACTGTATCTCTCCATCGACGACAAGGGCCACATCGCCGACGTCCTCAAGGCATACGCCTCCACCCTCACCCGCACACCGCAGATCATCGTCGTCACCGACGGCTCGCGTATCCTTGGTCTCGGCGACCTCGGAATTGGCGGTATGGGCATCTCGGTCGGCAAGCTCAACCTGTACGTTGCCGGCGGCGGTATCGACCCGAACGGCTGTCTCCCGGTTGTATTCGAGTGAGTGTCTGACTTCGCTTCCAGGGGGCCAGCTGACCAGTCAGCATGGGCACCAACAACCAGACCTTGATCGACGACCCGCTCTACATCGGCTTGAAGCGCCCCCGTGCCTCTCTCGCCGAGGCCGAGGAGCTCATGGACGAGTTCATGGCCGTCGCCTCGTCCATCTTCCCCTCGACCGTCATCCAGCACGAAGACTTCTACTCTGAGGCCGCCTTCCTCTTCCTCGAAAAGTACCAGAGCAAATACCGCATGTTCAACGACGACATCCAAGGCACCGGCGCCGTCATCCTCGCCGGCTTCCTCGCCGCCGCGCGCAAGTCGTCGGCCATCTCCGGCCAGCCCCTCAAGGACCACAAGGTCGTCTTCCTCGGCGGCGGCTCAGCCGCCGTCGGTGTCGCCAAGGAGATGATGAACTTCTTCAAGCAGCAGGGCCTCTCCGAGCAGGAAGCAAAGGAGCGCTTCTGGCTCATCGACACCAAGGGCCTGATCACCTCGACCCGCGCCGACGTCGTCTCGGACAAGATCGCCGCCCACAAAAAGTACTTTATCCGCAACGACACCGAGGGCAAAGAGTACAAGTCGCTCGCCGAGGTCGTCGAGTACGTCAAGCCCACCGCGCTCGTCGGCCTCTCCACCACCTTTGGCGCGTTCGAGGAGCCCGTCGTGCGCCGCATGGCCGACCTCAACAAGGCGCCCATCATCTTCCCCCTCTCCAACCCGACCTCCAAGTGCGAGCTGTCGTTTGCCGACGCGCTCGACTGGACCGACGGCCGCGTCCTCTTCGCCTCGGGCTCGCCGTACGCCCCCATCGTGTACAACGGCAAGCTCCGCGAGGCCGCGCAGGGCAACAACTTCCTCGTCTTCCCCGGTATCGGCTTTGGCGCCATGATCTCGGGCGCGACCACCATCACAGACGGCATGATCACCGCCGGCGCCATGTGGCTCTCCGAGGCCATGACCGTCTCCGAGGAGGCCGACGAGCTGCTCTACCCGCGTCTCGGCCGCATTCGCGAGGTCTCCGCGCGCGTTGCTGCCGGTGTGGTGCGCGAGGCCCAGCGCGCCGGTGTCGACACGGCCGTCAAGCTGCGCAGTCTGACGGACGAGCAGCTCATCCAGACCATCCTCGAAAACCAATGGCACGCCTCATATTAGGCCGGCGCCGACGGACGGACATTCGACTTGTGTATAGCCCCTAGACTTCTTTATTCCGGGACACGCGGACGCGGCCTCGGCCATTGTATATACATGTTGCACTCTCTGCGACGCAGCGTACGATAGGCGGACGTATACAGACATCAATCAGCAGATGCATACGTGTCTATGGCAGTCTATGCAACAGTCTTCAGTGAGCTAGCAGGCATCGCGATTGCAATCGCAACTGCAGCAGGAATGGCCGTTACCATTGGCACTGGCACTGCCATTGCCATTGGTCTTGGCTGCCTTGGCAGCCTCGTGCGCCTGTATGGCACGATACAGATTACCCTGCTTGCCAAGGGCATAGGTGATAGTCATGCGGGATAAGATGGACGGCTCGGGCGGGTCGGGAGAGAGCTCGAGCTGTCTCACATCAGCAAAGACTCGGCTTGTGAGAAGAGTGACATGCCAAAGAGATGAGGTCGTCGAGCATGTGCGCGTCGCCCACTTCCATCCCGGGAAAGCCGGTATTATCAATATGCACGACGTGGACGTGGACACGGTCTGCCGTCAGCCGTCAGCCGTCAGCCGAGCGCAGCGAGGCTATGTAGAGCATCAAGGATAAGGGGAGAAGAACCCACAAAAGGTCGGCTGACAGTGCACAAACACCCTCAGGCGGTCGGCCGGCACGCCGTACCTCTCCTCGGCAAGGCGGGTGGTCGCGCGCTGAATGTCCTTCAAGAGGGGCAGCTGGGGCTTGCCCAGATCTCGCATACACGTGAGCGAGGGGTCGCGGACCCACGCGGCGATGTACTGCGCAGGGTCAGCCACGGAAAAAATGGCAGGGGTTGGGTGGGGGCTCACCATATACTTCGGGTCGACGCCGTCCCACTTGAGGTCCTGCAGCACGACGTACCCCTCCGGGCCCGGCTTGGAATACAACACCTCGCTCGATACCGCGGGGGCCTCTTGCCCTGCTGGAAGCAGGGCAGGATTGTCCGTATCGAGATCAGCGGTCTGCGCGAGGATCTCGAGTATCCTATGCCTCAGCTCTGACATGGCAAGCGAGAGTCGGAGAGACGGGGACGCACCAGTTCATCGGGTTGGCCCCGCTCGACTTGGAGAACGGAACCACGACATCGCGGTGCATCTCGGGGGTATCGTGCACCAGCACAGACTCCTGCTTGGAGTACTTGCGGATGATGGAGGGGGCGGCGGGCCAGTGCAGCCTGATTTCGAGGTCGGGCAGCCTGGCGGGCCCATCTTGCCCGCCGAGCCAAGCCCTCGCGGCGTACGTCTGACATTTAGCCCTCTCGCGCGCGGGCATCAGTGGTGGTGAGGCTGACTGGGTCGTTGCAGATGTACATGTCGAGGTCGGTCAGGGTCTTGACGACCTGCGCGATCTCACCCATGGGCAGCGCGGCACGTATGATGTGCACGATGGCATCTTGCCCGTCGATCTTTCCGAGGAGATAGACGGCCTTCTCGATAGGGCCTGGTCAGTAAGCGTGCGCGATCCGGGGGGAACGATAACGCACGTTCTTGCAGCACCTCGAGAAACTCGAAGCGCTTCAGCGTGGCCGCGAGGTCCATCTTGGGCTCATTGTCAGGGACAATGTCGACAGCGTCGCAGCAGTCACAGTTGTCGACGGTCATGGTCAGGCTTGTATAAGTATCTATCAGTCTCTGGTCGCAAGCGTCAGTATCGAGAGTCAGATCGGCGGGCTTGTCCAGCTGTATATAGTCCTACATCGTCGCATATACCCACTGGATAGTCAAAGGAGCGCACTCCATGAAAAGAAGGTCATAGATCTCGTCTGCACATAGGAGCGTCGTGGTTCAAGGCCAGACTTTCGCGAGGCGATGAAACCGTTTCGGCCCCACAAAGGTCTGCTCGAACTAGCCGAAACGTTCCCGCAGAAACGCGGAGGCGAGGGGCTCTGCAGTCGGTCTTTGACAACTTGACCGGGGCGATCGAAGGCTCGACGGCTGCCGTCTCTGGGAGGCCTTCCTCTTGCCGATGGGCTCATCGTGTGATCACGAGTCTCCCGGACCTGCCTGGAAAATGAGCGAAGAGAGCGACTGCTAGTTGATCAAGACGTGATTTGAAGGTGTTCGACACCCGTCTTGGCGACGCATTCTTGGACCATGAGGCGTATCTGGAATCAGCTCAATATCTGATATGAAGCAGAGTCGCTCACGTCGATGACGCCCGTCTCGACGGCCTTGACGTGTAGAAGAGGCTCATGTTGTTCAGCGGGGCAGCCAGGCTCAGGCGGCCTTAGTGTATCCGCTGCCATGGCGGGGATCCAGGGCGGCACAGACTGCTTATAAGCCACCGAGTCTTCCGACTGTTGGGCGGGAGTACCCACTCCATCGGTCGGATGATTGGTGGAAGGCTCGAGGTCATCGTTAGTCTCGACAATGATCGCATACGTCACCTCGCCTAGGTCTCAGACCACTTTCACAGGTTCCGGTGAACACACCTTGATTATCTAGCAACTGCGAATCGAGAGCCGTCAAGCGAATAAGGAAGCCGCGAAGAAGGAGACTCAAATCGTCCGCCGTTGGCGCCCCGACCAGCTGCGCTTCCTTGTTGCCTCCAATCTTGTCCAGGCCTAGGTATCCCATATCGACCAGGAAGCGTTCGAGCGGCAGGCCGTCCATACTCTTGATGACGATGGTCACGCGCCTAACATTCCCCTTGTCCATTTCTTTCCCGATGAGGGCGCAAACCTCGGCTATATATTGTCGGACTTGCGGATGCCTACTTTGGTAGACTGGTACCGAATGGGCTCGCCGGCGCGTGAAAGTGTGTGCTGGGTAGACATTTCTAATGCAGAGGATGGTGTGGATGACAATCTCGACTTCGGATCAGTTGGCATGTTACCGAAAGATCAAGTGGCTCACGGAATGAGGTCAAGACTTCGGCTGTCTCTGGAATATCAGGATTCGAAGCTCCCCTCATACAAGGACGCACCCTTGTAGCTCAGGCCAGCTGCTGTGGACATCGCTCGTGGTGTCAGAGAGAACTGCCTTCGCTCGACGCACGCTGCTGATCGGACCGGATGTCTCACAAGCATTCGGATCCGAAAGGATGCGGAGTAGGCACGCATGTCCGTGGTCCTTGGTGCCGGGACCTGACCGTCCCTGAAAGACAGCTCTGCTTCGCATTCTTCTTCCTCGACATCACAACCTGGGTAGCCAGCTGCAAAGCAGTCACAGGTGAGCAGAACCGCCCCACAGCCCACATCAGCGAGACCGCCCCGCTGATCGGCCAGCCCGCACATCACCTCGCCAGTAGCCAGCTCGTCCGCCTCCCTCCACCCTGTGCTCGCTTGCCGTTTCACCCACTGACTCACCTCTTCCGGCAAGCAGCGCCTCGTGTGATCATGCCCCGCTCCGCCGTTGCCGCCTCGTCTCCTTCCACCCCCCTACTCTCACCTGCTCGACGTTCCACCCGCGCCTCCTCGTCGAAACCTCGCCAGACACCTCTCTCGCCCTCGTCCACACCGAGCGTCGCTCACCATTCTCAGACCGCTGATGAGCTCGCGGCAGAGGAAGCTGCGAAGATCCTGCGTCTGAATGCCAGTCCCGCACAGGCTCTCAGATCGATGAGGCCGTCGCTGGAGAGCCCGAGGGACCTGCGACATCGCCACTTGATGGAAGCGCGGCAAGTGACGACGTCCCCCTCTGCCCCGAGGGACCGAAAATCTTCCACGGCGTTGGGTGGCGACGACGAGGAAGACGGGGAGATCGCACAGGCTTCTGCATTCCTAGATGGTATGATCGCAGACGAGGAGGATGAAGAGGACGCCTCGCCGCCGCCCACGGCCGGTCGACTCGAGCCGTTCGTCGAGATTACCCGCACCGCTTCTCGACGGCCTGTTACCGTCCCGTCCCAGGAGCCTCCGATCGCCAAATTGAAACGGCCGGCAGCCAATGCGGAGGACAGCGAAAGCGATGAGGAGTCTGATGCGTCCAGTTCAAGCGACGACGACTCGGACAGCGACTCGTCTTCGGCATCAGAGACGACTTCGGAGAGCGAAGCCGACAGCGACTCGGAGCATCTCGAAGCGCTTCTTCAGAAAGCCAAGCTATCCGCGCAGGCAAAGCAGGCATCTAAAGGGGCAGCTTTAGGTCAATCAGACGCAGAAGGAAACGGCGAAATTCTGCTGAGCTTCAACGATGAAGAGTCGTCAAATGAGCGGTCAGTATTGTTAGCCTGTCTTTCATACTTGTTGACGCCTTAGGCCCATACCGGACATTTCGGTCGGTCAACTCCCGCCCCAATATCTCTCTTTTCAGACGGACGGTAGCGCCAAAGCAGCCAAGGAGCAGGTGCAAGTCCCGGCTGGCCCGTCTCGGCCACGCAAGCAGCAGCCCACTCAGACCTCCCGGCAATCCCAGCAGCAGCCCGAGCCCGAGCCTGACAACCGGCCGTATGAGCCTGAGCTCAGTCGGAAACAAAAGGCTGCTGTAAGTGTAAGAAAGCTCGCATCGAGTCTCGGCTGAGGTCTAGCAACCACGCAAAGCTACAGCATCCGAGTTGTGGTCAACTTTGCCTGCGCCTCGCTCGGAATTACTCCCGCAGATGCGCAAAGATTACCAGGCCCTTGCGCTCGCGAACAGTCTAGATCCCAAGCGCTTCATGAAAGGATCGACGAAGCTGAGCAAAGTGCCGCAAACATTTGCTGTAAGTCTGCGACGACCGACAGTGGCTCTCTGGGCTAGGCCAATGCTCATTCGCAGATTGGCACTATGATGGACGCTCCTCGGCGATTGCAGGACTCTACCCTGGCCAGAGAACGCAAATACAAGGCTGGAGATATCGTCCGCAGCCTTGTCGACGATCAGACGACCGGTGCATATGCCAAGCGCAAGTATGGGGATCTGCAATCGACGAGAATGGAGAACGGCAGGGGGAAGGGGTGGAAGAAGAGATCCAAGTGGTGATTTTGCAAAACTATCTCTGGTAGGTCTTTGTCCTTTCGACGGTTTCTGGCTGATGGTGTCCAGTTGTATATCTTTGTGAGCCATCCACGCAGTGATCCTCCATGGTAAGTGCCGAGCTGACTTGATGCCTCAGGCATAGCATAGTTAATCATGTGTCTCCCCGTCATAGTCGCCTCGTTCGGCGTTAACGTCGGCGTTATAATGATGCGCAGCCGCAGATTTTCGTAGGCGTGGCCCCCTTGGCCCCTGAAATTTGCCACCCCGGGAGAGGAGAGGGAGACGGCTTAGGAAGGGCGCCCCTTAGTGAGAGGCAATGGCCGGGTGGGCGTTGATTGGTGTCAGCAACCAGGCCTCGCCTTGTTCCCAGTGATCACCTGGGACCCCTCTAACGACGGCTATAGCGAGCGACCAGACGCCTTGACTGGCACCATGGTCGTCTCCAGCCGGAGGGCAGGGCGGGTCACCAACAAAACAAAGCTTCTCATCTATAGAGGGTCAGACAAGATCGATTTGTCAGCGGCAGAGACCATCGTCTGGGACCACGATCAATCGACTTCGTCTTCTTCCGAGGCTACCAAACATCAACATGTGGGAGCAAAAGGAGTAGAATCGGGTGAATTGTTGGTAAGTCGCGTCTCCTCTTTCCAACGAGACCACTCTCGAGGGGGGTATGCATAGGGGCAAGGTCGTCAAAAAGCGCGTTGATGTCGCCTGGGGTCGTGGGAAAGAGAAATTCTTGGGGGGCGGTGCTTTGTTGTGGTGACGCGGTTTGGCCGGGAAAGGAAACACCTTTCCCCACCCAACTCGTGGTCGCGCTCTCGACACTTCTCGCAATCCGTCAACATCCAAGCTCTCGCTGGAACGCGTCTCACCCCCTGCTCCCCCCTCTGCATGGACAGGCCAGGTGCATGCATGCGCTGGGCGACGCTGGGATCTTGGCAGGACCCCGGGCGGTGTAATTGCCTCTTTGGGCAATTCATGGCAGGAGTCATTTCGAGACGTGACTGACTTTGTACAGGAGCACCATCTACAAGCCGCCCTCTCGTCCGCCTCGCTCTTGCATTCATCCCCCAAACCCCCATCCCCTACCCAATCCACCAGCACCAGCGCCACCGCTCACCGCCAACCGTCAAAACCCGAATCAGCCCCCTCACAAACGCTCAACTACCACATTCCCACTCCCGATGCGACTGGTCTCGTCGAAAATGCAGACTACGCAAAGCTCTACCAGACCCACCGCTATGCCGAGCCCCTCAACTATATCAAGTTCTCTGATACGGTTGAGGAGTCGTCTGGCGGCTGGGGCGGTCTCGGCTACTGCATGGATGACGATGATGCCGAATGGCTCAACTCGTTCAACGCAAAGGCCGAGGGGAGCAGCGGCACCGTCAACGCAGAGGGCAGTCCGCTCAAGGAGACTTCGCAGAACCAGCCCGCTAGCGCGAGTCGGGAACGCAGAAACCCCAAGGGCAAGGACAAGGAAGAGAAGGCGCCTTCACCCATCTCCATCAACCCGGACACATTCGAATATGTCATGGGTGTCCTGGAGAAGTACGCAGAGGACAGGGTGCCAACGCTTCATACCGCAAGTCTTTCATCTGGTCTCGCTTGCGCTGCTGACGGGTAGAACCTCTCCCTACTGCCAACCTTTGCCGATGTGGAATCCCTCTTCTCCTCCCCTATCCCCGCCACTTTTCTCCCCTCCACCGAGGTGCCCAAGGGCTTGCCCGAGCTCAAGGTACTTACCCGCATCGCTCGATGTATCTATCCACACTGGAAAGAACGACGGGAATTGCGCAAGGGCAAGTCGATCATGCCGATACTCAACGTGAGCTTGCCTCCTCATTATTGACCAAGCTGACGTTTGCAGTTTGACGAGACGAATGACAACGATCCTTATGTCTGTTTCCGTCGGCGTGATCAGCGAGCCACTCGCAAGACCCGCAGAACGGACAACTACTCTGTGGAACAGTTCCAAAAGCTCCAAACCGAGATGCGCATGGCTCATCAGTTGTCCGTCCTCGTTCTCCAGCGTGAACTGCAGAAGCGCGTTGCGTACCAGACCGAACGCGAGGTATGGGAGGCAAAGTGGAAGCTGTACGAGACCAAACGACGTTGGCCTTCCCTCGGCGTCACACCGCAGGAAGAAGAGTTTATCACCGGCCGCCCGCAAGGGGGCGCCATGGCCGCGGTGCAAAACGCTTTCAACGGTCATTTGGCTCTTCAACCTCAACAAACGAACATCCCACCCATGCGCAAGAAGATCACCGAGAAGGAAGAACGGGAGAGAAGGGAACAGCGGGCCCTGGAAGCTGCTCGACAAGCCGAGAGAAATCACGCTGGTGTCGTGAAGGGTCAGAGCGAGCTCGAGCAACTCAAGCAAAGGCTTGCCGCTCGCGAGCAAGCCCGAGCCGAAGCGCTTGCGAAGAGGAAACAGTTGGACGCGGAATGGGACGATTTCACCGATTCATCGTACAACCCTCTACCCACTCGGCTCTCGGCTCATGGCTTTCGGAACATCGATACGCTCGATCCTTCGCTGGGCGACGACGATGACGACGAAGAAGGAGAACAGGTGAGACCTGCTTCCTTCCGTCTTCGAAGAGGGCGCGGCGGCCTGCTGCATCTCGATCGCAGACCGGCAGTCTATCGCCGTCACCGCCAGTCTGCATCTGTCGATCGTGATACCGACTATGCCAAATGGCTCTTTCCCAGTCTCGTACCACCGTCTTCGACAATGCTTGGCAAACGACGTCGACCTCATTCCATCGATGAGGTCGAGGAGGAATTGGAGGCCCAATTTGCTGAAGACCCAACAAATCCTTCGCGTGAAGCAAAGATCAGTGAGATCTGCAGGTATGCAGCCGAGTCTGGTGGAGCGGAGGGTGTTGGCTTGGGGCTCCCATCCTCCCCGTCGTACGTGCTCTCTGGTCAATACACTGTCATCGACGACCACGATCCGGCATTTGTCCGACTCCGAATCGGGCTGTTGAACCAAAACGATCTCAGCAAACTTCAGCCAGACATGTCTGTCAAGGATATCGCACTTGCCGAACTTGCTGCGCCCGTCGAGCTCCCGCCTACGCCTATGTTCGTTCGCCCGTCCCTACCACCGCAGTTCATGCAGCAACAACAACTCTTGCAGCAGCAACAGCAGCAGCAGGTCGAGCAGTACCAGCGATTCCAGTTGCTGGCACAACAACAGCAGATGCTGGCGCAGCAACAGATGGCCCACATTGCTGCAGCTCAGGCTCAGGTTGCCCAAGCGGCTCAAGCTCAGGCCCAGGCCCAGGCCCAGGCTCAACAGCAGCCTCAAGGCAACGTGCAGCGGGTTCCATCCTCGACCTCCGTGTCCATCGTCAATGGCAATGCCGACGGGACTCCTCAGCCCGCAACACCCGCCGGTGTCACCCAGATGCCTCCTCCTTCCGCGCAACCGCCCAACGGACGTCCGCCTGTCAAGCGGCCTCCGTCGTCTGCCTCGAACCCTGCCCAGTCAAACGGGATGCCTCCGCCTTCTCAACCTCCCCGCCAGTCCCTCTCACCTACCAATTCGATCCATCCGCCTCCGACACCTGTCGCGCCGAATGCCGCTTTGATCAATGGTCAGTCACCTCAGCTGCAGGCAAACGGCATGCCCAATCCTGCAGCTGCGGCTGCGGCTGCCGCCATGATGAACGGACGACCGATGCAAATGCCACCGAACATGCAAAATATGCAAAACATGCAGAACCTGCAGGCGATGCAAAACGCTCAAAACCTGCAGGCGATCCAGGCCCTGCAACAGAACATGCAGAACATGCAGAACGTGCAGGGAATGCAAGGGCAAATGCCGGTGCCGAATATCCAGAACCTCGATCAGGCGACTCAGCAACGGCTCATTCATGCTGCGAGACAACATCAGCGAGCCCAACAGGTCGCCGCTGCTCAGGCCCAAGCACAAGCTCAGGCCCAAGCGCAGGCTCAGGCGGCCGGACAGGTCCCGCCGGATACCGGCGCCATCAATGTCAACCTCGCTCAGCAGATCCTGCTGCAGCAAGCGCAGGCTCAGGCTCAGGCTCAGGCTCAGGCTCAGGCTCAGGCTCAAGCTCAGGCGCAGGCGCAAGCTCAGGCTCAGGCTCAGGCCAATGGGTACAACGGCCATCCTGTCAACGGAGGTACACCAAACGGCGGGGCCGGGGCGTTCCCGCATATCGACATGAACGATCCCAACATTCGCCAGAAGCTCATGAACATGTCGAATATGCAAAAACAACAACAGATGCAGCTTGTGCAGCAACAGCAGGCACATGTGGCGCAGCAGCAGATGCAGGGTCAACAGGCGGTGCAGAGCAACGGACAGGTGGTCCCGAACGGACAGCAAGCTCCCGGTACTCCCAACTCGAACGGACAGGCCTTTTCGCCTGCCGTACCGAATTTGCAGCTCAAGCTGCCAGCGAGGGCACAGGCGAGGCTTGGCGCTGCACAAACTCAACCTCAGCCTCAGCCTGCGGCGGCGGGTGGCGGGCCTCAACGCGGGTAGCGTTTCGGTCTGCCAGGAGGTCGATGATCAGACGAGACTTGGCGTTTTCTTGGAGAGGTCCTCCGGCCTGTCAGGCAGGTCGGACGACGTAGTCGGTCAATTGTGACCACCCTTTACCGAGAAATAAGCAGCAGTAAACTAGCATGGTATATGACATGCAAACCACACATCAAAATGGACAAGCTGTCTCTGGATTAGGATTATTCATGTCGACTATGGACTATAGGAGGGCTGCTCGGGATCCACCGCCTACACTAGGAGAAAGCGGGTACTATGAACACATCATACAAGGTGATCGGTCGGTGCGGATACATGGTCAGAAACCCAGACCCATCGAGCTCCAGCTTTCCGCTCTGCTTCTGCTCTTTGACGGACGCTGGGCATCCTCCCTCGCCCGCATGCTCCAGCGCACTTTCCTCTTCGTGTCCATCTCCGTCTCTGTCTCATTCTCCCTCTCCTTCTCGCTGCGCTCGTCCTCGCGTCCCACAGTAGGCGCATCAGGTAGCCGTTCGGCCTTGCCGACCTCGCCAGGCGTCCCAGGTGCCCCCATCGGCGAATGGGGAATGTCCGCAAATGCATGCGGGAGCATCTCGCCCGTCAACGCGCCCATCGCTATGAACGCAGCGACCTCCAGCCAGTCGTCCGCCGTCCATGGCCCGCCTCCGCTGCCGCTGCCGCGGTGCAGAATCACGAGGTACAGCCACGCGCAGGTCGTGCTGGTCGTCGGGATGTACGTCAGGAGCGTCCATATCGCATATGTGCGTCGGTCGATGGGCGTCTTGGCCATCGACCCGCGGAAGAGCGAGTTGGCGAGGACGGATGTGAATAGCGTGTGGAGCAGGAACAGAGCGCGCCGGTGTGTGGCGAGGTAGCTGCCCGTCAGTCGTCACCATCAAGTTCTGTTACAGACCGGGGGCGCGTACGGTATGATGCCGCTGCTGCTGAGGTCGCCCATGCTAGAGACCCACTAACTTGGTGGGATGGGAGGGAGAATTGAGTGTAGAATGAGTCGAGTGGCGATCGACGTCGTGGGCCTTGCGCGTCTCGAGACCTCACCGAGGTTCGCACCACAAAGGAAGGCGAAACGCGACGAGGGCGAGGCTTGTGTCCGCTACTGGGGATTGTGTATGCGGTATGCCAGTGCTGGGTAAGAAGTCAGGCGTTCAGAGTGATCATGAGATCATGAGCGTGAGCTGAATGGGATGGATGGGAAGATTTTCGACGCGCCGGCCCCGCGCCATGCTCGCTCCTTCTGACCTGCGTGTCTTCGCGACCGTTCGTCTCGGTCTTCTCGGTCATGACCCGGAGGAAAGGCAGGCGCGCAACGCTCGAGGGATTGCAGCGGTTGATATACGCTTTTGTTTCAGTCTGATCAGAAACGCGTCATGGTGTAATGGTCCATGAGTATGGCGGCTAGTACATTCGGTTCTGACGGTTCTGAACTGAGACACTCGTCTCCGAAAGAGGCAGGTTCGATTCCTGCATGGACCTTTTTGATTGTTGCTGCCCGTCTTACAGATATCTTGCCGCGGAATGTCGTGCATCGTGAGGCTCCTATGCAGGGACGGCTCTACAACAAACATATGCATGCTCAGAACGCGTCCAGCTTGCTCTGCTGATCTCGTATGAACGCTCTGATCGCGTCCTTGATTTTTGGATCTACGAAAAGGATCTTCTCCTTCGGCAAACTATGCAGCAATCCGTCGTAACGTTTGGCTTCTGCTTCGGTGTCCTCGAACAGATCTTTCGAGTTGAACTGCAGCATCTCGGCTGATGGATGAGTGACTGAAACCCACCAGCATATCAAGATTTAGACTCACCTTCTTCGGTGCGCAGACGATTCCGCTCCTTGTCCCAGAGGTGTAGCTGATCGACGATGGTTGTGTGGAGTAGAGGGGGAGGCTAATGTTCAACTCGGGTTCACCCCAGCCGGACTGGGCTTACTGAATTATACATCTGCGGGTGCGCGTGGCTTTGGAGATACGCGATGATCTGCGTGTCAGCTCAGGGTGCGGGTACGGGTCAGATGACTCACCTGATATGCCGAGATGCCTTTCTCCATCGCGGCCTTGACATGCTGCCTATCTAGCTTTCCAACGACGAGGTTCTGATATCTGATGCGGATATCCACGAACAGGTTGAGGATCGCAATCTCGAGCTCGTTAGAAGTGTACGCGTAGATCTTGTAGTTCGTTTCGAGAATCAAGAATCGTTTATCGTCGCCCTCGTCTTTCTGCGTACTGACGTCCCCGGAGCAGAGCGAAGTGGCAAGGTGAGTGGGAAAGAAGTGATCGGCCCGTTCGCCTGTGGAAGGGTCCATAGGGCGGTAGATGAAGCCATACGATTCGATGTCGTCAAGCGCCGAGGCGGAATGTGGGAAAGACTCGGATACCGAGTACGGCTGGCCTAGTTGCATACAAGCGAGGGAGAAGAAGAGCGATAAGACGGGCGCGGATGATGCGCCGCGAGCCTGTTCGTCAGCGATGCATAATGTCCCCTTGGTCGAGGAGCTCGCCTCGAACGAAGCGAGGTAGAACATGAGGATTTGCCAGAGTTGGGTCTGGCGGTCCTCGAGGAGGAACTGAAAGCCTTTCGAGGTGATTGTGAGCCGATCGAGAGAAGGCCGTTGGCCAGAAACGTCGGATCTACCGTCAGTTCCCATTTCGATCCGGGTCCAAGAGAGACGTACAGATCGGTCATCAGACCCGAAGTGTACAGAAGCTGCAGCACTTGTGGCTGTGGTCGGACGGCCGTCATGCCTCTCTCCAGTCCTGACGAGACCATGTACTTTAGGATCGACTCCCAGACGTCCTCGCCGTATTGCACGAGTTCCGGCCCCGACGGTATCTCGTCGTCACTGCCCAGCTCGTACGGTACTCCAAACGAGTTTGACGAGCCCCTGAGTGTCAGTCAGACAAGCAACACAGACACTGGAGGCCTCACGATCCCGTCAGAGCATTCCTCAGCCCTTTCTTGAAGACATCGTTCATGGGCGCTTGGTTGCTCCGCTTCGTCTGCTGGTAGTCGAGCCGAGGGAAGATCTTCCTCCTCATCGCAGGCCGGATCACCTCCTCAACCCTATCCTCCTCAGCAAATGCGCCCGACAACTGAGAGTCCGACTCACTGAGTCAGAGGCGCCATGGGGTCCAGACGGACGAGCGCACGCAGGTCGCCTGCCTTGACCGGATGGTGCGACCACAGGTAGTGCAGGATGATGTGCCGGCATACCGGAGGCAGCAGCCGCAGCACGCAGAGACAAGCTGCCTCGTTCTTGTACACCTCCTCAAAGTACGATTGGTGCTGATTGTCGAGGAAGGCGTCGAGGGCGGCGGTGGGCGATGGCGAGAGCTCGGCCTGCGCCTTGCGGGAGGCAAAGTCGGGCTGGACCATCTTGGACACCCTTGTGTACCACACGGGCCCCGTTGCTCGCCTCTGAGCCCTTCAAGCGTTATATGCTAGGCAACATGAATGACGAAGAGCAAGAGTAAGATGCAAGGGGATCGACACTGAGCGGCGACACACTCAGCTTGTACAGCTAGCCGGATTGAAATCGTCATCGCTGGTGAAATTTCAGCTGCCATCTCTTACATCTCTCATATAATCGGTCTCGAGGCAGTTTGAGCTCTATTGCGGCGGCTGTCTGAGGTCAAGATGCCGGCGTGGACCTCACGCTTGTCTCTGAATCAGACGCTGGCGCTCACGGCGCTCGCCTCGGCCGTGGCGACGACATCGCTCATCCTCTCTTTCCAGGCACTACGTCGCGAACACCGGACCGAGAAGCTCAAGAAGCAAGTCGGGGAGGATGTGGAGGAGTGGGAGCGCTCGCGAGCGGGCACGGGCGTGGCTAGCCCCGAAGAGCGCGCAGAATGGCATGCGAATGGGGAGAAAACCGTCAGGGGAGGGAGAAAAAGGCGGTCTTGGGCAGAGGGCGAGTTCGACGAGGGGCTCATCCGGGAGCAAGTGAGTCGGCCCCGGTACACTTTTTGCGGCACTTGCTGTGCTGGGTATGCCCGCATGTACGCTGGGCTGACGCCGCAGCTCACGCGCAATTACAACTTTCTCGGCGACGAGTCCATGGCGCTCGTACGGAAAGCCTATGTGGTGGTCGTCGGGTGCGGAGGCGTAGGGAGCTGGTGTGCACTCATGCTTCTACGGAGGTGCAGCCCTATCTCTACAACACGAGAAAGCAGGCTGACTGCTAGTGGAGTCGGCCGTCTCCTGCTGATCGACTTCGACATGACCACGCTCTCATCGCTCAATAGACACGCCTCAGCCACCCTCGACGATGTCGGCTCCCCAAAGGTCATTGCGATGCAGAAGTACCTCAAGCAGATCGCTCCGTGGGCAAGGTGAGGTCACTGCAGCTCAGCTGGGCTGCACTAACACTGCAGGGTCGATGTGCAGGTTGGACTTTGGCGAAAAGGTCAAGGCGAGCAATGGCTCGAAGGAGCCGACTGGGTGGTAGATGCCATCGACAATATCGACACCAAGGTCGACCTGCTTACACACTGCCAGAAAGCGGGTATCAAGGTGTTCGCTAGCATGGGAGCCGGGGCTAAGCGAGATCCGACACGGATACAAATAGCGCACGTCTATCGCCGTATCGGTATGTAAAAAGCTGATGAGCAGAGACATCTCCAGCACGCAGGAGGATCCGCTAGCCCGCTCAGTCCGACAGCGATTGAAGCGGAACGGCGTCATTGGCGGGATCCCGTGCGTCGACCCTCTGTCTCCGAGGCCAGCGCTGACCTTTAGTGTGGTGTACTCGACAGAAGTTCCGGAGGTCAAACTGCTCCCTTTACCAGAGGAAGAATTCCAACGAGGGGCAGTCAAGGAGCTCCAGGCATTCGACGACTTCCGCGTGCGCATACTGCCCGTCCTCGGCCCACTACCCGCGATCTTCGGTCTCAACATCGCCATCTACATCCTGCTCGACCTGGCGGGTAAGCCGCTAAAGGACGGCCTGGAAGTGAAGAACCGGCGCAAGCTGTACGACCAGCTCATGCGGGGGCTATCAGAGCGGGAGATGAAGCTCAAAGGCGCACCAATTCAGGACAAGAGCCCCATCACGTCGGAAGATATGGGCTACATCTTCGAGGAGCTGTACAGCGGCCGGTCGACAATACCACCGCGAGTCGTCCTGCCCAAACCGTATGCCATTCGGTGGGATCCGAGTCGAGGGATATCAGAGGACAATGTGGTCATTATGGGCGCGGCCAATGCGGAGAAGCACGAGAAGGAGTGTCTGCGGGACGGCAAGCGGCCGGAGGAGGTGTGGGACAGGGAGACGGTCGAGTTTGTGGCGACCAAGTCGGAGGAGATGAGAAGAGTCATGAAGATAAGAAGAGGGTAGATGCATCGCACCACACCTCAGCGGTAGTCCCACTGGCCCCTCTCGCCAGGATCTGACTCGGCCGCCTCCTCTTCGCTCCACTCGTTGTCACTTTGACCGTCGTGGAATCCCACCATGTCCTCGTCGGCATCCTCGTCTTCTGGATAGTCGTTGCGATAGTAATCCTCGTCGTTGGAATCCTCGTCCGCCTCATCTTCCAGCTCGGACTCTGCGTCTGACGATGGTGGAGATAAGTCTTCGTACCCCAATCTGCCGGATCAGACGCTGCTAGCCCGTCTCGCCGGTTGGACTTACAGAGCACCGATGGACTGCGGGGTGACGCCGTCTCCAGCACCGAGGTGTATGACAGCCGGACCGGTGTCCCTATAGTACAGGTCATAGACGTATTCGTCCTGCTCTTTCGGCTGACTCTTGACTTCCTCCGGCTCCACTACCCGTCAGTCATTCTCTCGCAGAACGCGCATGGAACGAACTCCGCAGGTACTCCTGAAGCATAGGTAAGAATGCCGCCATATCCTTCTCATCTTCCACGTCCTCGAGCTCAGCAGGTCCTCGTGCTAACGGGGCATTTGGGGCAGACACGGCATGCGCATCGACAAAGACCAAAGATTGCGACTTTTGCTTTTCGTACCTATACCTGTCAACCACCGCAAAGCGACAGTCGACGACCAGCTCACTCGGCCACACTGAGCACTTTCGGCGGGAGGAGAGGGTGCTGCTTCGTACTAGGCGGGGGCACGACGCGATACTCGACCTTGGGCACTTTGCCCAAAGACGAGCCGCGCGCAGGCAGCCGGGACAACGGAGGCGGCGGCAGCGGCGCTTCCGGGCTGGAGGACACCGTACTTCTTTGCGGCTCCTGTGCAACATCGTGAACAGGCAGCGTTGGGCGAGGCAGGCTGCTGGGACTGGCTGGGCTGGCCGGGGTGATCGGACTCGCCGCAGCGCGCAACGTCGCTATTCTGCTCCGGAGCGCATCGCCCTCCTGGCCTTCGCCCTTCCATGTGTCCGGCACAGTCTCAGCTAGCCTGAAGACGCCTCTCGATCGCGCAGGCGGTCCTTTACGCCGTTTGTGGCTGGACGCGGACGACGAGGGGTCTTGGATGACTGACTGGTCAGCTGGGAAGGAGGGGCAGGGGAATGGGCGACGGACCGAGCTGCTCCAAGCGGGCTTCGGTGGCTTTTCGCTTGATGCGGATGATGGTGTTGGACGGCGAGGGCGCGCTCATTGTGCTCCGTGACCTCTGCGCTGAGAACGGGGATGAATGGAAAAGTAACAGAGCGAGTGGACAGTGACGCGAGATGTGGAGGTCGATTGGTGGCAAAGTGGCAGATTGCTGGAGCATGGAAGGCATGGGAGAACATGATGATTCGTTGCATGGCATAAGTAGGTCATATACAGGGCAGGATGCGCATGTGAATGATGGATACAGTGTCCCCTCTAGGTATCCCAGGTATCTAGACCGACACCCTCTGCTTCTCCACCACCGACTTTTGATGTTGATCTCTACTGACACGCCTGGCGGTCAGCGGCGCACAACGCACGCAACGGATACCGATACTCACCAGTAGTACTCGAGCACATCCTGCGATGCAAGACGCTGTAGGAAGGCCTCGTCATGGGTGATGATGATCAACTGGAAATTCGCCTGTCGCCTTCGTTCCCGCACGATTCTGTGGATCAGTGACAATCAGGTCGGCGAAAATACTACACACTCTGCCAGAGCTTCTGAGAGGCTGGTGATGGTCTCGGCGTCGAGATTGCAAGCAGATAGTCAGCTCGGTCAAATCGAGATCACTCGCGCATGGCTCACTGGGCCTAAGAAGATCAGCTCTAGTCTCGTTATGCTTTGGCGTGGCTCACTCGTCCAACGCTAACACGCCGCAACCCTGACCAAACGACTCTGCCAGGGCCAACCGGATAATGATACTCGCTAACACCTTTTGGCCGGCGGAACATCGCCCTCTCATATCCATTTCAACCTGATTCTTCACCATGACAACCCTGTAATTGTACGATTTCCGGGTGGAGGTCGATCCAGCCTCGTCATGGTCGGAGACGATACGGATCGAGTCGATGTCTGCAGTCAGTCACGAACCCTAGCATGAGACAGAGCCATACCTGTGCCCTGATACGTGGTCGACCAGTAGTGTGAGATGTTGGCGTTGATCTCGTCCATCTTGATCGAGTGGTACTTGAGAATCGCACTATCACATCAGACGTGCCTCAATAGCCTGGGGATGAACAAACTTGTCGAGAGCCTTCCCGTATTTCTCCAGATCATTGTTCGCCGTCTCGCTGACTTTGACCTTGATCATCTGCTCTTTGAACAGCCTTTTGATGTCCTTGTAGTCGGTATCGAGCGTCTTCTGCAGCTTCTCGCGGTTCGCCGTGAGACCGACCAGGATACCGCTCGCTCTCTGCCACGCATTCTGGGTTTCTGATTCCTGGTCCAGCTTCTCGCGATACTTCGTGTTGAACTCTCTCCGAGATTTGGCCAGCTGCTCCAAGTCGATAGTGTCGAGCTCTTCTTGGACCTTGGCGATGTCCCGCTCGGCTTTGCGATATCGCAAGTTCGACGAAATGTTCGTCTTGACCGAGTTTTGTCGGGAAAGCTCGTCTGCGAGAGCAGCGAGCGATGCTTCCAGAGCTGCTCGAGCCGCGTTGGAGGCAACGATCTCCTGTTTGATCGCCTCCATTTGCGCCTCATTCTCACGCATCTTGCGCTCGTTGCCCTCCATCACGTAGCTGCTGTCAGTTACAGGCTCTATAGATAGATCTTTGCTTACTCAGTGCACGCCTTATGCTTGGCCTCGAGCTCATTCAGGCTAGACTGGTAGACCCCGACATTGAGCGAGGCGTCGTTTTCTGCGTTCTGGCGCTCGGTTCGGTACCTTGCGAGGGCATCATTGGCTTCCCTCCAGGGAGCATCAGCAGCCTGAGCCGCAGCATCCAGATCCTGCAGCGTCAGAGATTGGTCTTTGAGAAGATGTGGCTGACTTTGAGTTCGGCTTGAAGTTGGGTGACCGAGTCATGAAGCTCTCGCAATGCTGCCTCTTCTCTTTGACGCTTCTCCTGTTCACCTTTGAGCTGTCCGAGGCGAAGTGTTTTTCGGCTGATATCGTCCTGATGTGCCCGCAAGGCATTTTGCTTCAGCTCTTTGTCCGACAACAATGCAGTCTGCTCCCGCTGAAGGGCTTTACTGAGTTGTCAGAGACGCAAAGCAGGTGAACGGATACTGACATTTCGGTCGTGATGCGGTCCACATCCGCCTGGACCTCCTCGACGGTTTTTAAAGACCCAGAGCTCTCGAGGTCTCTCTCCAGCCGCTGGATGTCCGCTTCGAGATCCTTTACCTCCCCTAGCGTGCGAGTGACGAGAACAGCGGCTCCCTTCAACGTCTGAAGATCTCGCACGGCAAGTTTGGCGCGCTGAACTTTGAGTTTCGCCTCTTCCACCTCTTCCTGCTCTCGGTCCAGGGCGGCAGATTCGTCTGCAATCTGCTTCTCCAACTCCGGTATGACGTTATCACGTAGTTCGGCCAGATTGGCGGCTGAAGGTTGCAGTTTTTGCAACTTGTCCAGCTCGGCTCGCCAGGAGTCTTCCTCCTCCTTGAGTTCCCGTAGTCCTGCGGTCGAGTATCGTCCAAGTTGTCGCTGGACATATTTCTCAAATTGCTTGGAATCTGAAGCTGCCAGAGCGCGGTCGCAACCTAGGCATTTTCCTTTTGTCTTCCCGGTTTCTAGCAGGTTTGACCAGAACTCTCGATTCGCATCCGAATTGGACAGCTGTCTACAAACCTCAGCTAAATTCTCACTTGAAGTGAGAGCAGACTTTGTGCGATACTCCAATTCTTCTAAGGCTTCGCCGATGGCATCTTCAACTGTCGACTTGGAGGATTCCGATAAAGCTTCCTCGACAACAGCTTCTAGCCGGGCAACCTCTTCGCGCTTGGCCGCGAGGGATGTCTTGGCGATGTTGACGGATGTTTGGAGCTGGGAAAGAGTCCTGTTGGAGGCCGATGCCGAGGATTCTGCTTCGTGAAGCTCCCGATCCCGCTTCCTAGGAGTCTAAGTCACGCTTGTTTTGGCAGTGGATGCTCTTACGATACAGATAGAGTGACCTTCTCCTCCATGGTCTCCGCATCCAGATCGCTTCCGACCAGATCTTTGAACTTTGCGGCGTGGCTCGCAGCGCTTGCAGATCAGCACAATATTTAGCTCAAAGTGGGGAAGAGACGAAGCTGCGACTTGGCCCATCTTTGATTGCAGCTCGTTCCGTTTGATCGACAACTGAGCTCTTGAGTCCGCCTGACGATTGAGGACGGATAGCTCCGCCGCAACCTTGTCCCTATCCAGCTCCTTTTGACGAATAGCGACCGTCTTGTCTCGTAGACTCTCATCGTACTTCGCTTCCGCGATGTCCTCCTCTAGACGCGCGCGAGATGCTTCTGCCTCTGCCAATTTTCCTTCGAGCAATTCAACCTCGACGTTCACTGAGCTGACAGACTCGAATTGGGTCTCCTTCAAGCGTATGCTGTCGTTGAGGCGTACCTGCGATGAGCGCATTCTATGACGGGATAGGGACATCGGCTCACGATCTGCTCCTGCTTGCTCTTCTTCGTGGCCATCGCAGCCGTACGAGAGCCTGCCAGTTTGTCCAGTTCTGCCTGAAGCTCCCTTTCTTTTCGGGCGCCATCGGTCTGTTGGATCAGCTAAGAGAGATATTGAGATGCTCGAGATTGACCTGGACTTTCCTGAGGTCCGACTGGGCCTTCCTGACCAAGTCATGCAGGATGTCAATGAACCCAACAATCTTGCTCTCCTCGAGAGGTGAATAGTCATAGCCAGCGTAGTTATGTGTTCGAGCAGCTTCTTTGACGGCGGCCTCTCTCTCTCGCAGGTTCCGTTCATAGACCTGATTCATCAGTCATGTCATCCAGACAAGTGCAGCATACCTTCCGGCTGGCGATGAGTCCTCCCTGCGTGCTGGCAAGATTTCGTTCCCGTCGCCGCAGCTCGTCCAGAGCCTCATCCTCCTTGTCTCTCAACTCCATCTGCCTGGATCGTTTACCCTCGATGGTCTTGAGGTGAGTATCGAAGTTGGCCAACATTTCCTCGAGTTCTGCCGTTGTCTCCGACATCTCTGACATGCCCTCCAGCATGTGACGCCGATTGTCCTCTTGCATGGCCTTCTCCTTCTTGAGCGCTTCAGCTTTCTCGAACATGCTCTGGAAACCAGAGGCTTCTGCGTAGAATTGGACGTTGATCTTCTTGATTTCTTCAAATTCTTCTCGCAATCGCTCAACCAGCTCCTTTTTCTCCTGCTCTTCGGTCACGGCCGTCTCGAGCTCCTTGCGCATCTACAGTCAGCCCTGAGCAATGTACACTGTACTGAAAATACAACCCACCCGTTCTGCCCTATCTCTGTCTGTCTTCAGGAAAGCCAAGCGCTCTTTGTCCACCTTGAGCTCCTGTGTGCGTTCTTTGCGCAAAGCTTTGATGTTGTCCAGAGCCTTCGTATATCTGATGTATCAACAGGGGCAGTAGGGCCTTCTCACAACGCTCACTTTGTCGCCTCGAGAATTTCATCGAATTTCTTTTTTAGAACGCTGGGCTCGGAAAGCGGCCAATTCGACTCTTCTTGGTGGCAGAAGATGACATTCTCCAGGATAGCCTTGTTCGCGCCAAGAAGCAAGGGCACCTCCTCGTCCATCTCCGAGCACTTCGTCGATATGGTATTTCTCTGCTATTTTAGCTGTCGCCACGTCCGCTCGAGCCAACATGCCTTGCCGTCGCCGCCACCTTCATCGTTCTTTGCCAATATGCCCTCAAGCGTCTTCATAGTCAGGCCACCCGTCTTCTTGACCGTCACCTGCAGATTTCGAGTCGCCGTCATGCGCTGCCGGTTGACATTCCAAAACCGCAGACGGACTTGCGCTTTGACCTCTTTCTCGTTGGCCATCTTCGGATCATGGATGAAGGCGCCGCCCTTGGTGTTGGGCGGCATCTCGCCGGTCGTCGCATACTTGAGGCACTCGATGATGGTAGTTTTTCCTGAGCCGTTGTGACCGACAATGACCGTGAGCGGCGAGTAGAACTCGATCACCTGGACATGCTTGTCGTCGAAAGAGCGGATCCCGCGGATGGCGAGCTTGTTGAGAGACGCCATAACAGCGGCTCGCCGATCTCTCTCCGGCGCAGATACGGGAAGCTCGTCCCAGGTACTGAGCCTACTTCTTTCCCAGTCGACCCGAGTTCCGCGGGCGCGTATTCACCTTGAGAGAATGTTGAGAATGCAGAGAGACTGATGGTCGAATTTCCGGTTGACCACCTCCACCGGCTGGTCGCGTCAGCTGCTCGGACAGGAGCGGAGGTCACCGCCGTTTCAGAATGGGTGGCGGACTGTCCTGTCGACCTATCGTCTTGTCAGCGTAGCTCTTACGGGGCGAATTTCTGCGGGTGTCCCTGGAACGAAAACGGTAAATGGGGGAATTAAATAAGAAAATTCCGGCCATTCTGATTTCATCAGCGTAGCTCTTACGGGGCGAATTTCTGCGGGTGTCCCTGGAACGAAAACGGTAAATGGGGGAATTAAATAAGAAAATTCCGGCCATTCTGATTTCATCAGCACAATCCTAATATGCATTGTGTCCTTGCCAAATTGCCTTTCATCAGAGAATAAAGATCTATGCATGAGGCTGATGCATGGAATGATCTCTGTAGCAGAACCAATCGCCTACATAGCTACTGCCATACCCTGCCCTATCATTGCACCAAAATGGTTACAATAGCGCAAGTCTGACAAGACTGCAATAGGCTTGCCAGGTGGCAGCTGTGACATAGCCCCTGTGACCAGCTTGGCATGCCTATGATCATCTGATCAGCCTAGCATGCCCAACAAGCACTTGCGCATCTCTTGATGAAGTGCTTTAGCTTGCAACTAATCAATGTTCTACAGTACATCCGGCTTTGCCGGATGCTTGACCCGTAAGGGCTGCGATGGCTGCGCCGCTAGGCGCAAGGGGGGGTCTTGGGGGGGTGTCCCACCCCCCCATGTCTAACGGAACCAAAGAACAAGGAATTGCATTAGGTTTTCCAAATTGCCTGAGAACCAATAACTTGAATACCTGATTAGAAATTCAGAGCTAAAAAAGAATTGAAATAACGAGCTACGCCCTATCGCGCACTTTCCTGCACGATCTACCTAGTCAGCACAATCCTAATCAGCGTAGCTCTTACGGTGCTGAATTCTGCGGGTGTCCCTGGAACGAAAACGGTAAGTGGGGGGGCCAAATAAAAATTTTCCGGCAGGCTGGGTATAAGGGTGGAGGGGACTTTGAATTTTCATCCTCATCCCCCTCTCTACTCAAATCTGGCGAAGCCCTGGCAGTTTGACTGTTTATGTGGGGGGATCAAATAAAGAAATTCCGGAGCACTTAGAGATTTCAGGCTGCCTGGCTTGCCTTGCACACCTAATCTTCTCACTTCCTATTGCATGCCTAACTTTGGACCCACTGTAAGTCGCCCATTCTTCTGTCATGCATGCATGGGCTGATGAGTACAGCTGAACTTCTTGCAAGTTGATGCATGATCAAGTGTTGGCTTGTCCATAACATCAATGTGAGCTTTGCCTTCAAGCGATGCATGCACATACTGATGCAGAAAGTCCCAGATATTGCAGCAATGCACTGCTCTCGAGGCCAACGCTGTTTGGGTCAGCACACAACTCTCAATGGTGATCACTTTCGGAAGGCTTCTTCAGGGCGGGGCAGCAGCGACTTCTTCAAAACATGCTCCTTCTGTCGCAAACAACCGCCAGTCCCACTTGCAACACCCCGGTCACGGCATGGTCATGCTGAGTGCATCAAATGTGGCTTCACCTTTGCCACTCCTCGATTTCGAGACAATCGAGGTCGCCCACGCAACACATGCCAATCTTGCTTGGAGCAGCATCACTCCCAATCAGCGCCAGGCACACCCACTCGCACAACCCGGCCATTGCCACCAGTCACCCCAGGCTCTCAGCCTACGCCTGGTACACAGAGAGGTCTTCCACGCCCGCGCCATGAGGTCACCTCACCAACACCACGTCGCAACCAGGATCTACATCCTGTAGAGCTTGGCCGCCCCACACGAACCAGACGTGCACCTCAACTGCCCTACGCCACTCCGCCCAGCCCGCCTCAAGGTGCTGCACACCGAGTCACAGAACAGCCACCAGCCCCACCACCACGCCTGGATCGCCATGCTGGACAGTCACGCTGCTTCAAGTGCAAGACCTGGAAAGAACATTCCGAGTTTCTCCAAGCAGGGACAGCCTCTCGCCGCTTCAAGACTTGCAGCACCTGTCGCGAATCCTCCAGAGCAGCCTATCATCGTCGACAACAGTCAACTCAGTCATCCCTCTCAGTCGACATGCTGGGCAATGCCTTCCTGCCCATTCCTGCAACACCCAACGATCTTGACGACATCTGCCTCTCTGAAGCTGCCATTGGGTGTATTGGGGACTTCCACTCAGCAATGGCAGCTGAGACGATGGAGACTTGCGAGAACTGCAATGAGAAATGGTTTGGACTCAAGGTCCAACAGGGTAAATGTTCACGTTGTCAAATTGATGGGGAGAAATGGACATCTGCCAACTGTATGGATCCAGGTCAGTGTCCAGGATTGTATGTGCTTCTCATGACTGACTTCACAGGTCCTTCTCTGCAGGAACTGTGCCGTGCAGCTGGCAGAGCAGTCCCTGACTTGCCCTCACAGGTGGAAGAGATGCTCCTCTCTCCCTACCATGTGCTGCTTCAAACATGGCGCGTTGGTGGTGGACAAACCAAATACGGAGGCCACACCTGTCTCTATGCCCATGACAGTGGCAGATTCCTCTCTCGACTTCCCCTCACCGTCACCGACCTTGATGTTCTCATCATCAAGCCGACAAATGCCCAAGCCCCCGCCAACGCTGCCAATCCCTCAGAGGATTTTGCACGCCGACCAGAGTTCCAAGTCCAGCGGTCACGCATTCTCGCAAACCTGCAAGCACTACAACACTTCCATCCAGCCTTTCAGAATGTCGAGATCAACTGGGAAGCAATCAATTCCCTTCCTGAAAACGGTTCTGTCTTCCATCAGCTGCGGTCTGTCAACTTGGAGGAGGTGCAGTACAGCGCACCTGAGCCTGACACTGGGCCAGTTGAGCAGGAGTCAGCAGAGGAGACAAGCTTGCCAGAGCTGGCTATACCAAACCTTGGAGAAGGCAACAATATTGTGGAGGAGATCCGGGAAGCACTGGAACAGGTGGTGGATGGAGGACCACCAGCACCCCTGCTCCTCACTGGACCTGTGCTGCATTCCACTCCAATCAATGAGCACGACATCAGCAACCCATTCCTCACCAAGGCCTTCCCCTTCCTCTTCCCCACCGGCCAGGGGGATCTGCATCAACAACGGCCTACCACAATACGTGATTCAGACTACTTCCGTCACCTGCTCTACTATCAGGATGGAAGGTTTGCAAAACACCCTCGATTCCGGTGAGTGCATCTCTCAGCATTAAGCCAAGCTGACAGTCAGCTATTATGCCTTCAACTGCATCATGAGGTGGCGAGCAAAACGGCTCTCCTGCTTCTATGTCAGCCGGAATGAAGAGGACCGAGCCCTCTCTGCTGCAGACATTGCTGCCATGGTGTCCGACCCAGCCAAGCAGCTGGCATCTCGAGTGCGACGATCAGCAGCCACCTTAACCGGAACACCACCCTACTGGGCACAGCAGAGTCGCAATCTTGCTGCAATGATCCGTCAACTGGGCACTCCACATGCTTTCATCACATTCTCAGCTGCGGATCTTCAGTGGCCAGATCTCCACGTCCACATGCCGGACCAAGCGCTACCAACTATGAGCGAACCTGATCGACAACGCATCAATGCCAAGAACGTCAATGAGAACCCAGCAATTGCAGCTTGCTGGTTCTATCGAAGATTTGAGCTGTTCTTGGCCAAGGTCCTCAAACCCCTGCTTGGAATAGAGGACTGGTGGTATCGCTTTGAATGGCAAAATCGAGGCTCCAGCCATGTCCATGGACTGGTTTGGCTCAAGGGGGCGCCATCCCCAGACACCCTTGATATCAACAATCCGGACAGTGTCCAGGAATTCCTTGACTTCTGGTCCACCAGAGTGTCAACCATCAATCCTGGAGAGGACATTCCGCCTCATCCAAAGCACCCCTCTGCCCACAGTAGCGACGAAATCATCTTTCGCTTCAAAGATCTGGCACAGATGCTCAACCGTGTCCAGAGGCACACGAGGTGCACTGCCTATTGTCTTCGCCGCCCAAAAGGATCTCCTCCCAACAGTCCGCTTGTCTGTCGCTTCAAGTTCCCCAAGGAGCTGGAGACAGAACTCCGACTGGTTGTCAATCCCAACAGAAACAAGCAACTCATCACACCACGCAACGACACCCACCTCAACAGTTACAATGCAGTCACTGCACTGGGATGGCGAGCCAACTCCGACATCAGTCCATGCACAGATCCCCGTGCAGTTGCCTCCTACATCTCCAAGTATGCTTCAAAATGCGAAAAACCATCCAACAACTTTGGCGAGATAATGCAGGCTATCTCAACCCGCCTGGAGCAAGAAACATCTTCACGAATTGTCTTCCAGAAGATGCTCAGCCGCATTGTCACCGAGAGGGATTACAGTGCTCAGGAAGTCTGTCATCAGCTCTTTGGTCGACATATGATGTCTGCATCACGAGAGTTTGGCACACTCTGCATACTGGAAAAGAGACAGAGACGCCTGAGGCAGAGGCAGGAAGATGAGGGACTGGACCAAGGTGTGGAGGAGCAAGACTGGCACGATGCCTACTTGGCACGCCAGCCAGAGCATGAGGGCATCAGCCTGTACGAATGGTTTCAATTCTACCGGAAACAAGGTCGCAACGCCACTCGAAGGAAGCACCCAAAGATCATCATTCTCTGGCCGCTGTATTATCCATCAGACCCTCAGTCTGAGGATCACCAAAACTGGTGCCGGGCAAAGTTACTACTCCACCATCCTCATCGACACCCTTCAGAGCTCAAGCTTGATGACGAATCCTGGACAGAAGCTTTTTCTCGCTGTACTGAGGACCACCCAGAGGGGCACCAAGACACATTGCCCAAGCGACCCATCCGTCAACAACAGGGTGACAATGAAAACGACAGTGACTCAGAGTTTTCTGAGGGTGAAGAAGTCAATGACCACGAGCTTGATGACTGGCAAGTTCTGGCTGGAATGGGCCCTCAGTTTGATGAAGATGGGTGGAATGGGCCACTGCTTGGAGCACGTGATATTGATACTTCCCACGATTGGGAAGCAGTGGGGAGGGAGTGGGGATCAGATGGTATAGGAGAGAGGGCAAGCTACTTAGAAACCGAACGCAAGAAGGTGAGCAGTGGCCTACAATCCACTGCATACTGTGAGCTGACCAAGCAGTCTCAGCCTTCTGTAGCTCGCAACACTGTCGATCCCCAACTACTCAACACCACACAGCGCCTCATCTTTGACAAGGTCTTGCGCCATGCCAACCGTCTGCTCTCTGGAGAGTCAGTCCCTCAAATACTCCTCAACATCGATGGGACAGCAGGAACAGGCAAATCCTTCCTCATTGACGCCATATCCCAAGCTCTTCAAGGGCTCCAATCTGGGCAGCACAACAATCTCGACTTCAGCACAAATCCCATTGTCCGCCGGCTTGCCCCCACGGGTGTGGCGGCATTCAACATTGCTGGTTCAACATACCATGCTGCCCTTGGTCTTGGAGGCTCAATAGAGGAAAGTCATGACAAGCTTGGAGAGGGAAAGCTTGCCAGCCTCCAGGAAGAGTGGCATGGGACACGATACCTCATCATTGATGAGAAAAGCATGGTTGGAAGGGCGGCCTTGGGGAGAATCAACCTTGCTCTTGGTCAAATCTTTCCGTCGACAGCGTACTTGCCCTTTGCCGGTCTGTCTGTCCTGCTCATTGGCGACTTTGGTCAACTGCCCCCTGTGGGAGACACTCCACTGTACAACACTGCACGCTCGACAAAAACCTCCTATCTAGGCAGGCTCAGCAACATTGGCCGAGATATCTACCTTGCTTTCACTGAGAGCGTTCAGCTTGATGCTGTTATGAGGCAGGAAGGCTCCGACCCTACCACCACTGCCTTCAAAGCAACCCTTGCTCGCCTGCACACCGGGACACCTCAACAGGAGGACTACACCCTTCTGTCCTCTCGCTTCTGGGGGAACCTTTCCCCGGCATCTCAGCAGGCCTTTCAAGATGCTGTATGTCTTTGTGCAACAAAGCAGAGTGTCTCCGAGATCAACCTACACACTTTGGCTCGCTCTGGACAGCCTGTACTGCGCTCTCTGGCTCAGCACACAGGGGTAGGAGCAGCCCAGGCTTCAGAGGAACAGGCACAGGGGCTTGCTCCTGCTGTCTTCCTCATGATTGGTGCTCAAGTCATGCTTTCTCGCAACCTCTGGATCGAGCAGGGATTGGTCAATGGCACCAGGGGCACAGTATATCAGATTGGGCTCTCACCATCTGAGCCTCCTCATCAATCTGTTCCTTCTGTGGTCATGGTCGCCTTCCCATCCTACACTGGACCAACACCCTGGCACACCACAGACAACATACCACTGGTTCCCATTGTGCCCCATACAGCCAGATGGGAGACAACAAACGGGCAGCGGTGCTCTCGACGCCAGCTGCCACTGCAGCTTGCATTTGCTATCACCATACACAAATCACAGGGTATGACGCTGGACAAGGCAGTGATTGATCTTGGTTCAGCCGACTTCTCAACGGGATTGACATTTGTGGCAATCTCAAGAGCAAGATCTCTGGAGGGCCTTGCTTTCAAGCCAGGCTTTGATTGGGCAAGATTGAACAGCTTGAACACAGAGAGTAGAAGGGGGGGAGTATCAGGACGTGTATTGGCAGCAAGGGATGCGTCTAGACGTCAGATGCTTCAGATGACAGAATAAATGTATAGAGAAAAAGATGAATGACAATGCATAGGTAGACTGAATAAAAGTTGATCAAGCATGACTCTGAGTGTTTGATGCATCAGCTGAATCTCAAGTTCATGGGGTGTATGCATGTCATTGTGCTCTCTCTAGCTACTAACACTACCTCTATCTGCCTCCATCTCCTGTCTGTAATCATCCCACACAGGATCATCAGCAGCAGGAGTTGGGGGATCTGACCAGGTAGGAGGCTCAGGGGTGGGGGGAGGAGTGAAGAGAGGAGTTCCAGGTGGGCTTTCTCCTCCTCTGAGTGTTCTCATCTTCCTCAGCCAATCCAGCATCCTACTTTTCCACAAGGGCAATCTGAAGGTCTGGGGATTGGTGACTGGACCATTGAAGCTACAAGTCAGCTTTGTGTCATGCCAAGAGAGAGCCTGACTCACAAGGACTTCACAACAGGTCTTTTGGGCACCCATGGCTTCTTCTCTCCATTGACTTTGCCTGACCCAGGAGGCAGGTAGGATTGTTGCTGGGGTGGGTGATAGGGAGAGTGTCTGACTGGCTGTGGGCGGCTTTGTTGAGAGCAGGAATGCTTGTGCTCATCATGAGGGTTGGGATGTCGCTTTTTTTGCTCTCTCTGGTGCTGCCTGAGTGCTTTTTTGAACAAAGCTGACTGGAAAGCCATTCTGATGTAGATGTACAGATGAGAGATGAAAAGTCCAAAATTTTCCGGAGTCAGAGCTACGCCCCATCGGCGACGCGCCACCGCCGATTTACCTAGTATGCATTGTGTCCTTGCCAAATTGCCTTTCATCAGAGAATAAAGATCTATGCATGAGGCTGATGCATGGAATGATCTCTGTAGCAGAACCAATCGCCTACATAGCTACTGCCATACCCTGCCCTATCATTGCACCAAAATGGTTACAATAGCGCAAGTCTGACAAGACTGCAATAGGCTTGCCAGGTGGCAGCTGTGACATAGCCCCTGTGACCAGCTTGGCATGCCTATGATCATCTGATCAGCCTAGCATGCCCAACAAGCACTTGCGCATCTCTTGATGAAGTGCTTTAGCTTGCAACTAATCAATGTTCTACAGTACATCCGGCTTTGCCGGATGCTTGACCCGTAAGGGCTGCGATGGCTGCGCCGCTAGGCGCAAGGGGGGGTCTTGGGGGGGTGTCCCACCCCCCCATGTCTAACGGAACCAAAGAACAAGGAATTGCATTAGGTTTTCCAAATTGCCTGAGAACCAATAACTTGAATACCTGATTAGAAATTCAGAGCTAAAAAAGAATTGAAATAACGAGCTACGCCCTATCGCGCACTTTCCTGCACGATCTACCTAGTTACTCACCAGACTGAGCCGATCACAGCTCTGGGCCAACAAGCAGCAGCCATGTCATGGGTATGTCGTGCTCTCTCACGATGCCAAGGATACCCAGGCTGACTCCTGTAGCTGCTACCCTCCCTGCCGGCTCTACCGGGCTGGTCAAGCGCCCCGCCTCTCGATGCGTCCGTTTCCGATCGTCCAAGCCAGGGCGAGCATGAAGATGGAGCAGACGAAGACGAAGACCTGGACAAACCGCCGATGTTCCCCTTGCCCAATTCTGCACAGCGCTCTCAGGCTCCTCCGAGACCCACCGCCGCACCTACACCACCGCCAACATTTGCCTTGGCTCCTCCTTCCCCAGACAAGGCGTCCCCTGCCGACCCGCCCTCGGATCTCAACATCGCTATCTTGCCCGATGCTGTTCCGCTGGGCAATATGGCCCCTCCCCCAAGTACGACCAGCCGGCCCGCTTTCGGTATCCAGCCCGGCGGGTCCTATCCCACTGCCGGCCCGTCACTCGTGGCTCCCAAATCAAAAAGGCGGGGCAAGGTAGCGCTCGCACCCGGTCACTCGGCACTCGACTGGGCGCGCTTGGCGCAGAGCGGGCAGGACCTGCGCGGCACATCGTCTTTTCCTGTACGGGTGACGCTGGAGGAACTGAAGAAGCACAATAAGCGCGACGACGCCTGGAGCGCGTTCAACGGCCGGGTCTACAACCTCACCGCTTACTTGCCGTTTCACCCTGGCGGTGTGGACGAGCTCATGCGCGTGGCTGGGAGGGACGGCACCAAGCTGTTCAGTGAGCTGACGATTATGGCGCGGGGCGCTTGAGAGCTGACGCGCAGTGTTGACTCATTCGTGGGTCAATTTAGAGTATACCCTGCAAGAATGTTGTATCGGCATGCTGGTCCGCGGCTGAGCTGCCAGTCATAGAGCTCTACCACCTTGGCCCTCTTACCTGTGTGTAGCATTTGCACCGTCATATTGTACTTGCATGCATCATTCGGTCGTGTACCGCGTTTCATGATCAGTGGACGTTTCGACCCGTGCCTCCACTTAAGCCACCACCTCGAACCCGAACTTCTGCTGCCTTCGTACACCTGTCGCGTATGAGCGGCGATGAGCCAGGGCGAAGATGACAATGCGCCTCGCCCACAATCCGTCGCTCAGCTCTTGTCCAAGCGCGGGCGCCCGCCGTCCCACTCGCCCCGCACGACGGCAAGCAACAGGGAGCGGTTCTCCAACTTGTTCTCCTCGCTGACCATCACCAGTGCGCCCGTCGTTCAAGATGGCTCGCCGAGTCTGCTGCGACGGATGCTCGCTTACGCTACGCCTCAGACTCTACCGGCGCGAGCTACTACCTTGACTGCTGAGAATTTGATCGGAGAGCCAGAGGCCGAACAATCGGCTCAGGCTACGCCCTCACACCTGTCCAGGCTACCGGACGAGCTGTGAGTGTGCTGCAGCAGCTCAAGGAGATCATGCTGACCTTTTGAGCCTCGTTGCGATCTTCCTGCAGCTTGGTCCTGAGCCTCAGACACTAGCTGCGGTCTCACTCGTGTCGACTCGCTTCTACCGTCTGACCCAGACACCCATGCTCTGGATTCGAATATGCCAAGCCGCCGGCATACGCTTGGACAGCCAAGCCGAGAGCAGCATCGTAGCGTCTTTCGACCCCCCGGCCGGTAGATGGGACCACGATGGCTGGGTATGGGAGGATCAGCCTCAGAATACCCCCAGCCGGCGCCTAGCGAAAAGCCTGGATACCAATCGCAACACGACTGGCAAAGCAGCATCCTCCAGTTCCACCCCAATTCACTTTCCGACTCTGTATCGGGCTCATCTATCCTTCAAAAGCCAGTTGCGCCATCCGTCTACATATCACCCCCCTCATCTGGCAACACTGTTCGGTCACGGTCTCTGTGTCTACTGCGTCCACCATGGCAAAGAGTGGATAGTGAGCGGGTCGAGAGATCGCTCTATCCGGCTTTGGCGCAAGAGCAGACCTGCAGTGCGATCATATGGGCCCAATGTTCCTCCCGATCCTATACTTGCACACACCGTCGAGGACGCACATCATGGGAGCGTCCTCTGCCTGGCATTCGACGAGCACGATCCGCTTCGGGATAACAAGGGCTTGCTAGTCACCGGCAGCTCGGACTCGACGGCTGTAGTGTGGGAAGTCGACTGGGGTGTCCCTGTGCATGTCACCAAGCTGGCGACGCTGTCGGGGCACTCTGCCGCTGTGCTGAGTGTTGTGTTGACACCGACACATATCGTCACCGCTTCGAGAGACCATAACTTGCGGATATTCTCCCGTGTCACGTTCGAACTGCAGCATACCATCGTGCTGCACACGGCGGCCGTCAACTGCCTCACGACGTGTGTTGATAGCCCGGAACAAGTCGTCTCTGCTTCGTCAGACGGTACCTGGGCAATCATCGATGGTCCTTCGGCGTCTCTTGTCTTCGGCAATGGTGGACCGGGCAGTGGGCTCGCATGCGTGGCACGTGCAGGAGAGTTCATCGTGACCGGGGATAACAATCGGTCTGTGAAGCTGTGGACCTCTTCTGTGGGACACCTGAAGACCTTTGTGGGCCACACGGATCTGGTCAGATCTGTTGCTATAGACCTCGACACACGAGTCGTGGTCAGTGCGAGCTACGACAGGACAGTGAGGATCTGGGACTTGGACACGGGAGAGGCGATACGCAGGATGTCAGTAGAGAGCATGGTTTTCGATCTGCAGGTGTCGCCCGGCAGCTTGGTGTGGTGAGTTACCTCCCTGCCCCCATCTTCAGAGAGATCCTGATACGATGCAGTGGTTCAGAAGATGGCAAGGTGAGGATATGGACGTACGGTGTCGGTCTGCCTTATCGCGACCTGCTTTGAATGACAGCTTGCATACTCTCGTGGCATGCCGTTATGTCCCGTCCTTACCCCTTCGCCCCCGTAGTGTGAAGAATGCGAATCAGTTACGGGGTTTGAGCAGTTACCAAAAACCCAGGCTCTGCGCAGCGAAACTCAAGAATCGATGACTTCATGCGGGTCGAGTTGCAGTGAAGAGCTAGAGCTTGGCGATGCGGATTGTCGATCTGAGGCTGCGCTTACTCCACTTGCCGCGCGATCTGCTGAACAGGTGGTCATAACTCGAGCGATGGCTTTCAGGGTCATGGAAGGAAGATATAGACCAGGGCGATCACCAAAGGCCCCCGCCTTTCCCTCTGACCCCTCCTTTGTGAGGCGGCGTCGGGATGTAGCCCACCCTGAGCGACAATCTAGCTCAACCCTAAATCCGCTTGACGTCAGAGGCCGTGCGCCCTGGCAATTCTATCCCGCGAGACACACACAGGGGTCAAAGCAGTAATGTGTTAGCGGGCTTTTTTTCTTTCTTTGGTCTGTAATACATCACACACGACCACCGTCTACCGCCGCCGCCGCCTTATAAGGAGGGTGTCACGCCGACTTAGCCCATCTCTTCTACATCCCCGTGTATCGCTGTGGCTCGGCCGACTGACAGCAGCGACAACAACAACAGTGAGCAGCGGCTGTTTGCATCAGCAGGGGATCGCGAGCTGATACAATCTCTGTCTTGTTTCCATTTCGCCGCTTGACGTCACGCTCTCCCTCAACTCACACACCTCTGTTCTCATCGATCCTTCGTACATCGACCGGCGAGCAGACCTATTCAGGATCGACAACAACGCAGTAGCGAGCGCTAGCCGCCCAGCATGTCGGCGACAAACGCGGACACGAACGCGGCGACGACCGGCTCGTTCGTCGCCGCCCTCGTCACGGGCTCGATTGTTGTCGGTATCTGCACCGTCGCATGGGTCGTCTTCCACGGCCGACAGGCCATGAAGAAGGTCTTTCAACCCCGAGTCGTCCTCTCGCCAGAGTCAAAGCGACCCGAACCTCTACCAAATGGTATACTACCGTTCTGGAGAACGGTATTCAGGGTGCCCAATGAGCAGATCATCGTCGAGAATGGTCTCGATGCCTATTTGTTCCACCGGTCAGTCGCCCTGAGCCCTTGCGGTTCACGAGATCCTCGCGCTGATCTTCTAGCTTCATCACTATCTTCGGTGTCTACATGCTTGTCCCCTATGTCCTTCTGACCTGCTCTGTCTGCATCGGCGTTTCGTGCGTCCAACCTCCCGTCCTTCAATGCAAAGCTGACGCATAGTGCCGCCAAGCCCAACCAGGGCCAGTCCGGCCTCAACTACCTCACCTTTGGTAATGTGGCAAACGACCAGCAAAATCGTCACGTTGCGCATTTCCTTGTGGCTCTCATCCTCATCGGTCAGTCATCACATGATTTCAGCTCATCGTTATTGACATGCAGGATGGACACTCTACCTTCTGTGGCAAGAGTTCAACCACTACGTTGACATGCGTCAGAAATGGCTCTCTTCACCTCAGCACCTCGCACTTGCTCGCTCCCGCACCGTCGTGGTGGTCAACGTCCCAGACGCAATCAACTCCGATACTGGTCTCAAGGAGCTTGCTGGGAACATCTCCACTCTCACTGGACAGTCGAACAACTCGGCTCCTCGCATCTCAGATGCTACTGCCGTTGGCGGTGTGCCTCCTTCCGCAAAGGCGACCAACGGTATCAACGCCTCTGCCGGCGGTGTGCGCAATGTGTGGCTCTCTCGTCAGGTCAAGGACGTCGAGAAGGTCTGGACCGACCGCGACAAGGAATGCACCCGTCTCGAGGGTGGTGTTTCGAAGCTCGTCACGGTCGCCAACAAGAATTACAGGAAGGGCAAGACCCCTGAGAAGCAGGGTCAGCATCACTCGTCTTGCGATATGAATCACTGGATGCTGATGGGACAGGAGCATACGACTCAGAGAAGTCGTCGCACATGGTCGACCGATTCGTGCTCCCCAAGAAACAGCCCACTTGGAAACAAGGTCTTCTGGGACTCATCGGCAAGAAACAGACCCTTGAATCCTCGCCTGTCTTCATCAAGGAGCACAACGAGGAGCTCGCGGCGCTTCGTTCTAAGGATTATCCTCTCGGCAACACCGCTTTCATCCGATTCAGCTCCCAGGCCGAAGCTCACGCTTTCGCTCGCTTGGCTCCTTCCACCAAGGGCAACAAGTTGATGAAGGCTTCCGTCGAGGTCGTCCCCGAAGATGTGCAGTGGAGCAACACGTCCATGAACCCGCACATGCGCCGCATACGCACAATCATCTCCTGGGCTTTGACAATCGGACTGATGATCGTGAGCTTCTCGTTCCACTTCCGAGGGGACAGTTGCTGACTTGTCAGATATGGGGTGGGTCTGACGTGCCAGGGAGCGCACCGTAGCTGATCATTTCTAGGTCCCCTTGTCACCTTCGTGGGCTTGGTATCGAATGTCGATGCCCTGTGCCAGAAAGCTTCCTGGCTGGCGTGGTTGTGCAAGATCCCCGGGTACGTCCTTGTACAGTCTTCGGACAGGAAGTGGTTAACTGACCGCCCCAGGGCCGCTCTTGGTATCATCAAAGGTGTTCTGCCACCCGTGTTGCTGGCCGTTCTCTTCATGCTTCTACCTGTCGTCCTACGATTGCTGGTCCGCTTGCAGGGAGAAGTGCTGAAAAGGTAAGTCGCTTACTGGTGCCACAACCTGATGTTGACCGAAATCAGTGAAATCGAGTTGAAGGTCTTTTCTCGATACTGGCTCTTCCAGATCATCCACGGATTCCTCATCGTTACCCTGTCTTCTGGTCTGATCAGCGCCCTCAGCAACCTTAATGGAACTGCCTCCCAAGTGCCAACCTTGCTCGCCACCAAACTCCCGAACGCCTCGATCTTCTTCCTGACCTACATCCTCACCGCCACTTTCGCTGGCGCTGCCCAATCCTACTCGCGCATCAAACCCCTCATTATGTATTCGCTTCGAGGTATCCTCGGCGGTAAGACTCCTCGCAAGTTTTACGACAGCGAGTGGACCATCGGAGGCTTCGGATGGGCGACCGCTTGGCCCCCTCTTTGCTTGCTCGTCACCGTCACCATGGTCTACTCTGTGATCCAGCCCGTCATCACTGTGCTCGCCTGGCTCGCCATGCTTATCATGTACGCCGCTTGGAAGTACACCCTCACGTGGTGCGCCGACCAGCCTGACTACCTCGAGACCGGTGGTCAATTCTACCGCAGGGCTCTTCGCACAGTCTTTGTCGGCCTTTACGTCGAAACGATCATGTTGGCTGGGCTGTTTTTCCTTTTGACAGACCAGAATGGCAAGCGCTCCAAGGCAGGTCTGGGATGCGGTGCCGTTATGGTGAGTAATGCTGGTTTTTTGTTTACCTCGGTCCTGAACCTCAGATCGTCGCTATCATCACCATTGCGCTATTCCAGATTTACATCGACTGGAAGGCATTCACCATCCCATACACCCTCTACGTCCATGCCCCTACCACCCGCAAGGCCGAGGCGACCGGCGCCACCGAGGCCGTCGCCCCTGAGGTCGAGGACGAGTACGAGAACGCTGGCCCCGAGCTCGGCAACACCTCCGGCTTCCACGAGCACGCATTTGACCACCCGGCCATGTGGAAGAAGCAGCCTTGCATCTGGATCTGGGACGATACCCTTGGCGTTGGCAAGTACGAGGCCGAGCGCATCAACAATGTTGGCGTTGAGGCCACCACCGAATATGCTCACATGGATGCGATGGGCAAGCTCAGCGTCGACCGATCTGCTCCGGACGATGCGTGGTTCGGCGGCCATTCGTCGTAAACTCGATATCACTTGCTCTTTGAAGCGGTCCCGGGAGGACGATACACGATTGACGATTATAGTATCAGTATACCTTAATAATCTTGCGTTCATGCACGGAACTTCTATAAACCGCCTTCTCCTATGTTGCTCTGTGCTGAGATGGCCATTTATTTCACGCATTATGGCAGTATCGAATGCTTTGACGCCTGTACCTAACAGATGACACGTTGGTGAAACGGGAACATGCTGCATGCTAGGTGGAATACAAGAGTTACATGCGACGAGCTGGAGGGCAATGGGGTGTCCCGGAAGAAGCATTGTCTGGAGATCGCATCACCATTCGAACTCGCTGCTCGTGTCAGCTTCAGACATTGCGGAGTAACAACTGACTGACCCGCTACACTTTTGGAAGAGATAATCTCTGCCGTTGATATGTATCATGCCGTCTTTGAACGTCGTCTTCCACTTGTTCTTTACGCGCTGGACCTTGTCCCAGACGCAAAAGACAATATCCGCATCCCCCTCTTCGTCATCGTCCTCGCCTTCTTCTCTATCTGAATCGTCCAGATCCGAATCGATAATCTCGTCGCCGGGCATCAGGCCAGCGGCGTTGGGTTCTATCTTTGGTTTGATATCTTCCTCGCCCTGCCTGTCAGCGCCTCCCAGCCGTGCAGCTTGTGTTAGCTGACCGCTCCGCCTCGCGGACGCAAGACGTCGTCCACCTCCTGCTTCACTCGCACGTCGCCATACCCGTTCTGCCCCGGTACGCCGCCGTTCATCGGGCGGCTCATCCCCGGCAGAGCCAGCCCCTGTGGGTGCGGGTACTGCGGCGCCATGTACCCCATCCCCGCTCCCGGTATCGCGATGCTCGAGCCATGTGGGTGTTGCACCATATTGGCGCCAGGTACACCTGGATGTCGTGCATCGCCCTCTGGTGTCGAGTCGTCGTCTTGCCTGGGCGCTCGGGCAAAGTCGGCCACGCGGGTCTCGAGCAGGTTGGCCTCCCATTTCTGCGGGTCAGCCATCCGCATCTTCAGTCCCAGGATTGCGTGGGACTCGCGGCCTGGAGCTTGAGCAGGACCTCCTCCTCCATGCCGTATTCCTCAAAATCGACGCGAATGTTGTCTATCACATCGTCGATGATCGAGCGGTAGACGACAGGCTGGGGTGGCAACACGACAACAAAGAAGCCTGCTTCAGCTTTCTCTCTCATCTCGCGCAGTCTACAGGACCAACGACGATCTTGTTCGACCTTGCGGGTCAGCACCTCTTTCACAATCACGTTCCCGACGGTTCTCAAGGTGGGTGGAGAGTGGCCACCCGCGCAAACATGTGACAAGGGGTGATGAGCAAGCATCACACATACATCTTTCAGCCTCTCCACCGCCGCCGCGCACAACCAAGTGCGGGCGTCCGGGCCGTCCGTGAGCGCGATCGGTGTCTCCCTGCGCGCTGCTCGTCTGGAGGACGGCGGATGCGTTTCGATCGCGAGGACCCGACGAGAGAGGAAAAAGAGAAGAAGGGCAATGTCAAAGTAGCTTATATAGGCCTCTGTCCAAGGTCCGTGGGGATTATTTCAGTGGCGGATTTTACGATTTTATCCAGAGATTTCAAGTCCACCTGGCGGCGGTCTCTGCTGCTGCTGGTAGCTTTTCGCTATACAAGTGAAAGTAGCGAGCTCGCAGCCATGAGGAAGCAGCTGGACCCGCGCATCCCGGCGCTCATCACCAATGGCGTCAAGGCGAACCATCGAAGCTTCTTCGTCATGGTCGGCGACCGGGGCAGGGATCAGGTTCGTTGTCTCCTGTCCACTGGGTGACTGGCAACTGACAAGGCCAGGTGGTCAACTTGCATTTCCTCTTGTCTCAAGCTCGAATATCGTCCAGGCCGAATGTCCTATGGTGCTACAAGAAGGATCTGGGCTTCACGACGTCAGCTCAATTTGATGGACAGATCTTGGGCGAGCTGACATATAGTCATCGCAAGAAGCGAGAAGCCAAGATCAAGAGAGACATAAAGCGAGGCATACGCGAGGCGAACGACCAGGACCCGTTCGAGCTATTCATCACAGTCACAGATATCAGGTATACCTACTACAAGGATTCGGCCAAGATCCTCGGTCAAACTTTCGGCATGCTGGTGTTGCAAGACTATGAGGCGATCACACCTAACTTGCTTGCAAGGACCATCGAGACGGTGGAGGGAGGCGGTATTGTCGTCTTGCTATTGAAGACCATGACGAGCTTGAAGCAGCTTTACACTATGGCAATGGTGAAGCCGCAAGCCAGATGGTAGGGTTAAATACTGATGAGCAGGATGTTCACTCGAGATATCGCACCGATGCCCACCAATTTGTTCAGCCGAGATTCAATGAGCGGTTCATCCTCTCGCTAGGATCTTGCTCCGACTGCCTCGTGCTCGATGATGAGCTCAATGTCCTGCCTCTATCACGAGGCAAGGATATAGCAGCGATCAAGGACAGCGAGGATGACCGGGGTCGGAAGCGTAAAGCCGAAGAACTGAAGGGAATGAAGGAGAACTTGGAGGGTGTAGAGATCGTCGGAGCTTTGGCAAAACTGGCCAAGACTGTAGATCAGGTCAGTCTTCTGAGTCTGACATTCCTGCATGGCTAAAGGGTAGGCGAAAGCGCTCCTGACTTTCGTTGAGGCGATCTCGGAGAAAACCCTGTCCTCCACAGTCGCCCTTACGGCTGCTCGTGGACGAGGAAAGTCGGCCGCATTGGGCCTGGCCATTGGTGCTGCCCTCGCGCACGATTATTCGAATATCTTCGTCACATCCCCTGATCCTGAAAATCTGCAAACTCTGTTCGAGTTTGTCTTCAAAGCGCTGGACGCTCTTGGCTACGAGGAGCACATCGATTACGATGTCGTGCAGAGTACAAATCCCGAGTTTAAGAAGGCCATTGTGCGGGTCAACATCTTCAGGGGTCATCGTCAGACGATCCAATACATCTCGCCCGAAGATGCGCATGTTCTGGGCCAGGCGGAACTCGTAATCATCGACGAAGCCGCGGCTATCCCGCTGCCCTTGGTACGAAAGCTCATCGGGCCCTACCTCGTCTTCATGGCATCCACTATCAACGGTTATGAAGGCACAGGTCGATCACTGTCGATCAAGCTCATTCAGCAGCTCCGAGAGCAGACCCGGCCGTCCATCTCGAAGGATGGGGAGACCTCTGCGGCAGGGGCGAGCAAAGCCGCGTCGGCAGGGCGATCAGGTGCCGGCCTGGTACGGTCTCTCCGCGAGATCAAGCTTGAAGAGCCTATCCGATATTCTCCTGGCGATCAAGTTGAGAAATGGCTCAATGGACTCTTGTGCCTCGACGCGACAGTGGTCAACCGGAATCTTAGAGGTTGCCCAGAACCTGGAGAGTGCGAGTTGTACTACGTCAATCGCGATACCCTCTTCTCGTATCACCCGGCATCTGAAGTGTTCTTGCAGCGCATGATGGCGCTCTACGTCGCAAGTCACTACAAGAACTCCCCGAACGATCTGCAAATGCTGTCAGATGCGCCTGCACATCATCTTTTCGTGCTCCTTCCGCCGATCAAAGAGGACGACAACTCTTTACCCGATCCCTTGGTAGTCCTGCAGGTGTCGCTGGAAGGCCGGATATCGAGAGAAGCAATCCTGAAGGAGCTCGCTTCGTCTGGTATGAAGTCTTCGGGTGATTTGATACCCTGGATCATCTCTCAGCAGTACCAGGACGGCGACTTTGCTATGCTTTCCGGTGCGCGCATCGTGAGAATAGCCACGCACCCGGACTACACCAGAGTGAGCTTCTTTCGCCTCTACAAGCAACATCGCTGATGCTCAGATGGGCTATGGCAAACGAGCAATCGACGCTTTGATCTCTTTCTATTCTGGCGATCTGTTCAACTATGAAGAGGTGCCCGATCTCGGGGAGGTCGAGACATTTGAGCAGGCTGCCAAGGTCGGTCCGAATGCCTCGCTGCAGAATGACGAGGTCGGCGTCCGAGCAGTGACCAAGATGCCCCCACTACTCCAACGTCTGCCTGAGCGCAAACCGGAACAGCTCGACTACATCGGGACCTCGTTCGGCCTCACTCCTGAACTCCTGCGATTCTGGAAGAAGAGCAAGTTCATGCCGCTCTACGCGGCCCAGAGGGAGAACGCCTTGACAGGCGAGCACTCATTCGTGATGCTCCGATCGCTCGCAAGCAATGTCGCTACCGCCGACTCCTGGCTAGGCGCCTTCGCAGCGGGTCCGTCTCAGCTTACAGATGCACGAGAGGTAAAGCTGACAGTCGGCAGACTTCCGACAGCGCTTCATGAATCTTTTGTCGTACGACTGCTTCAAGAAGTTCTCGGCCCGGACAGCTCTGAGCATCCTCCAGTCTACGACTCCGAAGGGAGTCATCGAGCCTCCCTCCTCGCCCTTGTCGGCCGAAGAGCTCGCGGCTGCTCTGACGCCTTTCGACATCAAACGGCTGGAATCGTACGCCGAGTCGATGTTGGACTACCACGTCATCCTCGACCTGGTACCGCGTCTGGCGGAGATGTCTTTTGCCGGGAAGCTCGGCTCAGAAGGCACTCTGTCTGTAGCGCAACAGGCTATCATTCTCGCGTTGGGTCTGCAGCGGAAGCCCATTGAGGCTCTCGAGGCCAGTCGTCACATGATATGAGAGTGGCATCGCTGACTTGGCAGGCCGAGCTGGAGTTGACACCCTCTCAGACGCTGGCCAACTTCGCCAAGATTATCCGGCGCCTCACACACGCAATCAAGGAGATCCAGAAGGTATCTGTAGGCAAAGACATTCCCGTCGAGGCACCGGCACTACGCGGCGCTGCCCGCGGGGCAAATGGTGCTTCCACAAATGGCTTCACCGCACTGGAGCAGACGATCGAGGAGGATCTGTCGGAAGAAGCGGCCAAGGCTCGCGCATTGCAGCGGGAGCTGCTCGGCGAGGTGGACATGGCGCAATTCGCCATTGATCACACGGCGGACTTTACGAGCGCCGAGGCGCAAGTGCAGGCGATCGCCGCTGCGCCCTCTGAGGATCGCGCCAGGATGTCGACGACAGTGTCGGTCAAAGGCACTGCCCCGACATCAGCGACAGACGCAGAGGGGAAGAAGGAAAAGCGGAGGGAGAAGGGAGATGACGGGCGGAAGAAGCACAAGAAGCCACGGAGAGACTGAGAGCTTCCGACCTTCTACCATATTGATTTTGGGCGAGCATCAGCATTGCGCACCATGACACACACCTTGTATGCATCTACACCATTTGTGCACGCAGACTCTTTAGCCTCTCGGTCGCGACCAAGTCGGCGCGTATCACCGCAATGAGGGCTTTGGTGTCTACTGGTCCCGCCGTTATGCCTGCCGCTTCCAAAGCAGCACGAGCCTTGACGACTTTCGAGCTGGTCGTGCCATTGACCTGTTGCCATTTCGCAAGCCGAGAAAGCGCGCCGTCGATCGCCTCCCCATGTCGAGTTATGAGAGCGCAGTGTCCTTGCACGGCGGAGAGGAACAAGATCATGTCGAGGAAGACGGAGTGGACTACCGCGCGAAGAGGCTGCATGTCAGGCGCGCACCGTCGTGCTCCAAACAATATGACTGACCGTATTTATGCAAGCCGGTTCGAAGGAAAGGGCAAGCTGCCTCTCCCATTCCGGCCAGGTCCAGACCCAGATAACTTCCTGCGCTTCGGCCGCTTCGAGCGAGTTGGCAGTTTCATTTGTATCGGGGTCATTGACGGCGAGAACGGCTAGGCGGAATAGGGCGAACACGCCGGAAAGCATTTCGGCCCCTTCCCCACCTGTATCCTGGAGCGAGAGATAGTCGCTACTCGCTCTCAGGCAGAGGTGAGCGACTCGTGCAATCACCGGGTAGAGGGAGAGCAAATGTCCGCGTCCATTTGCGAGTGTACTTTCGAGAGATGCGTACAATATAGTCGTATATGCTCGCAATTGGACCGGGGCTGGCTCGTCGTTCAACTTGGCCAACGTTGCAGGCAGGACTCCCGCGACTCCATTCTCAGCAAGCAGCAGTACCCTTGCAGCTCTGGACAACAAGTCGACGGCGATTTCCGGATCCAGTTGTCGATTGGTCGTTGGGTGTCGCCGCAAGATGAGATCTAAGCTTCCTGGTGCAGCCTCGACGAGCAGCCGGACGTCACGTGGGAGGTGGTTGGTGTTCTCACTGTTGGAATTCAACAAGTTCTTCAGGTTGAGCTTCACCCAAGGCCTACATGTCCGAGACTTACCTCGAAAATCGTCCGCATGGTGACGGCCATAGTGGGCATGCCGTGCATTGCCGAGCCACAGATCTCCGACAAGACGGCTCGGACTGTGTTTTCGGTCTTGTTTTCCCTTGCGATGATGTCCGAAGATGACAGTAGGGACGAGATCGCCTTTGTTGACACGTCGAAGCGGCACAAAGTCAGGTGCAACAGGGTCGAGACCTGATGCAGGAGCGTCTGTCATTAGCGAAGCACCATGCGGCGCAACGTTGACTCGCCAGGGAGGATGTTGCAGGAGCAAGCTCCAGAGCCTTGCCGCACGCCTCAAGCAGGTCTTCCGTACCGAAGGCCCCAAAGGCAAAGTCGGCTAGATGTTTGCTGATTTTGCCCAGCAGCGCGCCAAAGTCTACTTCATCAGCTCTGGTATGACATCTGACAACCCACCCTGCGTTGCACCTTCCGACCAGGTCTTTTGCTGTGCACAAACGATCACTCGGAGGCTCTTCAATATTCCGGCAAAGGCTTCTTTCTGCTTTCGCGTGCATTCCGAGCTGTACATCAGCACAAATGGTGCTGAAGAGGGGGAAACCGACAGATCTGAGATGATGCCGCGCATGAGGTCCACTTTCTTGCCCTCGTCAAGCTCGTTCGGGATAAAGTCATCTACCAGCCGCGCCATACACTCTCCGAACAGGCTTGAGTCCTCGCGCCGAGCATCCTCCTCGAGCAGCGTCAGGAACATGCCAGATCGCCACGACCGCCGGATAACGTCCCGCAGAAGTACTCCGCATGAATCACTGACCGCTGCGTCCCCTTCTGCCTTGCTCTCGAGGACGAACGGGCGGGCAACGATGGCGAAGACGATGGGAGCAACTTGCGCCACGCTGTCTCTTGAAAGCAGCGGGAACGCCGTGCGGACAATTTGCAAACCTAGCAGGCGGTGCTCTGAGCAAGCGCCCTCAGCAACATGAGCCGCCACGCAGATGATGGCTTTTCGTGCGTCAAGCTCGACCGGGCGCACCGAGTGCTGCGGGGTAAGCCAAATTAGGGACTTACGAACAGACTCGCCTTGAAAAAGGTGATCATGAGGCTATCAAGCAGGTACTTCTGTCCGACCAGATCGAGTTGTGACAAAAGAGACGCCAAAGGCAAGACGACATGCACAAAGGCTGCACCGACCAGAGTCGTCTTCCTGCTCTTGCTGGAGACTGCTCCCCCAACCTGGATTCGCAGGGAGGAGTCGAGTACTATCCGCAGCCCTGGCAGGACCAGATGCGCCAAACCATCGCTGTACTCGGGCCACGGTAGCACGCAAGCAGAAGCCACATGCTGCTGAAATCTTTGCGCCATGAGCCAATCGACGTCGACGCCACTGGCGAGCATGTGCAGGCCTATAGACAGCAAATGAGCCCGAACAAGCTGAGCATCGAGTAGCGCGACCGTTGGGCGATGGGCCCCTGAGCGCGGAGGTGTGAGCTGCATGGCATTGGCCACAACTTCGCCGAGCAGACTCTCGATGGCCCTCCATGAAAGCACTGAAGGTCAGAATTGCGTTTGAAATTAAGCCAGCTCGTACCAGGCCAGGTGGGCATGATTCTTTGTAAATGGCTGAGTCTCGTCAAGGTTGCTTGTCGTTCCTCATCAGTGCTCTGCACAAGCAGATCCTCGAAACAAGCTGAGATCGCTGCCATTTGTGATGGCCACAGGGCCTCGAGGATCGTCTGACAGGTAGAATTAGTCTGGGCATCAGCTCTCATCGGTAGTCCGCACACATGGCTTCGTACTTTTGCGGGATCCAGCAACGCGTCGAGCATGATCCGCAACACACCGGTCGCATGGCGCCGTCGCCCGACCCAAACAGCACCCAGATCAGGATCGGAAAGCTCCAGTGCAAACTTGAGTAAGTTTTCGATCGTGTGATTTCTGGGAGTCAGGTTCAAGCTAATTTGGGCGTGATATACCTGCCTCTCATAGCCGAGAAGCGTCTGTTTGACCAGGTCTTCAAATGGTCTCGAGTTGACCATGAGCAGTCGTACCATGAGGCGTGATCTAGGAAGACGATCCACTTCGCGATCGAAGAGCATCCATAGGGTCGCGTAGAGCGTTTGACAGTGTTGGTGGATGAAGCCCTCGACATCCGAGAGATAATTGCTTTTGCTCAAAAGCAGCCAAACAAAATCGAGAAGCCTCTCTGAAGTGTGCGAACCGAAGTGGAGCAGTGCAGCGACAGCATCCAGTACTCGTGGGTCAAGCTTGAAAGATGTTTCCGTCCCAGTCAGGCGGTGTCTTTTCGTCAAAGTCGGAAAGACCTTGCTCGCTTCTCCTTGAGCCTTCAGGCTCGTTGCCTCGATTTCCGATTGGTTCACGCCATACACCTTGAGCAGGCCGAGCATACAGTACTGCAGACTCTCATCTTCCGTAGTCGAGAGGAGACCGTCCATGCCACTTGCGATTGAAGAGGTCAAGTCAATGAAGAGTCGCGAGAAAATTTCTGCTTGCCTGGGTAGGTCGATGGGCGCGCTATTGGCGTTGAGAGAGATAATGAGATCGTAGCGCGCCACTGTGCTGGGCAGTGACGAAAGAATATTGACAGTGGCGTCGATAAGTGACCACGGTATCGCCACACCCGACACCGCCATGACTCGCATCCACCGACTTCCCCTTTCTAGACCTCCGTTAGGCAATCCGGTCACAGATCCTACCAGTTCCCATATGCTGCCCGTCTCCCCTTGAGCAAGACCGACGAGTTTTGGTAAGGCCTTATAAACAACGTCGAGACTTGCCAGCTCGCCAAGATCCTCCAACCAAGCAGCCAGTATGTCAACTGCCATTGAGAATACAGCTTCAGCTTCCACGACCTTGCTGATCCTGTCCAGAGCCGCGGTGGCAATTTGAATAGCCAACGCTTGTTGACCATTCGGAGTGTCCGGCACGGCAGTGGGCAGTCCCGTGGACGATTTGGCAGCCTCGTAGACAACGTGCGCATACAAGTCAGCGTCATGTGCATGCAGCGCTCGCAACCATGGATGCGCATGTCGTGCAAGGAGTGCCGATCGCGCATCTTGATACGCGCTGACCCAAGAGCTGCCCTGTTTGTTGTTCGATCCTGGCCGCACACCTGGGGGTTGCTTGTTCTTGCTTGCATATTCCTTGATCACCTCGTGCAGATCGTTATCCTGTCGATCAGCTTCTTCGACACCAAGAAGCAGGCATTGACCAGATTCATCTGCCAAGTGACTACTGCCCGACCGAGTCGCTCAAGGGCATAATCCGAGCATAGACAGCTGGGCCAACAACCACCGCAAAGCAACCGAAAGCCTTGTTCAACCAGCGTCAAGTCCAGTTGAAGCAGCATACGCTCGATGTTGATGAGCAGTAGTTCGACGGTTGGTGCAGCATCCATCAAAGACGGCAAACCAAAGGAAATCCAGCTGGTTCCGGCTCGCACATCGTCGGACGAGATTCTGATCGAGTTTTGAGCCGTGATTGCACCTGTGACTCGAAGTTGTTCGAGCAGGATGGCAGCGCACTGTACGTACTGTATGCCGAGATCAGACTGCAGAGTATGGATCACCGTTGACATGCGCAGACTTTCGTAGACCGTCGAGGGATAGTCCGGCCTATCCGAGATAGAAAATACGGTGTGACGAGATCCCTCGGCGATTAGGTGCCCGTCAGACACCACGCTCGGAGCACTGGCCGTCGGACTTCGGAGAAGAGCGCGGACGTACTGAAGAAAAGCGGCGTCAAAGAGGTAGCCTTGTGAGGGTATCTGCGTCAAATCGTAGAACGATGCGTAATTGGCGATAGTCGTAGACGGGGCAGTATCGACGGTACCAAGACGCTCAGGGCGGCCTTCGTCGGGGTGGGTCCGTGCGTGTAGCTCCTCCTCGTAGTCTTTCAAAGTCGCCTTCAGTCCCAGCATGTCACTATTCCGTTTGATTTTCTCGATGTCCACTACCAGCGAACCACTGGCAAGGCCATTCTTGAAAAGCTGATACTGCGTCCATAATGCGCCGTAAAGGATAGCAATCTCGTCGTACGTCCGATGAACAAGTTCACCTTGCCGTAGACATATGGGCTTGACGACTCGATCGAATGAGGCCTGTAGGACTTCCGATGTGACATGAAATGGGTTGCGTCCTTGAGCTGAAACTTCATCGACCACAATCTCTCTGCTGTACCGACATTCGCTGAACTGGATCTTGGCGAGGGCTTCGGCACAAGCTGGATGCACCAGGGCCTGGCAGCCGGATCGACAAGCCATGGCTTGGCAATATGACCCCCACAGAGGCTCTCGACAGACTGTACAAGGAGTTAGATTGAAGATGTTAACGAGACATAGATCATGCTGCCCAATGGTTCTTCGTGTCGATTGGGTGCTCCCAGATCTAGGGGCATTGACGATCAGATCGTCCAACTTGGCGGGGCATTCACTGAACTTGATAGAGGCTGAGGTTGGGGCGGAGTTTCGAGACGATGGCGTGATGAGATCGAAGACAAACCAGTGTCTCTCTGGTCTGTAGCAGTGCAGGTGGATAGTATCCTTGCACAAGGTGCATCGGATGGAGTAGCCATGCACTTCGCTGGAGCATATACCACAACGTTGCGGTGCGTCAGTCGAGTCGCCTTTTGAGCTTATTCTCCAGGGAATGTAGTGATGTTGCCCAGACTCGTCCTCCCCGAGTACACGGTCCTGCCCAGTACTCCAGCGCTCATAATGGACCCCATATGTCACCGTTGCAAGTCGTCGGGCGACGGTATTGTGCCCAAGCATTTGCGGGTAGTATGTATTGAGAAGTTCCAGAGCGACGCGACTCGACTGGCTCGTTCCTAGAGCGGAGATCTCAAGCAGATCGACGTAGCAGTCGGGCTTCGCTGTAATCATCAACGAAACCAGACGGTGAAGCCGATATATCGTAGTGAGCGGATAAGCCCTGATGTCCACGTTGGCTGTGAGAGCCTCGATCGCCTGGGCGACGAGTCCAGCGACATGCGTGGCGGTTTTCGAGAGGTCATTCGTTGGTGCATGCGGGGATACTATACCTCGCGGTGTGTCTGAGATGGGATGGACGGACACCATTGGACTATTAGGCGAGTATTGCATCCAACCTTGAGGTACGGTCGGATTGGAGGTCACTTCGAGTGGATCGTCTGTCGAGATACTGAATGTAGGAATCGATTGAGTTGCTGGTGTTTGTTGGGCGAAAGGATCCAGAAACTCCGCGGAGGCTTCTGTGTCTTCATAGCCGCCCCTCTCTTTCGCCAGTCGTGCCAATAGCTCTCCCATTCGGCCTTCGAGCCATTCGCAAAGTCGTTCGGTCATCCCAATAGGAAATGTATAGAACGCTTCGATGACCATGCTGGTCACCTGAGTCTGTATTGATGGCCCACATTTGTGGAACAGATATGCCGCAATATCCAGACACGCGGCCTGAAGGGCATTGGGAGGGCACAGCGGCCGAAACCGATGCGCCTTGTGAACACCCTCCTCCCCTATGATCGTCTTTAGACAGTTCAAAAGGCGCCGAAGGAGATCGAAACCCGCGATGGTCGGCTCTTCGCCTCGCCTTAGCGGATCGTCCGTATCGTGTAATGCCATTCTTGACGGCGACGAGGGGGACGCCAGGGAGGACAAGCGTCCCATCTTGCTTTTGCTCTTCCTCGCGTCCTGGGCCAAATGCGAGTCGGCTCTTCCTGCTGCCGAGAACAAATCCAGACCTTGCTTGTCGGCGAGCACGAGAAGTCCTCGGGTCTGTTCAACCAATTCGTACACTTGTTCCGTATCGAAATCACCATCGTCCAATCCGTTCACGTCCTCAAAGTCCTCACTGCTCACAGCTGAGGTTCGACTCGGGCCGGCACCGTTGCTTCCAACTGCCATGGTGGCTTGCGCAGCTGCGACCATGGCTTGCCCGAGAAGCTGCGCTTTCCCCTTGCCTTTACCTTGCCTGCGTCCAGCTGCATCTCGAGCGGAAACAGCGGAGCGATCGAGGAGATCAGGAGCCGCTTGACGAGCTTCAAGCTTGTCTAACAAATGAGACAGAAGCTTCTGAGTCTCGTAAAGTCCTCTAGTCGAAGGCGCGGGTTGCTTGGGTCGGGACAGAGTTGGTCTGCGGAATCGCTTCGATGCCACCGGCGATCGAGGCAGTGTTGGGGATGGCAAAGCGTCCGATGGCGGTAGCAGCGCTGATACATGGCGATTTGTCGGAGAGGGTGGCTCCTGAAGGATCGGAGACGGAGTCACGTCCTCAAATGCTGTATCATCTATGAGGAGCTGCGGTCAGCCGTCGTCGGACGGAAGAGGATCCACTCACCCGAGGAGGCGGCAGACCTCCCGGACGGCGTCCGAGTGCTCTGCGGGCATCGACTATCGGTACCAGGTCCTCTGACATGCCCAGTGGGGTCCAGTGTGAGGGCCATGTCCCGGTGAGTCAGGATTCTGACGAATGTCGAACAAGTTGAGAAGCCAAGAACAGTCGCGTGGTATCGGATGATTCGGCGTCGGCTTGCCCGATGACTGGGACCGCCAGTCCATTGACATCACCCTCCATTTCTCTTGAAATCTGGGCTGCATCAGGTTCGCACGGCTCGAGCAGATGTCGGCCGAGGCAGGTCCGTCGCATGCTGCTGTCAGTCATTGCTCGGCTCTGTGAAGTGGGACTGAAACGTCGCAGGGAACTGCACCGCAACAATGGCGTCAATTCACATTCTTCGACCTCGAGGAAGTGAAGGACGTAGACGACCTCGGACAGAGCCCGAGATCCTTGAGTGTCAGTCGCACGACCTGTAGACTAGATAAGTCCTGAAGCTGCAGGCATTACAACCGCCGATAGCCATCACTTCGACCTCGCCGCTCAGTCCTCTTCCTCCTAGCGTCATCGTCTCTTCAGGCAACCTAATATCCATACTCGACCGTCACTTCGGGATCGAGCGCAACTTTGCAGCATGGGAAGGGAACGGAAGAGCTCAGACGTTGATCGAGGCTGGCGGGCTGCTGATTGCGGTCGGGGAGGAGGATGGAAGCCGATTGCCCGTGCTGAAGATATGGGATCTCACCCGGGAGGAGAAGAAGAAGGCTGGAGGAGGACCAGTTCTGCTGAGGAATGTGCGGATACAGCATGGACAGAGACCGCATCCAGTGAGCCATTGGCCCTTTCTGCAGGAAACTGACAGGATCAGGTGTCGAGCGTTGCTTTGACGTCTAATTTGTCCCACCTGGCTGTTGGTCTGGGGGACGGGACTGTATTGATCTATCGCCATCTTCTGCAATCTTTGACGACGTCTCCGACGGCCCTCACCTCTCTTCCCAAAGCTCGAGTCATTCACGAATCTCAGGAACCCATTACTGGTCTTGGGTTCCGGGAACCACTCAGCCAGAATCTGGCAGATGCTGCAAGTGCTACTGTCAGTCTGTTCATCGTCACAACGAATCGAGTGCTATGTGCCCCTGTATCTGGCAAGGGAGGGGAAGCAAGGACTATCGACGAGACGGGAAGTGGGCTGGGATGCGCAGTGATGGATTGGGAGCGGAGGGACATGATTGTGGCCCGCGACGATGCCATAAACCGATATGGACCCGAAGGAAGAACGGCAACTTTTGCCTACGAGGGTAGGTGACAGTCAAACCGCTCATCGCCTCGCTCATCATCAGGTCAGAAGTCGGCCGTTCACATATTTCGTCACAGCTTGATTATCACTTCTCCGCCATTCGTACCGTCTGCGGCGTCCAACTCGGCCACTGTCAGACATTACGTCGCCAAGGGCGCTGCCAATGGCGACAGCTCGATTCTCAGCAGCGATATTGCGAAAATCACAGTGTTCGACCTGCAGAACCAGTTGATAGGATACTCGGGAACATTCAAAGATGGGGTCCGGGATGTCTTCTGTCAATGGGGTTCGATCTACATCCTAGGCAGCAACGGCAAGGTGAGGAGTCTTGGTTGCGCCGCGTCCACCGCTTAGCGATAGCTGTCAAGATTAGAAGAACATACAACGTCCGAGAAGCTTGACGCGATCTACAAACGCAGTCTGTATTCAACGGCCATCAGTCTCGCCGAGAATCAAGGAATAGGCGAGGCGGGTGTGGCAGACGTACACAGGCGGTACGGCGATTACTTATACGAGAAGGGGGATTTCGATGGCGCCATGACCCAGTTTGTGCAGACACTGGGTTTCTTGCAGCCCAGCTATGTGATCCGAAAGGTCGGTCAGAGTGCTCAATGATGAAAGCTACTGAAGAGGCAGTATCTCGACGCGCAGCGTATCGCCAATCTTACCACATACCTGCAGGAGCTGCACTCACGCGGCTTGGCCAATCCAGACCATACGACGCTACTTCTCAATTGCTACACCAAGACAGCGGATCGTGAGCGCTTGGATGCCTTCATCAAAACAGAGGCCCGGCGCAGCGATCAGACCGGAGAGCGAGACGAGCTTCCATTTGACCTAGACACAGCTATTCGAGTATGTCGGCAGGCGGGATTCTTCGAGCATGCTTCCTACCTGGCGGCCAAATATGGGCGTCACGAAGACTTCCTGCGAATACAGATTGAAGACGCAGGTCAGTATCAAGACGCCTTGCGCTACTTAAGGTCTTTAGGTCCAGACGCTGTCAGTATTTCACACCTCGACGTCTCATGCCTCCTGTTGACGTTGGTAGTGCCAAGACAATCTCACGCGTTATGGTCAGATGCTTTTGCAGCACGAGCCAGACGCGACAACGGACCTCCTCATTGATCTTTGTTCCGGACAGCTCGGACGACGGGCTCCTCCAGTTTCTGAGGAACCTGTCGCAGGGACGAGTACAAGTAACGGACCCGCTGTGCTATCCTATCTAGGATATAATCATGTCACCAACCTGTTCAGCGGAGGAGGCGGTCCACGAACAGCAGGAAGCGCCGAACAGTCGAACGGAAGTGTCACTTCGGTGACCAACGGTGAATCGAGACCCATCGTAGATGGTGCACGAGCACAAAGTGGACCGACATACGAACCACCTTCAGCGCAGATCTATTTTGCGCACTTCATCGACCACCAAAGTCTGTTCATTCGCTTTCTCGAGTCTGTGGCCTCTGCTCTGTGGAATCAGAGAGTCGACGCTGCTTCGGCTTTACGGGACGACCCGATTCCTGCTAGTCCTGCTCCCGAATTGGCGAACCTGACGCCAGAAGAAGAGGATCAGCGAGCGGTATGGAACACGCTCCTCGAACTATACTTGGCGTCCACGCGAGAGCCGGAAGCCAACGTCGCTCGTACGAACAAACGGAAAGCCCTTATACTGCTTTCGCGTTCGGAGCTTCCTTACGACCCGATGCACGCCCTTCTCCTCTGCTCGACATTCGGCTTCACAGAAGGACTCGTCGGGCTTTGGGAGAGAATGGGGATGTACGAGGACGTCTTGCGCTTCTGGATGCAACGCACACGAACGACACCGGCACCTTCGGTCAATGGCAATGGTCACGGCGATCCGGAGGACAAATCGCCGTCAGACGAAGTCTTGCGATACCTCGGTCTGTACGGTCCGCAGAATCCTCAACTCTACCCTCTTGTCTTGAGGTATCTCACCTCGTCTAACGATATAATGCAGAGGCACATAGACGAGCTCGGACGCGTCCTGCAGACAATCGACGAGGAGCGCATCATGCCTCCCCTGCAGGTCGTTCAGCTGCTCAGCCGGAACAGCGTTGCCAGCGTGGGCGCAGTCAAAGAGTGGCTCCGGTCCAAAGTGGCCGATACCCGCCAGGACATCGACCAAGACAAACACCTTGTCGAGTCGTACCGGACAGAGACGGCCGCCAAGCAGAAGGAGATCGTCGACTTGGCAAATCCGGCCCAGCCGCAGGTATCACAGGTCACACGATGCTCGGCATGCGGGGCGCAGCTCGACCTGCCAAGCGTGCACTTCATGTGCAAGCACTCGTACCATCAGCGCTGCCTGTCCGATGCGGACCCAGAGTGCATTCTATGCGCGCGGCAACATAGTGTTATTCGTGAGATCCGTAGAGGCCAGACAAGATTGGCCGACCGGCATGATCTGTTCGTATCTGAGGTGCACGAGGCAGACGACGGGTTTGCCGTGGTGGCCGGGGCCTTCGGTCGTGGTATCATGACCCGCAAAGTAGCCGGGTAGCGATGCAAATTTACAACATGGTCGTCTACTTGTGCGTTCAGGATTGAATCTGTTGCGCTGTTCAGTGAGCCACGACCAGGGTGCAGAGATTGTAACTTGCCCATATCTACATATCTCGCCTGTCGGAGGTCGTCAACCTCCGCTAAGCGATCCAGAAAGCTCTTTGCCTCGTCTCGAAGCTGCGCCGCTTCGTCTGACGGTGCTGACTTGGCCAAAAGCAAAGCGTAGAGACTGAGCGCATTCATGCACCCTGTCGACCTTTCAGCCTACCGACGTCGCATTGATGAGTTCTTACACTTGGAATCTGGCTCTGCTTCATGCAGTTCACGGATAGAATCGATCTCTTTCCGCAATCTATCCTCGTTTGGCGCTGGGACTATCAGCTATCAAGCTCACTTCCAGTCGGACATTTGCCCACTTGAACCAATGAGCCACCGATGGTACAGCCAGCCACTTTGATCACCCGGATCGGTCCACAGTGCTTGCGTGACGAGCTCAAACTCTTTGTCTTTTGCCAGGTCCACATCCGCCGACGGCATGCTGGCCCACAACCCGCCCAGGATCTTTGTCCGGCAATGCCACGCGGAGAAGTTCGAAAAATTGCTTTCGATCTTCTTCTGAGTATATCGCAGTTCGTCTTGTGGCGTACGTCTTGGTGTGAATGACGCGGGGAGCGAAGCGAGAACGTATCGACGGTAGTCCCAGGCGTGAACTGAGGGTCAGCGTCTCACAATCAAACTGACATCGAATCTGTTAACTTGAGCTCACAGTTCCGTGAATCAGCATCCAGCATCTTCTCGATGACAGCCATTTCTGTCTTCCAAAGCTCATTCCTCCATCCCTCGGTGTCGTCCGGGCCTTGTGGTACATTCTCCAGACACCATTTACGGTGGTTCCATATCCAGTAGACTTTCGGATGTACCTGCAGGTAGGCCATCGTGAGTCGCAGCTCCTTTGACAAGAGCTTGACCACCCCTTCCGCGTCACTGCGGTCAGCGGCCGCCATAGCAAATAAACCTGGGCTCACGTTGTCTCGAACAGGTGGAGGAGGATATGCCGGCGGTAGTTCCATATTGTGTAAAATTCAGGATTCAAATCTAGCAGCTCGGTCGTCTTCGACAGTGCCTCGGACGTATAGGTTTTTGACTTCTTCTGCACGTCATTCAGCTTTTGTAACTGACTCAGGACGCCTCTGCTACCAGCTCACCAGAAGAAGTACCTCGTCCTGGAGTGTCGTATACGCCTGGATCTTTGCCTGATCCTTCTGTCGTTTGGCCTCAGCAGCCTGAGGAGAGATGCGAGTCCTCTTGACTCCGTGCTGCCAGGTAGTGAGCTTGGCATGGGCCTTTCATGGCGACTGCTTACCATTTTGTCATCCGCCCTATAGAGCGAAGCTGAGCTGGAGACAGCTGGATAGACGAAGTGAGATTGGGCCCCACGCTTGGCGGGGGGAGATAGGCGTCCCAACCCACAACTTCCCTGTAGGCCCCCTAAAAAGTTAGTCGCTAGAGTACTTGACCGTTCGCCGCTCGTCCATATGACAATCATCTGCTGCAGAATATCGTAAACAAGATGGCCAAGCAGCGCCATGGCAAGCCAAAAGGGGCACTTAGAAAGCCCAGCGGCCCACCCGGTAGTCGCATCAAGAAGATGGAGTCATACGAGGACACTCTAGAGGAGGGAGGAGTAGACGATCGTATGTCAATCTTGGAAATCTCGCGTCTACGATTGACAATTCAGATATGTACAAACGCGACCGGATCATGTTCAACCCTCAAGATGAGTCCGATCAAGAGGACCTGTCCGACCATGACGAGGAAGTCCTTGCCCTTCCCACCGCTTCGTCTTCCAGAGCCAGACCGCGCGCTGCCGAAGAGGACGATGAGGAGCAGGACGAGGAAGAGGAGGCTGCGCCGCGACGAAAGCGAAAGGAGAAGAAGAAGCTCGATGTGTCAGGAAAAGGGAGGTTTGGCAAAACGAGTGACGACGAAGATGAGCTGGAGGAGAGCGGCTCTGGCGATAGCGAAGACGAGGACAACGAAGGCTGGGGAAGAAGCTATTATTCTCGCCCGAGTACCCGCAAGGAGAAGGAGAAAGAAGGAGAGTACGACGAGAAGAAGGAGGAAGAGAAAGAGATGGAGGCTCGAGAGGCTCGACGCCTCGCTCGCAAAGCCAGAGAGGGCATTGCGGTCGCAGACTTCGGCCTGGACGACAGCCTTCTTGATGCCGAGGTTTCGCTGCCGGCTGGTGCGGATGAGGCGGAAGAGACTCGCCTTGGTCCCGCTGTACCGGCTCCCGAGACGACTGACGCATCAACTCTCATCAAACACATGGAGCTGCACGAGCCGCTGAAGATTGCTCTGATAAGAGAATGGCCGCTAGTCGTCCGGAAGCTCGAGAAGACTGCGAGGGGGATGAAAGCTATTGCGGCCGAGACAGAGGGCAACGAGTCGCTGCACAAGGGCTTGGGTTGGCTACACTATCGTCAGGATCACGTCCGCTGGACACAGTTCTTATCGCTCATCGTCAGAATCCTTGCTCACTTACGCCACAACGCTTGCTTTCTACCTTCATCTTGCTTCTCTGCCTGCAGCATCTAGGCCCGATCTTTCCACCCACCCAGTGCTTCCTCGCCTCTTGAAGCTGAAGGAAGGAGTCTCTTCACTTGAATCACTCGACTTCGCCGCCATGTCAGTGTCCGATGTGCCCTCAGACCACCCTGAACGGGTCGGCCTCAGCGGGATTGGCGGGGACGACGAAGAAGATGACGAAGAGGACAACGAAGAGCTTCTCGAACTTATGCGCAACAAGCGGGAGCTCATCAAACGCATGCAGGAAGCGAGTGGGCTGGGTGTCGAGGACGGGTCGGACGATGAGGACGGTGGTGATGAGGTGTGGCGCAAAGCAGGCCTGGAAGCTGGGGAGCTGGAGGAGTTGTTGGCGGACGCCGAGGCCGAGGATCTCGCCCCTACGAGACCAGTCTCTGAGAAATCGAGCAAGTCACTCAAGAGCGCAAAGAAGCAGAAGAAGTCGGACAAGGTTCCGGCTGCGAACGGTACCACGAGTACCAAGCCTGCATTCGCTACCTTGGAAGAGCCCGAGTTCGTCGCCTCTTCCTCCAAGAAGAAAAGGGTCAAGCGATCTACATCGGACGACGTTGACGACCTCGGCGATCCAACTGCATTGCTCGACGCAGATGCATCTGACAAGGAGAGGCGCAAGAGGTCGCTCGCCTTCCACACTGCCAAAATCGCCTCGACGGCCGCTCGGCGTGAGGCAGCACGGCAACAACGCTTGGGTGGGGACGACGATGTGCCGTATCGCGATAAGAGAGCCGCGAGAGCCGCTGCTCTGCAGAAGAACTCTGCCGCCTCAGCTGCTGCTGCTGGTCCATACACCGAGGTGGAAGCTCTGGACGACATCGATGTCAAGAAGAAGCGCAGAAGGGAGGAAGAGCTAGGCGATGCGGATGACGACGATGCCGCCGGAGACTACTACGACTTGGTCAAGAGGCGGAAGGCGGATAAGGTCGCTCAGAAAGCTGAGGCTCACGAGGAGAGGCGGGCTGAGAAATTGTAAGTGTATCGAGGATTACTTATTCGGTGGCTGAAGAGACAGCGCGTCATTCGAAGATGAGAGTGCAGACGGACCTCGGACGATCACCAGGGCCATCGAGAAGAATCGAGGCCTCACCCCCCGACGGAACAAAGCTGGCCGCAACCCTCGTGTCAAGAAGCGCCAAGCTTACGAGAAAGCCAAACAGCGAGTAGGATCGCAGAGGGCTGTTTTCAAAGGTGGTCAGGCGGCCTTGGGCGGGTCGTACGGCGGAGAGAAGAGCGGTATCAGTACTGTTATCAAGAGCAGGAGATTCTGATGTATGTCTCATGCGCCTGCAAGCGTCCACATGTCCACGCTACGAATGCATGTGGAAGTGGCCTGGAGCCAAGCCCCTCGGTTGTTCTACTTCTTGCGCGAAGAGGGTGGCGGCCGGCGCTTCTTGAACAAGCTGGTCGATTCTTGTGGGAGCTCTTCCTCTTTCTTGACCATTATTGTCTGTGCAGCCGAATTTGCTTTTACAGGCTCGGCCTTGTGCTCTGGCGCCTCGTTCCCTGGAACGACAGGTTTAGCGTCCTCGTTTTCCACTTCTACAGCCTGATCCGCCCTCTGCGATATCGATGGGTCCGGCTCTTCCAGTTTGACCCCATTCTGCCCGCTTTCACTGGACTCGCCATTGAGTTCGATCTTGCCCGTCCAAGCAGTCCGATCGAGTCCACCGACCTCATCCTTCACGCGCGCCTCCTTGAACCCGGTACCGCCTGCAAGTGCCGCCTTCTTCTTCATCCCCTTCAGAGCACTCGGGTCCCAGTCATCCTCCTCCCACGGATCTCTGCCGCGCTTCTTGACCTCGTCCCTGTGCTCAAATCTGAAAGTCTCTCCCTCGTCCTCTTCCGGTGCAGTCGGATCTCGGAAGGGTCTCTTGCCTAATTGTGGTTCTCCATCGCCTGTGGGAGGAGTGTATGCGCCATGCGGCCCGTCTTCAACAGTCTCCCACGCTCCAACATGCGTGCCCCGCCCTTTGATCTCCTGCTCGATCTCATAGGTCGACTTCTTGGTGTCCTCGTCATCGAAGCCCAGCTGGGCGGCATTCGAGTAGTTCGCGTACTTGTCCACCGGTTTGGATGGGGGTTTCGGGCGGCTGGATGAGGCGGCAGCACTGGCACTTTGTATCTGAGCCAATATGGATGGCCGCGATTTGTAACCAGTGCTGACATCGCCCGAATGAGCTGCGGCCGCGCTCTCCCTGTCAGCGTCTGCCACGCTGTTAGTCTATAAGCGTCAGCCTCACCCTCTCGATTCGGGCTATCTCTGCGGCCTCCTGCTCCTTCTCCCGCTTGGCGGTGTTCCCCTCTTTGTAGATGTCGCGAATATAGCGCTCCCTGTTCCCGATGTGCTTGAGGCCGGTCTCATGGTGCTTTCGTGACTGCAAGTCAGCCTAGGCTCTACTTCACAGACCGGTGAGGGGAAACATACCGGAGCATCGTCTCGGATCCAAATGTTGCAGTACTTGCACCAGTAATTCTTCTTCGACACCCACCACCTGATGATCAGCCTCGAGCGGCCTTCTGCGCCGAGCTGTGGACCCACTCTGTCATCGCGATACTCAGACTGCTTGCAAAATGAGTTTGACATATGACGAACGACACTTGAGTGAATGCTGAATGCTCCTTTGGGTGGCGACGATGAATGTGGCGCCCTGACCAAAAGTGGCAGATGGGCTCGGGAGAGGTGCTACGTCCGCAGACCGCAAAGCCATCTCAAAGCATGCCGAGCGAAGCAATGATGCCAAGGCTAGTGGAGCAACTGCCCCTACATGTCGAGCCGCCGAACAGGCAATACGAGCTCTCCAGATGCCTTCTTTAAAGAGACGCGCAAGTTGTGCCATTCCGCATTCAAGCTGCAGGCTCTCCCCCTTTGGGTGATGCTTGCTGGTCGAAAGAGCACACATGCGGCGTATCGTTCCCTTGTGAAGTATTTCAAAAGTTTCCTGACGTTGCCAAAGTCGAGAGAAAGAAGCTCTGGCATTGCCAAAGTTTGAAGAAATGAGTCTCGGGATTGCCAAAGCTCGAGATTTGATGAGAAAGGATTTTTGGAGGAGTGTCATTGGTTGGAGGGCACTCAAGTGCGCTCCTTTCGCTGAGTGGTAGTCTAGATTTGCCTAGACTCTTGTTGGCGCGAGTATCGAGACTTTGAAGAATTTGCAACGACCACCCTCTCTGCGTATAAATACAGCACGAAACGAGAAGAGGGTTTCCTTCAAGACTATTGACTTCTCCACCTGTAGCTGATCCTGCTGGCTCCTCACAGCCCGAGCACGACATATTCCTCGATCCAGACGACGAAGAAGGTAGCGAGCCTCCCCTCCCTCTCTCCCCCCAATATCAGAGACTGGGTTCAACTTCAACGCAGCTATGTCTGAAGCACCAGAAGGCTCAGACACCTACGTCTCACTGCTTCGCCGTGAGCTGCCGCATGACGGCAACGGAATTTGGCGGTATGTAGCGGGCACTTCCATTTACGGAGTCGGTGGAAGCGTAAGTCATCTGATATTAGTCTTTGGACAGGCCACCTCACACTGAGATCAGGGGTCGCCCGGTCGCTGGGCCAGCAACTTCAGAAAGGAAGTTGAATGGTGGGACGCAGCGCCTGTAACCGACATGGGCGCCGACCTCGAGCACATACATGGACATCTCACCGAATATCTAAAAAGACAAGGGGAGGTGGATCGTGCGCTAGGCGCAAGCCTGGAGACCAACGTGTTCGCCCCGAAGCTAAGGGCAAGATTTCCAAGGAAAGTGATCTACATCGACTGGAGCATGCCGCCACATGAAGGGCGCAGAGCAATCACAGTGGTGAAGTTACTCGATCCGTGCAACAAATCCTCATATCTGAAGACAACGAGGGGAGAAGACTGCACCCTGACATACACCCTGAAGGCATGGGACGGGGTGTGCCAATTCAATGAAAATAGGATACCTGCCCGTGGATGGGATGTTACCCCCAATCCTACAGAGGCTGACATTGAAAACTTGCTGAATGGCGACGACAACACTTTGGGACAGCCGAGCCGAGCGTCCACCTACAGGGGCTCCTATCGGCTTCAGGACGAGATCTCAAACCTGTCTATGCATTACGATTTCGACCCTGCACTCGGCATGTGGCAGGCCGACAAGCGGAGCCATTATAACGGGAACGGCCTCGTGTTGACTTCGTGATCACAAATTGAGAGATTTTCATGTCCTCTTTTTAGGGATTGATTGTGTATGATATCAAATGCCTTGAGCGGGTCGCTATTGCACTCACTACATGTCCACCGTTAGCTGTAAACATGCTGCAGCCTCTGGGCAGATGTGGGGGTTCTCGTCTTGTGTCCCAACACTTTCGCCTTTGCCACAATGGCGCCCAGCTGAATTCTGACAGAGTCCAAGTGGTGCCCAACATTCTACATGACCTGAGTCGAGGGAAGGAAGACGAAGGGCTGTCCGAAACTTGATCTCGTATTGCAAGCCGAGGGCTTGGCCGATTGAGAGGTTCTGTCGCGATGGAGTTCTATGTTCGTGCGAGTTTCCACCTCCAACGGCAAGTTGCATCTTCCCAGTTGCTCCGAGTCCTCTCAAAACGATACGAAGGGCGTTAGGGCTTAGGGCTTGCACGGAGTCCCACTAGCAACGACAACTGCGAGATTCCCGCCTGCATGTGTACTTTCTTGAATGAGCCCAACATCAGAAAAGAGGCAATCACGTCGGCGAAGAAGGGAAACAAACACTCGGTCGGCTGCCCGGACATGGAGTCCTGCGTTAACAAGCACTTTGGGCTCCGAATCTTGCACATGGATACAATCGGTCGGTCCGGTCGGGGGGCGCCTTGGTGTTCTCCGTCTGATCAGCACGACCCCGCGGGGTCGCCTACCTGTGAGCGTGCGCGTGTGACGCAATGCAGATCTGCCTGGCGGAGTCGGCGAAAAACATGAGGACCAGAGGCACAATGCATACGATCCGTGTGATCTCATCCATTCTGTCCGAATGCTCGCTTGCTAACCATCAGCTGCCAGAGCGATGCGGAGCTTACTACTCACATCATTGCCGGCGTAACAATCTCCGGCTTCCCTGTTTTGCTCCACATTTCCCTCGGCCAAAAGTCCTGCAAGAAGACGTAGGTATGTCCAGCGAGTATCCCAACCTGCTACTCAACAACATCCTGGACCGATGAGAGCTTCCACGACGTCGACAGAAGAGGGACTGACGATGTCTCCGATGGCTGCGTTGAAGCCTCCTTGCAGGAGCCAGCTGAACGCGACCAGGCAAATCGGCAGGTAGGGTGCAGTGATACTGTCCTCAGTGCCATATCTAGCTGCTAAGCGATACACCCACGTCACGACGCCGAAGAGCGACATCTTGATCGACGGGTTCCGGCGGGACCAGATATACACCAAGGCGAAGGCTAGCGAGTAGGAGAGAAAAGGTAGAGTCAGGAGAGGCGATATAAGCTTCGGGTCAACTGGGAAGCATCGCACTATGATGAGCTTACCAGAAGGAAAGTAGCGCAAAGAATGAGCATCCAAACATAGTCTCCTCGCTTAGATGAGAAGCTGTTCTCTTCCAGCAACCTCGAATATCGCATACTGGGCATAAGCGACAGTCTGACAGCAGGGGGACATGCAGCGTACACGAAAAACAGGTGAAAGGCTAGATCAAGCGATAGCGGGCCGAAGTAGCAGAATGTCGTGAGGAAGCGCCATGGCTGATTATCAGCCTCCTCGCTTGAATGGTACAGAGTTGATGCACCTGCATATTCGCGATTGCTTGTTTCCAGGAGAAGTACAGCTGGACAGGGGCGACGACCTGGCATTCCTGCCAATCAGCATCAAGCTTCTCCCCTGTCCCATGCTGCCGCTCTCGAGCTATTCCACACGCAGAGGTTTGAGGGACTTCTATACTGACCACCAATATGCTCGTCCCGACTGCAGCGATGACCCATACTCGGGTTACCGGGGGGATATCCGTGATCCACTGCTCGACCGGCTGAGCCATAGTGGGATGATCCGCATGCGTTCTGGGCTCACGAACAGGTGGACGGTGCAGAGGACAGGTGCAGCAAAGAGTACAAAGGTTTACTGACGAACACGTCGGACAGCAGGGACATCTTTCCGACGGAACCGGTGGCAACTTCTCGTGGCGGGTGGCGAGGTGGCGAGGTGGCAAAAGATGCATTGGTCTAATCCTCGTCTTCCTCGGCGTCACTCCCAAGAGCCGCACGTATGCGCGCTCTCTTCGCCCGTTCCGCCTGCTGCTGACCCTCACTCTTCGAGTCTCTGCTCCTAAGACTCCGAGTCGGGACTGGCGGAGGGTGAGTAGCCTTCTTCGCCCTGGTCTTCCGCGTGTTCCTCGCTGCACGTTTCGGCTTCTCGTCAGGCAAGTTCTCCTCGAACTCTTCCCGTACGTCTAACTGCTCTTCTGAGGACTTGGGTCCAAACTCCTCGCTAACAAAAGCGATCACGTTGTTGGAAGCGGGGACCTCGACGAGGTCGACGTCAGGAGATGGGGTCCGATGGCGCACTATCGGAGTGATATCCGGTACTGCAACCTCTGCCATTTCCTCTTCTTCCTCGTAGTGGTTGACACCATTAACCGGATCTGAATTGTCAACCGAGACTGGCTCGGGTACGGCGGCTGTCGCTTGCCCTCCCGAGGCGATAGGCCCGCCGTCGCCAGCGCCAGGAGAGATACTGCGGTTTCTGTCCGCCCATGCTCGGCTGCTTTCCTTCGTAGCCAGTCCAATGACATCTGCAGCAGTGATCTTGCCTTTCCGGCCGGAGGGTTCTGCAGCAGGATCGGCCATTGGGTTGTGCTGTGTCTCATGAAGCTACCCGTCAGTCTGGACAGTTTTGGCATCATCACACGGACCTGTTCGCCTTGCCCATATTCGGCTTGCAGACGTTTGCGGATCCTGAGACCATTGATGAGCTTCTTCCACCGCTTGAGTGCCTTGTCTTCTCGACGAGCCTTTTCTCTCTCCTCGGCTGCCGCTGCAGACTCCCAGTAGGCTTCCATTGTCAAACCTTCGTTCTCTTTCGCCACGACAATCCCAGTAATTGTCGGAATCGCACGCTGGTTCTTGAATTCGAATCCCGTCTGAATCTCAGCTCGGACAGTTCCTCTGAAGGAGCTGAAACGGACACAAGCTTCGGCAAAGCTGATACCCAGCTGCTTGGCAACTTTGGCAATCCCCTTATCTGCGATATGAGTTGGCATGTACCACTTATGGGCGTAAACGCACAGGCTAAATGTACAGCACCGGCGGGAAGCATCGTAGGGGCGTACAGGTCAATGTTGCCGAATGCGTTGGTCGGTATAATACCCTAGCAATCAGCGATCCGCGCACGCTCGAACTCCAAGGGCCAACATCTCTGATGGGAGGCGGGCGGTAGATTTCGGTCTGCCATTCCGCATAAAGACCCTGTTGGATCTCTTCCCCTCCCTCTTGTTTCGCCAACTCCTGTGCTCTTCGTTTCTGGATCGTGACGGCTCGTTGCTTGACCCATTTTAGTGGCTCCTGCTTGTCCTTGACTCGGCGTCCCATCCGCATCCAATTCTCCGCAGTTTTACATGCTTGCACATGAGCTCGGCGGTACACCGGCTCTCCCTTGAAACGTCCGATTTCGCGTTTCGGTTGGATGACCTCGTCTCGTTTGAGATGCCGTTCGAGCACGTATCTGAAAGCGTGAGAAGCCGAATGTATGCTTGTTCACTCACATTGGGTGGTCCTTGAAGCCATTCATGTGCAGTGGCATGCCCTCGGAGAAGTGCGAAGTCTCCAGCTCAGCATCTTCAAGCTCATCGCGTTTCTGTTTCTCAGACCAGAACAAGCCCGCCTGCAAGTGGACCGACCAGACGATAAGGTCTTTCTAAGAATCGCACAATCCCCGACCACCATTCTGGCTCGTCTTTGCGACTTTGCGCCCGCAGCTTGGAGGTCTTTGCTCCGAAGTTTTTCGTGTAGCGCAGGGTCACATCCCTGGCAAATCCGTCTGAAGCTCAGCGCTACGCTTCGCGCTCGTGAAAAGAGACTGACCCTCCTCGAAAGCGATCACATACACCATGCGGATTGGCCCAGCATCTGAAACGGGCTCATAGTGTGCTTTCTTCCTGATGATGCCGTTGACCGGGTCCACAGGGATCCAACGCTGATCCGATCGGCTGAACACTTCAGCCCAAAAGACTGGCGGCTGCTCAGAAAGGTCTGGATATGAGCTTGGACCTGTTGGGGCTGGGGACTCCTACCTGTCTTCGGCTTCTTTTTGGGTTTCGTAGGGGTCGCCTGGGCTGGTGCTGGCCGTTGTTTCCGCAATCGATACAGGTCTGCCGGGTCTTGTAGTCTCCGACGCCCTGCAGCCCGCGTTGGTTTGCCCTTCACTTTACCATACACCATGCCGGGACTTCCATCGACTTCGGTGCCTTCCGGAATCGGTACTTCCTCGAATTCATCCTCGTCCTCCTCCTCGTCTGTCACGCCGTTGCCCTGTCTACTGGCGACAGTCTTCCGACCTGCCCCAGGAGGCTTCTTCTTGGGCGTCCCCTTCTCAGCTCTCCATGGCACAGCTTGTAGGGAGCAAACCAGTCTGGATCCTAGGCCGCAGGCGCGCGTCAAGGCCACAAAGAGCTGCGCAGAAATGTCTCTTGATCCTTCCTGCTGCAGGGCCTTTTTCATGAGACTGTTCACCGTCCGCAATTTCTCCCCGCCCGCGTTCAGTTCTAGGTTCTCTAGCGTCAGGTTGTCGTCGTCGTCGCTTTTCCCCTTGACGGTAAGAAGGGGCGCAATGAAATCTGATTTGCTGAGTCGTGGCAGCTGTTCTACTATTTCCTGGACTTCGTCCCAGGTCCGGGTCCTCAGCCCGATTGCTGGATCTGAGATGTCGAAGAAGGACTGCGACCACCAGGTCACAAGGCTCTGCAAAGCGTCGAAGAATAGTCGTGAGCGCTGAGCTCTATCCGGGAATCTGGATGGCGGGATGTTGAATGCGGCTTGCAGAGGGTGTGGAAGGAGAGACAGCAGACGAGCCTGGAGCAAAGTATTGCAGCACCACCGGTTTCGTATTCGAGCGCTTGCAAGCAGGGCCAAGACGTGGAGTTTGTGCGCTTCCACACGTATTGCCCGATCTTTCGAGGTCATGGGCTTCTTTCTCGAGGCCAGCAGGAGACGTCGTGCTTTCTCTTCCGCCGTCTCTCCCCCTATTTCGACTTGGATGACCCCTTCTCCGTCCCCTTCCTCGCTGTCAGAATCCGCATCTTCACTCGCATCGTTGTCGTCAGTGTTTTCGGCATCGTTCTCGCTGAAAGTCGCCGCAGTCGTAGCGCGCGCACTGCGAGTTCCATTTGTCGCAGGAGTCACGATTCCAAAGGGGTATGGCGAAGATGGACCGGCAGATGGAATCTCGACTTCCTCGAAGTCATCTTCCTCCTCGCGTGCCGAATCGTCCGATATCGAGATCGGTCGCGCAGGGAGCGGAGGCCCGGCCTTCTGCTTTCCTTTGTCCGACGTCGTGGACTGTCTGATTCGAGAGGCAAGTTGACCGCTGCTAGCACCGTTCGGGGTCCCATTCAGCAGCAGGGCTCTCGTGCTGGACGGCGGTCTGACAGTGTTCGCGGCTGGAGCTGGCGATGCCGTCCTACTCAGCACCTCGACCGGCTTCTTTGGCGGGAATTTGACAGGTTTGCGCCGCGCCGCACTCATTCTCGGGGCAGTCAAGCAGAGTCCAAAATGCAAGTCATATTCATTGAGCGTCAGTTGACCGGACCTTCGATCTTATGACGCACCTGTCGCCGAGGCGGCGATCGCCGGGGGCATTTGATCTAGGCACGGTCCACCTGACCAAAGCGAAAGAGATCAATGCTCGAAGCTGAACATTCTTCCTCGTGTCAAGGAGCTCATGACCCCTATCCTTGCTTCTTGCAGACGTCTCACTCGTCTCGCATCTTGCAGTCAACCCGAGTCTCCCGTAATCTCGTTGAGCCGCTTGCAAACTCCCTCGCACCGCCTGCTCAACGAATCTCGGCGTAGAATGGCAACGGCCGCAACCGAGCCCCTGCCCGAAAGCTATGGCGCCTACAAGCTTCTCCAGTCATTCCCGGTCAAGTACGCACCTGTGAATGTGTCAAAATGGAGATCGGGGGCCACAGGATTGACTGTCGTTCTGGCCACGCATAGCACTCCTATCACCAACGGCTACTTCACCATCGCCTCGGAGATCTTTGACGATACAGGCCGACCGCACACGCTGGAGCATTTGGTCTTCCTTGGCTCCAAGTCATACCCGTTCAAAGGAGTCCTCGACCAGCTGGCGAATCGTGCAGGAAGCAATGGAACCAATGCGTGGACCGATACAGACCACACCGCCTACACCATTGCCACCGCAGGATCAGGGGGCTTCCTGAAGATGCTCCCCATCTACGTCGACCACATCCTGCACCCTACCATTACCGATGCCGGTTTCGTTACCGAAGTCCACCACATCAAGGGAGACGGAGAGGATGCCGGTGTCGTTTACAGCGAGATGCAGGCACGAGAGAATACCGCAGGCGATTTGATGCAATTGCGACAGCAAAGGTTGATCTATCCGCCAACTTCGGCGTACAGGAGCGAGACTGGCGGACTGATGTCTGCACTCCGGGCGTTGACAGCCCAGCAAATCAGAGACTACCATTCGAGCTATTATGTTCCCCACAATCTCTGCCTATTCATCGATGGCGCTGTCGACCTACCTGAGCTGTTTCACGTCTTGAACAACGAAGTAGAACCGCTCATCCTCGCCAATCGGCCCCAGCTTTCGGCTTCTTCATCGAAGACCACACCGGAAGGCTGGAAGCGCCCCTTCGTGGAGACATCCACCTCGAATCCGATCGCCATTCCTGGCAACAAGAAGGAGATCGTAGAGTTCATGGAGGAAGACGAGTCGATTGGGGAAGTTACTGTCGCCTGGCTCGGTCCATCCCCGACAGATTACCTCACCGGGACTGCGCTGCACATCCTCTCCGCCTATCTTACCGCATCAGCAACAGCCCCACTGCAGAAAGAGTTTGTTGAGATCCCGGAGCCGTATGCGAGTTACATTGCTTTCAACGCCGCCGACCGGGTCAACAAGAACGAACTGGGAATTTACATGGCGGATGTGCCCTCAAAGCATCTGGACTCGTTACCGGATCTCGTCAAAGCTAAGCTGGAGAAGATCGTCAGGCAAGAAGGGATCGACATGGATCGCATGGCAATGATTTTGCGGATGGAAAAGAGGAAGCTACTGGAGGTCATGGAGACGAACATGTCTTCAGCTTTGGCGGAGGCTGTGATCGGGGGTGAGACTACAATATGCCTCTGTGATTCAGCATTGACCCTACAGACTTCCTATACGCTGACCTGAATGGGAAGCAGCTCCCGTCAGCATTCGATGACCTGGCGGATTATGAGAAGTTGGAAAGCTGGACCGAGGGACAATGGAAAGAGCTTCTTGAAAAGTTAGATCCGCTCTCTCCCTCGAACACAAGACTCACGTGAAGATACTACGTGTCGCAACCCAGCGTCACTGTGATCGGGCAGCCCTCAGCTGCTCTAGCCGCAAAGATTGAGTCGGATGAAAAGTCGCGTCTCGCAGCGAGAAAGGCCGAGCTTGGCGAGGAGAAGCTGAAAGAGCTTCAGAGGGTTCTCGAAGACGCAAAAGCCGAAAGCGACCGACCGCCGCCGGCAGAAATGATCGACTCTTTTCCCTTGACAAACGTAGGTTATCGTTGTTCGAACGCAGGCTAGAGCTCACCTGTCTAGCCCGAAGACCTTTCTTGGGTACCTGTCGAAACAGCTATCAACAACGCCAAAGGCCAAAATCGCACAGCGGATAATGGCAGTCTGCAGAAGCGAATCGATCAGGATGGATCGTTGCTGCCGTATGAGACGCATTTCGCCCATGTAGCGGTGAGTGGTCGGAGTGTGGATGGCGACCCCCGCTGAGTCCAAGTCCAACTTTATCAGTATCAGCGTCCTTATAGACACTCTCAAAATACCCTCGCATCTGCGGCCGTAAGCATTTCTCATTTGGCATGACATATGTCTAAGGCAACAGGTACATGTCTATCGTGCAGAACGCCCTTTTCAAGCTCCCAATTAGTCGCGCAGATGAGACCCGCCTATCGTTTGAGGAGGTCGTCGACCAATTGAATGAGTGAATTGAGGAGCTTCGCCACTGGGAGGGTCCTGACTCGCAGCCTGACCGTTTCCCAGTCTGGCGTCTTCTCCTTCAGGTCATGCTTTTCGGAAACCTTCGTTGTCTCCCTCAAGGTGGCGAAAGATCAGTACGCTGAGGCGGTCGCCTGGATACGAGACCTCTTCACTGGCGTTCTATTCGACCCGGCGCGGTGAGTGGATCTATCGATAAGGATCGTTGTATGAGCTGATAGAGCAGCATCGAAGTCATTGTTGCCAAGATGATCCAGGAGCTTCCTTACGAGAAACGCCAAGGCGAAAACGTTGCGCGAGCAATGATAAACAAGCTGGTGTACGACAGCGCCAAGTCAACTTCGGAGTCGTGTGGGATCCTGCAAGCTCTGGAATTCCTTCCGAAGATCGCCTTGGCCTTGAAACAGAAAGATCCTGAGATTATACGCAGTCTGGAAGAGCTTCAGCAATTTTGTGTGTACTTATCTCATGAGAAAGCTACGCGCTCACAACAGTGCTCGATCCGAGCGTAATGCGCGTCTCAGTTCGGGGCGATCTCAGTGACTTGGTTCATCCCCGAACGATCTTGCGGGAAAACTTCTTGCCAATCCAGGCGAGTTGGGTTTGTGACGCGGGTCTGGTGCTGATGCTGCAGAATCCGAAAGCTCTTGAGCCGATATCTTCCGCTGCTGACACTATGACGGAGCTTGGCCACAAGCCAGCTTTCGCAGTAAGTGATTGTCAACTGCGGCATGATGTGGCGCTCATGGATCTCAGTGCGCTCTTGTGCCTATGTCAGCCATCGAGGGGTCTTATTCCTATCATTACGCGCAAGGACCGGTTGGATGGCTTCACCCAGACTTGCCGGCTCTCCAAATGGCTGCTGCGGTGCTGAACGCCACGGAAAGCTACCTGTGGCGCAGCATTCGTGGCAGTGGTCTCGCTTACGGTGCGAGTGTGGAGGTCGATGCCGAGTCCGGGCTCGTCGAGTACAGTGTCTACCGCGTGAGTGTCATTTCCTCTTTTCACGCCTGACTAATTGTCAGAGTCCAAACGCTATGGAGGCCTACAAAGTGGCCGGCGAACTCCTCCGTGGCCTTGCAGACGGCAGCGTTGAGTTGGAGCAGAACATCGTCGATGGCGCGCGGGCCAGCATGACTTACACCTACGCCAGGCAGTCAGAAACCGTGGCAGCGGCGGTGAGCCAACCACTCCTAATTTGGCAAGGGCCTGTAACTAATTTCAGGCTTCGCGGGCGTATCTCAACGAGGTTCTCAAAGGTGTGGGCAAGGACTATGACCACAAGCTTCTTGCCACGTTTGCCGTGCGTTCTTGCAAGGCTGTCAGCTGTGCCAGCTCACCGCAGACCATTTCACTTGACGAGATACGGGATGCAATCCGTAAATACTTCGTACCGCTCTTCTCACCCGAGTCGAGCGTATGTGCCATATCCGTCAATGCAGGCAAAGCAGACGAGGTGGAGCAGCTGGCCACGGAGCTGGGCTACCAAGTGGAGCGCCATGAGCTGCCCGTGCTGGGTGGCGAGGAGGATGGCGAGTCCGAACGCGATAGCGAGTCGTACAGCGAGGACGAGAGCATGTCTGACGGGACAACCGACCGGAAGTGAGCATTTGACAGCAGACAGACCATCATTGTATGCATGTGCATGGCATTGTACGAGTACAATACCGGGCCTTCCCCGAGCGAGTCCGCCTTTGACCTCCACCTGGCATGTCCACCTCGTCAACGACCATCGATCGGTCTCCACGACCACTCATTGCTTTCCCGCATGTCCATTTCTCTTGCTACACGGGTTGCCGTTCGGAATCTGAGGCAGAGACGAAGCATCAGAGCAATGTCGACCGCATCGCAAGTCCCGCTCGCCCCCCGGAACGCTGAAGAAGACGTGTGGTCATACCCCCGCCCACCGCTCCTTCAGCGGGTACCCAAGTCAGCTCGCTCCCTCCCTGTCCGACTTGCAGCTGACAACTAGTCGTCTACGCGTGATATGGACTGCTGGGGATGGGTCAGAGACTGTGCTAGTTGATTGTTCACCCGGCGAGGGTCTGAGGGTCTGCGAAACGACGCATCCGCCTACGTATTACTTGCCGCCGGAGTCGGTGCTTGTGCCGCTCACAAAGACTTCTCGGAGTACATTCTGCGAGGTGGGTCACGGTTCGGCTGTTCGGCTGCTGCACAGCTGCGGATGTCGCCTGCATCACTGGCCATGCGTCTTGGCAGAGTTGCGACCTGCACGGAAAGAGAGAGGGCCCGGGATGGCTGACGGCCAGTGGAAGGGCTCGGCGGCGTACCACTCGATGACCCCGCCAAACTCGAGCAACAAACCTATCGAGAATCGTATCTGGTCTTATCCTCATCCCAACACGGCCTTTGCTCCACTCAAGGATTACCTGAGTTTCTACGCCTCGACAGGGCGGAAGAAGGAGCAGGCAGGAGGCGAGTGGAGGTGCTATGTTGATGATGAAGAGGTCGGCGTGCAAGAAGGGTGAGTATATGTGGGATGGTGGTGTGTACGGCTGACTGGCGAGGGACTTTTATGGTGGATGGGTCACGAAGAACATCAAGGGGAAGATGAAGGGCGGCCCGGGGACTTGGGGGTGGTAGTGGAAGTTTCGTGCCTATGGTCGACCTGCTGTGTCTGCTTGTTGTATACAAGCTTTTGCGCGTTGGGCGCGTGGTACGAGTCAGGACGAAGCGAGATCTGTGCATACAGCTCCAGCGCTGTCAGCGCGGCTGAGTTTCTTCTCCCGGCCAGTCGCCAACCCATTCATTCCCACATCGCAAAGCAAGACGGCATTGTCCCTAGAAGCAAGAAAGCAGCCCAAGTACGATTCCCCTAATCCCTGAACACTGATGCGCAACGTCGCTCGTCGCCATCCCCACGCCCGAGGGCGGCTTATCCGGACCCGTCATACTCGGCGTAGTTGGTGGTCGTGCAGGCCTCATCGTCGCCCTGCCCATAGTCTCCCGGCGCGCAGAGGTACTGGCCGTCGCCTTGGTAGAGGATCGTGAAGATGCCGCCTCGGCCAGACGACTCGGCGCAGGTGTCCACGGCGTCCTGATCGCTGTCGGCAGTGATCTGGTATGCGGTGCTGGGATCGGCTGCGACGAGTCAGGGAGCACTCGGCACAACGAAGCAAAGCTCGGCAGGCGGGCGTGGAGGACGTACCGGTGGCAGAGTAGCAAGCGTAAAACTCGTAGCCGTCGGCGCCAGTAGCGGGTGCCGGATTGGCAGATAGACGAGCTACGGGCGCACCTGGAGTCAACACCATCTCGCTGTCCCATATGACGGACTCACTGTGGACACGGGACGCATCGTATAGTCGGGCAGGGGTCAATGGGGCCAGCCCCCTTATCGTCTCAGCAAGTCCGACGACATCTTTATTGTAAACCTACCGGGCGATGCGCTGAGCGTTCGTCAGACCCCTCCCAGTCAGCGCTCTTCTTTCACGCCGGTCTTGGGCGAGACTCACGTTCGCCTCACAGGCAGGGCACGGGCCGACCCAGTGGTCGGCCACTTCCTCGCGTCGGGGTCGCGCTGATCGCTCGACACCGGCCCGGCGACAACGAAGCGTGCCACAAGCATGAAGAGCAGCAGTGCTGCACTCATCGTGTTGGAGTCACGGTCATAAGACCTTGTCGACGCGAGGCGGCCTGGGCGCGGGCGCGCGCTTTATATGCTGTCTGAGCATGTCGGTCCACACCGATGTGTTTACTTGGCGAGCTGCGCATAGACGGCGATGGCGGCTTAACAGATATGCATGGACACGGCGAGGCAAACCCAGTTGCGCCGGACGTCATTAAGACGTTCATCCGACGCACCTGTTCGGTTCGGAGACGGCTTCGTTCAGGGAACATGAGTAAGGAAATGTGCATGTTCCCGGGGCCTGTGGCTGGGACGGCCTGTGGCGCCCGGACTCAGATTGCTGTGGTCGGACGCTAGGTGGGAGCTTGCTCCTCAGCTGACAGCAAGAGCCCAGTGCCTTGAGCCAGAGGGAGGGAGCCGGTACCTGTTTACTGGCTCTCCAGGCCCACTTGCTCATCCCTACCAGTTGCCTCGGGCATCGCGTGACAGAATGCTGCTCAAAGTGCATGCCCACGCAGTATGCCCAGAATCATCCCTCCGTGTTAACCCGTGCGCATCTAGTCACCTCAGTAATTGTTGTTGTATTGGACCCAATTGGTCTGAGAGCACGCCTCCGAGTCGCCGTCCCCGTACGCGCCCACCTGGCACGTATACGTGCCATCGTCGTTATAGTGCAGGGTGAACTGTTCAATGTACAGTCCGCTGAGCGTGGCGCACTGGTCGACCGCGTTTTGGTCCGAAGTGGCCGTATACACGCTCCCAGAGTCTGCGTCGGCTGAAAGTCAGCACGGGTGGGAGGGCAGATCGAGATGATGATTTACCATAGCTTGGAAAGCATGCGTCGTAGATGAAGACGTAGTCGTACGAGTGGTCTGGCGGGGTAGAGGAGATACGAGCCACGGGGGCGGCTGGCCTTCAGCGCTGCTCTGCGAGGGATGAGCTGCACTGACCGTGTACTCGCGAGGGATCATACAGTCTTGCAGGCGTCAAAGGCGATAGCCCCCTGCGTCTTGTCAATAGCCCCTCCCCCAAGGACTTACAACTAGGCCGACTTACTTCTTTATCCTTTCTGCATTGCTGGGACCCCTTCGTATGTCAGCTGCAAGATCCCGCGAGTTGGGAGTGAGGAGCTGAACGGACCGTTTCGTCGGTGCAGGCTCGACGAGCCCAATTTCAGGCCAAGACTTTGGCACGAAACCCAGCTCTTCTGCCGAGAGGGGCTGGGCGGAGACACCGCTCGCCGCAGCTGCAAGGACGAGGATGGTAGTGGCCAGCATGTCGACCGATGGGTTCAGCAAGTGATGAAGTCTGCATACTGTGTTGTGCACCAGCCTATGAGGAGTCAGCGCCGGGCGACACTCTGTAAGCAATGCCAAATTGGGACATGCCAAGCTTGCAAGGTACTACCCAGGCCCTGCCCGGAGTAACTCTTCGGACAGGACAACAGCTATACCCTCAGTCTCTCCTGCACCTCTGGTTCAAGGAACAGTACTCGTGTAGTGCTCGCCTGCCTTCTGGAAGACCTGGCATTCGTAAGGGAATCAGCCGTGGCGCACGAACCGACCAAGGCACCCGTTTACGACATACCCCAGTCGAGGGTGCCAAGATCTGTTCCACGCGCAGTAGCCGAAGCAGAAGCATGGACATTCCACAGCCGGCCTCATACAATGCATAGCTACATTCACATCGCTGGTGTCCTCCACATGCACCCTCTATTCCTGTACAAGATCCCTGATCGCGCTCTGGCCCGCTGCCACGCGCTGCATCACAGCAACCACCCTCCTCTCCACCTCGTGCAGCTCGTCAAAGCTCAGCACGGCACCTTCGCGGAGGTTCGTGGCGATCCTCAGCCCGCCCTCGTGCCCGATGACACTCATATACATGACCTTGCCGGCCGTGCCGCTCGCCTGGCCCCATATCATATCGCTCGCGCCCGCCGGCAGGGGCATGTAGCCCAGATTTGACATGCCCAGACTGCCGCTGAGAGGATTTGGCGAGTCCGCCTTCGACTCGAAGAACTGTTCCCACCCGGAGCGCGGTTCTTCTGAGCCATCTCGTTTCGTATTCCGCGGGATGCCCTCGAAGGTGCCGATGCCCCATATGCCCTCGAGCCTCTTCTGTGGGTCATTAACTTCGTGCGAGATGGGGCGCGCGATGTCCCAGAAGTCTCCATCTTCGGACGGCTCCACGTCGTGGATGATGATGTTGACAAAGCACCCGGTGCATGCCGCGTGTCCCAGCTTTGCAGATCGCCCGCTCAGCGGCGACTCGCTCCGCATGACCAGTGGCTTGATCTGCGTACGCGTCCGAACCCAGCTCCATAGCCCGATGACAGCAGCGGCTTGCAGGACGGGATGCAGCGTGCCGACGCCATGCGACTTGCCGAGGCTCTTGAGCGACTGGGAGATGTCCAAGGGCACAGACGTGAGGGATAATCGCCATGGGCAGTCGATCGGTCGTTGCTTCACCTCGGTGTCAGGCCATATGCGGCGTGCCGAGCTGAGCGGGTTGAGAACAGGAGCGGCACCTGGCGGCGGGTGGAACACGTGCGTGTCGGCAAAGGACGCCGCATTGAGAGGTTCCTTGGGTGGAGGAGAGGGAGACATGAGGAAACCCAGCAGGAGCTGCAGGCCACGGCCGTCCGTGAGTTCATGTGCGACCGACAGGCTGAGGTATGCCGGCCGGGCAGCCGTATCATCCGCAGAAGCCGGAGGGAGGAAGAGCGAGATAGCCCAGAGCGGAGCGGTAAGGGGCTGCGCTTGCATGCGCTTCAGCTCGCGCTCGAGCAGCTGGTCAGTTCCCTTCGGATGTGCCGATGTGAGCTCCTCGGTCCGCAGGATGTCTTCTGCGGCCCATGGCGCATGGCTGACGAAGAGCGGATCGTCCCCTCTTTGCTGCACGTCGCAGTGTAAGAGCGGGAACGCTTCTTGTAGCTCTGCGATGCGCCGGCTGAGCTGCTCTCGGCTGGGCAGGATGGCGGGTTCGTCGTATGTGATCAGGAAGCCCACTGTCGCTGTATGCCCGATGTTGCGCCGTGTGAGCTGCAGCCGTTCGGCTAGACCGACTGCAGGTCAGTCATGCGCCAGACTCCATCTTGACTTTGATACTCACAGGGATATGTATCGGCGCTATCGCCGTCCATGGTGATCGTCATCCCACCGTTCTGCCGTCAACGGGTACAACAAGAGTCCAGAGAGCAGGAAGGATGACTGCAAGAGGAGTAGAGTGTCAGCTGCGGACGTGGCATGCATGCCTTGTAGTGCTGGAAGAGCTGCGACGTGGACGCATGTGTCATTGCGAGTGTGACCATGTGACTGACTGGAATGGCGACAGATTAGCGCTTCGGGCATCCCGGGCTGATCCCATCTGGATCTGCAATCCGTGTCCGTCCAAAAGAGATGATATCTTATCTCTCATCTGTGACTGAGACAGAGACGAGCGACCACTGTTCGAGCGACTCTTCTTCAATCGGTCATGCATGCGGAGAAGCAAGACAGCGTCATGCAGAGGGCGAGTCAAGCCGAGCCTTGCCGGCCCTGCCCGGCGGCCGTCCAGACCGCGTTTCCCGGGATTAGTTCCGATTCCTGCCTGGTCTGGTGGTCTTGTTAGTCACAAACTGGCCGACGGAGATGCCAAGGCAAGGTCTTCAGGACGGTCTATGAGGCCGTGTGCCTTCAGCAATGCGTTGCAAGAGGAAGAGAGGATGTACATAACAAGCTGAAGCTGCCCCGTACCAAACACAGCACTCGAGAGAAAAGATGACGGCGATCACGACGACGGATTTGCAACACAGCAGGCCACGTACGTACGAACCATCGACGAGTGCGCTGGTACTGATGTGCAGTGGGCCTCATCGAGCGACACGTCCTCGTGCGGCGCAACCTGGGCATACCTGTCCCTCTGACGATCCTCGTCGTCTACCCTTCCGCGCCAGCCCTGCCGGACCGCGTCCACCTTGCCCAGCGTATCGAGGCTGTCCAGCGCTCGTACCCCTTGTTGCACGCGACCATACAAGGACGCGCCACGACCACGCCCCACTTTGCCTTGAGAGCTCCATGGGCACCTGCCGACGTAATGCGAGAGGCGCTTCTGCCCATCGTCGATGCACCGGCCGTGTCAGTGCTGGAGGACGAGATGCGGCGGATGCAGGGGGAGGACGTGGACGCTCGGCCCATGTGGCAGGTGTCTCTGTTGACCTCTGGCAAGGACGAAGGGGCAGCGTATCTTGCTTTGTCTGCGCACCACGAGATTATCGACGGACGCGGCATGGCAGCCCTGCTCGAAATGCTCCTCTCCTCTGAACCACTGGTTGATTCAGCGGGCTTGGCATCGGCACCCTCGCTCGAAGATACACACAAGCTACAGCCGCCGCTATCGTACCTGCTCCCGCAGGTGCTGCGCGAGCTCGTCCTGCCGCTCTTCCCGTCATTTGTTCAAAACTACTTCCGACCAGCGGCGCTGTGGCCCGAGGGCGAGTACACCCGCAAGCCCATCGAATGCGAGTGGCACCTCGCGCTCCTGTCGCTCGACGCGGACCTCGTCACCGGGCTCAAACACCTCTCGGCGCAGAACGGCATCAAAGGCCTGCACGCGGTGCTCAAAGTCGCGGCTATCCTCAGCACATGGGTGCTAGCGCGGCGCGACACGCACCTCGACCCGCTCGTCATTCGCGCCGACTCGCCGCGGTCCGTGAGGGACGAGCAGGCCGGGCACCCGCGCACGACGGGCAATTACCGCACGCCGTTCGAACACCGCGTGACACCGCAGCCGCAGGACGACTTCTGGGCGTATGCCTCCGACCTCGCTGCGGCTCTGCGAGACCCTTCACTCGCGCAGAAGGGCCTGTGGGAGCTGGGCATGCTGATGTATGTCCCGAACAAGCAAGGCGCTGGGGAGACTGGCTGGGAAGAGTTCTTCCGCGGGTGGATACGCGGCGAACGGCCTTTTCGCTACGCGCTGGGCGTGAGCAACCTCGGCAAGCTCGACCTGCCTGCTGGAGCTACGGATGTACTCTGGGCCCAGACGGCAGGCGTCTTTGGCTCGGTCGTGGAGATGGCCCTGGTTGGTCATGAGGGCGGGGTTCGCGTTGTCTCGAGCTGGCGGGAAGGCGCCAAGTGGGATCGAGCCGATGTGGACGAGTTTCACGCGACAATCAAGGAGATTCTCGAAGGTCTTGTTACTGGTCGGCGGACCGTCGAGCAGCTTGTTGGTGGTGGCTTGAAGATCTGAGCTTGATGCTTGGGCATGGGTTTGACAGCGTACAGCGTGGAATCTTCGGCTTGGGAAAGGAGCATATAATGTTGAGATCGAGATACAGGCCATATAATACCCTATAATCGAACGAGCCATATAATCAGTATTTCAGCCAGTAGGCATGCAGGTTTTGTTTAGTCACGGGCGATGCTATGCGATGCATGAATGGTGTGGATGGTCGATCCTATTGCTCTTGCTGACGGGGCGATGATCGCCTGGGTGGAGGATTCGTGCGCTGCCTTTCTTGTCGCTTCAACCGCAAACGACGCCCCTCTTGCCCTGCTATGCTCAAAGTCGCAGCGATGAGCTCGGCTGTGCGGACAGACTACTCTATCAGCTCATTGACAGGGATTCCTCGATTTCACCTCACCTCCATGTTTGCCGGAATGGGATACGTGACTATTCTCGGGTCCGTATCCGTGTCGACCACGCCGACGGTAGGAATATTGCGAGCGGTGCACTCCTTGATCGCGCCCAGGTTGTCGGAAGGGTTGAGGAAGACGACCAGGTCCGGACGGTACGCCCCGCTCTTCAAAGGCTTGGTGCCAAAGCTTGCCGTCAGCGGGCCGATCCAATCCATGTCCCCTCATGCAGCCACTCACAATGTTTCCGAGTTGGTCAAGACTCCAGCTATCCACTCGCTCACAGAGAAGCCATTATCCTCCAGCCTCTCTGCAGCCTTCTCCACTATCCGCTTATGCCCCTCCCTGGTACCCACAAACAGAACCACCCCATCCTCCTTGACAACATCCCGCACGAGACCCGTTGTGCGACGCAGTATCGGCAGAGTCTGGTCCAGGTCGATGATGCTCAGACCACTCCGGTTTCCATACACGTATGGCGTGAAAGTCGGGTTAAGCATGCTTGTCGCATGCCCTAGAGCGGCGCCGGACGCCATAAGTGTAGACAATGACGCCTGGGCGGGAGAGCGGGGTTTTGCCTCGTGACCGGGGAGGAAGGTGGGCAGTTGGGCGGTCTGTGCGGCTCGCCGTCTTCGCCATTCTCGCGCCTCGTCGAGATTTCGTCTCCATGCCTGTTCGAGCGTCTCATCCGGTCTTTGGGAGAATTTGGGCGACGAGCTGGGCCGGGGTGACGATGGTCCAGCTTCGGCAGATGCTTCTCCTCTGCGTTCTGATGTGGACAGGCCGCGACTGGAGCTAGCTACCGGGGCTGATGTTGCCGGAAGGGGTGTGGCTGATCGCAGCGATGATGGTCCCGACATCAAGCGCCTCGCTGATGTTGCGCCCCTCATGCTGGCTCAGTCGCGCGACCGGTCTATTCAAGATGGTGATCACTAGCAACCGAAATTCCAAGCTTCTGACGCTAAACCGAGTGATAAAGCTGTCCCTCTGCGGTAAACATACCCACGTCATTCATCTCTGGGTGTGTTTTGCTATTACGTCAGCGGAGAGCCCGATGTGAAGCCCGTGCTGTGTGCTTGGCTGCGGTCTTGGCGAAAAGTGAACTCGTCGCTCTCTTATCGACACTCACCCGCTGGGGATCTACATGTAGCCGCCCCTCTCCTGTGTAGACTGTACCATTGTCCTGGGATCTTCTCGAGCGCGTCTCAGAGCTACGTTGGAGCCGCGCCACCATCAGCGATCCCAACATTGCCGCCGGACCGGTGTGACCGTCTCCATCGCCTCCCTTGCCTTTCGCCTCGTGTCGGTCGTCAGGTCACCTGCCCTTCATCACCCCATCGCCAGGTTAACAAGCACCGAGGAGGGGCCCATAGCCTCTACTTGTTGATCTGGTGGCCGCGCTAGTGCATTGCGCGTCGTGCGATTTGGACGCTGCGGGGACCCATCAACGACCTCGACTCTGCGGGACAGCTCAGCGAGCAAGTACGGCACATCGACCGGCCTCATACTGCTTCTTTTTCACTAGATCAACACAGCCCACCCCGCAGCGCGGTACATGACGACTTCTCCTGCATCTACATCCTTTCGCTTCGCTTCCGACCAACGCTGCACAAACTCCGCCTCGACGTAAATTGACGAAGATAGCCGACCTACATGATATTGAGATCTCAACCGTCCACCTCGGTCCCGCTCATCCTTTTCACTTGTACTTTGTGAACGGCAACGTCCTGGCACGATGTCCTTCGACCCATTCGAGGTGAATGCGCCTCATTTGGCGTACACCTTCTTGGGTGCATTCGTCGTCATCTTTGGCATGTTCTCGTCAGTGCCTCATCGGATGATCCCCGCGACGATGCTGATCATATAGTCTCTTCATCAAGGAGCGTCTCTACATTGGTGAAGCACCCCTAGCCACTGTGGTCGGTATCATCATCGGACCTCATGCGCTTGGCCTCTTCGATCCCTACAGCTGGGGAGGGTCCGACATCACCACCACCGACCAGATCACCCTCGAAGTGACGCGTATCATCATCGCAGTCTCGGTGTTTGCGGTCGGAGTCGAGTTGCCAAAGGTCAGTCTCCTTGTCCAAGCTCGCGACAGAGTAGCTGACGTACAGGCTTACATGGCGAGGCACTGGCGATCCCTCTTCTTCCTACTCGGGCCATGTATGATATGGGGATGGTTCGTCTCGGCCCTTCTCATCTGGGGTCTCATACCCCATCTCAACCTCCTTTCATCTCTAGTCATTGCCGCTTGCGTCACCCCGACCGACCCTATTTTGGCGCAGGCGGTGGTCGGTGGAAAGTTTGCCGACAAACATGTGCCCGCACACATTCGACATCTGCTCTCCGCAGAATCGGGAAGCAACGATGGCGCCGCATTCCCTTTCTTGTACATCGCCATCTATCTGCTGCTCGACTCTAGTCCGGGCCATGCAGTGGGCGAATGGTTCTACTCGACCTTGTCAGTCTTGCGAGGAAGATCGCGTCCATCAGCTGACATAGTAGGGCATATGAGATCATCCTTGGTACCGTGCTTGGCGCTCTTCTGGGTTGGGTCGCGCGAAAGGTCATGAAATTCGCAGAGAGCAAGAAACTCATCGATCGACAATCTTTCGTCGCCCAATATATCAGTCTAGCTGTTCTCTCCAATGGTGCGACATCCTTGCTTGGCAGCGATGACCTTTTATCCTCGTTCGCCTGCGGGTGTGCTTTCGCCTGGGACGGTTTCTTCAACAAGGCCACAGAAGATGCCTTCTTCTCCAACGTCATCGATTTGTTGTTCAATACCGCCGCCTTCATCTACATCGGTGCACTCATCCCCTTTGGCGATTTCAACAGTCCCGATGTTCCGGTACGTTACACACTATCGGATGGCTGTGGCTGACTGGCAGATGCAAGTATGGCGTCTTGTCGTGCTGGCCATTCTCATCCTCCTTGTACGGCGTCTCCCTGCTATCATCGCAACATACAAGTTCATACCCGACATCAAGACCTTCCGCGAGGCGGTCTTCGTCGGCTGGTTTGGACCTATGGGTGTTGGCGCCATCTTCATCTCGACTCTTGCTGTACTGAGTCTGCCGGAAGGCGAAGGCGATACCGAGCAGGTCGATCGGCTCAAAGCCACGATCAGACCTCTGGTGGCATTCCTGGTCTTGTCGTCGGTCTTGACGCGTGAGCAAAACTACAAGCGTACGGAACGGTAGCTAAAACCTTGCAGATGGCTTGTCCATTCCGTTCTTCTCTCTTGGTCGCCGAGTGCACAGCATCACCTACACTTGGTCAAGGCAGCCTTCCATGGACGGACAAAGAGACGAACCTGCCTGGACCACACATGCTCGCCGTATCCTTCCCGGACAGGAGATTGTCGTCAATCGGGATGACGACGGGGAGGCGGGAGACATGGGCATCCGACACAAAGAGACGCCAAGCGACTCCTCCAACGAGAAGCAGGAGAATGACAGCGGGCGCGGCAGTTCGAGTTCTGGCGTGGTGGACGGCGCTGAGCATCACGAAATGACGGAGCAGCCGACAAGGACTGAGTCACCGACGTCGATGTCTTCGGACGAAGCACGGTCTCCGGACGAAGGCGAAAATGAGAACAACGAGTTCAACCCTGAAGCCGGACGAAGAACGCCTCCGCTGGCAGAATACAGGGAAGGGAACCATCTCATCCGAGAACACCGAAGAGGAACCGGTAACGAGGTCGATGTCGAGGTCATTCGAAACCACTTCTTACATGATCAGCCGTCCCAATCTTCGAGGTTCAGCCATCCGCATAGCTTGGGGGAGATGGAGCGAAGAGCGTTGTCGCGATACATGCCCAAGCTGGAGCAAGAATGGGAGCATGCCAAAGACGAGGGTCACGAGGCTATCGAACGTCTGCGACTGGCGCTGTCTCACTCTCGTGAGGATGTCGACCGATCATCCTATCTCGGAAGATCACGCACCCCATCGCCGAATCAGTCCGAGGCATCGTTGCGGCGACGACCCTCGCCCGGACAGCACTCGCCTGAAGAGGAGGCAGAGCACCATGATACCTTTGACGAAGCGGGTCCGTCGCGCGTGTCACGTCCACCGGCCATTCGCGTCAACTCTGGCTCAGAAAGGGGGGATGGTCGGCGTCTAGGTGGATTGCGAAAGTTCTTCGGGTTGGGTGCTCCTGTCGCTCCTGCGAAGGCGCGCAAGGCGGAAGAGGGGCTTGCTGTTCCACAGCAGGACCCCGGGCTTCTTTCGCCAACTCGGTCCGCGCCGTCGCCGAGGCCGATAGACTTTGCAGCATCGTCGCACTCTCGCACGCTTTCCGCCTCGAGCGAAGCAGAAGCATCAGGCGCTTCTTCCGGTATCCCTTTGACGCGAACCATCAGTGCCCCTCGCAACACGTCGCTGCGCTTTGCGCCAGACGTACAGGCTTCCAGCGACACTGCGCCGAGCATGGGCAACTACGGCAACTCGGCTCCGGGCTTCAAGAAGAACCCGGCGTTGGCGATGTACAGGGCGTCGAGCGTGCAGAGCCAGGATGGGGATCGGTAGGAGAGTATCTCGTCTAGTGTAGCTAGCTATCCATCACCGTGGTCTTCCGACGGTTTGTTTTTCGGGATCCAAGGAATCTCTTAGAGCATGCAGCATTACATTGTCCCTCCTCAAGCCTTGCACTGCGGCTGGATCGGCAAGCGAGGCGAGGGGGAGGTGGCGGCTGACAAAGGGAGCTCGGCGCTGATCGTCCAGATGACCTGATGTCCTGATGGGACCTTTGTCCTCGTGATGGCTGGTGAAAATTGCATCAACGTTCTCGAGCTACAAGTATGAGCATGCATCACGAGTGGTCGCACTTCTCCCATCGTACTGTATAATCGAGATGACCTCGCAGTCTTCTGACGAGACCTACCCTGACGATATCAAGACCCTCGGGTCGCTCACGCCGCCCCTCCTGCTACAGACTCCCCCTGATGCCGGGTCTCTCGAAGCGTCTCGGCCGGAGGACCAGACGGCGGTGCTGTCCAATCCGAGGCTCGTCGTACTAGCAGCCGGCATGACAGCGATCTTCGGCCTCACCGTGCGCCCTCTTCAGAAACCGCACGGAGTCACTACGAGCTGACGTGCAGGCCGGGGGGATCCTCGAGACGGCATTCATCCTCCCGACTCTCTCGCGAGAGTTCGATATTTCCACCGCCGACGCACAATGGGTGGCGGCATCGTACATGCTCACATGGGTACGCCCCAACCCGACTCTTCTTGGGATTTAAGAGGCTGACGATGTAGGGCTGCTTCCAGCTCATCGCGGGCCGGATATGCGATACGCACGGACGACGGCGCGCATGTCTCGTCGGCCTGTCCACGTTCGTCCTCTTCAACGGGCTATCCGCTGCCATGCCCGACTTGGCCGCTCTCAATGTGTGCCGCGGTCTGACAGGTGTCAGCTGCGCGATCATGCTCCCAGCCAGTGCCGGCCTGATTGGGGCGCTGTATCCCGAAGGGAGGAAACGGACGCTGGCATTTGCAGCCATCACGGGCGGTACGTGTTCTCTCCAGACAGATCCTCCAAAGAAGATGGGGGGCTGACGGTAGGCGGAGCGGCCGGTGCTGCTGGTGGGGATGTCTTTGCTGGCATCTTTGTGCGGTATACCAAGTGAGTCTTGCTCGCGCTTGCGAACCAGATGAATCTGGGGCGAAGCTGAGAAGAGATGGACGTGGCGCTGGTGTTTCATCTCCATTGCCATTGCCACCATCTTCCCGCTCGTCATCGTATGGTGGATCGTGCCGCCCGACACCACCGCGCCTACGCACGCATCCGTGGACTGGATCGGCGCGACGGCAATTGGCTCCGGGCTGTTCTTGCTGCTGCTCACGCTGACCATCTCCGAGACGTCCTCCAGGGGATGGAAGACCCCATGTGAGCTCCGCTTTACCAAGGCAGAAGCCAAGCTGGGAGCTGACGGGCAGACCTTCCGGCGTTGCTGGTCGGTGCTGCCCTGCTGATCGTCCTCTTCTGCCTGCGACAGCGCCACCTCATGCGCGCGCAGCTCGTGGCGGGCAACACCAGGCCGCCGCCGCTGATCCCCGCGTCGCTCCTGTGCAAGGACGCGCGCAACGTGCTGGTCATCTACCTCGCGTCGGCCCTGACGTGGGCCAACACCGACGCAAGTTTCACACCGTACCGGTCAAGGCAAACGGGGTGGCTGACGCGCAGAGCCTCTTCGTCTTCATCGCCTACCTCTACTTTGACGTCCTCGAGCTCGACGCACTCGACGCGGGTCTCCGGCTGGGCGTGACGTTCTTCAGCGGCACGGTCGCCGCTGCCATCGTCGCCCTGACCATCACGCGCATCCCCCCGCGTGCACTCATGTCGATCGGCTGCCTGATCTCCACGCGCGTCCTTCCTGCCCCGAGAAGTGTCGCGGGCTGACGTAGGTCAGAGCCACGCCGATACTGTTCGCGGTCCGAGGCGTGGGGTGGGAGTACTGGCAAGGGGACCTGTGGGCGCTGCTCGTCGTCGCGTACGGCACCGACGCGTGCGTCATGGGATCTCCGGCGGTGTCGGGTAGCGGCTGATTGGCGCAGAACCATCGCGGCAGGCTCGACCATCATCTCGCAGACCGCCAAGCCGGAAGACCAATCCGTCGCCTCCGCGCTCTTCCAGACATCCTGTCGGCTCGGCTACGCGCTCGGCCTGGCTATCGCCACCCTGGTGCAGCACGCCGTGGAGCAGCACCGCCGCTCCGCCGCACATGACGCCGGGGGCGATACCGACTCGGCAGCGCTGCTAGCCGGTCTGAGGGCGGCCTTTTGGACGTGCGCGGGGTTTATGCTTCTCTCTGCGATCGCCGTGCTGGGCGGCATGAAGGGGTGGGACATGCTCCACCGTGACAGGGATGCCCAGCATGTGAGCACGGCGACAGCGCCGGTGTCGGTGTCGGTTCCGGCGGCCGGAGAGGGCGAGGGCGGGACAAGTCCCGAGAGCAAGGGCGAGCGCAATGAGAATGGAAAGCTCGGGGAGGGGTTGGTGTAGAGGGCCAGCAGAGTACTGTATGTATATACAAATCGAAGCCATCCAGTCATCAAGACATCATCCATCACATATCACGTCACATCTTCTGCGTGACGCTGTGACTGTGCACGCTGAGGCCCTCTTTCCCCTCTGACTCTGATTAATTTTCTGAGGACACCTCGGGCTCGCAGTCGAAAGGACCTGTTCGCTCCTTTATCCTACGGTCCTCTCTCCTCTCTGGACAATGTGCGGGAAGGAGATTGGTGTCAGTGTGGCGAGGACAATCGACTCGACATTGCCCTTCCTCCCTCCTCGCATCGCTTCTCGTCTCGCTTCGCGCTTCGGACTGACCCCGAAGTGAGTGTGCGGGCGGACAGACAGACAGACAGCGACGACGCAGTGCTCCGGCAACGCCGAAGCCTTGCAGCAAGGCGGCAAGGCGGCGACACTGCCCTCCCTTCTCCCCGTCCGCGAAGGGGAAGCCCGCGGCGCGGTGCGGTGCGGCGTGGCCGAGCCTCACCTGCCCTCTGACGTATACTGAAGTTCTCACTGTGTCTCATTCATCTCTGACCATCCACTCGCCACTCACACTCACGCTCATACATACTCAGTACTAAGTCACACGACCGCCCATCCACTCAATAGACACCTGACGATGGCTTGCGACTCCCCTTGTGACAGCTATGGCGACTACGCCGACGCCGACGCCGAGCGCGTCTTCTCGCCACCCACCAAGCCCAACGTGCTTGGTATGGAAGACCTCTGGCGCAAGCCGCAGACGCAGCGGCCGTACGGACCTTGTGCCGTGGATCGTATTTGCCCGGGCACGAAGAGCGGCGCGAACAGGAACAGTGAGCCCGCTTGTCCCACTGGCATTGTCCATGAAGCTCCTTCGCTTCCGCTGACGACTTAGAGAAATGTTCCTTCTCCCGCGACACGTGTGGCCATGTCAACTGCGAATACTGCGGTCGGGCGCCATGAGCTTGAGCGGTGACACGAACCAAGTCTAGTCTGGTCGCGCATGTCCTGTCGGATCGTTGTCGTTCACGTTCAGCTAGTCACTGTCGGCTCCAAAGAGTTGTACATGATACACATGGCCCGTATCCCAGTCTATGTCGTTACAGCCCGACTCGTATTGTGTACAAGAGACGCCTGACTACATGAACTGAGTTTCCATCGTCCAGAAAGCAGAAAGCGGGTACGCCAAGGATGCTCCAAGAGGTCACGACCAGTACTGCCAAGCTTGACGCCAGTCGAGGACCTTCAGACTCTCATCTCCGCCTCACATTGGCATTCCCATGCCGGGCCTTTGCTCCATCATGATGCCCCGGCCATCCCTGCGCGCCGAGTCGCCCGTCGCGCCGTAGACCGGCTGCCCACCTGGACCGTGCGCGGGCGCCATCATGTACTGCGGATGGCCCATGCCGCCGTAGTATGCGCCATAGTTGTCTTGGCCGGCAGGAGGGTAAAACCCAGGTTGCTGATGTTGTTGATAATCTGGCGACAGGTGATACCCCGCCGACATGGGCGAGACCATCATGCCCGGGGGAGGTTGAGCTGCGGCTGTTCCGGCGGCGGCAGCCGCCGCCTGATGAGGAGAAGGCTGACGGTGAATGTCGGGGATGGAGGGAACAGGCGGGACGTCTGCGGGCGGCTGAGGTGTGGGCTGTTTCTTCGCTTTTCCGGATGGCAGACGTTTCTTTGGCCTAGACGATGAGGGAGTACCTTGCCCAATGGTAGCGGGATCCGAGGAGTGATCGGCGTGATTACCGCCTGAAGTCGCATGCGCGGAAGCCTGCGCCGAGGCAGCCATGGCAGCGGTGGCGGCGGGAGTGAGCTTGTGGGGTCGGATGGCGAGCCCGCCATTTTTCGCCTTCGTCGCCGAGACAGGTCCGGTCAAGGGTTGACCATCCGGCCCGTAGCCATCTGGAGCATTGAGACACGCCTTCGTGTCAGCTTGACCCTCCCATCACAAGCATGACCAACCTGGATCAGATTCTTGCCTTCGGCTTTCTGCACGAGCGGCTGCAATTTGGATGTTGTGAAGGTGTAGACCAATCCGGTCTCGGAAACGACTAAAAGAAGGACTTGAGTACCCGTCAGGATGGACAGTTCGTAAGCCTTTCGATGAGCGTCAAAATCATCGCGCCATGACCGAGACTGACCTTCTTCATGATGCCGGCTTTGCGTTTGGAGAAGGTGATATGGCGTCTGGCCTTGTCGCCGATGTACTCGATGCGGATCTTTCGACGGCCTGGCTCGCCGTCCTTGTCGACGTATTCGAACCCGCCGGGCAGCTGACCGCCTCGAGCCCTCTTGCTCCCAGTGGGCATGTCGGCAGAATCTGTGGGTTTGAGCGACCGAAGCACAGCCAAGTCTAGTGCCTTACCATCATCATCATCTTCCTCCTCATCCAAGCCAGTCTCCGTTTGGAACATGTCATCGACATTGGCGCCTGCCATTGAAGGAGGCATCGAATCGCCTGTCGACGGTCCAGCGTCAGGTGGCATCGCAAGTTCTGGGTCTGGCTCATCAGTATGTTTGTCGCCACTTTGAGGATTTCGTTGAGAGGGCACTGACCAATTGCGTCCTTGCTGTCCTCGGCCGGGTGCACGTTGAAGTCCCGCATGTCGACGCCCACGCCCTCGCCGAAGTCATGCATCATATCCATATCATCGAGATCGCCGACCAGCCCGTTCTCCCGGTGTTGTGGGTCGGTCCCGTATTCCTCCATGATGGAGCGGTTAAACGAATGAAAGACAACGCGGTGCGGTTCGTGGGTGTGATAGCGAGTTCTTGGCGAGTCAGCTGTGTGGTCAAGACGACACATGACGACGCATCCAAGCGGGGAGGAGACGCAACACGACATCGGCACGCAGAACAGTCAGATCATACTCGACGAGACACAGCGCATTGTTTTCCAGGGTCCTCGGTCTATGCCGGAGGTCAGGGGGACGCAACTGGTGGGAGTCCGTCAAACAGTCCCTCTATTTTAGCGGCCCTCAATGATCAGACGTGAGGGCAGGGGGCGAGGAACCCGGTAGGTTCACGCATGCAAGGGCCCGCTCCAAGACTTCGGTGAAAGGCAGGGGAGGGTTCGAAAGTGGCCGTGAGACAGATCCCAATCCGGTCGAGGGTGGAGGGAGTCGACGATTCCATCAAGAGGAATGAGGCTTAGCTCGCCGGCTTGCCGGATGACAGGGCAGAACACGCCTTCCCAGCGAGTTGGTACGGCCGCGAGACCGCGGAGGACTCGGCGCAAAAACAGGTGCCGAGCACAAGACCGCCTTTGGGGTTCGTCGAGGAAAACACATGTGTCGACCGGCCCAGGGCTGCCCGTATTCCTGACCCAAATAGGGCGGCAAGGATGGGCACAGATCAAGTCTTCTCGCTCTAGAGCCGGACACGTGTAGCGTCTAGCTCTAGCAGGCCAATCCACCACAGGAAAGGAGCTTGATGCGGACGGAACGGGCGCGACTTACAAATCTCTCCCACAGAATCTGCAGGGACCTCAATCAGGATACTGCGATAGTGCGGCGGGCGCTGTGATCGTCCGATACTGGCGGCCCAAGGTGGAATGTCAAGCTATCAGAAGAGGTCGGGGGCGAGAAAGCGGCAAATCGAGAGCTTTTCGATTCTGAGAGGGGTAGGAGGGCTTTTATCCAAACGAGGGAAGAACTGCTCGAGTCGACCCCAATTGGCGACGAGGTATATATGCCCCATGAAGCGATGGCGTTTGTGAGTACGTGAGGCCGTTCCACATTGGGTGAGGCGATTGACGCATTGGCGAGATTGCCCAAGTGAGAAGGGTGTGAGACACGAACATAACGTACAGTTCGAGCATTCGAGGTGGCGAGTCACGATGGAGCGGGCCATGTCCATGACGCGATGCAAGGGCCCAGGCCAGTGCGAAATGTGTGCGAAGGGGGGCAGAGGGTGGGTCGTGCGAGACCGTGCGGGACCGGCGGCACCATCCGTGGAGTCGTCCAGATGTCCAGATGGGATGTCATAGGAGAAGGGTGGCGAGTGGGTGGAGCAAGGATCGAGCAGACGTAGCAGGTATAGTCAGATGAGCGGTGTTGGAGAGGCGTAGCGTCAGCGTCAAGCTCTGCTCAGATATGTGACATCTCTATCCGACACCACGACACGCAGCATCTGCAGCCAGCCACCAAACAATATCGACAGGGGAGCTGGAAGGACGAGGAGAGCATCCTGGAAGATGACTCGGGCAGCGGGATGCTGCATGCATGATGCATGCGTGCTGCCGTGCATGCTTGCACCACCGAGGGGGGGAGGGGTGGTGTTGGCGTTGTAGTTGGAGGTGGTGGTTGTAACCTGACACATGGCGTTGTTTCCCCTTGTGGTATACTTCCACAATGGGCAACCCCGTTACCATCCTGCCCCTTTGCTCCGGACAACGCCATCATAAGACACAGACCGAAAGACCGGCAGGCAGGCATGTCGAAAAGAAATCACTCACGTATACCCTCACGCAATGTTGGGTCTCGTCGACGTAGCAGGAGGATGTCTGGTAGTGATGAGCAGAAAGAGCAGGGGTAGGACGGTGGCAAGGTTGACAGAGGCGATGGGAGCCTTGTTTACGCCCTCGGCTCTGTGAATTGCCGAATGTGGCAAGTCCGAGCTTGAAAGCGAACGACGCCGCGTCACGTGATGCATTCCTCTCTCTATATATGCTATGGACGCGGTGCTATAGATGGTCCACTGGACCACACCTTGCCCTCTTTGTCTCCATCTATCAGCATCTTGCCCAATCTGTATCCTCAGCGCGCGGAACTGCAGCTCGTCGGCCCGCTCACAACGGGTAGACACACACGTCCATCTCTTTGCGCTCTCCGCCCATCAGATAGGTCATGCCCTCCCGGCCACTGCACATGTTGTGCGCCCACCGCGACGAGTTCAGTCCACTCTGCAGGCCCACAAAGTCTCCTGGACCCAAAGGGATCTCCTGCACGCGACCCTCTAGCTCCTCTGCCGTAGCGTCTCGTGTATTGGTTGAAGGCAGTAGATCACGCGGCCGCGCATCAAGTAGCTGAAGTGTACCCGTGCCTGATAAGATGTATAGCCACTCCGACTCGTGCAGGTGATAGTGCATGGTCTGTGATCAGCTCTGGCGTGACAGCAGCGAAGGAGCAAGCACGGTTGATGGTGTATTGGGATCCAGCCGGACAAAATGGACGCCCAGCCCCGTCATGCCCGCTGCGCATCAGCAGCGCTCGGATACGAGGTCACTGAATATGCCATTAGGCGATGAGACCGGAGATCATCGAGTCAGGAGAGGGTCTCGGAGAGGGGGACAGCACTGACCCATGTCGGAGAGGCAAGCTTGTATCCTCACAGCATCCTTGTTAAGCGGATGCTGCTTCGGCTGTAGACTCGCCTGTATTGCTTCGGCACGGACGACAGGGAGTTTGATAGCTTCATGGTCGCCATCAGCCATCATGCATGGGCAAAAAACACGAGCGGTCACATCTACTCGCTCTATCTCGGCTGGAGATTGTCATTCGGCGTTACGTCATTTCCTGCAGAGTAGAGCGACAGCCCGACGCCGATTCCATCTTCCTCATCCATCAACTGATGTCTTATTGCCATCAGCAGAGAGGCTCGAGACTGTCTGCCCGTGCTGCTGCTCTTCGTCTGCTAATCTTCAGCGGCGATCATCTGTGGGAAAATTTGCATGGGTCTGACCATAATAAAGGAGTCTCTAACTGACGCGGCGAACCTGCTTGACCCACAAGCAAATATCTGATTCAGGATGACCGCAGAAGTTATAGACGTAAAGTCAAGCACGAGTGTGGACAAGATAGTCGCTCAGCAAGATGCCGACCTCGATCCTCAGACGCAGACACTGCCCAGCCAGCCTATTGAAGAAGCAACTCTGTCCAACGGAAAACTGATCCTCCTCGGTACAGGTATCGCCGCGCTTTGGGGTTCAACTGTCCGTCTCACTTCACGCGAATGGCCCTAGTCGTGGCTGACGACAGCAGTCCGCGGCGATCCTACAGACATGTTTCGTACTACCGACGATCAGCGCCGAGCTGCACCTTAGCGACACCCAGGCGCAATGGATAGCAGCGAGCTTCATGCTGGTCTGGGGATGCTCGCAAGTCATCGCAGGCAGGCTGTGCGATACCTACGGCCGCAAGAGGGGCTTGATGCTCGGCGGTGTCATCTACATCGTCTTCAACGCTGTATCAGCGTTCATGCCGGTAAGCCTTACCAACCCCATAAGGGGGACTGAGGATGATGAGGTTTGCAGAACCTCGCTTCGTTGAATGTTTGCCGGGGCTTCGTGGGGTTGAGCTGCGCTCTCTGTCTGCCTGCGAGCGCGGGCATGGTCGGTACGCTCTATCCGCCAGGCAAGAAACGCACATGGGCTTTTGTGGCCATCTCGTGTGGTGAGTCTCCTCTCCCTCGTCCTCTTCGCGCACGTACATTGTTCAAACAGCAGGCGGCACGGCTGGCGCGGCCTTCGGTCAGCTGGTAGGAGGGGTCTTCATCGAGTACACCAAGTGCGTCCGCTCCCTTGGCAGCTATCCCTATTGAAGTGCTCAAGGACGGAAGATGGACCTGGCGCGCATGCTTCATGTCGCTCGCGATCTTCACCATCTATCCTCTCGGTATCATCGCATGGCTCGTCCCGCCGGATCCGCCGCTTGTTCGCCGCTCGCTCGACATCGACTGGCTCGGCTCCGCACTGATCAGCGTCGGCCTCTTCCTTGTCCTCTTGGCCCTCACGCTATCTGATACTTCCCACTCGGGCTGGTCGGCGCCATGTGAGCTCGCTTAATCGTTGTCAGACGAACCGTATGCCATAATAGACTTACGTTCAGACGTGCCCGTCATCCTGGCGTGTGGCCTGATGCTGCTCGGTGGCTTTGCATTGCGGCAGCGATACCTTATGCGCGCCGAGCGTATGCTGCGTGCCGAAGGATGCGGTCAGGGGTTTTGCAAGCACCCTCCGCCTCTGATTCCCTCGGCGCTGCTCTCGCCCAAAGCGCGCAACGTCTTGATGATCTATCTCGCGTCAGGGTGTACGTGGGCACATACCGACGTACGTCTTGCCAACCCCCTTCAGACACCCACTGCGCTGCCTGTAAACTTCAGCGACAGAAGCTTCCGACTCATGAGCAGTCCTTCTGGACATTCGCCTCGTACTACTACTTTGACGTGCTCCAGCTCAGTCCCTTCAACGCCGGTCTCCGACTGAGCGTGACCGTATTCAGCGGGACACTAGCTGCGGTGAGCCACAAAGCAAGCTCCATCAACTCAGAGCTGACTCCAGCTCGTTGTAGCTACGACCATCTCAAGGGTACCTCCGCGCGCAATCATGGCAGCAGGATGCACCATCTCAACGTCTGCCCAATCCCTATCGCTCACGCGACGCATGACTGACGGTGCAGGCTATCGCCCATCTTGTTCGCGCTCAAAGGCCGGGACCGCAGTTTCTACAAATACGACCTCTGGGCGATCCTCTTCGTGCTATACGGCACCGACTCGTCAGGCCCTCTTTACGCCACTGGGGATGGCTGACGAGAAGGACAATCGCAGCTGGATCGACGATCATCTCCCAGACCGCCTCCAAAGAGGACCAAAGCGTCGCATCAGGTCAGCAACGCCAAGTGAGAAGGATGAGCTGAAGAAGCAAGGGCTGTTCCAGACTTCGTGCAGGCTCGGCTTTGCCGTCGGCCTGGCCATCTGCACACTTGTGCGCAATGCCGTGGAGCGTGCGCAGACGAGGTCGCACGGGAAGACGGTAGGCCTGCTGAGAGGGCTCCAAGCGGCGTTCTGGACGTGCGCTGCGTGGATGGTCTGCGGTGTGTCCCTTCTCTCGCCCATATTCTACAGCCTCGCTCATCCCAGCGGTCTTGCTTGTGACCTTTGGTATGCGCGGGTGGCATCGACTGGACAAGATGGGCGAGGAGCATGCCGTCGAGAGCTACCCAAGAGGCGAGACGGAAAAAGGCTTCGAGCATCCTGGAAGGGCATAGCCCTCGCACATCTCTTCACAGATTACAGTCCATGCATCAGGGTGGCGTAAAGTCGTCTTGTCAGCTCGCAGGAGGCTGGCCTCCTGCCCCTCCTGCTGCTGCCCCGTCTCCACCACTTGCAGGAGGCGCACCACCTGACCCAGCCCCCGCACCCGCTTGACCACCTTGACCACCCTGCCCACTTGGCCGTCTCAGTGTCCCTCGTCCACGCCCGGTGGTCCCTCTCGGTCGCTTGATCTGCCGCCCGGTTCCGCCCAGTCCCCCTTGTATACGCTGCAAGATGTCTGGAGCTCCTTCTGTCGTTGTGGAGCCGGTACCAGTGTTGCCGGAATCTGCGATCTCTCCATCTTCCGGCAACGGTCTCTTTGCTCCTGTCGGTGACGTTACGCCTGCCGCACCTCCTGGTGCGGATTCCGCAGCCGAGGCAAGCGTTGCGTTCACGGCCGAGAGCACGGCATTCGCCCGGCCCGGCGCCCCGCCGCGTGCACGCACTGCTCGACCCCGGACTGAAGCGCCTCGTATCGGGGCGCTCGAGCTCGACGCCGCATTTCCTGATGTGCTGGGCGCAGCAGCAGCCGGGGCACCCGTCGAGCCTGCAGCCGTTTCCGCCGACGGTTTGAACTCACTCGCAGCGGGTGAAAGACCTGCTGCATTGGCCGGCACAGCTGCTGCTACGGCAGTGGAAGGGCCCGGCGTGCTCGGTGCCGGCGAGCCGGGTACTGCAGCCGCGTCGCCGCCCTCAAGCTTCTTCAGCTTGGCCTCGGCTTCGGTCTTCTGTCGTTCCATTGTTTTCCGAGCAATCTCGCCTGTCCGTAATTGTCGCTCGAGTGTCTTGACCTTGGCCTGCAGCTCCTCGATCTGAAACTTCAGAGCGGCCTCGCTCTCAGCCACTTTGCTGGACACTGCCTCGTTGACCCGCGTATCGAAGCTCGCATTCAGTTCGGCTTCCTTCGCGGCGACGGCGGCCTGCACGGTCTCCGGGGCAGCAGCCGCCCCGGCAGTCTGACCACCTTGCGCCTCCTGCAGTGCTTTTGTGTGTTCGGCTTGCAGCTCCGCTTCCCGGGCAGCGACCGCTGCTTTGACCGCTTCCTCCACATTCTGTCCTTGACCCAAGGACTGAGGTGCGGAAGCTGGTGGGTTCGCACGAAGATCGGTCAACTCCTTCTCAAGCTCGGCAATGCGGGTGTTTGCTGAAGCAATCTGGTTCTCCAGTTCCGTGATGCGGGACTTGAGCGTCATATTGACACGATTGACCTTAGTCACGTTGAGATCGTAACGTTGATCCGCGGCCTCGATATCTTTCTGCAGCGACTCGACTTTGGCTTGAAGGTCCTTGTTCTCGCCATCCGCGGTACCAGTCGTAACAGGCAAGTCGGCGGTGGTCGTGGCCGCGGACGTCTTTGCCGCTTCGAGATCCTTCTCAACTTCGCTGAGTTTCTGCTGGAGTTGATCTCTTTCGGCTTTGACGGCGTTCTGGGATGAATCAGCCTTCGCCTTCAAATATGCTCAGATCTCACGAGAGCAGCAACATCCTGTCCGGTAGCCGGCGGTGGTGCGGCCTTGGCTGATAATTCGGTCTGCAAGCGCTGAACCGTTCCATCCTTGAGCTCATTGGCTCTTTGTGCATCGGCGAGCTTCTTCTCCGTCTCGGCCAGCTTAGTCTTGGTGTTCTCCAGCTCGCCATTGAGGGAGGCCAACCGCTCTTTGATTTCGGTGATCTCCTTGTCCTTAGACTCCATCTCTGCTTGCAAGCCTTTACGCTCCTCAGTAAGGGTATCAGTCCGGCGTTTCCAGTTGATGCCGATTCTGTATCGATTCTCCGATTCCTGCTTCACCTTCTCGAGTTCCGCTTTGAGCGTGCTCAGTTCGGCTTCGGCAGCATCTTTCTCGCCACGAACAGCGGTGGTTGCGGCAGCAAGACGAGCATCAAAGTCCGCTATCTGAGCTTCGGCTGCCCGTGTCGCCTCTCGAGCCTGCTCGATCTGGGTCCGCAAACCGGTTCTGAACTCAGCGGTCGCGTTCATACGGCCTTGAAATGCTCACGTTTCCCGTTGCAAATCCTCGATACGACGCTCCAGGCCCACGCGCTCCTCCACTCGACTTCGTTCGTTTTCTGCGCTGACGTTGTTGAGATTGTCGATGAGCTGCTGGAGCTTCGTCCTCTCGGATTGCACGGTCCTAAAGTCGGCTTGGAGGCGAGCTTCGGTACTCTTATTGCATCAGCAGCGTGCCACAGTGAACAGAATCGGACACTCACTTGCCACAAGTCCTTTTCTGCGCGCATGTTGGCCGCTTCAGTTCGTAATCGATCGGCTTCAGCCTGTCTCGATGCCACTTCCTCCAGGGCCTGGCTGTCAGCACCAGCTCCGACGTTAAATAGTCAAAAACGAACAGCTCGTCGTTCAGTCGTAGCCTGTGCAACACTTGCAGACAGTTGCCGCAGTTGTGAATCCAGGCTCGAAACTTCCTGCTTTTGCAGATTACTCGCCTCCTGTAACATACGGAGTTGCTCTTCCAGCAAAGTAGCTTTGGCTTGGGCTCGAGTCTTCTCGATTTCGACAGCACCGACTTCCTCGGTTTTCGTCCTGAGCTGCAATCGCACCTCGGCAACATCTGATTCGGCTCGAGCTTTGACAATGTCAATCTCTGCCTGCAAGGTCGAAATGGTCTCCTCGTGGGGTGCCAGGCCGTCTTCAAGAGGACCTCCCGTGCTGAGTCCATTCGAGCCGGACCATTTCAGGCCCTCGCCGCGGGCAAGCAGTTTGCTGAAGAAGTCTCGCTCCCTTGTTGCGTCCACGATCTTCTTTTGCGCGTCCAAAAGTTGCGAGTGCAGCTTCTTGATCGTCTCTGCAGCCTGGTCAAGCGAAGTTCCAGTGTCCAGATCCTCTTGATCAGCCGTAGTCCGCTGGATTTCGTGTTGCTCGAGCTTGGCCATGAGACCCCTCGTGAGCTTAAGGAGTTTCTGGTTCTGCTCCTGCAGTGAACGGATTGAGCGAAACTCGAGCAGGTGATCCGTAACGATGTCGCCAGTTTCAGTGACGACTGCAGACCCGTCCAGCGTGATGGAAGCCAATGCAGGATCATCCCGTATGGCTATCTGACGGGTGAGACCCTGTAGTTGCCGCGACAAGTCATCGATGGTCGCGTGTAAGGAACCGACTTCCTCGGCTTGATAAGCTGCGGAGGCTTGTAGCGATTTGACTTTGCCTTCATAGGCATCTCTGGAGGACATCGTGGAAGATAGCTCGGCGGCCAGGGCCGTGGATCGTTCGATGGCTCGGTCATGCTCCAGCTTCTGGTCATCAAGAATCGGTTTCTGATGGTCAGGATCCTTTTTCTACTCAAGACGACGAGCTGACCCTTTCTGCGATCTCCTGAGTAACCTCGGTCAAGACCGCCTCAAGCCTGGCCACCTCTTCTTCCTTTTCGCGCAACTTTTGTTCTTGTATTGTGTAATCCGTGAAGAACTGAGTGTACGATTTGCCGCTCTGTCGGATCTCGCTTGCCAGCAGGGCCGTGGGGCTCACATCGGTGCCCTCTCCTCCTGCCAGAGCTAGTCGCTCGACAACGACCTTGAGATCTGCGGACCGCTTCTCCGCCTCCCGTCGAAGCCGCTCCTCCTTCTTGCACCGCTCCGACCATTCACGCTCCTGCTCATCGGTTTGCTGAGAGAGTCTCTCTAACTCAGCTTCTCGGTCGGCGATGACTGCGCGAGCATCGTCCCCTCTCTTCTCTAACAATCGGTTCTCCTCCATCAAGCGCTGCAATTCCATGGATGTCGAAGCCTTCTTCTCTGCTGCCGCTGCGGTCAGATTTGCAATGTTGGCATGCGCCTCGGCGAGCCGGCGTGATTGATCGTTATATGTTCGTTGCAAGGCATTATAGTTGTTCTCAAGAGATGTGAGGCGCGCGACGACGCTCGTGTGCTCGAGTTCAAGTCGAGAGCTTTCCGCTTGCTGCCACATCAACCCATGATAGCTCATGCCCAGAGGCTAACTCACCTTCTCTGCTCGATACTTCCCAAATCGTTCCTCTACATCAGACAGAGCCTTGTTGAGATTCAGAATTTCGGCTCGAGCACCTTGAAGCGCCTGAACACCTCGTTGTTCGTTGAACTGGGCGTTTAGACTCCCTTGTAGAATGGAAATACACGACGTACCTTGGCAGACTCGGCCGCCATCTTCAGCTCAGATACCTCGACATCGAGGTGGGCGATCTTTTGCGACGCATCGGCCTTCTGGGATCGCAGGGTGTACAAGTCCTCTGCGATTGTCAGCGTCATTCCGATGGACGGCCTCAGACGAACGAGTGTTCCTGCTAAGACGCTGCTGCAATCTTTCTGTCTCTTCCAGCAGTTCCCGCTTCTCCTTCTCGGCTACCTAATCGATTGTAAGCTTGCGCTCCAGTGCGATCATTCATGAGACCCACCTCTATGCGTGTCTGCAGTACAGATAGCTCCGACGACGATTTGTGGAAGGATGACTGTAAGGCCGACAATTGTGTTCGAAGCTGGTCAGTTGATCCAGCTACACCAATAAGCATACGTTCATCAGAGCCGCCAGTCTGCTCACTGGAAGCCTGCCTTTCCGTTTCGAGGGCCTTTTTCTCCTTCTTCAGAGTCTCGAGCTCTGCTTGCACGTCCAATAGCCTTCTCTGTGTATCTGCAAGAGCCTGCTCCTGCTCGACTTGCCGTCTGATATCGTCGGTGGACGAGCCGGCGAGGGGAGCTGCCTGCTCGGCCGAAGATAGAACAGTCTCCCCCATCGCGACGTCGGCTGTCGGAGGGTCCTCCTGAGGCTGCTCGGAAGCCATGAGTACTGCGCCGACAGTGGCCCTCTCCTAGAATGATGATGTATCGAACCGCCTCTTCTCCGTCAATCACGCGCTCACTAGGTAGATCGTGCAGGAAAGTGCGCGATAGGGCGTAGCTCGTTATTTCAATTCTTTTTTAGCTCTGAATTTCTAATCAGGTATTCAAGTTATTGGTTCTCAGGCAATTTGGAAAACCTAATGCAATTCCTTGTTCTTTGGTTCCGTTAGACATGGGGGGGTGGGGACACCCCCCCCAAGGGACCCCCCCTTGCGCCTAGCGGCGCAGCCATCGCAGCCCTTACGGGTCAAAGCATCCGGCAAAGCCGGATGTACTGTAGAACATTGATTAGTTGCCAAGCTAAAGCACTTCATCAAGAGATGCGCAAGTGCTTGTTGGGCATGCTAGGCTGATCAGATGATCATAGGCATGCCAAGCTGGTCACAGGGGGCTATGTCACAGCTGCCACCCTGGCAAGCCTATTGCAGTCTTGTCAGACTTGCGCTATTGTAACCATTTTGGTGCCAATGATAGGGCAGGGTATGGCAGTAGCTATGTAGGCGATTGGTTCTGCTACAGAGATCATTCCATGCATCAGCCTCATGCATAGATCTTTATTCTCTGATGAAAGGCAATTTGGCAAGGACACAATGCATATTAGGATTGTGCTGATGAAATCAGAATGGCCGGAATTTTCTTATTTAATTCCCCCATTTACCGTTTTCGTTCCAGGGACACCCGCAGAAATTCGCCCCGTAAGAGCTACGCTGATGAGCTTCCAGCTAAAGGTTCACGTGATCCCCCCACTTAAGCCAGTGGTTCTGCGTGCAGACAGGCATTCGTTCTGCAAACGTCATCATTGTCTTCTCAGCCCAAAAATGCCATTGCCAGCCGAGGACAGCGTCCCGGAGTCGGCACCAGCGGCATCCTCGAATACAGAGGCTCCTCCCTCTGAAGTCACTACGCAGGAGCTGCTCGAGAAGTTCCGTCGATTGGGCGAAGACGCAGCGGCCGAGGACGAGGAAGACGACGATGAAGTGGAGGATGAGCTAGGAGACGGTTCTGCCGTCGTCGACGGGCCCGGTGCCAACGGCGATGGGGAGGGAAAGAAAAAGAAAAAGAAGAAGAAGAAGGGCAAGGCGAGCAAGGCCGTCGCGAAGCTCAAGTCAGTCCACCGCGTAACCTCTTTCTGACCGCTCATCATCTCCAGGGAGATCGCCTCCGGATCTGCCCCTCAGGAACTGATCGATGTGGTGAGGAAAGAGATGGACCCAGCGGACAGTCAGATGGCTACAGATGGTAAGCTTATACCGCCGAGCATGTTCCATAAGCTGACGAGACAGACGATATCAAAAAAGCATTGAAGGCCACCAATCTTCTCAAGATGCTGGATGGGCAGCTAGCTCTGGGCAACAAATCTGGCACCAAAGCCCTCGGGGAACATAAGGTGAGCAAGAAGTTGCGTATGATGCGGTGCTGATTTGCAGTTCTGGAAGACTCAGCCCGTCCCGCAGATCGGGAGCTCGTCGGCTGGAGAAGACGAGGGTCCGATAGATCCTGTCAAAACTGTGGCGGAGGTCAAGCAAGAGCCCGGGGCGTTGCCCAGTGGCTTTGAGTGGTGTCTCATCGACATCAAAGATGAAGTCCAGGTGCGCCCAGTCATTATCATTGCGCCGTCCATCTGAGTCGCAGTGCAAAGAAGTGTACGAGCTGTTGTCGGAAAACTACGTCGAGGATGATGACGCGATGTTCCGCTTCAACTACTCTAAAGAGTTCCTCTTGTGGTCAGTATCCGGCATTGCACGTGCAGGAGATCCTGATCAGCTAGGGCTCTCACAGCGCCGGGCTATTTCCCGGACTGGCACATTGGCGTCAGGGTCACGAAGACTGGCAAGCTCATTGCGTTTATCTCTGGTATCCGCATCGAGATCCGTGTCCGGTCAAAGTGAGGAATCACTTGTTCTGTCGGAGTCAAGCTGACCCACATAGAACCTTTGAGTCTGCCGAGATCAATTTCCTATGCGTGCACAAGAAGCTGCGCTCCAAACGACTAGCACCGGTATTGATCAAAGAGGTCACTCGGAGAGTGAACCTGCAGGGAATTTGGCAAGCGATCTACACGGCGGGTGTTGTGTTGCCTACGCCGATAGGCACTTGCCGCTATTTCCACCGCAACCTCAACCCTGCAAAACTGGTCGACGTCGGTTTCGCAGCTGTTCCACGAGCATCGACTGTCGCGCGCATGGTCCGTCAATATGCTGTGCCTCAATTGCCGAAGATCCCGGGTTTCCGAGAAATGGTGCACGCGGATGTTCCTCAAGTTGCCGCTCTGCTCAGACGGTATCTTGCACGCTTCGAGGTGTTCCAGACCTTTGCCAGGGACGACGAAGTCGAGCATTGGTTCTTGTCCGGGCAGGGTAGAGGCGAAGGTGACGGAGTTCGAAGGCCTGAACAGGTCGTCTGGGCATATGTGGTGGAGGTGAGCATGTGTGGGCTGACATGCGTTTGGCTGAACCTCAGGACCCGACCACCCATCTCATCACCGACATGGTCTCGTTCTACTCCCTCCCTTCGACCATAATGAAGCATGCCAAACACAACATGCTCAATGCGGCATACCTGTTCTACTATGCCAGCGATGTCATATTCTCTCCAGGCGGCTCGGCGGACGACGCCGAGACCCACGCGATCCGCGTACGGGCCAAGCTGGGCGAGCGCCTGAACGCCTTGGTCAATGATGTCATGGTCATCGCGCACAAGGTTTGTCAACGCGTGCGACGAAGCCCCACAGGCGCTGACTTCAGGCCGGCTTTGACGTCTTGAATGCCCTGACATGCCTCGACAACAACATGTTCTTGGCCGAACAAAAGTTCGGGGCTGGCGACGGATACCTGAACTGTGAGTCTCTGATTCGCTGCCTGGCGAGCGCTAAGACCGTAGTCTATTTGTACAACTGGCGCTGTGCGCCCGTCGATGGCGGTGCCCGAGGCCAGACATCGAAGCAGAGCTCCGGCATCGGCGTCGTCATGCTGTAAAATAGGCCCCCAATACTACTTCTCACGACATGATAACGAGGATACCCTGCATCCCACGTCCTTGCATATAGAGCAGGCATACTATTACATGCACCACACGTCAATGTCTTAAATTTTCTGTACGCGCAAGTCAGGCTGGTATGAGCAGCAAGAAGACGACGAGAACAGCGACGAGTTCGTAGGCCAGCCGGTGGCCGTGTTGTCGGAGTGCTCCGGGCTGGAGAGCCTATCATCAGCAAAAAGGGCAGTTTGAACGCAAGTATGCTCACAGGCGGTAGACGCGGAGCGAATGGGAGGTCGCGGAATACTTTGTCAACAAATGGCGTTATTGGCGGTGTATCCACATCTCTGTCCGCAGGAGCAGTGAGAACGCTTGAATCTGGAGCATTTTGCGACCAACTGTCAGCATCTTGAGAATGTTGAGGCGGATTGTGCATGATTTTCGTATCTGAAAGCCTTGAAACTTTGTCCCCACCGACAGCAGAGTCGGAGTCATATTCGGATTCACTGACGTCCGTGCGTGCTGGTGAAGTTGGAGGGGAGCTGTATGCATCTTCTATTGCATCTTTCTCGTCCTCCGATACCGCTCTCGTAGGCACAGGCGACGTCGGAATCGTCCCGGTCAACCGTGCAGTAGGGGACAATGGCGAGTCCTGGGCGCTAGCAAGATCGATTTGTTCGCGTGTAGCCGAAGGCAGGAGATCGTCTAGCGAGAAGCTCGAGTCGCGATCGCTGGCTGTACTTGCCGTCTGTGAGATGTGCTGTGCTTCGTTCTCTTCGTGCCACTTGGTCTCTTCTCCTGGCGATTGCCCTCCTCGATCGAGCAATCTCGGGTCCTGCATTCCCTCTGGGCCCTCAGGGCTGCCGAACGGCTCCACATGAGGACCTGGATAGTCGTCGTCGTCGACCACAAGCCTGCGAGTAGGAGGCGGTGTCGAAGATCGCGGGGCTTGTGCCCTATCCGCGAGGAAGCGAGGAGACGGGAGGGGCGAAGTGTAATGCGCCAACTGCGGCGCCCGACCCAAGCTAGCCGGCGGCCAGATGTCGTGCACCTCAGGTCTCGCCAGAGGTGCTTGAGCGAACCTTTCCTCAGCACGGTCCCAATTGGCCCCCTCCACGCTGTTGGGCTCCGGTTCACGCTTCGCCTCTTCTGAGTCTGGATATGACGGATGGTGGACCTCGATAGCTTCGTCGGCATTGTATGCCGGCTGCAACTCTTCAAAGCCTTGCCCGTCATGAGTACCGGACGAAGAGGATGATTCGCGTACTTCCAACTCGAACTTGTCGTCTGATGAAGAGCTCGAATCTGGGAGGTCCAGATTCACGACGAGTCCAGCTGGTTGAATGATCTCAACTTGAGGAGGTCGGCCTCTGGCTGATTCTTGCAGCTGCGGAGACCAATTGTCTGTGGAGACTCGATTAGGGGCGGCAACGGGCGCCAGCGCTTCCGACTCCCATCTCGGTGAGATATCGGGAGTGAGCAATGATGAAGGGCTGTCTGGAGGACCGCTTTGTGGCGGCCTTTCCACCTCAAGACTGACATCGTCCACTCGAGGCATTTCGATGGCGAAAGGGTCGGCGACGTCGGCAGGCGAGAGCAAGTCGACCATGTCGAACTCGAAAGCATCGACAGGAGATTGAGCCGCATATCTTGTTGGGCCATCTGCGTCCTCGTCTAGATTGACGCCCTGTTTGAGATCGAATCTGGCGGCTTGGGCAGGACTCGGAAGACCGACCATATTTCGATCCTCGTTGACTTCAGGATTTATGTCAATTGGAGCAGAGGCAGCTCTCATGTCTGCTGTGAGATGTCGTTGCGGGCTGACCGATCCGTAGGGTTCAAGAGGCGCAGAAAAGTCGACTTGGTCATAGTGGCTGTTGAGCCCAGCAGATACTGCTTGCTTTGCCGCTGGCGTGAAGGGAGTATTTTGGTCTGCGGCTCCTTGTTCTTGATCTCGCGCTGCAATGTCCCCCGCCACGCGATCTTCAGAAGGCTCGCTAACAGCGACGTTTGCGATGTCCTCCCTAGTGACTCTTCCGTTCTCAGACATAGCACCAGTCAGAGCCGATGTGTCAGGCGGAATTACACTCGGTCCTGGGGTTGGCTCCGTCTTTGGAGCATCTTGAGCGGCTACAGCTTTCAAACGATCGCCCAATCCAACTTTTGATTGGCGAGACGCGATGGGATGAGGAATTAGAGGTGGCAGTTTGGCAAGCTTCGGCACAGACGACGGGCGTTCGGTCAGCGCCAACTCCTCGAAGACAATCCAAAATTCGACATTGCCACCGCGGTGCAAGTCCCTGATCGTAACCTTGCGTGGCTTGTCAAAGAGCGAGTCTGCCAGAGGCTCGATGATGGCTTTCAGCCGTGCTGCTTCCAGAGCACCGGGTGAAAGTGAGAGATTCGTCTCGACTTGAGAGACAGACAAGGCCTGCAACACCCGTCAATAGGGACTGTAAATGTGAACGGACTTACGGGTGCACCGAACAGTAGTGATGGTCGGGGGCTGTTGTCGATCATGCACAAGAGCTCGGCGAGAACTTCTCCATCCGTAGCCATTGTGGTCGCGGCCATCCATGGGACCGACCCCCTCCCGATGGACGAAATCCTCAGTCAGTCTTGACCTCTCGATGCGGTTTTCGCCTTCAGCGCCGTCCTTTCATAGCCCAGAAACAAAGGACGGTCAGTGCTGAGACAAGCAGGGCTGCGGTAAGGCTTGACCGACTGGAACAGCACCGCAAGACTTGCATCATCGTCATCTCGCTAAAGCACGACGCCGTCTCTTCTTTGCAACTGCCTTGACTAAAGCTTTGACTTTTGGGTATACGTTCTGCTCAGGCGTAATGTCCATTATCGTCCCTAAAGACGGCATGACCCCTAAACATAAGCCACCATACACGACCGTGCGGCCGTGCCACTCACCTTTCTCGTGCACGAAATACTCGACGAGATCCATTGCGCCTTTCCGCATAGCCATCTCGACAAACCGCGGCTCTATCACACTGCTGGACAGCCGCCGTCTCTTCTTCCCTTTCTCGGGTGACCCTTGCGGATCGTCGGACAGCGTGTTTCGATCGAGGAGCGAACGGACGATGCTTAGGTCTCGTGTCGAGATGGCGATTTCGAGGGCGAAGGAGTTCTTGATAGTCGGATCGGCCCCCTTATTCAGTAGAAAGCGGATGAGAGGCATATGTCGGGCGAGGATGGCGCGACATAAAAGATAGCCTTTGTGGGAGTTGGCAGATGGGGAATACGTGTCGAATAGGTGAATCAGAAGCGGGTTAAGGGGAGAGGTCTCGACGATGCTGGTGCTCAGAGGAAGAGTTGGCGGTCTGAACAGTCGCCGGGGGACTTCGCAGCAGGTCAACCTGGCTCTTTGCACCTGAGGCGGTCTATCCTCATCGCCAACTTCTTCGCGGGGAAACGATTGCTCGGGAGACCGACTGTGTATTCTTCGTCGACAAGAAGAATTTGGCTGGTCTGGACGATCGCAGAGCACTTCAGCAGCCGTCTTCCGCCGAGTCGATGGTCCTGCTTCCCCGGCTTGCGGGACACCTCGCCGCCTGTCCCACAGCCTTCGGATCTCTCTGGCCACATCTACCGAGCATATCGGATGTCGTACGCTCCGCACAAGCACATCGTCGGCGCCATAGTCCGCATACAGCTCTAGCAGATAGCTGGCGACGAACGTCGGACCCGAGTGACGGAGTAATGAGTACACGAGCCTGTTGCTTTGCGGGAAGAACGGGTTGAGAGCCAGCAGATGGATCTCCTGGAGGACCTAGCGTGATCAGCTTCCACAATGTCTTGAAAGCTGGATCACGCACTTCTTCGGGTAGGTCTAGAAGTCCAACACTCATTCTGGTCGTCTTATTCCCCCCAACCTCTCGTGATGCAGTTGATAGCAAGCAAGTCTCCAGGCTGGGTCGGCTACCAAAATCTCATTCTATCCTTGCCACCCGGCTCAGCGGAGCGGAACCAAATATTCCCATGCCAAAGTCAGCCGTATCGAAGCTTTCTAGGTCGTACCTCCCCTACGACTGCAGCATCGCAGCAAAGCATCATGTTACGGCCTCCAACAGCGGCCGTGCGGTCGTGCAAGGGAGTGAGGTTGCATGCCGCCTCATCCTCCAGCAGACCACGATCAGCGAGACTGGCGACGATCTTGCCGACAGCGTCGACATCCCGGCCGTTCTTCTCAATCTTCAAACGCAGCCCGAAGGCGTCCGGCAGTACACCATTCTCCAGTCCTCAGCAGTCGGCGAGGGCGCTCGAGCCCGACGATCTCTTCCATCCCTTCTCTCAATCCCCATTTCCAGCTCTCAGAGAAAAGGCCGACCGGGTCAAGGCGGCTTCGCTGTGCCCCGTGTCGTACGAGCGGTATGGCGAGCGCATACACCCGGCCTTTGACTGCCCCGACTGCGGCTGGCCGACGCATGCGAGTGAACAGCGGTGGCAAGAGGGGAGAGCGGAACACGGGCAGTACTGCGGGAGATTGCGAGAGGTCAACGAGGACGAGCACGATATCCGTAGCGGGCGGCCGATGAAGGAGTTTGAGAATATGCCTGGTGAGTTGTGCTGGGCATTGCGTTGCAAGGCTGAGGGCCAGATTGGCAGCCATATGAGGCTGCTGTCAATTTCACCTCGTGGGACACGTTCTTTTTCACCCGAAACTTCCCCTCGATGAACTCGGATCGGGCGATCCGGCACGTATCGAAAGTCCTCACGTACCCCATCACCATTGCCTCCGTGCTGCACCAGAACGGCCCCTTCACTCCCGGAAACTCACGTATCACCCGCGAAGGCCAAAGATCGATGGCTGCCATCCACTCGATCTTGCATCTGCCCAGAGGGTCCACAGGCGAATCGGCACCGGCCGCCACGAACCGCCCTCAACCTCCGTTCCGTATCTTCCTCTTGGGCGCGCGCGCCGAATCGACTCTGCCTCCTGATCTGTGGTCGCAGCTCACCTACGTTTTCCCTCGGACGAACATCCAGATCTACTTTATCGGCCCCGAAGTCGGCTTGCCGTTGCTGGACAAAGAGTCGCCGAGACGGAAGATGGGGTACGAGTTCACCGAGGACGGCGGATGGGGCGTCCCATCGTACACGATTGCCGTCTCGGGGCAGCTCACTCTGACTTCGCTCAAAGCCAACTACGAAGAGCTGCATTCGCAACTGGGCCCGTTCGACCCCTACACCGATGTCTTCTTCGCCTTCTCGCCTGGACTGGGCTTTCCCCACCAAGCCGGCCCGGAGGCCGCAACACCCGCAGTGGGAGAGAGCACCGAGAGCAGCTCTCCGGCGGTAGACGCAGAGGCGCTGGCAGAAAATGCTGAGGAGCTGAGCACCTCCCCGGTCGAATCGAGTCTGCCACCCCAGCCGCTCGTGCAGGCGCAGACGACGTGGAAACGCCCGTTACAGCAGATCCTCACGACCAAATGCGCCCTCTTCTTCACCGCCTTCTCGCCACTAGATCTGCAGAGAGACGTCTCGGCTCTGCTCGGGACACAGCCGCCGTCCGCCCTTCCCGCCTCGTCCGGCGGACCCAGAGAGTTTCCGGAATACGTCAACCTGCCTACCCGACCTATCGACCGTATTGAGGGCGTCACACATGAGTTCGAGGTGGTGTTGACGCCGGGTATGAACCCGTTTGGAAGTGCCAAGTGGGAGATTGCCGAGTGGGATGTGCGCGTGGGAGTCAAGACGAATTGGGGAGTGTGGGGTATTCGAGGGAGAAGGTACGAGGTGGTGGAGGGGGAAGAATGAGTAGGACGTTGGTTGTGCACAGTGCACAACGCACAGTTTGTCACCCCTCAGCTTGACGGCGGTCAGCGGCAACAGATAACATCAGTCGATCGGTCATGCATGCATGTCCAGTCTAGACATCATCGGGATACGCTATGTTAAGTCTAGTAGTTGGCCCAACGTCCTACCAGAGTCTCGCGACACGAGCCCGTCGAGCAAGCGCACAAAGGCCCCTTCGACCCACTTAACACCGTCCCTATCGACCGCACTGCCCTCCCGCCAACTCGTTATGACCCTCAGTCCCCCACGGTGGCCCAGCACGCTCACGCCAAATACAGGCCCGAACACACTCGGGTCCACACCCCAGACCATATCGTCCGCACTGTCCGGCAGGGCGTACATGCCGAGATTCGAGACGTTGACGGTGGACCGGAACGGCCGCGGCCCCCTGGCTTGCGCGAGGAAGTATTCTTCCCACCGCGTTGCACCCACGCCGCCATTGCTCGACGTGCCGTCGAGCTGGCCGTCCGGGAGGTAATTGAGCATGTGCATCTGCCACCGCGCCTTTTGTATCTCTTTCGGATCGACGAGCTTGGCCGCCATCCCCGAAGCGCGGTGCCAGAAGTCGTCTGTGGGCTCGAAAGACATGTCGACCTCGTACGAGCTCGTGTAGTTGCCCGTACATCTTGGATGCCCCAGCTGCTCTGGCTGTCGCTCGGACCGCGGCGTGTTACCTCTTATTGTTGGCTCCTGCCCCTCGATATCCTTTAATGAGTTCGAGCGACGTGCGTGCGCCCAGATAGAGGCCATATATGCTACTTTGAGCACGGGGTGCAGTGTCCGTACGCCTTCTTCCCGCGCTGCGACTTTGAGCCGAGCGACCGTTTCGGACGGGATGGATAGGACTGAGACGCCGAAGTCGACGTCGACTGGCGCTGCAGCGACTGGCTGAGTGGGCCACGGGCGGACGACGGGGAAGTAACCCTGTATCCATTTCGGTAGTAGAGGCCGTATGACCTCACGGAAGATGAGGCCGCCGAGGTACGCCCAGGAGGGCTTGGTCGGGATGGTCTCTGCGACCGTCGGGAGGTGAAGGTCTTCCACGGGTAGGCCACGAACTCCTGACTCTGGCGCAAGGAGGTAAGTGAGCAGCTGGAGTGCGCCGCGACCGTCGACGAGCTCGTGCTGCGCCGACAAGGCCAGGTAGGCTGCCTCCTCCTTCTCGTTGAGCTCGTTCGAGCTTGTTGACGCAGCGAAGAGGCGGGAGACCTGCCACATGGGCCGGGTGGTGGGATCTTGTCCGTTCATCCGCCGTATCTCGGCCTCCAGCACCTGTCCGATATCCTGCGCTATATCGTAAGTGGCATCTCGCAAGATGTCCTCGGGAGGCCATGGGTCTCGCACCGCCCAGTAGGGCTTGGTAGTGTTTCCATCCCGTACGACAGCATGCAGGAGTGGGAAGTGGTCCTGTAACAGTGCTATGCGGTCGAGGAGATCTGCTGTTCTCGGTAGGGATGATGGACTGGGATAGCGCAGGAGGAAGACGATGGAAGGTGGATGGCCGACATTCCTGCGACAGACAAAGAAGCGGTCGTGCGGCGTCACTGGGGTCAGACTTGGCAGAGCTTGAAGGGCAGACGTACGAGGTCTGGTGCCCGCGGGGTACAACGATGAGCTCCAGAACATGCCCATCTTGATCTGCTATGCTACATCATAGATCAGTGATCAGTGACGGTCGTCCATCTCATCTCGTCATCGCCGTCCTCCGTCTCCACCTCTCGTGCCTCGGTTCATCCCCGCCTCGAGCAACCAACGAACGAAGACGAGGCCGATGGGAGATCGTCACAGGTCCGAGATCTTCGTCGGGGCATTCTGAGCATGTATAGCTGCATGGCAGGGGTGAGAGACGCAGGAGCATACATATGTCAGATGCCGTCAACGATTCCAGCGATTCATGCCATCGCTGGCCGGTGGTGGTGACGACGAGAGGAGAGCCAAGCTGTTAAACCCTCAGGCACAAAAGGGTCGGTCCCCCGCTGACCACCCCCGCTCATGCCCACTGCTCCCCTAAACTCTGTTGCTCATACACTATACAGTAGTCGAGCGGAAGAGACGAGCATCGCATTCTCCTCGACTCTTGACTCTTGATCCATCTTCTTCTACGTCTGATTGTATTGGTGTTGTTGTCGGTGTCAAAGGAAGGGTTTGTGCGTTGCGCTCGGACATTGGCCAACCCTTTCGAGAAGACCTTGTCTTCACGGTCCATTGATCTCCGTCTTTCGTCATCAATCATCCATCCGTCCATCCGCATCGCACTCGACACATCTCCTCCCTCTTCGACATACATACCCACATCTACATACCGGCCCGCTCGGCACGTGCACGAGAACCCGCCTGGCGTCCACACGAGCCGTCCGTCGGCGGAGGCGCCAGAAGTCACGGTCCATATCCTTTCCATCCGCCTGACCAACCCCCGCCCCGAGCTCAATTGAAACCACATCTCCCTCTGGATCGCCGCGGGCGTCGTTCATCACGCCCGGCAATCGCCCCGTCGCGCCGCCGCCATGGCGGCCTCCATGCCCCGGACGAGGCAGAATCATGCCTTTCTCTCCAACACGTCCAACACCCGCTCCGCGCAGCTCTCCACGGCCTACCAGGACCTCGCCAAGGAGCTCTCGAGCGAGCGCATGAAGGTCGTCGGAGGCTATACGCTCGGCAGGGTCATTGGCGAGGGCACCTTTGGGTTGGTCCACCTGGCGACCCACCGTCTGACCGGCACTCGCTGTGCCATCAAGAAGGTCCCCAAAGCCGCCACGGCGCAGTTGACCAGGGAGATACACCATCATCGCCAGCTGCACCATCCGAACATTGTCCACCTGCACGAGATCATCGCCACGGAGAACCACATCTGGCTTGTGACGGAGCTATGCTCTGGAGGCGAGCTCTTCGACTACCTCGTGGAGAAGGGCCGCATGCTGGAGGGAGAAGCTAGGAGGTTGTTTGGCGAACTGTGTGTGGCCGTTGGCTGGATGCACCGTAAAGGTGTGGTGCACAGGGATCTCAAGCTGGAGAACGTGTTGCTGGACGGCGAGCTGAGGGTGAAGCTGGGGGATCTTGGCTTTGCCCGAGAGTGGCAGAAGGGCAGACTGTGAGCTATTCATAGCCGGGACCCCTCGTGGGCTGACAACCAGGATGGACACATTCTGTGGTACAACAGGTCCGTCACTTCACCACCCTGATTAGCGAACTGACGAGTAGGATATGCGAGTCCCGAGATGCTGTCTGGCCGCAAATACCTCGGAGAGGAGACTGATATCTGGTCCTTGGGAATCATCCTCTACGCTCTGCTCTGCGGAGGGCTTCCTTTCGACCACGACGATGAGCGGGAGATGAAGTCACTCATACTCAAGGGGGAGTACGAAGAGCCGGAATGGCTCAGCAATGGCTAGTATCCCTCATCCCCTTGATTCGTTTCTGATGCTGTAGAAGCCAAGTCCCTTATCCACGGCATGCTCAAGCTGGAGCCTTCTCAGAGGTTGTCCATCGAAGGCATCCTTTCACACCCGTGGTTCAAGATGACCCTGGTCGATCACCTGCCTCAACACGAGCACTCCGTCCCCGCATCTCCTGCTGCTTCGCCCAACTCACAGCTTCCTGCACCTCCCTCTGGCTACTTTGCCGAGCCCTTCAAGCCCGGTGGGCCGTCCCGCTACCTGTCTCCGCCGGTCGCATCCCCTCTCTCTGGCGAACCCGTCAACGCCGGTCCTCACCCTCCGCAATCCGAGTCCGAACCCTCGGAAACTTCGTTCGAGTTTGCCGACAGCGAACATGGAAGAGCCGACACTGGCGTCACCACCCCCACGACTGCAGAGAGCGAGGACCATGAGCACGCCCATCGGCCACCGCTGCCTCGAACCCACAGCGGAGAAGAGAGCTATACGGAAAAGGCGCTTGAGTTGCTGCATTCAAATACATCGCAGACAACGATCAAGAGGGCAGGGAGCGAGTCGCCTGGTGGCACGAACGGGACAGTCAAGTCGAGAGTGGCGATCAAGTCTGCTCTTGCCGCTCTGGAGGGTCCTCAGGAGGAAGACGAAGACGCTATGGAAGACGAAGACGGAACGCCTCAGCCTCTGGAGAAACACGCTTCATTCGACGAAAACTCGCTCCACCTGCCTCTGATTGCTCAACATTCTCGGACGCCCTCGCGGACCAAGAGGCGGTCCGTATCGTCTACCTTATCCTTGGAGCGGAGGCACTCGCATCACAGCTCCTCGGGCCAGTGGCAAACATACGCCCCAGAAGACTACGTCGCTCAGCTAAACATCGCACAGTCGCCATACTTCACCAGTTCGTCGGAGAAAGAACTGTTGAATCGCCTGATTGACCTCGGCGTTGATATCGGTCAACTCAAGCACTCGGTGGAGCGCGACGCTTGCGACAGTTCTGCGGCGACGTGGTGGATGCTGCGGCACAAGCAAGAAGAGCGAGGAGAGACCGATGAAGTGGTCGATGCTCGAAACGCTTCGGCGGCAAGGCGGCGAGAACGGGCGGCTGCCTATGCCAGGGACGAACGGCGTCGAGCGAGAGAGGGCAAGAGCCGTGATAATTCGCCGCCTGAAGTTCCGGAGAAGGACAAGTATAAGAGCGTCACCATCTCAAGAGAGGCAAATGAAGATCGCTCAGGCGTGCCCAGTGTGGTATCCATGTCGCCCGGCGGAGCTGCCTCCCCACTCGAGCTGGGCGTTCCTGTTGGGCATGGAGAGCAGCATAAATCTTTCCCAATCGTTGGACCACCGGACCCTTCTTCGTCCACTAGCAGCCCGCCTCTGGTGCAGACCACTCCGGATATGGACAAGCCCCTTCCTGCTGCAGCGGGAGTGATTCCTGCGATTAGGCATCCAGACGCATTTGAACCTCTCAAAGCCCCTGTCACGCCGCCTCGAGATCGAGCTTTCACAAGGGACCCCTCGAGGACTGATCTGCTGTCCTCTCCAGACGCATCGCCTTCCAGCAAAGATCGACCTTCCAAATCGAGGTCTCCCTCTATGTCGATGCTACAACGGGCTACCTCTGTCCTGGTAGGCGGGCGCAAGACCGATGACAAGGAGAAGCCGCCTGTCGTACCGAGCATCGAGAACAGTCCACCTACTCCTGCGCACGGGCAGTCACAGCAGGACAAGCGAGCGACGTCGCCGTCAAAATTGACAAAGCCTCCGCCGAAACCAAAGGTTGCTCCGTCAACTGCCCAAATGACAAAGAGCGATTCAGGGACCACCCTGAACACTCTCTTGTCCGCCTCGATGGCTTCCCCATCGAATTCTACCATCGGGTCTCGATCACCGGCCCCGTCTGTGGCTGAAGCAGGTCCATCTCGGTCAAGGTCCCCAGTCGCGCCTGTCGGGTCGCATGCCGCGCAGCCGCCCGCTCGACCACCTGTTGTTGCGCCTGGTATGGGAGGCATTGTGGACTTGAGTCGTCCGGAAAGCCCGAAATCTTCACCCGCAGGCGCGTCGCGCGCCTCTGCTGGTCCTTCAAGCATACCTGCAAGCAAGATCAAAGCGTCCAAGCGCGATTCTCTCTGGAGCACCTTCCGATACATGTTTGCCGAAGACAAGCGACGCCGTAAATCCACCGAAGACGACGCCCTCCCTGGTATCAAGGTCGGCCCGGCGCTTGTCCTTGCCAGAGGGCCTGCAGCACGAACGCCGCATGCAGGCAGGGTCGCCGTGCCTGTGTCGTCCTCTTCTCGCCGGACTTCGCTTGATGGTCGGCCTCCAATGTACTCGCGCCGATCATCCTCTGTCAACTCGCGTCGGTCGTCGATCACGTCCGCACATCTGCCAGAGGGCTTGAACGTCCAGCATGACCACCTGCCAAGCCTAGCTCGGCGGACTTCGGGCCGGTCTCACGGTTCTCAAACACCCACGTCTGATCGCGAAACGTCGAGGCCGTCGTCACTGTACGACCTTCCGAACAGAAGGCACTCTTCTCAGTCTATGAGGTCTCCAAGTCTGACCTCGGAGGTTTCTGGTCGACTGAGGTATGGTGCAGGCCCTGGCAGTCCTCTTCACAACTACCAACGTCGCCCTACATCAGGCTCGGCCAGCAGGAGGATCAAGCATATAAAAGCTATTCCCGAAGCTCAGATGCTTCGCAGCGGCTCGGTGGCCAGCGTTGCTAGCTCCATACGCTCGGCCACATCTTCACGCGCTTCAAGCCGCGAGAGGCACCGAGATCGAGACTCGCACGATAGCGATTATGACACGGGCGGCGAGGGTGCCTCGTTGCGGTCACTGCATAAGCGCCGCTCGATGGATTCTGGCCATCATTCGCTAAATGGTACCGGAAGACATAGCCTCGCACAGCAGATTCACCGCGCTCGCTCTCCGCTGTCTGCCTCCCAGGCGGCCCAGGCTGAAAGGGGCAGGGGCAAGAAGAAGGTGCTCCGGGATGTCTTTCAGCGCAAAGACGGCGATGACGAAGAGTGGGAAGACGAAGAGGAGGAAGACGCCTTCGCTGGCGGTCTCGGTCAGGGCCGCCATAAGACCACCTCGCATGCGGCCAATTATGGCAAAGCCGTCCAGTCGGCCTGGGTGGGCGGTATGCGGGCTGCCCTGCACCCCAACGCCCAGGCGAGTGCACCCGTGGGCAAGGCAGGGCGTAACGGGAAGAAACACCGAGGAGGCGTCGACGAGTGGGGCGCCAAGGATCATGGCTCAGACAGCAGCGGCATGTCTGGGGGCAGTGGCAGTGGTCGGCGAAGGGGCCTGCCGAGCTTGCAGCCGAATGCCGCGAGCATCATCGAGGAGGAAGAGGAGGAAGAATAGACGTCGTCAGTCGGGATGATTGGACTTGTGATGCTGTTATCTTATTTGTATGTGGGGGCCTTGTCATGGCACAACGGACAGTCGTACACACCGTACTTATCGTATAACTCCGTACAGACGACTATAAACGATGAACATACGATCTTGTCGCTTGCTATTTCGTCGGTGCCACATTGCCACATTGCCTCTCGGTTGAATCACGTGTTGGCTTGGTGGAGGTGTTTCAACCTTCTCTGAGATTTTGATCAGCGTAGCTCTTACGGGGCGAATTTCTGCGGGTGTCCCTGGAACGAAAACGGTAAATGGGGGAATTAAATAAGAAAATTCCGGCCATTCTGATTTCATCAGCACAATCCTAATATGCATTGTGTCCTTGCCAAATTGCCTTTCATCAGAGAATAAAGATCTATGCATGAGGCTGATGCATGGAATGATCTCTGTAGCAGAACCAATCGCCTACATAGCTACTGCCATACCCTGCCCTATCATTGCACCAAAATGGTTACAATAGCGCAAGTCTGACAAGACTGCAATAGGCTTGCCAGGTGGCAGCTGTGACATAGCCCCTGTGACCAGCTTGGCATGCCTATGATCATCTGATCAGCCTAGCATGCCCAACAAGCACTTGCGCATCTCTTGATGAAGTGCTTTAGCTTGCAACTAATCAATGTTCTACAGTACATCCGGCTTTGCCGGATGCTTGACCCGTAAGGGCTGCGATGGCTGCGCCGCTAGGCGCAAGGGGGGGTCTTGGGGGGGTGTCCCACCCCCCCATGTCTAACGGAACCAAAGAACAAGGAATTGCATTAGGTTTTCCAAATTGCCTGAGAACCAATAACTTGAATACCTGATTAGAAATTCAGAGCTAAAAAAGAATTGAAATAACGAGCTACGCCCTATCGCGCACTTTCCTGCACGATCTACCTAGTTTTCGGCTTTGAACAGTGCTCTCGACTGTCTACCCCTTCGCACCATGGCGTCCTCGTCAACCGGCGCCCCCGAGGCGTTCGCGACGTCGCTCGCAAATGTCAGGCGACTACAGGGATCCAACCAGGCGCACCAAGCCAAGCCCGCGCAGCTCCTGTCCGCCATCGAGTCCACCATCTCCTCGACGCTCAACTCGCCGCCGCCCCACTCGCCCACGGCCTACTTTGCCTCGCTCCTCTCGTGTCTCGAAAAGGCCGTGTCCGACGACCTCCCGCCCACATCCTCCAAACAGACCGGCAGAGCAGCAGACGAAGAGCTGGCCGAAGTGGAGAATATGGGTCAGGGGGCACCGATCCCCGCCATCCTCTACCTCCTCGCCATCGTCGTACCGGAATCCCCGTCGTCCGTGCTCAACTCGAAACTCTCCCCGCTGCTCGAATGCCTCTTGCCGCTATACACTACGGCGCACGACCACCCGCCCGCCCTGCGCTCCCTGGTGCAGATCACCACGGCGCTCCTGAGCGCCGCCCCCTCTGCGCTGCTCGAGTCGTCGCCCCTGCTGAAGAAGGCGTGGGCGCAGCTGCTCGTGCTGAACCTGGACCCGCGTCCGAAAGTCCGGCACCTGGCACAGGAGGGCGTGCGCAAGGTCCTCACCACGCCTGTGCCGCCGCGCCTGACGGCCGGCGCGCACCCGTACTTGCCCAAGACGCGCGAGTGGGTCATGCGGACCCTGCAGGAAGAGGCGGTCAGCGGCGGGGGCAAGAAGAAGGCGCGCTTCGAGGAGGACGAGGAGGGCAAGAGGGCCATCTGGATGGTGCAGGGCTTGAGGGGTTGGGTCGCGGTGTGGGGCGAGCAGCACCTTTCCGCGCTGTGCGAGCTGCTCCTGTCCCTCCCGCCCATCCCGCACCTCACCCCGCAGATCTACTCCCTGCTCGCCCTCCTGTTGTCCACCCCGCCCACAGAGTCTTCTTCGGCCAAGCCGGCCGTGCTGGCCAATCTGCCTACGGTCCTCGACTCGCTCGTCTCGTCCCCTCCCTCGCTCACCTCTAACGCCTCCGACATCCCCACGTACCTCTCGGCGATCTCTTCGACGCTGGTCAAGCTCTCGCTGCAAGACCCGACGACCCTCCAGGCGATGCTGCCCAAGGTCTTCAAGCTCGTCTTCACCGATATCCTCCTCGCGTCGTCCTCGGGCTACGCCGTACTGGAGGCAGCGGCAAATACGATCGGATCAGAGGGTATCGTGCGGTACTGCATCTCCGACGACATGATCGTCCAGACCGTCAACTTCCTTCGGCAAGCGACCCAGCAAGCGGATGGGAGGAAGAAACAGCGCCCGCCCTTTCTCACGCGTCTCATCTCGGCCGTGGCGGAGGCGATGGAGTCGCACCCCTTGCGCCTGCCCCATCTTCTCCCCATCCTCACTGCCCTCGTCTCGCGCCTTCGACTGCATCTGACGTCGGACCGGACGGCCGAGGTCGACCCAACTGGGCGAGGAACGACGGCAGCAGAGGAGTTGATCATGAACCTCGTCACGGATGTGGCCGACCTCCGGAGTCAGAAAGGCTTCGAGCACAAAGAAGAGCTTGACGAGCTGTTGGGCATGTCGATCGAGGTCATTGGAGTCGAAGGCGTTCTCAAGTTGCTACCGCTGAATATCGAGCCTGATCCGTGCGTCATAACATCAGTCCACTTTGGAACAAGCTTACAAGCAGGAACGGCGAGACGCCTCAACCTGGTCGTGCACACCTCTTACCACTCATCCGGACGCGGACAACAAACGACTCGCTGGCCTTCTTCGCCAGCTACTTCCGTCCACTGTCCGAGCGAGTGTTCGGACGGAAGGTCGCAGCTGAGGATGCCAACCGGGCGGCCGAAGCCAAAATTTGGGAAGTCGTCGTCGGCCAGATCTGGGACTGCTTTCCTGGTTTCTGCGAGATGCCCCGGGATCTCAAGCAGGTGAGCACACCTCCCTCAAATCCATTGAAGATGTGGTCTGACGATTTTCGCAGGGCTTGACGACCGAGTTCCTCACTCTGATCACCAACCTTTTGTACACCCAGCCTCAGCTCCTTCCTTCCCTCTTGCGAGGCCTGTCGCAGTTGGTCGGCTCGACTCAGCGACTTGCATCTTCTGCCGCTCCGCCTGAAGAGCTCCGCAAACAGTTCGGCGTGGACCAAGAGCAGGCCAAGGCGGACTTGACTCAGCTCAAGACACTGGCAAAGGATATGGTCTCGGTGCTCCTGAATGTGTTCAGCAAATTGCCGAGAGAATCAAGAGGGATGGTCGGGGAGGTCATTGGCGCGTGGTCGGGCATCATGACAGAGAAGGTCAGCTGACTTCTACCCCTGTCGATCTACAAGCTGACTGTCGCAGGATATCGTGGCAACTTATACGACGGTCACCACGCATCTTTCGAACAACCTCGCTTCGGACGCCCCCGCCGCTCCTGGTGCTTCCCCCATCACTCATACCATGCTCGATCTCCTCATTATCTTTGTCCCTCACCTGCCTGCGTCTCAGTCAGCCGCCCTCTTCAAAGCTACGGCTACGCCCACCATGCTCGAACATGCCGATCCAACTGTGCAGAAGAAGAGCTATCGTCTTTTGAAACGCTTGATCGAGGCAGGAAAAGCGGGCCAGGGCAATCTTGGCGAGCTCGTTGAGCAGCTCAACAACGTTGTTGGCGGCGTAGGAGCCGGCGCGCAGAGAGTGAGCTGGGTCGTGATCTTCAGGCAAGCAGCTGACAGGCAGGATCGCTTGCAGCTGCTTTCCACTCTTGTCGAGGCGTTGCCTACAGACAGCTTGCATTTGATTCCTGAGCTGCTCTCAGAAGCTGTCCTTGGAACCAAGGAGGTGAATGAGAAAGCACGCGATGCTGGGTTCGATCTGCTTGTTGTCATGGGCCACAAGATGGCGCAGGGCGGGTCGGTCAAGCGGTCTGCCGTCGAGGACGACGAGCAAATGGTCAGCGAAGGTGAGCATGGGTCTTTCATGCCGTGTCAAGGCTGATTGGCGCAGAGACGGTGGCTGCCACTGCTGAGGAGTATATCACCATGGTCGGCGCAGGTCTGACGGGCACCACCCCGCACATGATCAGTGCGAGCATCAACGCTCTTTCTCGTCTGCTCTTTGAGTTCAAAGGTGCGCCAAGAGCTCGGCGACTTCAAGGTACAGGGATTCTGACTAGTCAGATGAGATTTCCGAAGATATGATCTCTGAGCTAGTCGCTACGGTCGTCGTCTTCCTGGAATCGAAAAACCGCGAGATTGTCAAGTCCGCCCTGGGCTTTGTAAAAGTCGCCGTCGTGGCTCTGCCCGCTTCGACCATCTCGCCTCACCTCAACATCCTCGTACCGGGTCTACTGGGCTGGGTGCACGACCACAAGAACCACTTCAAGCAGAAGACGGTGCATATCTTCGAGCGGGTCATCCGGAAGTTTGGATTCGACGAGGTGTGGAAGAATGCGCCCGAGGGCGACGAGCGGAAAGTCTTGACGGGTATCAAGCGCCGGAAAGACCGGGCCAAGCGGAAGAAGGCTGCCAATGGGGACGACGACGAGGAGCAGGACGTAGGTTGATCGCTTCATAAGGGGTTGAAGCTGACGGGCAGCGTCCCAAGACGTCATCCGGCAATGCGTTCGACGATATCCTGTACAACTCGGACTCAGACGAGGGGTCGGATGACGAGGACGACGGAGCCGGGCAGAAGCGGCCGATCAAGCCTTTGGGCAAGAAGAGCAAGCAAGGGGGCCAGTTCATCCGGACTGAAGGCGACCAGCCTATGGACCTGCTCTCGCGCTCCATCGCCGGCGGCATCTCATGTGAGCTACAGGACTGACTACACGGAGCCGCAGCTCATGCTCAGCTACCGACCCTTCTGCTCAGTCCCGCAGGCGTAAGCCAGGGCAGGAAGCCGCTAAATTCAAGACGGACAAATCGGGCAAGATGATCATCGAAGCCGAGTCGTCCCCTGAGCCCGACGCCCACGCCTTGTCGGCCGCGCGCAACATGGAGGGCAACGCCTATGTCGCCGCGCAGACCTCGGCGCATGCCGCGTCGCGCAACACGCGCGGCGACCTCAAGTTTGCGCGGAACACCAAGCGCACGCGCGAGGCCGAGCGGCAGGAGGACGCGGTGGACTTGGACGAGGTGATGGGCAGCGACAAGCCCAAGAAGAGGAAACAGCAGGTCGTCAAGCTCGGCGACGAGTTCCGGGCCAAGGTGAGCCCCCAGCAGTACGAAGGCTGTGAAGTTCCCCTTGGGCTGATGAGCAGCGCGCGGGAGGCGATATCAAGCGCCAGGGCGGGCCGGATCCGTATAGCTACATCTCGATTGATCAGGCTGCCAAGGGCAAGAAGGGGGCCAACAAGGCTCGCGTCAACCTGACCAACAAGAAAAAGGGCTCGCATCATTAGTCTAATTGGTGTACAGTGTGTATAGCATGTGCATTGTGCTGGTGTTGCTGCCGCGAGTGAATGTGGGCTCTGCCCTACGTACATCGAAAGTTCTGCAAGAGAGATGTGGAAGAAGATCTACTGAGAGGATATGTTGAGAGAGATTCAAGCACCCGCGCGGTCCGCCGCTTCGCGCACGCTGCGCCCCAAGTCGTCCTCGTTGGGACTCTGCGGGCCGGGCGGCGCTTCTTTTCCCCTTGATCCGGGCTTCCTCATAGGCGGCGGTAATGACCGGAACGTCTGTGTGGCTGTCAGTAAGTGTTCAAACGGTACAGACGCCGGCTTCCAAGCGCAGGGGAGGCGTGGTGGCCAGTGGAGGATGGGAGGAGGGGAGAGTAGGAGGGGAGGACTCACCGAGAGTGGCAGAGGCAGGGGCGAGTTCCGTTTCTCTTTCTTGCCTATTGTCGCACTTGGACCGAGCGGCGAGCTGTGCACGACCGGGGCGGACGCTATGGAGGTATTGCTGCCGCTACCGCTGCCGAGCGGCGGAGGAGGCGTGATGAACGGGTACGGGAACGGCGGCTTGTGCGTCGACTTGGGCGACTCGAGCACCTCGCGTTCGTCCCGTGGCCGAAGCTACACTGTGTCAGCTCGTTCGCTCACGCGCCAAGACAAGGAGAGAGAGGGAGAACGTACGTTAGGAGGGATCATCGCGTCCTGCGCTGCGCGCTGGGCCGCCCGCCATCCGCGGGGGTTCATCTCTGTCGCCTCGTGCACGAGGCCCATGGCCGTCTCGGGCAGGCGCAAGTGATCGGCAAGCAGGCTCCACGCATACTGGTTTCCGCGCTCCATCGCTCCTGCCCCCTTCTCCGAGTCGGTCGCGTCGCTGGCACTGCGGCTGGTGGCGGGACGGCCATCGGGCATGGACCGGCGCCCCGTCCCGGTTCCGTTCCCCAGCCCCAAGGCAGGCGAGTTGTCCGGGCGCGCAGCGGGCGACCCGGGCGGGGTGGCGAAGGGGGCGACGATGCTGCGGAGGGAATGCTGGTGCGCGCGCTCGGCGCGCCTGTCCAGGTCCCGCTGGTAAGCCTCGTCCCGCTCGCGCTCGCGCTCGAGCTTGCGCAGGCGGTCGCGCGATGCCGCGTGCCGTAGGGCGTTGACGACCGTCGTGCCGAGCGAATTGTGCGATGGGGGATTAACACCGATGTGGATGCCCGCGGCTGGCTTGCTGTCCAGGCCGGGGCCAGACAGGAGGGAGCCCGGGTCGCCGGAGCGCAGGTGCAGCGAGGCGGTCGTGTCGAATGACGGGGGGCGCGAGTCGGGTGTGTCGGGCAGGAGAGACGGCGTGTCTGATGCGGCGCGCGGCTGGTCCGGCGGGAAGAACATGTACACGGACTACACTTAGCCTCGATTGGTAAGTTTGGTGGGTTGGAGCTCACGATGATGGTCGACCCGACGAGGCCGAGTATGCCGAGCATCATGAGCAGATCTGACCTTCAGTTACCGCATGTCTAACAGCAGAGAGGTCTGACCAGTCCCAAAAGCGTCGTGCGCGATGTCTTGATGTGGCGTGAAGCCATCGACCGACATGACCTGCCATCAGCCAAGACAGCTTGCCGTCAAAGAAACCCTTACCATGAAACACACGACAAAGATGATACGAGAAACCATCTGCGGTCAGCGCGACTTCCAAGAAAGAAGTGTCATCAGTGCTCACGCGATACTTGGTGAGCTTGCGATGGTAGTGCAGGCGGTTGATCACGATCTGACTTCCACCTTGATCCCGTACCGACCTGATCAGTGGAGGAAACGAGAAGATGACATAGACTGATGTCAAAGTGAATCTGGAGCACATCAGCCATCGACACCTGCCGCCTGACTCGGCGTTCTCACAGAGCACTGTACACGGTGGCCGCCAGGAAGATGTGCAGCTCCATCGCCTGCGGGTCCGAATCCCACGGGATGACCACGCCGAGGATGCTCCCAGCGCCAAGCAACGAGAAGGCCACCCAGATCTTGAACCAGGTCGAAGCGAACCATGTGGCCGTCGTGAGGCCGCGTATCGACGCGACGAGGTGCGCCCAGAAGCACGTCTCTGGGCAGTCAGCACCGAAAGAGAGCACCTAACGTTATCCGCTCGCCTTCTGTCTGTATCGCCCTGCGAGTCAGTGTCTGCCGGGGGCGTATGCAAGTTTGCATCCATACATGTGCGAGATGAACGCCCATGCGAGGACGTAGTACAGCGGGACCGTCGCGTCCTTGTAGGCGGGGGGCCAAAGGGCGTACGGCGTGGGCACGTCGCCGAGACCCGGGATCGTCCTTTCGTCGTCAGCTCGAGCTCATAGCCGTGCTTGTGCACGCACTGGAAGCCCACATGGTACTTCATGTACCCGAGCCCGGCGAGCCATATCGTAAAGCAGATATTGGCTATGATCAGCGACCACTGCTCGTCAGCCACAGCGCTCTCATCTATTTAGTAGAGGGCGCACGGTGATGCCGACTTTGAAAGCTCGTCGTTTGGTCGGCACGAGCGACTGGAAGCGGTCGAAGCTGCGCCACTCAGCTCATCCCGTGCGGAGGAAGGTGGGATCGTACCTCCAGGAATGGAAGAGGAAATAGAGGAACGAGAGGATGGTGCAGCAGCACCCAAAGAGTAGGCTGGGAGTCAGTCCCGCTCTTCTGTCAGAAAAGCTGCGCTACATGGTTGGGGTCATATGCGTCATCTTGACGCGACTGTGCACCGCCCAGCGGCGACGCTCCCGCGTCTGTCAGTCGAGAGTCGACAGTCTGCGGCCCGACAGACGGCCTCGATGAGAAATATCAGAAAGAAAAGAAGGGCGAGAAGAGGGGAGATACCTTTTAGATCTGGCCTATTTGGGTTTTGCGCTGGCGGCTCTCGGTCTTGGAACCGACAGACACCAACACACGGCCCATGCTGTCCATGCGGCCGATCTTGACGACGACGAGCAGAGGCGCCTGATCGCTGCTTTTCGAACGAGGTCTGCCCTGTTACATCGGGCTCGTTAGCGCTGATCGTCAGGTCGTCAAGCAGGCACTCGTCCCAGCGCGGGTCGCTAGCGTCCAGGTGAGACACAGACATAGTCGTCAGTGAGCATCATGCACCCCGAAAGGCAGGCGGGGGGTCAAGATGGTGCGGCGTCATGTCGGCGCCCTCGATATGCAGCTGCGACTCGGCAGCGCTACTCGTAGACTGTAAGTAATATGGGCATCCAAGACATGTATCGAGGGCGGCACACAGCTGTAGCTTCTAGCGCTGGAACGAGCATTTTTACGTAACTTCACCTCCACTTCGAGATCTGGACGCGTCTTAATGGGTGGATGGATGACGAGGATCACCTTCTCTCTTCACAATAAATTACCTAGAGTCACTGCACGATGTCCGCCGACAGCATGGACATCGACCCGCCCGCAGCCCCGCACAACGCCATGGCAGCCATGATGGCCGCGTCCAAAACGAAAGGCAAAGAAAAAGCGAGCAACGGGACCGGCGATACCAACCTCTCCGATGCCGAGCTCAAAGCGCTCAACGAGCGCGAGGGTCTGCCGTGGGTGGAAAAGTACCGCCCGAACACGCTGGACGAGGTGGTCTCGCACCAAGATATCACCAACACCAGTGCGCCTCTCGCCCCCGTCGCTCGATCTACACTATAGGTAGCTGATGGCTAGTTGAGAAGTTTATCGAGGCTGGGCGGTTACCCCACTTGTTGCTGTACGGCCCGCCGGGTAAGTCGTGGTGACAGTAAAGATGAGGAAGTGCTGATCATAGGCACGGGCAAGACGTCGACGGTGCTGGCGCTCGCGCGGAGGCTGTACGGGCCGCCGTACAAGAAACACATCCTCGAGCTGAACGCCTCGGACGACCGAGGCATCGACGTTGTGCGGGACCAGATCAAGAGCTTTGCAATGACCAAAGTCCTCTTCTCGTGCGCCGATCCATCCCTGCCTCGCACCGCCGCGCGCTGTGGGGAAAGGTGGCTGAGCTGAGCTGAGCCGCAGGAAGGGGTTCAAGCTCGTCATCCTGGACGAGGCAGACATGATGACCCAAGCGGCGCAGTCGGCCCTCCGGCGGGGTCAGCTCCCACAATGTCGATGCTTGGGCCGAGCTGACGCGCAGTGATCGAGACGCACACGAAGAACGTGCGGTTCTGCATCTTGTGCAACTACGTCAACAAGATCACGCCCGCGATCCAGAGTCGGTGTACGCGCTTCCGCTTCTCGCCCCTGCCAGAGAAGGAGATTCAGAAAAAGGTGGACGAGGTCGTGCAGCGCGAAGGGTGCGTCTCCCTTTCCCCTACTTCGATCTGGACTGTGGCTGAGCGCTGCGCAGGGTGAACCTGACGGAGGACGGACGAGAAGCGCTGCTCAAGCTGTCTCGGGGCGATATGCGCCGCGCCCTCAACGTCTTGCAGGTCAGCTGGCCCCACCCCGCGGCTGGCGCCCCTGCGGAGCTGATGCCAGGCTTGTCATGCGGCATATGACACGGTGGACGAGACGGCCGTGTACAACTGTACGGGCAATCCCCACCCGAGGGATATCGAGCGCGTGGTGCAGAGCATGATGTCCGACGAGTTCGGCACGGCCTACTCCCGTCAGCTCCTCTTCTCTCTCCTTCTCCCTGCCCAGCAGAGAGCTCAGAGCTGAGCGAATAGTGATCACGAGCTTGAAGGTCGAGAGGGGTCTTGCGCTACAAGATCTCATTGCGGGCGCGTACGACTATATAGAGACACTGGAATTGCCGCGGCATGCGCGGATATACCTCTTGGACCATCTGGGATCGTGCGAGTGAGCCTCACCCTCCGACCCACAGATCTTGCATGGATGCGTGCTGATTTCCTCTAGGCACCGCCTCAGTCTCGGCGGGTCGGAGAAGATGCAGTTGACAGCGCTGCTCGGGGCGTTCAAGGTCGCCCTTGAGCTCGCACAAAAGCCTATCAAGTGATACACCGGTGACCGGTGGGCATTGGGCATTGTACACTATACACCACGGCATCGCATGCACTCATGCCAATCTGTCAATCTACAATCAGAAAATATCGTCATCACCCTCGACCAGCCCAAAGGCACTTTCGTCCCTGATCAATCTTCCCCCGCCTCTCCGCCCACCGCGCATGGTCAGACTGCCGAAGCGCTGGCTGAGAGCGGCGAGGTCCATCTGGGAGAACTGGGCGCGCGTCATACCGCCCGCCTTGAGGCCTGCGCCGACTGAGGGGCCGAAGTCCGAAGAGGCTTCTTCGAGGTTCATCTGCGGAACCTGAGCCGAGAGCGGGGAGAGGGGCGCGGCCTCCTCGCCGGCCAGAGCAGAGAAGAGCCAGTCTTTGATCAGTGCAACGGTATTCTCCGCCTCGGTGCATCGCTGCACAGTCAGCCAAAGGGCTGCAGATGTTCGGTAGCGCAGACTCGCCTTCTTGAGCTGTTTGTTCTCCGCGGTGAGAGCACGGATATTCTCGTCCAGCCGAATGGCCCAGATGCCCTTGGTCTCCAGCTGCCGCTCGAGCTTGTCGACTCTGCCGGCCCACTCGCGTTCGACGTCTTCGCGCACTTTGCGACTTGGTTCGGCAAGATGACGCTCATAATCATCTACAACATGAGCTCGGTGTGCCAAGAGGCCTGCCAGCTCACCCGCTATCATCTTCAGCTGGCTGATTTCCGCTTGCATCTTCAAGACTGTAGCGTGCGGATCTGTGGGCCGGGCCTCCAGCTCCATTCTCAAACGAGTGATCTCTTCTTCCTGGCTCGCGAGACGCAGCTCGGCCGCGTGCATCTCTTCATGTAGCTAGAAAGATCAGCTCGCCACCGGGTAATCCTCTATGTGGAACGCACTTCAGCATGCGATTTGCCATAGTCCAATTTAGGATACTTCAGCTTTGTCGGACTCAGCGGTCGAGCTTCCGCGTCATCGCCGAGAGTTGGGGACTCCTTCACGTTGACCGAAGTCAAGATCAATGACTTGAGCTCTTCCAGACGCGCCTCCATAGCATCGTTCTTCTGCTTCTGCCATATCAGTCAATGGAATCGTGATCGACCGTGAGACGTACCTCTCCTCGCGAAGCTCGGCCAGTAGACGGCTCAGCAAAGTCCCTGTCTCGCAGCATGGCCTTGAGTTCGGCAATCTCGTTCTGGTACTGCTGGATAAGAGCTTGAGGATCGACAAGCTCTTTCTTCTCCGCGCGGAGTATGACGCGCTTGAGACCTTGTGCAAAGGCCAGTGTGGAAATCGATTCGGCGAGATTGACCGCGGACGGCGAGACGGTGCAGATGACGGAAATGAGGGCGTCCCCGGAGAGAGACGGTTGGAGAAGCCGGGTCCTACCTCGTCAGCTCGCTTGACAAGAAGGAACCTTCAGCTGACAACTTGGAATCTCGGTAGGGCACATGCATGACATTTCGCTTGCTCGCCATATCGGCCAGCTTCGAAATGACCAGTTTGAGAGTGAGCAGCCTGCCTATCAGCTATTTCCTTCAGCGGCCTAGGTCAGCTGACGATTGATTGATGTGCTTGCCCTCTGCATTCCGCTCTTTTGAGCTCGTGTGCTTCTCCGATCCCGCCAGGTCTTCTCGTGAGCTTCGCCCCTATCGGGTATATCGATAAGCTCACCGATGATAGAAAGTGTACTGATGCGCGTCATCTTGTTGCCCGCAGCCTTGCGACCACCAGGAGTCGGGGCGATAACAGGGGTATCCTCGCCACCTGGAGACCTTGCGCGAGACTCAATGACCTGTAAGTTTAGCTGTGTGGGACAACGTGGGACAGCTAGGGGAGACTGACAATACGAAACACGCAATGACTCCTCGAACTTCTTTGATTCCAGTCTGTACCCCCGACCTTCCTCCTCTCTTCTCCCTTGCGAAGGAGACGGCGAACCTCGTCTTCGGTTCTCACTGCGCATTCCGTAAGTCCATTGATGACCACTTCGCCCTTCTTCTTTCCCTCGCTCAGCGTGAGCTCCTTGGATTCGTGAGAAAGGAGATCGATGATGGTTTCGTTGTACAGCTCGAGGTAAGATGCTCGAAGTAAGAACTCTCGGTCAGGCGTGTGACGGATCTGCGAGAAGAGGTCGGAGATGGCGAGGGGGATGATACCTGGGGCACTGGGCGCACCGGTGAGGGTGAATGTCTTGCCCGAGGCGGTCTGGCCATACGCAAAAATGACTGCGTTGAAACCCTCCATCGATGCTGTGCGTCAGCTGTGCTCGAACGCTCCAGTCCGCCAGCTTACACCGCACATGAGCACGGGCAGACGTAGAGTACGCATCGGCGTTGGATGAGTGTGGTGGCAAGATACGATCTCCGCGTCAGCTTGCCGATGAGCCAGTAGGAATACAGCTCACCAAAGACCCATTCTCTGTCGTCTCGCTGTCCATCCCTGCCCCGAGCGAGCTTGAGCACGTTACTCTCATACTCGGGGTGATGCCAGACAGACTCGGCGTCCGTCCTCAGCTCAGCAGGATTAGGCGGTCGTACACTAGGCATCAGCTACACCACGATTCGAGGGTGTGTCAGCTGACCGAACAGTGACGAGCACATTCTCCGTTGCGCCCAACCTGGGCGGCTCCTCCTCGAAGATCGGCTGGCTGATGGCCAATCCCATGCCTCCCCCTGCCAGACTCTCATCCGACCCAGAAGGCGTCATGCCCCTCCGCACGCCCGGCAGGGGCCGCGGCACCGACGGCAGCGGCCTGCTACCTGGCGTCAAGCCAAATGCCGGCCGGTTGCTCTTTGCCTCGGGCGTGATGGCGCTCTTCACCTTGATGCGCATCTCTGCGCCGCTGCTCATACCGAGTTGAGGAGAGAGCACAGAGTCGAATGCGGTGTTGGGGTTGAGGGGTGCCGAGAGGGGTGGGGAGCGCGGGGTGGCCAGTGCGCCCGAGGCCGATGCAGACGCAGGGTTGAGCTTGGACATGATCATGGGTGTGGTCCCTCGTTGGCGAGAAGATACTTTCGACGACGAGGCGGGCGGGAGGGACCGTGAGGCGAGGGGGGTGGACATGTTGGTGGATGTAAGGGCAGGTCGGATGTGGTAAGGATAACGAGATGAGATGCTGGAATGGAAGAAGAGAGAGGGTTGAGTGAGAGGCGAGAAGGGCATGTTTAGTCCGAGTGGCCGCGAGTGGCCGGTGCGGGGTAAATGAATACTAGGTAAGTAAATGTAACGTCGCTGACACGCCGTCTTACGGGCGTCGCACTTGACTTGACCTCGGATGCCTATCCTTTGGATTGCCTCGCAAGCCTACCACCTCCTTGCTTTCACGCCAGGCACGCTGTCAGTTCGACCCCCCTCTCACCGTTAACCGTGCTTCGCCCGGAACAAAAATGTGGGGAAGGCGTAAAAGAAAATCAATCGCGCTGGATGTGGCACCCAGAAGACAGAGGTGGAGGTGGTCCACCTTCAGTTGGCGGGTTTGCCACCCGGATCGCAGGCTAATGTACAACAACATGGCATGCGAGCATGTACAACGCGTACAACGGACACTTGTCTATATATGCAGCGACACGAAACGTATGATATGACTCTCCTCATCACCAATCCCCTCCCGCAGCGACGTCTCGTCATCGAGTGACCTCCTTTCAACTCGCGCTCCAACGGGCGAAGTCCAGCTCGGACGTCAGGCAGAGCTGTCGTGTATCGAGAAGCCGCAGTCCCGCCCATCATCATTGGTCGGTTCAAGCACTACTGGCGTCCGGTCGTATAGTCTAGAGCGAGACACCGCCCAACTGTCTCTTGTCAGATGGGACTGTTGAAATACGAGGACCGACTCACGAGCAACTCTACGTGAACTGCCTGACCGAAACACCCCCAAACCTGACCTGTCTCCTCGGGGCATACCCGCCCTTGGTGTTCTCTCCAGGATCCCAGACCGGCGGGGGCTTCTTGCCCCAGCCCGTCCCAGCAGAAGAAGCAGAGGGCGCAGCATAGACGGGCGGGCGCGCATAGGCGGCAGGATACTGATAGGCATACCCGCTCGAAGGGTAGTAATACGGGCGCGAGTCGTACTGCTGTCGAGAGTAGTACGAGTAAGACGGCGAGGGGCACGGGCGGGAGAGGCACAGCCACGGGGGTAGCCAGCCTGCCCGTCAGTCTCGTCCATGCGCTTCTCGACTTGATTTGAGCTCACTGCGCCGGCGGTGGGGTGTGTAGGTGGGCGCGTAGTACCCCATCGTCGTGTGTGGGCTGTGTGGTGGGTGACTGCCTGTCTGTCAGCCGTGTGATCATCGGAGATGGGTGGCAAAACACGAGGCGGATCACGTTGCTGTGTGATCCTGTGCACCTGTGATCCTGATCCGGCGAGCTGCCTCGAGGCTGAAGGAGTGGGACGGGCTACTCACCGCTCACGCGTGGGCTTCTGGGACTAGTTGGTTGGATGAGGGTACAACGATTAGATTGAAGATGGGTAAGAGTACAGATTAAGGCAGAGAGGGGGAGAAAGGGAATGTGAGAGAGTGATATGTAGTTGAGAGGGTCCCTTGCCACCGCCCGTCGCTGAAGGCTGAAGAGCAGAGGGCGGCCAAGGGAACAACGGATGCCACGTCATCTCCGTTCAGGCCGTTCACCGCGGCGGCCCCCGTTGACCTTTGTCAGATCTGACTCGCAGGCAGAGGCAAGGGAGGGGTGTGGCAGTGAGAGTCGAGCACTGCCTGCTGCTGTGGAGAGTCAATCCCGCAGATCAAGATCGCATTGTGAGAACAGAAGGAAGAGGTCAGAGCGGGATGGAGCTGTTCCTGTGGCCTATTGACCGGAGAAGCGGTGTCGGTCACAGCGAAGGGGTCCTTTGGCCTTTGGGGGCGGACGAAGCTGCAGAGACGTCCAACGAGCCTGAAGATTGTCTTGGCTCTTGAGAGCGTAAAGGCTTCAGTACGTTATGGGGTCGTCCTTGGAGTCAGTGGCCGGCACCCTCCATACAGTCGCGTGCGAAGTGTGCTTGACCATGCATCCCGAGAACGGCTTTTAGTGTCGTAGCTGGAAGAACAAGCGAGCCGTCGTCGTCTGCGCATAGATAGTCGGAACAAACCCAATTACGCGCGATCAGGATGACGTGAGCGGCATCGACCAGTCGCCCACGGCTCCGGGCTATGTTGTGTCTGCCTCTCTGTCCACTCACTCGACTCGATCCGTGTCATACCCAGCCCCCAAAGGCCTCACGGGAATACGGTCTCGTACACCGCGTCGTCGTCGCTACCTTTGCCTCGGCAGAGGACGGAGGAGGGTCGGAACGCCGCCGGTGCCGGGGCGATCATCCTCTGTCGGGCAGCTCCCCTCCCGACTCGTCCGACTTCTCTGCCTCTTCGCCCGTCTGACAGGACAAAATGATGGGTATGACTCATACCGATCTCCGACCAGGACGGCCCCTTCCCCTGCCGACTGCATGTCATGTCGCTTGACGAGGACGTTTCAGCTCTCCACCTTTCGCCGACGCGTATCCCAGTTCCCATTCGTCTTGCCAAATCCCGCACAGCTACGCGCCACTCGTCATGGAAGGAGGCACGACGGCACCGGACCGCCTACCGGTCATCTCTGACCGCCCCTCCCCTCCTCAGCTAGCTCTCATCACTGCCCCCTCACTCCGAGGGGCAGTTGCCACCCGTATCAATCCCGCGCGCTCCTTTTCCGACTGCCCCGCGGGAGTCGGATCAACGGAGCCACTACCCTACGGGTCTGGCGGCGAGGCGGTAAGGAGTGTTGGTGCTGGAATATCTCGCATGACGCAGGCGATGCCTATAGCCAATTGCGACGCGTCAGAGGTGTCTGTCTGGCCATGCCACTCTGGACGAAGCCCGAGAGGCGAGGCGAGGCGAGGGGAGCGTTTGGCCTCTGGTGTCTCGTCTCTGATTCGCTGCTTCTGCTTATAGTGTCAGAGTGGCATAGCCTTCGCGGTCCTCTGCGACGCGCGACGAAAGAGATATAAACCCGTACTCTCTTCGAGTTCGCCACCCACCCCACTCACACTCCCAACTCCCAACCTGTCGGGGTCGGTGAACGCGAGTTGGTATGTGAGTGACTGCCTTGCTGGTCGACTGATATGCCAGGATGAGTTACCAGGTGACAGATGAATAATACATTCTTCGAAGAAGGTATCCTCTCCTTCTCAGTCTGTATATGTAGAGTTCTCACAGGTAGTCGGCTACTACGGGCATGTCCGTGATGACGTATTCCATTACAGTCGCCTCCTCCTTTGTGCTCGGGCGTCGCGACCGAGCCTAGCGACAGGGCGTCTCCTTGACGACGGTCGTGAGGGTGTCGACATGAGAACTGCAGAGTAGGGCGTGCAGTGACGGGCGCGGTGATATATGAACCAGCCAGGTTGGGCGCCCGTTCTTCGTCCATCTCTCTTCTTTCTTGAATCCTCGAGCGACACCCCAACTTGCCAAGTACGTTAACGATGCCTGCTCGTATCTACACCGCCGCAGACGTGTCTGTATCCCCTCCTGCCTCGTACGCCATCGTCGATGCCAACGACGATTCGACTACATACCGCATAGGCAACGGTAGAACGTACCGAGCGCGACATGTCGGCTTTGACGGGACCCTCACTCAAGCCAAGAATCGGGCGGCGGTACGTGGCAGCTACTGAGTGGTATTCGCTGACCAGCAGGATCTCTCCAACCAGCTATCTTTAACCTTAGCGGCGATGTCGGTTGATGAAGCTGGCCGGCACCGAGCCCATGTGATGCGCACGGCCGTGGCGTTCATAGCAGCGTGGGACGGTCGGCTGAGGATCGTAAGGGCCGCCGACAGTAAGTCTATTCCGCGATTACACAGCTTATTACCAGAGTGTAATGCCTGCGAAAAGGCTGGCAAGCCTTGTGTCGTAGCCGCTATTGTACTCCAGGGAGGCGGTTCCCGCGCAGTTTCCTCGCAAGTACTGTTTCGTTCCTGCCAGCTACGCTTACCTCAGCTGCGTGCGTTGTCACTCCCAGCATGGAGTTTCTTGCGACATCCAACTCGGTCTTGCCCTAGGCAAACGTCCTCGGGGCACCGTTCGTGAAAGTGCCTGGCAGGAACTGGGCTCGACTCTGCAGGATCTACGAAGCGAGCTGTCGTCTACTGACCGCATGACCGCCCATGACAAGAAGCGATGGAAGGGGTACATCGGGCGAGCCTTGTTTGTACGTTAGCATATTCGGTCCCTTACGGTTGCTAATTGGTAGATAGTCGACGGATTCCAGGTCAAGACGGAGCACAGGTCTCCCAAAAGGCCAGTCGACTATTCCAAGTATAGAGGCCGCGGTGGCTATGCACAGGAGTCGGACCCATCCGACGACGAGCCGACCGATCAGGAGGACGCAGAGGCCGATGACGATGCGTAGTAGGTGTTGTAGATTGGCGCTTCCTTCCTCTTCCGGGGTGTGTTGTACATGATTATGCGTCCTCTTGCATGTAAAGACCGTCGCGTAGTTGGAACAACGAGTGTGGGTTATTAACAGGTACGCTCACGCGTACCTGTTAGGTACGAATCTCTTTCTCCTACTCTGGCTCTCCGAGCTTGAGTAGGCGTCGTACATGGTGGTGAAGGCAGGGTCGCTTTCCACCTCTGCCGCTGGTTCCCATGTACTGTCACTGATAGGCCATCCTATCCACTTGATACGGTAGTGTTTGGAGGTAATCCCCTGTTTGTCCTTGACCATTCGTTCGTCAAGGATCGCCTCGTAGGTATAGCCGTTGTCATCTAACACTATGTCGCTGACGGGCGACTGCGTAGGTTGTAACTGGCTAGTACTTGCTTCCTCTGAGGCGTAGAAGGGCTTCAGGTATTCCACGTTGATCACGTCGTGGATCCTGTAGGACTCGGGGAGGTGCAGCTTGTATGCGTTGTCGTTGACCTTTGCTGCCACCTTGAATGGTCCTAGCCACCGGTTATCTAGTTTGGCTGACGTCCTAGCTCCTTTGTAGTTTCGAGCAGAAAGTAAGACTAGGTCGCCCACTTTGAAAGTCTGTAACCGGCGTTTACGGTCATATTGTCGCTTGTTCTGTGCCCGTGCGTGCTTGATCTGTTCTTGAAGGTACTTGAATCTTTCAAATATCCTGCGTGTATACGTCACCCCCTCCTCGCTTTCGTGCGAGGAACTTCCCAATGGGTCTGTCATATTCTGCCTAGGGGTGTAGCCGTACCAAGCATCGTAGGGGGTCATTCTGGTGGTTCCGTGCACCGTGGTGTTGTATACGAATTCTGCTGTAGGAAGCAGCACGGACCAGTCATCCTGTTCGTAGTTGGCATATACGCGTAGGTACTGTCCCAGCCACTTGTTGACTATCTCGGTTTGCCCATCCGTTTGTGGGTGGTACGCGGTAGAGAACTTGAGGTCACAGCCCAGCTTACTGGTGACTGTGCGCCAGAAAGCTGACACGTACTGTGCTCCTCTGTCCGAGATGATACGGTCTGGTAACCCCGTTCTTGGGTAGACTTTCGTAAGAAACGCCTCTGCCAGGGTAGGGGCGTCGAGCTTGTCGATAGGTATGAAGATCGCCGCCTTCGTTAGCTGGTCTACCCAGACGCTGATGTTGGTATAGCCCTTGGAGTCCGGTAATTTGGTGATGTAGTCGGTAGATACGGTTGACCAGGGTCGCTCCGCCACGGGTATGTCTAGCAGTAATCCTGGTTGTAGTTGGTTGGTATGTTTGGTCTTTTGGCACGTTTCGCAATGCTTTACCCATGTTTTGACGTCTCGTCGCATCCTCGGCCACCAGAATCTTGCAAGTAGCCTGGATGTGGTCTTGGCCACCCCCGGGTGGCCAGCCGTCGGTAGGTTATGAGCCCATATGAGGACCGTGGTTCGTTGCTTCTCGGGCACGATAGGTAGGTCGCGGTAGTAGAAGAGGCCGTCCTTGTGTTTGTATTCTTCGGGATGGCTTTCCGTAAGAGCCACGTATTTTTGTTGTTCGTGCACATCCATGGCGCCTTTAAAGTCTTCTTGAGCCATAGGGTCCTTGTATTCGACCCTAGTTGCCAGGTACTGTGCTGAAGAAAGCAACGCCTTGAAGTTGTGCGCGTTGAGTTCTGGTGACAAGGTGGTTGCTTTGGTGTCCGTAGGTCGATAGTCTGGTCGTCTGGACAGGGCATCTGGCTTGGTAGCTTGTTTGCCTGGCCTATATTGGATGACAAAGTCGAAATCGGCCATGTACTCGCTCCATCTAGCTTGCCTCCTTGTCAATTGCTTGGTGGTTAAGAAGTACTCTAGGCTTCTGTGATCGGATAGTACGACCACTCGTACTCGGGTACCTTCGAGGTAATGTCGCCAACTCTTGAATGCGTACACGATGGCTAGGAACTCCTTGTCGTGAACTGGATAGTTGAGTTCTGCCGGATCCATCTTCCGAGAAGCATATGCGATGGGTCTGGTTGTACCATCTGGGTAGGTGTGTGACAGGATACCACCCAGAGCGTAGTCCGACGCGTCCGTTTCTAGTAATAGGGGAAGCTTTGGGTCGTAGTGGCTGAGTACGGGAGCCGTAGTCATCGCTCGCTTGAGAGAATCGAAAGCGTCCTGCTGTTTGGGTCCCCATTGGAAGGGCGTTCCCTTCTTGGTTAAGTCGTGTAAGGATTTGGCTATTACCGAAAAGTTCCTGATAAATCTGCGGTAGAAGTTGGCGAACCCTACAAATGATTGTGTCTCCTTCAAGTTCGTAGGCGTGGGCCAGTCTTGTACCGCCTCCACCTTCTTTGGGTCCATCTTGATGCCGTTTTTGTTAAGAACGAAACCCAGGAACTCCACCTCGTTGCTGTGGAATTGGCATTTCGAGAGTTTGGCGAATAGCTTATACTCTCGTAGTCGTCGCAGGACTTCCTGTACGTGGCGGGTATGGTGTTCCAGATCTTTGGAGTACACCAATATATCGTCGAGGTATACAGCCACGTACTTGTCGAGTAGGTCGTGGAAGACGTGGTTGATAAATAGCTGGAACGAGCCTGGTGCATTGCAGAGCCCGAAGGGCATGACCAGGTACTCGTATTGTCCGAAGGGTGTGCGGAAGGCTGTCTTCCACTCATCCCCCTCCGCTATGCGGACGAGGTTGTATGCTCCCCGTAGGTCTAACTTGGTAAACACGGTCGACCCACGTATTTGGTCGATTACGTCGCCTATCAGGGGCAAAGGGTATTTGTTCTTGATTGTCATGGCGTTGAGCTTGCGGTAATCGACGCATAATCGCAGACTTCCGTCCTTCTTTTTGACGAATAGGACTGGTGCTCCTGCGGGGGATCGTGACTCTCTGATGAAGCCTTTATCCAGGTTTTCTCGCAGGTACGCCATTAGTTCTTCCCTTTCTCGTGGGCTAAGTGCGTAGATAGGCCCAGCTGGTGGTACCTTGTCCGAGCTCAGTTGGATGGCATGGTCGAATTGCCGATGTTCTGGTAGTTTATCGGCCTGTCCTTTATCGAATACGTCTTTGTAGTGTGTATATTCGGCAGGTAGCTCTGTCTCAGTAGGCGGTTCCGCCGTCGTAATGGCGGTGTAGAGCCACGCAGTGGCCTGGTCTGATGTCTTGTCTGTTGTGTCCCGTGGCGCTAGAGTTCTCGCGCTCCAGTCTACCACAGGCTGCACTTTGTCCAGAAAGGGCATGCCTAAGATCAAGTGTGCTATGCGTATAGGGGAGACTATGAAGTCGGCGTGATAAGGTTCGAACCCCCTTCCCAGTAGGACTGTAAGCTGTACTCGGTGGGTTAAGAGTCCGTACTCGGATACCCTGCCGTCCGCCATTACCAATGGCGTTGGTCGTTTGAGTTTTGTCATGGGGAGGTGATGTCGAGCCACATACTCGTCGTCGACGAAGTTGGACGTCGCTCCCGTATCTAGGAGGGCCCTAGCGGTCTCTCCAGGGATTTGTGATAGGCCAATTGGGACGTTGAACAGCCTTGTAGGCGTTTCATAATTGGCGCGTACGCCGTCCTCTTTTGATGTTCTTTTGGACCCTTCGAGGGGTTCCGTTTTGGTTAAGTACAAGGCAGACGGATCCGCCCTGCACGTCGCCTTCCTAATGTAATTGCGTACTACGTTCTGTGTTTTAGCTACATACGTCTTCTGTTCCGCCTGTTCAGGCGTCAAATTCTTCTCGTTCCCCCCTTGAATTTCTTGATAGCCTAGATCCGGTATCACCTTGTGTAGACCTTTGTATTTGGCCATTACCCGGTTGAAACTGTCTCTCAAGTTTCTTTTCTGGGGCTCGCTTGGTGGAGTGAGTCTGACGTTCACTCTCTCTGTCGCCATCGAACCTTCTTGGCTGTTGACGTCTGCGTAATTGCCTGTTACGTGGTTCTCTGTGGTCTGATCGGTTGTGTCGGTTTGGGCTACGTTGATCCGGTGTGGCGGTAACTTGTTCTGTGGTCGAGTCCAACAGTTGTTGATCGTGTGGCCCATTTTCCCACAATAGGTGCAAGCCCCTGCCTCTATACGGGCCTTACGTTCTTCCTCCGAGAGAGGTCCTCTCGGCTGTTGCGTGAACGTCCTGCCACTTTGAGGCTTAGGGGTTGTAGACTTGTTCGTCGTGCGTGGTGGTGACTCTCTGTTACTTGCAGTGTCCAATCCCGCTTTTGGGCGGAAATGCCCTCGTACTTGTTGACTAGGGGTGTTGAATCGGGTATTTCCTTGGTGTCGGCCCGGCGGGTTTGGTCCCTGAAATGGGTGCTTGGGGTGCAACGCACGGACTTCTCGGTCTGCGTCGTCAATAGACAGGGTACGCTCGACTAGGTCGTTGAAGTCGCTGAATGTAGGGCGTGGTCGTTGCGTCATGAGTTCGCGTTGCAGGTACTCACGCAATCCCTTATAAAAGGCCATGCACTGCGTATCCGGTGACTGATTGGTCCGTGCTAGGATAGTACGGAACTTTACTACGTACTCAGAGGCCGACATGTTGCCTTGTCTGAGTCGGTCCAGTTCGAAGTAGGCCGAGAATTCCTCATGGTGACGGCCAAAGGTTCGTCGAAGCTCGGTCATAAACCCTACCAGGGTGGTAGGTTCTTGATTGTTGTCGACTAGGCCAGTGTACCACTGCTCCGCCTCGTCTCGTAGGTAGCCAGAAGCAAAGATCACTTTGAGCTCTTCGGTCGGGTAGATAGGTGCTGCGATTCGCAGGTATCTTTCGACTTGGTGCACAAAAGCATCCAGCTTCAGTCGGTCTAAATCGCCTCTAAAGACATCCGGCTTCTTGATATTCTTGGCGGCCTCGGCGGCCACTTTGATGTCCACGGGTTGATTCAGCCCCGTAGTTGTCATGTACGGTTCTGTAGTCGACGTCCTCGGCTGTGTAGGTTCTCGGACAGGCTGTCTTCGTGCCTGCTCCATCTGTTGGAGCTGCATCTCGATCCTAGTTCGTTGGTCGAGTAGCTCTTGATACGTGGGACCTTGGCTAAGGTGCGGGGGATTGCCCCGCACAAAAGGGGTAACTCGGGGAATTTCTTCCTCCGCTAGTCGAGTTGATAGATAGTGCGAACCATGTACTCCGTTCGTATCCACCGTGTACGTAGTCGGTGGAGCCTCGAGTGGAGCGGTTCTCGAGTCGCTGTTGCCAGTCGTCGGCTGTTCTTCGAGTGGTTGCTCGAGGTTGGACAACGGCGACGAGCGAGTAGTAGGTGACAAAGGTTGAGGGTGTATCTGAAGGCTTGTGTCTCTGTTATCGGCAGGTAGGGCCACCTGGGCGTCGATTCCCGGCGCTCCTCCTGTTGGATTCTGTCTCGTAGGTCTTCCTGACATACCTGTCGTCCACAAGTATGGGAAGAATGTATTAACTGTCGGGGTCGGTGAACGCGAGTTGGTATGTGAGTGACTGCCTTGCTGGTCGACTGATATGCCAGGATGAGTTACCAGGTGACAGATGAATAATACATTCTTCGAAGAAGGTATCCTCTCCTTCTCAGTCTGTATATGTAGAGTTCTCACAGGTAGTCGGCTACTACGGGCATGTCCGTGATGACGTATTCCATTACACAACCCATACTCACAACTCACAACTCACAACTCACTCGCCACTCACCAAGCAGCACTCACCCTCGCCCATCGGTGATCGTCGATCACCTGCACAGCAGCCCATCACATCGTCCATCACACCGGATCACCTGGTGAGTATCTCGCCTCGCCTCGTGGCGAAGACCCATGTGCTGAGCCTCCTGCAGATCGCCATGGGCTACCGCGCGCAATACACCTACCCCGCCCAGCAGCAGCGTGGCTGGATGCCATTCTGGCGGCCATACGGTGCACCGCCGCAGCAGTACTACTATGCCTCCCAGCAGGCATACTACCCAACGCGGGCGCCCGCGTACCAGCCCCCGGCGCCCACGTACCATTGGGCCCAGCACAGGCAGCCGGCCGTGTGGAATCCCGCCGCCAACGCGCGCCAGTACGCGCCCGCCCCCACCGCCGTGCCCGCTACCGGCGACAAGAAGAAGAAGGTCCGATGGGGCGGTGTGCACGTCAAGCGATTCTACACCTGACCCCCACCCCCGACCTGTCTATCGCTCGTCGTCTCCCCGCCTTTCAACTTGGTAACTCGATAATTCGATGACTCGACAATGGCATATCGGCAGTCGCGGCCTCGCGGGATCCACGAAGCGATCGATCCAGCGTCCAAGCGATCAACGACCACACCTTTTCACACCACACCAGCCCGTCCACCAACGCACTTGCACGCACCATCCACCAGCCACCAGCCCACCCCCTCCGGCGCGCGGTCACCCCGAAAGGTCGACCCCAGATTCAGATCGGTTGGTCGTGGGAGACGAGCTAGACTAGTCGTGTGACCGATGTCGATGTCCATATTCAGGAGCGAGATCTGATCAACGTAGATGGAGATGGAGATGGAAGGTACTCGAGTATCGTACGGTCGCTGCGCAGGTGGGAAGTCCTCGGTCAGCGGAAGGGATACGATCATGCGGATGGGGGAAAGATGTACTCACATGGATGGGATAGACCCGGATCACTCACTCGCTGTGCATCACGTCCCACCTGCTAGCCAACCAAGTTGCTGCTGCTGCACCGTGGGACTGGGTCTGGCCGTGTACGAGCCCACCCTCGGATCAGCCTCCCCCGGGCGGTGTAACCGTAACGAGTAGTCTAGCGAGTGGGTGATGGTGATGGGCGTGATGGTGATGGTGATGGACGCCCCTGAAACGCACGATCCTCCCAGTGTGTTCAGGGGATACACAGCACTGAGCACGGCACTCCCGGTCACACCGGCGTCCAGGCTATTCTGGCCACCCAATCCCCTCTCCCCGTTAACACAAAAGACAACAGCACCATAGGCGATAGACAGTGACTAAACCCCTGCACAGCTCGTAGAACACCCGAGTTGTTCCAGCACTCTGCACCGCTCCTTTGTGTGCGTATCCACGACACTCCTCGGTGGACAGAGACAGTGACGCAGCAGGGTATACATATATAAGAGGACCCCGGGTCGGCGACGCCACCAACACCACCCAACCCTCTTCATCATCGTCTTGACTACCAACCGGTCCTACTCTGCTCGACGACCACTCGCCCGAGGCAATACATAAACCCCTCGCCCCTCATTCCACCCCGACACCAACACCCACCACTTGCTCACCACATACCGCTTGGTCTCATCGCAGCAACCACACACGTCCGAGCATCACGGTGAGTCCCATCATCCAGCACGAGGCGAGGCATCAGGCCTCGCCACCCGCCGCCCACATCCCTCTTCCTCATCACATGCCCGCTGGCAGGTGTCAGCTGGCAGGTGTCAGCTGGCACATGTCAGCTGGTCACTAGCGCCAGTCCATGGTGGTCAGGTCGGACGACCTGCCGTTTGCCACCCGCCCCTACGCCTACCCTCCATACCCTTGCCACCCAAGCAGTGCGAGATGATAGCGACCGGCAAAGACTGACATCGCAGAAATGCCATACTACGCATCCTACAACTCGCCCCAGCGCAAACCAAACCTCCTCGCATCCCTCTTCTGCCGCCCCGACCCGACCCCCTCCCCCTCCCCCGCCTACACCCAAGCATACTACACGCCGGCACATGCGCATGTGCAGCCGCAGATGTACAACTACAACGTCTACTCGTCGCAGGGGTACGCGCCGCCCATGTACGCCGGGCCCCCCGGGGCATACGGCGGGAAGCGCAAGTATGCCCCGGCCGTCTATCTCGGCAATACCGGCAGCGGGACTTATCGCACGTATGCGCGGGCGCCGGCCCCACCGCCGGCGACGGCGACGACGGGCAAGAGCGTCTCGTGGGGCGGGGCGAGCGTGAGGCGGTTCTAGGCGCCTGACTCGCATTTCCATTGATATGAGCGAGAGATGAGAAGAAGGAGGACGGGTGGTGCGTTGCCTCTCCTCTGCTGTGGTCTGGTGCATAGCTGATCGGCAGGAGACCGGGCTCGCCGCGTCCTCTCATATTCTACCATATCGTCGCGTCTCGGTCAATTTGGCCCGCCAACGATCATTCGACAAGTACGATACTTGCCACGTCTTACGTCTCCCACGACACCAGAGCAACTCGATTCATCGAGTCGGGCCAAGGACACCGTTCTCATACGATAGCATTGTAATCTAGTCGTGTCGCAGTCGCAGTCACAGTCACACCTGTCACACGTATCATACGGACGATCAGTACCATAGAGCCCAGTACCGCCCATCTGTCTCACCCCGCCACGACATCACGAACAGTCAAGCATATGCATTAAGGTGTTCGGCTCTACGCAGACATTACGTGTTTCCTCTTCGTGCGCGTGTCCAGGTGGACGATGCGGTCGTAGCGGTCGTCGGGGTCGTCATTCTCAAAAAGACATATACAAGTGCTGGGTATAGCGATGCGGGTGATCAGGAAGATACGGCAAGATGACTTATCATTCTTCGTCATGTTCGTCTTCATCGGTCTTGGCGCCCTTCTCAGCGACAATTGTGCGCGCCGGCGTGGGCGGAAGCGGGATCTCCTCGGGCGTCCTGCTGCGTGTCTCAGCGGCTGCGGGGGTGGCTGGTGATGCTACCTCTTCGTGCATCTCGGCCTCACTGGGTGCGATGTCTTGGGCAGCGGTTTCAATTGTGATCGTCTCTTCGGTGGGAAGAGCGCCGGGAATGTCCAGTTCAGGCTGATCCAGATGGCTTTGAATCGCTGAGCTGTCCACACTGTCCCCGATCGAGGCATCTTTAGCAGCAGGCTCGGCGTCGTTCGGGTCGACCGGATCAGCAATTGTGAGACTCTCGGCGTCTTGCTTGGGACCATCCAATGGGGACTTGTCATCGGTCATGGCTGCTGTATGTTCTGTCTCGGTTGGCGGTGGATTCGACGGGAACGAGGCCGCCGTACGTGCAGGTGAATGGGTGTCAGAGGTGATCGCCTCCTCTTCGGGTATAGCATGCTCTTCGAGGGCTCCTTGAGCATCCGAGATCGCTTTCGCCTCGACGTCATGGCGCGCTTCGCCCTCGATCGCTTGCCCAGATGTTGAGGAGCCAACAGGCGTTGAGTTCGAAAGCGGCGTGAACCCATGCTCGTCTTGTCGCTCGAGCATCCCAAGTTGATCGCTTTGTGCACTGGGATCGGGTTGGCCTTCAGCCGAAGTGATCGGTTGAGGCTGAATCAAAGGCTCAGGCAGAGGAGCCACGATTTCATCAGCCTGGTGCCCCGATTGTGGCTCGACAGCATTTCCTCGTTCGGGTGTCTCGACCTCTGCCCTGTGAATGTCAATCTCACTCGGCTCCGCAGCAGCCTTGCGAGTCTCGATCAAGCCGTGGGGATCCGCTGTCTCGATAGGAGACGATACGTCTGCCTCCGGTACGGGTTGAGGGGACGGCTCGAGCCCTGAAGTGTGTGCGTCGAGCGGGGACGCAGGCTCGATTGCAGGCTCTTCCCGGGGTTCCGTGGGAAGCTCGGCGCTTTTATCGGTCTCTTGAGGCTGTGCCTCGTCTACCAGGAGGAACGTATCAGTGTTTGGCTGGACTGGTGCTCCTTTGCTGGCATCGACTTCCGGTACATCGTTCTGACCGGCTCCACTCGCGTCCAGTGGAACCGCAGCCTCATCTGCTGCGCTAGTCCCCAGAGTACCGGTCGTTTCGTGCCCCTGTTCCACCTCGATATCAGGAGTGATTTCGTCTGAGGCAGTCGCTGGTTCGGCCATGGATCCGGCTTCGTCATCCACCGCAGATGGGAACCCCTCGATCGGGGCAGGAGCCGCGATGTCGACCGGGTCACCCAATACAGGGGCTTCCGATTGAGGCTTGAACGCTTCTACGTCCGTAGCTGACAGATCGACCGGCTCGGTACGCATCAAGACCGGCTCGCTTGGAGGAGCAGGAGGGGCAACGGCCTCTTCGAGCGAAGAAGCTGGTGCGTTTCCGACCGGTACAGATTCGGCATCTTCTCCAGAGGCGGCGATCGTCTCCTCGAGCTGGGCGTAAGGCGTAGTCGAGACTTCGTCCATCTGCTGCACCACGCGCTCCTCGTACGACTCGCCTGTCGAGCGTGAGATCGAGGAGGAACCTGGACTGATCTTCCCGTCTGCCGCTGTGACATCCAAGGGAGGGTCCGAAGGGATGTCGAAAGGTGTCTCAGCAGGTGTCTCGAATGGCGTCTTGCTTGGGGTATCCAGGAACGCCTGCGACGGCATAGAAGGCGTCTCAAGCGCAGAAACGTCGACAGCGGTTCTTGCCTCCTCGACCGGGGCTTCTTCCAAAGCTTCTAGCGATGATTCTGAGCCAGACGCCTCGGTCGCAGGGACCGCGTCATGCCTGCCCGAGTCCGGACGCCCTTCAGACGGGAACTCTGCGCTGATTGGTTCTGGCAGCGGCACGGCTGGTACTGCGGAGACGCCAGAGACAGCAGCGCTGTCCTCCGAGCTCGCGGTCGTGGCAGGCTTCTCCTCCAAGGGTTCTCCTGCATTTTGCTGCTCTGGCTCATCGAAGCCGGCTTGTTCGCTTGTCGGATCCACCTCGGCGACTGACTTCTCGGTATCGGCTGCCGCCGACTTCTCTTCAGTAGGGGCATCGAGCGCTGGCACAGCGATGCCAGCCACAACACCGCCGATAATGGGTAGGGACGCGGTAGCAGCCACGGCGGCTTCGACAAGACCAGCGTGACTGGACCCGTCCTCGGTCTCGGCCGGGGCCATAGGCTGGTCGTCGGCGGCTCCAAGGGTCTCGACATGTTGTGAGGCTGTCACTTCGTCTGACAGCGCAGATCCCCCAGCAGCGGGCAAAGTGATCGATGCGTGTAATTGCTCAACATCTTGCGCAGCGTGCTCCTCGGCCGACTCAGGCTCGACCGTCGGGTCCGGCAGAGTCATCGGCGGCGGTGGCGCGAACATGAGTGTGGCAGCCAAAGGAGAGGACGGAGAAGTAGCTCTGCCCTCCATCTCATCCAGGACCATATCGAGAGGTACGGGCTCTCCAAAAGTGTGATCCGAGACGGGATCATAGCCCATCTCCGAGACGTCGTCCGGGTTGACAGGCTCGAAAGGCGTCTCAGATCGACTGGGCACTTCGTCCTCCTCGGGTCGGAGGAAGACTATCGACGACGGACGACGGGGAGTCGCCGGTCTTGATGGAGGATGGTATGGTACTTCGAGACTGGGCACTGTAGGCGGTTCGAGAGACTCTTTCTGATTTGCGGCCTGCGATTAGAGCTTGCTCCATTCTAGACGCGCTAGCTCACATTTTTCCGTAGGGGTTCTTCTTCCTCAGCTTGAGCACTCTCCAGTGGCTTGCTCTCAGTCAACTCGATTGGAAGGGCGGCAGGCTTTGGAGACGGAGAGGGAGCGAAGCTTCGCCTGCTTCTGACTACAGAGACTTCGTCCCCGTCCACGACTTTTGCCGGAGCATCGTGCTCTCGAACGAGGAGATCTTTGCCGAAAGTGGCAGCGCTGGGCGAATCTTGTTTATCGGTCAATACCTCCTCATCACCACGGCCTCGAGCTTTTGTGGGCGACAAAGCCAGAGCATCATTGAGGGAAAGGCGTTCTCCCACTGGTGTTGGGAGAATGTCGGTCTGGATGCTGCCCTCTTCGGTAGCGGCATAAATTGCCCGGGTAGACGTATTCGTCGAGACCGCCCCAAGCGTACGAGGTTTCCGCTTCGGCGTAACGTCAGAGATGGTCTCCGTTTCAACGACCGCGGGCAAGTCGTCGTGGATCGGCTGACAAGGCGGAATACCAGGATTCGCCAGTGCGTATCGCCAAATGGTCTCGTCGGTGTCGTACCACTTCTTCAGGTTCGCCAGCGGCTTCAGATCCAAGTCGATAATCTTCACTCTGGACCGGCCTTCCACAAGCTGCACACCATCGAGCGGACCGCGCTTGATCACGAGATTGATGAAGATCGAGCAGTCCTTGAAGATCGCCGAGAGCGCATACATTACGCAGCGATGGCGAAGGTCGCTTACCATATCGCTGGTGCCATTGGTGGAATACTTCTTATACAGCTCAACACATTGACCGAGCTCCTCAGCGTTGATTTCTGGCAATGATGCACGGTCGAAGAGCTCCGCCCCAGGATGAGCAGCGGCGAACTCTGCGGCAAGGGAGGTGATATCTTGAAATTCCATGATGGCCTGAAGTTGCCTCAAAGTCGAGATAGCCTTGCTCTCACGGAGGAGTGGCGGTACGAAGGCTAGGGCAGACAGTTCGATGGTCTGACACAAATCAACGCAACTCTCCTCGGCTAGGCTTTGTAACTTACAATGTCGGCTGGCTTGAGCATCGTAGGGCCGGCGAAGAGGCGCAAATTGTTGATATCCCCATCTGCCTCTTTCCACTGTCGAATCAAGCCTACTATGGCTTTTTGCATGCGCTCATCTTCTCCAGAGTAGAGGTCCAGGGGGCAATATCGCTCCTCGTCGATCGTGCGCCCTCGCTGATGTTGGTGCAGGCAGAACCTGCAGTGTTGGGACTTGATGTCCGCCGCTTCGGCAGGAACTATTGACGAAGCAGAGGGCAAGAAACCCCATTTGGGCTGTAGGCGTGAGCTCGAGGCAGACAGGCGACAATGGACTGACCTTGATCTCGACGCCCAGAACAAGTTCGCCTCCGTCCTCTTCAGCTGAACGCAGGTCTTCACAAAGAGCAAGCGGAACAATGTCCTCATCCACAGTCACGGTATCTACGCGCCGCGCTTCGGGTCGGTGTGTCTCGGCATTCGCCAACAGCTCCTTCACCCAACTAGCCTCTGCCAAGACCGATTCCTGAGATAAGAGGAGCTCTGGCGGTATAAGGAGGGGCAACATTTTGTGCCTCCATATGCGACCCCGCTCCGCCGCTTCTTCGTCGTCTACCGCGCGCTTGGACTTTTTGAGTCTCAACGCTTTGCCGCGGTACAGGGGGAGATCGCCACGGTAAGAGAATATCATGTGGGCGCCACCTTCGCCGATGTATACCCAATCTTCGGCTTTCGTCTCTTCACTGAGGTACGCCCGGGTCGGTGGGGAGATTTTGACAAAGTCACCAAACTCGCCGGTCGTGTATTCCGTAGGCATATCAGATACAGCAGTGCGTGCTGTTCCCGGCTCGCCTGCCCCATCTCGCGAGGCTCGTTCGGTCGAAGCTTTGTTTTCGGCGAGAGTAGCGAGGTTGGTGGCTTTCGACTGGCTACGACTCGCAGTGAAGAAACCGCTTCGTAGCCCAGCCTTCGAGCCTGTGGACGTAGCGCGCTTGACGCCGTCCCTGCCATCTTTAGCGCCAGACCCACCGGGTCCCCTGACAGACTTGGTGCGCTTGAACTGCGACGCAAAGTCACGAAGGGACTGGCTGAGGGAGATCCGGGACGAGCTCGATGACGCCCGCTCCATTCGCTCCCGCTTCGGCTTGGCGCCTTTGATAGCCTGCTCGCCATGTTCAGACGAAGGGCGCGTGAGATTGAGAGACTTGCGCTTGCCATGCGGGAGCGGAGGCGGGGGCACGACCGCGCTCAGACCCGGCGTCTGCAGACCCTGAGGCTGCCCTCCTGCGAGCAGGTCCTCGCGAGACCGCGTCCGACTCGGCCCAGCGGCATGGCTGTCACTCGCGCTCCTGCCGGTGTGTGACCCGGGGAAGGTGGCAAATATATCCTCCACGTCCAGCGGCTTCTTGCCGGAAAAGTCGAGATCAAGTTTCGGCCTATCCGGATGCTCGTCTACGAGCACGCCCGAGCCCTCGCTCGACGAGCTGCGCGAGAAGCGGCCGAGCGTCGCTGCGAGGTGCCGCAGGCGCTGGTCGGGCGAGGCGGAGAATCCAGATGACGTGAATGTGTCCCAGCCGTTTGCGGGGCGCCCGTTCGGCTGGGGAGTACGGCCGGTCGGTGGGTGCAAGGCTGCGAGGGAGGAGAGCTCGTCTGAGAGTGCCGAGAGCGGGTCGAGGGGCTCTTTGGTGGGTGTACGGGGGAGGTCACTGGACGATACGATCCGCCTGGGGGAGCGTGCTGGCGTTGCGGCGGCAGGGGGCTTAAGAGGCAAGGGGGCCGAGGTGGAAGGAGGGACGAGCGAGTCGGTCATGGTCGTCAGGTCGTGCGGTCGTCAAGTGCGGTGCTGCGAGCATGTAGAGCGCCTTCTAGAAGGATGTTGAGGGAGGGGGGGTGGGTGGCGGGGGCCATGAGCCGTCGAGACAAGAGACGAAGAGGACAAGGGAAGGAGATGGGAGGATCCATTGCGAAGACAAGGAGGTCTATGCATCTTTCAAGACCGGTCCGAGCGTCGCCGCTTGGGCCCCGCAATGATTCGCAAACGACAATTAGTGTGGCGTGGCACATGTTTGTAGATGTCGTCCTCCCCGGAATGCGAATCGTGTCACATGTTAGATAGCCCATGAATCCCTTCTCGACATCCCTAGACACGCCTCAAGACCCAAAGTCGAAAGGCTGCTGCCCGTCAAAAGTCTCATACAACTCGCCGTCAATCCAATTCTCCCTCGCCCGATCTGGATCTTCTTCCCACCGACTACTCGTCTCCAGCTCGTCCTCCCGGGCATCTGATAATTCGTCACCAGCCTCGTATCCACTGTCAGGCTCGATTGGGAGGGCAAACGCGAGCTCGACTTGCTGCCCTTCTGCTTGCTGTGCGTCTAATGCTTCTTCTTCTAGATGCTCCTCTATCATATCGTCGCGGATTTCTTGCAGATCGAGCTCGCGTTCCTGATCGGTGGGGTCGTAATGGAAGTCCTGGCTGTCAGCCAAGCAGAGAAACGAGATAATTCCGGAGTTTACCATGTCTACATCCTCGTCTGCGGCCAGTCGCTGCTACGTCAGCCCTCAAATCGATCTTATCCACGGGCAACTCACAGCATACTCGAGGAACAAGCGCATCATGTAAGCTTGCAGATCTTCCAGTCGGAACATGCGCTGAACAAAGCATTGCTACGACTCAGCGATGACTAGTCGCCGTTCGAACTGCGACTTACGCCGTTACGTGCAAGTGCCTTGGCTGTCTCGTCAAAGGCCAGCTCGGGATGTTTCGGTGTTCCGCGGAAGCTACCGGTCAGCGGTCCGCAAGATCAGGTGGGCCGAAACGTACAAAGCCATGATGTCGAGCAAATCAGAAAAGTCCAGTTTGGCTGGTATGTACATGAACCAGCTACTCGTCAGACACAATCGCATGCCTTTAATTACGCACGGAATGAGATGTGGCTGGAACCACTCGGTGAATATTCCGGTTTTGATGACCACAGAGTTGGTACTCATTAAGCGTCTGAAACGCCCACTGCGGAATCAATCTCGATTCCACGCTTCCCTACAAACGCTTGACTTACCTCCACCCGTTCCCATCAATGTCGAGCAAGAACTTGTTTTGATTGAGATCCGCCGGGCTTTGATGACCGGCCCAGGTGATCTCGTCCCGCATATCCTGGCAAGTACCATCGGCGTCTGAACATTGCAAGGGCTCGCCGGCGAGCTTTATGTCGAAGAAGTAGTCCATGGCTTCGTCGGTTGGCATGATCTCCGACCGGACGGGAAATTCCGAATGACCCATCCGGTGATCTCGAGGATGAGACGCTTCTTCCTCATCTTCATATTCGGGATCCTCATTCTCACTATCTTGACCAAAGTCAGGAACGGAGAACTCGACAAATTCAGTTGACTGATTGTTGGCCCAGTGATGTAGTCGTATTCGGTGCGCATTCCTCCAGGGAACATCGCGGGTCATCATCGAGATGCCGGTAGGACTGCCACGCTTGCCTGTCAGTCCGTGTCCCGATGGAGCTTGAACGACTCACCCAGGCTAACTTCGAGGATTGCTTCAGCTCCCATTTGGGATCTTGTCCTCGATTGTCGTTGAATTGATCTAGAGGTGTGATGAGAATGTCGGAACTGTTTATCAGCGAAGCCCAGCAGCATCAGGAGGCGATGGACTTGATGGATGTCTTGGCCAGACTGAACAGCGGTAGGAGCTGAGTGTGCGGCCGAGGATGCGAGTCTCGATCATGGGTCTCCAGCGTCAAGCCATGCAGAGGGATAAGATAAGGATCTGCTCGTCAGCTACAGGTTCTGCTGTCTGCGAGAGCTGACTCTGGCAAAAGTCGCCCGCTTCGAGACTGTCGTAGATCAAGCTCTTGCCCTCGTCGAAGGAAGCGTTCCGTCGGTAGTTCGACTCGGGCGCACAACTTCGGGACAGCCGCACTTTCGCATCATCGGTCTCATGCAGATGCGTGGTGACTGCCTATAAGCCATGCTGTCCATATCTGCGCCACTCACGCTCGTTCCGCAAGCCCAAGTCCACGAGCGAGCCTCTTCTTGCCCATGAGAGGTAGATCTGGGGCTGATCGAAGATCGAAAAGGTGGCTCGCAGATCAGGCAGATACCTCGCAAACGCCTGCAGCAACCTGAACGTCAGCTTGTCCTGTGGAGAGAAGGTTGACGGACTTGGAGGCATCATTTGCTCTGAAGATAGTGCCGTCCCACTTGAGACCGCCTTCATCTTTGATCTTCCGTCAGCTTGCCACTTTGACTGACAGCTCACCTCTATGTCGACATGCCCGTCCTGGACGACCAAGGTGAACGTCTCTGGCATATCCTCGACCATCCTCATACGCCGCTTGAACTCGTCTTTTGGCAGAGCAAAGAACGGCGCTAGATCCAAGTTGATCCTGTCGTACTCGTCCGGCAGTACGAGCTGATGCACCTGTGCAAACTCCCACCACACGTCAAAGCCTCGCGGAGGCAAACGGCCATACCGCCTGGTATACTCCCTGACCGCCTCGCCCAGACTCTGCGACTGCCTCGCCAGCGTCTCCTCCCAGCGCTTCTCGCCAAGGGCAAGCAGCACCGGAATGGGGTGCGGCGCCCCTTCGTCCTGGGAAACAATGAGGTGCCCGGTGCTCGAATACAAATGATGCGAATGCGGACGCTGGCCCTTGACGGCATTGGTGAGATTGAGCTCGTGCGCTTCTTTAGGCGGGTAAAGCTCGCGTATACGGCGCAGGTCCCGGTGGTATGCCTCGACAGGAGAGACGAAGCGGCACAGTCCGTTGTCCTCTGCCCAGTCGCCCGCATCGAACCACCGCGCCCAGCGCAAGTGACCGACCCGCAGCCCCCCTGGCCCACCTCGAATGGCGAAAGTGCGGTACAGTGCCCCAACGAGCAGAAAGACAAGCAGGCACCCCAGGCTCCTGCGAGACGTCTTGAACAGCCTCGGTGGGCGCCAGGTCGCCTTCTTCCCCGGCTGGGTCAGCGAGAACGGCGGCGGTTTGGGCGAAGAGGCATGCAGCGAGCTGTAGTGTTTCCTCGGCGAGTGGGGCGATTCGGGATAGTCGTTCGTCCGTGGAGAGGCGAGGTTGAGCGTCTGGATGGGATCTTGTAGTCCGGGATGGAGTCGGATGGGCGTCATGGGGGGCGTGCCGGCGTTCTGGTACGCATGGCGTACTTTTGGAGTGGAGGGAGGGGGGTTCATTTTTGGGTATCGTCAAGTCGTCAAATCTACAGGTCTGGAAATCTACACAAGGAGGTGTTGAGGACGTCGCAGCATGTGTCGGCCCTTCAAGACTCTCGCCGCTGCGCTCACGTCAGCGCGCCGCGGCGAATGCTGAGAGATTGTCAGTGGGTGGACGATGAAATGTCGTGAGCGTGTCGTCAGGAACGATGACCAGTCGCGCGCCGGTCCGCGGTCTGCCGGACCCGAACCATCCATACTTGGGACCGTGCTTTTCCGACATCTCAGAAGGAGGGGTGTACCTTTCATGCAAATATGTACGATTGATGTATGTCCAACAACAAGATTGCCCGATCAACATGCCGATGCTTCTAATCTAATGTCTCCCCATATCCTCCAGGTACTGATCGTCGACTCGGATCTACGTGAGCGTACGCATGTGAATCGTGAGGGACAAAATCGTCCAATGTCAACGGACGAAGCTTGAATCCCTAGAGGTCAGCTATCAAAGGTCTCAAAGGAGAGAGACTGACCTCCTTTCGCGCTGCCTCCAGACCCGCCGTGCCCGCCTGACCTTTCTCTCGCATGACCTCCCTGACGGGTACCATGGCAGCGTTGCGACATGTCTCTCTGAGATCAGATCCCGAGAGACCGTCTGTTCGCCTGGCGAGAGCTTGTATCGAGAAGTCCTCGGACACCTTTGTGTGGGCCAGCATCTTGTGGTGAGTTGACTAAACATATTCCCCCAGGTGCCTCACCAGAGATAGGATCTTCACACGCTGGTCAAAGTTGGGTAGTCTGATTGGGAATCGCTTTGGCATCCGGCGGAGAATGGCAGGATCTATGCTAACGGGTCAGCTTGGAACCCGCAGAGGACGAGAGCCGACTCGTTTGGTCTGTTGGTTGCTCCAAGAACCAAAACACGACAGTCAGAACCCGTTGTCAGACCGTCCCACAAACTGATGTGTCAGTGAGAGATGGTGCGATGGCCCAATGCAGTGCGCACGTCATGAATTCAGCCTTCATCATCGCCGTCACCTCGTGATCCCCTGCCGAACGCTCTCTAAACAGCGAGTCGATCTCGTCGATGAAGATCTGCTCATGAGCAAGGTTGCCGACGACATCGAGCTCCTCTGACTTACGATGCTTGGCTGAACTTTCATAGCCAGGGAAAACAGGCCCGCTACTAACTTGTTCGATTCGCCAAACCACTTATTTGTTCTGAGATGAGCTAGGCAATAGTGGCAGACTGTTAGCCCACAAACTCGAGATCGGCAGATTGATGAAGGTGGCCCCGCTCTCCTTTGCCAGGGCCTTTGCCAACATCGTCTTTCCGCATCCAGGATGTCCGTACAGCAGCACCCCTTTCGGGGCACTCAATAGGCCGTTGCTGCTGGCGAACAACTCGGGAAATGTCAAGGGATAGATGACTGTCTCTCGCAGGCTCGATATGATCTCATCCAGGCCTCCTATGCTCTCAAAGGTAACGTCGATAGAAGCGGGCGGGATGATTTGGCCGGCGATACTAGACTCGTATTCATCCAAGTCGAGTTGAGCCAATTGAGCCTCTGACAAGCCAGTCTGTGTCAAAAGCTGTTTTCCCTTTTCTCTCGACTTCTTGGTCGTCGGCGAGGATGCATCGAGAGACGACAAAACATAGCGGAGGGCGTAATAGAGTGCGACCTAAGGTCAGTATCCGCAGGAAGATTATGAGAAAGGTTAGACGGACTTGAGATGCGGCAAAGAAGGCGACTGCGGGCATTAGTGGCTTTGAATGATATCATTATCGTACGCACCATCCAAGACGACCCGCTGCACGTCTCTGGCCATCCTGACTGGGGAGTGGAGAAGAGCAATGTCGACCGCCGAATTGGCATCGCTGGCACTCGAAGTCTGGCTTTTTGCGGAGGTCGGGTGGCGGATTTCCCACGGTCGCCATCCGGCGCGTGGCTTGGACCCATTTTCAGGAACCGGCTCCGGGTCCGAGCGGCAGGGGTGAGACCCTGTCACGTAGGGGAATCACACATTGGGCGCGTCTCGTCATTAAATTCATATATTCCAACTGAGCAGGCAGTTCTCTGTTCACCATCTCCTTGACCTCCCTCCATCTCAGCATCAGCACGCATCAGCATCGGCATAGAACAGACAGATACGAGAGACACGACCACAAGCCACGACAGCATACGAAAGGAAACTTCCTCGCCCAACCCACCTACTCGCGTCCCCTTCTCTCTACTTGCTGGATATAGTCCCGCCCATCACGTCCCCTTCCCCTCACCAGCCACATGAGCTCTCCAGCTCAGCTGCTCACATCATCTGTATCATTTGCAGGAATCGCACACCTGGACACGCCCCCGTCGTCCTCCGTCACCAGCTCGCCTATCAGAAAGTGCAGTACATCCGCCTCATCGTCTGTCAGCCTCGGTAGACATGATGTGGTCCCACTGGGCGCGGCCAAGTTGATCGGTGAGCCATGCGCCTAGACCCCAGCAGGAGGATCTGAGCTCACTTGTGCAGCCGGCCTGCCCATCAGCAGGCGTGCGGTCATCTTCTCTCCCCACCACGACACGAAGTACTTTTCGCAAGACTCTCTCGTTCGCCCACCATCGGCTCCTCCCGCCTCCATTCGCTCCTACCCTCTGATCCCTTCTTCCTCACCAAACGCGTCGCCTTCCTCCTCTCGGTCGCACTCGCAGCCGGTCTCATCTTCTCCTTCTGTTCGGAGTATACTCAAGTCTCGAGCTCATCAGATCCGTCTGGCCTCTTCGGTTGAGGAAGGAACGTTGAATAATAAGGAGCCGGCGAGGCTTCTTGTCTCCGGTCGAAGGCCGAAACTTGTCGCTCGAGACTCCTTCCAGCTCGCCATGATCCGAAAGGCGGCCATTGACAGCCCCACCTCAGCCGCTGGTGGACCTACTGCTCCTATCGGCGACATGCCCGGTTCTGATGACAGCAACGCTTCTGACGGCATGGCCGGGGAAGAAGACCTCGCGCTCGGCCCCAGCAGGGAGGAAGATGAAAGTTCGGAAGAGGAGGAGCCGATGGAGGAGGACGGAGCCTTAGCAACGTCCTCGTTGATCGATATCATCCTGGACGGTGCGGATGATCTCTTGACCCTCGAGGAAGCTTACAGCACCCTTGCGCAACGCCTTCGGCTCCGTCTCACGAAGCAGTCCAACGAGATTGCACCGGTATCCGAACTCGAGTTGCGGCAATTGGTTCGACCGATCCGTGAACAAGCACCAGCGGTGGTACGAGCCTTTCAGAGAGATCTACAGCGCTTGCTAGGCAAAGTTCCACTCTCAGAAACCCCACCAGCTTCTGACGACCGCTCTTCGTCCCCCTTTCGTAATCTGTTGCCCCTGCAAGACACCACGCCGGACAACAAGCGCCAGCTCACCCCGTCTCCGACACCAGCCATCGGCAAAGCTTCGCCGAACAAGCCTAGCAGACAAGGGTACTCGGAAGCAGAAGTACGATATCGACGCGAGGCGTCTGGAGTTGGGTCAGCTGCCCTTCGCTTGCTTGCCTTTGTGCTCCACACTCCCGAGCTCTACTCGTGCTTCACCGATGCCGACATACAAGCCTTGATCGATCATGTGCTCGTTATACCCCGGACGCCGAAAATGCCGACTCCTAATCCCAAAAGAACCTACTATCTCGCTGTCATGGTCCTTGCTCAATTGCAAGTTCCCGTCGCTTGCGTCCAGCCGATCAAGGACAAAATCGCCAGGGCGGTGGAAGCTGCATTGAACGACTCGTTCGCATTCATGAGCGCCACGGCTGGAAAGGAGGGGCCCAGCATCGTCAAGAAAGAAGGATTTGCGGCGGTCATCAATCTCCTCATCTCGTATCCCGGAGTCTTCTTTCAACACTACGGCGATTTCCTTCCAGTCTCTATACGTGATCTGAGTTCGCCCGTGGCAGCCATACGCTACAAAGCCGGCAACGCTCTTGCAGCATTCGCAATGGCCAAGCACAACTTGTTTGCCGAGTATCGCGAAGCATTGTTGACAAACAAATCTCGTGAATCCCGTGAGGCATTCCTGCGCTTCAAAGGGCTAAGCCAGAAATCCGAAGTTTTTGTCGTGAGTCAACTGAAGAGCGGAGCGCGATCACTCGGGAGATCGAGTCCTGTATACGGCGCCAACGGAGAGAGACGCACGGAGTGGGTCGCGACGGAACACACCTTCAGGGAAAAAGTCGGCTTGAACGACGAGGTACATTGGGCCTGTGCAGCTTGGGCAGTCTTGGTAACTCTCATCGGATCGCAATACAACTCATCGACACTAGCGGACCCGATCAACCACATCATTGACCGTTCCTTGCAGCCAACCACTAATACCGTTCGCCCGCCGCTCGCGCGCTTTGCCTGGAACCATGCCATTCATGCGTACCTGTCTCCGGGATCAACGGTCTCGGTTTCCGACGACTGCAGGATCGTGCAGTCTCATCGACCATTCGTCAACTCTGGTCAGCAGGATGCCGCGTCGCGTCTCGAGACCCTGCTTTTCCCGGCAAGATTGGCTGTCGATATGGCAAACGACATGTCCACCGTTCATCGCGAGCTAGTGCTTCTCGACAATCAGACTGGAGAAGCACAATGCTCTTGGCAACGATCGCAAAAGACCAGAAAGCAACAATGGATGGTGACGTGCGGCAAGGGCCTGACCTCTATTATCTATGCTTTCGCCGGCATCGCCCTCACACACGAGGAACAACCCGCCAAAGAGATGGTTGCCCTCACAGGCCTACCCTCATCGGATGGGCCAGCACCGCCCGCGTCCGCCTATACCGAAGCGCGATTTGAGTTGCAAGATCAGACTTGGGACAAAGTAATCCGACCTCTACTCAGCGACTATTTCAGCATTCTTGGCTCAGACGACCTCAAGCTCGAAGCATGGGCCATACTCGAAGCCCTCACAAGCCCTAATCCCACGTCAAGTTGGGATCTAGACCGCCTGTTGAACGAGCGGTACATGTCTGGCGAGGTCTTCCAAATCGAGAAGGATAAAGATGCCGCCATCGCACAGCTCATTCTCGACCTCGCAGTGGACAGTGTGCAGCCGTCCGAGGTGCCTTCGTGGGGGGTTGCCTGGGTTGCCTCAAGACTCGACAAGCTGCTCGACCTGTTCCAAGAGGCCGTCGCCGGCATCCATGGCCTGAATAACGCGCCCGAGGAGTCAATCGAGTTCCTCGATGGCGTCATACTGCCCAACTCCCTGTCGTCGATGTGGTCAAATATGATGAGCTGCCTGGCCGCTGTTCAGTCCATGGACAGCACCTCGTACAACGATGGTCTTCGACTAGTCTCTCGTCACTTGTTGAAGATTTTCAATCGGGAGCCGACATCCCATCTTCCTATTTGCTACATTGGGAGAGACGACACCTTCGCCCTCCACCCGGCTGCGGCACGAATACACATTTTCGCTCATCTGCTGAACTCTGCGCTGAGCCATCTGGGTCAGGCTGCATCGAGCTCATTCTTCGCACGTGCGGCCGTCACAGGAGACGATGAGGATCAAGCAGATCTCTTGGTCCAGCAAACGGCATTTGGGGCAAATGCGGCGGGCGAGACCTCGCTGGCCGGCTGTCTCCTTGGCCAGCTCCTCCGGACGAAGGTCTTAACTGGCGAACTCCCCAAAGCAACGAGACAAACTCTTCATGGGATCAACTCTCTTCTGTTGGATGACGCATGCGCAGAAGGGGTGGTTGGGCAGGTGCTGGGCGAAGTGACCAACGTTCTGCCATCGGCCTTCGAAGGTGTTGAAGACCTTCAACTGGATCTTTGGCGCCTGGTCGGTTCGTGCACCTCATTTGGCGCCAAAATTACGCTGATGTCCAGCTTCGAAGTGGACCAAAGTCATCCACCTCGTTCCTTCCACCACTGCGTCTGGAACGGATCACACCGGCGTCTTGCTCGTATCATTGCTTTCCGCGCCTTTCAGAACAGGTTCTATCGACTCCGCATGGCACCAAGAGTCGACCGCCGAGGACTTGCGCATCTGGGAGGGCTTGCTGGAAACTACTATCTTGCGCTTCCGAGCGAAACGCGTTGGAACGAATATGGGTGTCCTGGAAACCTTGGCCGGGCATTTCAGCGATTACCTGCCGGATGAGGAGAAGACCAGGTGGGTCCGTCAGCGGATCAGGAGAAGGGTGACTGATCACCCAGGTCGACGACCATCACACTTTCATGCCTGACGGCTGCTGTCAGATGGGTGCCTTCTGGGCTGATGGAGGACAACTCGCCGAGCCAGCACTTCAATGGTCCAGTGGTTCCCCTCGACTTTCTCGAATTCATCAACGACTCTCTGCTCCAGGCGTTCCCCGATTTCGAGTCTCCTCCAACATCGGTGCCGCCTATTGCCATCTCGCCCGCGGTATTCCAGCTGTTGAATGCTCTGGTAGACGTCATCGCCACCGTCCCGTTGTCTTCGGTCGGCGAGATTATTGACACTGTCAAACTATCGCTGGCACGATGGTTCGCTCTTCCTGCTGTCCTTGCGGACGAATCACAGGCCGTTCTGGTGCGTGTCTCTCTTCAACATTCTCGGATACGCCCCTGACTTAGTAGCTCGACAGCCTTTACGTGTCACTTTTCTCTGTCCTCGGGAACGGCATCGCTTCTCGTCACGTTACGGCTGATTCGGCCCTTGTAAATGGCCTCTTCGACCTGTACGCCCACAGAATCAACCTCGCAACTTCGCGTGCTGTCCTAGAGAGCTTCCAGAGCTTCTGGCAGGGCACCTTTGCTCGTGTCTCTGGTTTGGAGTATGAGGAGCACGTTGTCGACTTCCTAGGCCAGCTGACTGGCGCCCTCAAGGATTTCATCTACGCCCCAGGCTTGTCCATTCCGCAAGCGTCACTTTCCGAGGTGCGTGGACGCTGTATCTCGACCGTACCCCTGCTGATGAGCAGGAGGAAAGCCTGGCACGATATCCACACTGCGAGCCTTACATCGTCTCAGCCCGAGATGTACCTCCTACTCCAAGTGAGCCGGTCCAGCTGGACGTGGAGATGCCTCAAGCATCGGGAGAATACGACGCGGATGTCTCCGCCTCCCTTGGCACGGCGCCTGTCGCGGTTGCTCTCAAAACCTCGGATCTGGAACCCATCGTTGAAGAGATCGACCTTTCGCGCATCGAGGACACCAGGATCGAAGAATCGCCCCCTACTGTCATGGCCGACAGCCACGAGCCAGAGTCTTTGCAAAGCTCACTGGCTCCGTCCGAGTCTGGCGAGACGGGTTCGGACGTGTTCGGGCCTACTGCCGTAGCCAAAGGCAAGTCGCGCAAGAGCAAAAAGACCAAGAAGGGCCGAGCGTCGAGGAAATCGACCCAGACCACAGGCCATGTGCAGAAGCACGTCAGGCCGTCGTCCCCACCCCAGACCCTTGAGTCCGGTGATGTCTTGATCACTGCCTCTGATCCTCCGTCGTCCGCGTCGCCCATCTCGAAGAAACGCAAACTCACCCTCGACATCGAGGTCGCCAACGGTCCGCAGCCCGATCCGTCCAACGAGGTAAGACAGCTAGAAGGAGGTGTTCCGGCAGGTGCGAACCGGTCTTTCATCGCCTCTGCCAGTAAATGGCTTGGACGATTCCCGTCCATTGGCGGCCTCTTTTCGCCCTCCTTACCTTCGTCTGGCTCTCCCTTCTCAACGGCCGACGGTCAAGCTGAGGCACCACAAATTCAACGTTCTCAGAGCGTATCAGCAATAGGTCATCAGCTATCGGACGCTCCGGCTACATCGATCCCTTCCATCGGCTCGACCGTCTCCGCGATTGAGAGACCGATCAAGCGTCGGCGACAGCAGGCATCTGCGCCTGAGGGATCTGATGCCCCCGTATCTAGTGCCAGCCCTTTCAAGACAAGATCTGGGCTAAGGCGGTCCGAGGATTCGTCTGCCGCGAAGCCCCGTCTATCTCGCTCCAAATCTTCCAGCGCTGTGGCCTCAAGGGCCAGAATCTTGGCGCGCTCTCGATCCTCTTCCGTCGGCACTCATCAAGACGAGCCCATCATCATCGAGGACGAAGAGGTCGAGGTGACTGGTGCCGACGAGGACGAGCTCATCTTGTCGCCCGAGTCGGCCAGGCGAAGCAGGGCAGAAGAGCGGGAAGCGATCCGCCAATCCACAGCCGGGACCCCTCCGCCGGCCCTTGTGCCTTCCGCACCTGCTCCTGTGCCAGCGGCAGACGCGAATGTGACGCAAGAGTCCTCGGGGCGCTTCGACGGTGAGTCACCTGACACTGCCTGATTGAAGAGAAGAGGCTGACGTGACAGACGCCCCGAGTCCCTTGGCCCAGCGCGTCGCGCAAGCCGAAGCCCAGATCCCCACCACGTCCCTCGAAACCCAAGCCGTACTCGGCATCGCCTCACCACTGAAGCGGTCCGCCGAGCAGGCGCGCGTGCTGGCCATTGTCGAAGAGGCCGCTCGGGCCCGCGAGGCCGTAGCCGGCCTCGACTTCCAGGGTGTCCTGGACCTCATGAAGAACGTCGACATACTTCGCAAAGCCGCAACTGCGAATCTTGAAGGTCGCGCCGCCGAGCTCAAGCGCCTCAAGGGGAGGCGATGAGCGCTCAGCGCTGTCTCGATATCCATCTAATTGTGCTTGTTGTACATATTTTACTAAACTGCATATACTCGTACAGATCTTGTCGGACATAGGTGTGCAAACTGCATACATAGCATGTGATCGCATAGGACGGGGCATGCAGATGCATCATTCATTGTGCGAAAGAGACATGACGATAGGCTTGATCAGTTACTCTTAGTTGACAGGTGTGACAATGGCTCCGGCTGGCAGACCCGGTATTTTCTTGCCGCTCAGCGCTGCTTCCCGTCTTTTCCTCTGCAGGAGCTCGCGGATGACCTCGGCATTGCGTTCGAGGATACCCTTGTAGACGCCTTTCTGCAGGGGCGAGAGCGAGATGGGCACGATGATCTCGACCTGGAGTCAGATGTGTCCTGGGCGCGGGGCGCGGACGCACCTTTGGCGGGAGCTTCAGTACGTCCGCCTTGATGCGCCGAAGGATATATGGCGCAATCATGGTGTGCAGTTCCTGCACGAGCGACTCGTTGAGGTTTTCGAAGCGCTTTTCGAGATCTTCCAATGCGCTTCGTGTCAGCGAACGTCAGAGACTGGCGTGAGGCTGAAGTAGACGTACTGGAAAGCCTCGGGATCGAGGAAGTTGAGCAGGTTGAACAGCTCTCGTAGGTTGTTGTTAAGCGGCGTTCCAGTGAGCAGTATGCGATGCACGCTGTTGAGCTGTTTGAGGCGGTTGAAGATGAGATTGGAGTCCGATTTGACTGGTGTGTGAGTGGCTATACGACTTCGTGGTGATGTATGGAGGAACACACGTCGTTGGCCCTCGTCCACTACGAGCATCTCCCATCGCGGCACGGAGCTGAACACCCGGAAGTCTGGCCCGGTGATTGATTCGTATGTAGTCAAGACGACATGACTGGCTGTCAGCTGAAACATCTCTGATTGGTCGGATGCGCACGCTTTGAGTCCCTCGGCTTTGCCCTGCATGCCCTTGTGGTACAGCTCATACTTTGAGATCACTTTGCGAGCTGGCCATTAGCCGTGGTCCACTGACACGAAAAACCCCGTCACTCACAGGCAGCTTCGCCGTAGTATGGGACGACTCGCATGTGCGGCACCCACTTCTCGAACTCGCGCACCCAGTTGGTGATCGTCCTTCTTGTCAACAAAATTTTCAGCAGATCATTCAAGACGTACGACTGCGGCACAATCACCAGACAGGGGAAGATCCTATGTTCGCTCGTACCGAGGTAGCCAAGGAGAGAAGCGATCTGGATGCTGACCGTCAGCTCGGACCAACGGGCAACGTTCAAGCTAACGTCTTCCCCAACCCCATATCATCGGCTAGGATGCAAGACTCGCGCTTGAAGTGCTTGTAGATGAGCCACTGAAGGCCTTCCATCTTTGGATCAGCTATGACACATCACTTTTCAGCCATATATTACCTGAAAAGGCATGAGAGTCTGCAGGTCAGTCATGGCACACGTTGAAGGGCTGGTAACTGACTCCGCCAACAATGCTGCTCGGCTGCTCTTTAGGCGGCTGCGAATATCGTTGAGCCTTGAGTTCCCGTTTCTGGCAATCTGCCGCGGAAAGAACTGGGACATCGACGAGCCGAGCGGCCAAATAGTTCCTCAGAGCCTTCCTGAAGGCAGGGTAGAGGGGTGAGTCTGTAGGCGGTGGAGTATCCCAGCAAGCTGCATGTCAGCCAATCCGACAACGCGCACGAGTGACCCACATTGATCATACTGGAGATCATCCCACTTGACCTGGTGTACGTCAGCTCAGCACCTTGCTTATCAACAGGCAAGCTGACAAAGCACCACGTCACCAGAGGAGCGATCTCATCTGCATCTTCGGGAGTGAGGTCACGACGTTGAGCTCGCTCCCAGTCTTCAATCTCCAACATTTGATCGGCAGGGGGCTGTAGCCCGTCTGGGAGGTCTGGTCTGGCGCCAGGCGATTCTGACACGTCCTCACTGTCCGAAGGGGACTCGGACAGGATTCTCCTGCCCCTGGGCGCCGCTTTCTTCGCCGTGCTCTTCTTGGCGGCCCTCGGCGGCGCCAGCATCACATCAAGCACGCGATCAATGGTCTGTATAATGAGCTGGATCGCAGGTGACTTGTAGAAAGGTAGTCACCTTCCACTCTGTGGGTATACTTGTGTAGCCATTAACGTCAGGTGGAGGACCGGTGCCTTGCCACTCTTCTGCTGCCGTCTGGCGACCAGAGTGACGTTCGTGCTGAGTGCCGTGAACGCGATCATCTTCCTCCATAACGCGCGCTATGGTGGGCGCATCCATGTCGTCGCCATGCGCGGCGAGGGTCTCGTCGGTGATGAGGTCCATCGATGGGCCTTTCTCGAGGAAATTGCGGAGCTTCGCCGCGTTGGCAGAGAGCAACCAAGCATGCGGGACCCAGGTGGCCTAACGGATCAGCTCGGCCCACCTCATAATAGTGACGCACATGTCGGAATCCTCGACCAACCCACTTGACGAGATACTCCCGAGGCAGCGCCTCTTTGTACGGTGGTAGCTCGTCTTCTGCTCGCTTGGGCTCCTTTGCATTCGCGGGCAGAGGGCGCCAGGCGATGATCTGATGATCAGCACCTACGTCAGCTATGAAACCGATGGCGACGAACAAGATCAACATTCCATACCCATTCGCGACACTGATGACAGAGCCAGCCATCCTTGGCGTACGGAGCCGTTGGGCGCTGGTACGAGGCGGCAATCTCATACAAGGAGTGCTTCTCTTTGGCCGGGAAGGGATTGCGAACTAAAGCGTCAGCAAGTTGCACGGCGCAGGGAACGTCGACTGACGGTGCTGATAGTGGGCCCCTTGTTTGCACCGGAAGCACCGAAAGTGCAAGCTCTTGGGCGAGTCCTTCTTCTGCACAGTGGTCTTTGCCTCGTCGACCTCGATGTCGCTGTCCTTGGAGCTGCCATTGACTGTTGTGGCCGCAGTCGGAGACTTCAGGTCCTCCTGATGGCACACAAAGCAGTCCTTGCTCGCACTGCATTTGATGCAGGTGAAGGTGGAGGTTTCGTCGATGGCGACAGACTTGCGCCTAGAGCCGGGTCCTTCTTGGCGACGAAGCTCGTCGATGACCTCTTTCTTCTGGACGTGGCCGAGACAGCCCTGGACGAATTAGTAATGCGAATGTCGTGAGGAGATGACCGACCCAATGATAGGCCACTGTACAGTATTGGCACTACTAGTCAACCCTATGTCCACTGCTGCAGGGCGCAACCTACCTCAAGCCAGCCCTCGAGCGACCGTGCGAGCTCTTCATCGCTCATCTCGTCCTCTTGCCGCTTCCTCTTCCTGCCTGGCTTCTTCTTCCTCGTCATCGCTGTTTCGAGGAGATCATCGGCAGGAGGTCGGGTGCACTTTTCGCAGAACTGCGATGTCAGCTGTGCACCGGGGCCTAGCTCGAGAGGCAGCTAACGGCGCGATGCTCTCGCAGCACTTCTGGACCAAGAGACGGCTGTTTGCTCTTCCCTGCTTTCGCGTCTTCGGACCAGTCGTCCGACTCTTCCTGCTCGAACAGATCAGAGGAACTGTCGATCTCATCTTCGCCTTCGTCCATGTCAAAGTCGGATTCAGAAGTCGAAGCAGTGCGATTCCAATTCGCCTTGCGACGCCCGCCACCGTCATAGGAGGCATCAGACTCCGAGTTGGATCGGGTGGAGGGGGCGACTGTCATTTTGCGTGGTCGTCCCGGGCCGCGCCGTGCTGGCTGCTGATAAAATGCGGATGTATGTATCGCTTTGTGGGTCTGCTAGCACGTCAGCCAAGTGAGAAGACGAGAGACGACAAGAGAGGAAGTCTAGCACGAGAGACAGTACAAAAAGCGCTTGGATCTTGGATGGGTCATGAAAGGGGGCACATCCTCCTTTGTGCGCACAGACAAAGGTAAGTGACGCCTTACGTAGTTGGGCAAAGACAGGTGGGAATGAAAGTCGAGAGGGACGGGCATGAAGAAGATATTGTATTGGATCAGACCTACCTTGGCTTTCTTTTCTGGCTGGTGGTGACTTCGTGTCATGCGACTTGGAGGCCGGACCTCCTTCAAAGTCGGCCTTGTACTCCGGCGCAGCGGCACGATATCGCTGTCTTCACTGAAGAGCTCATCTGATTCTTCCGAGTCGGCCTCATCGCCAGCCTGGGAGTAGTCCAGCTCGTCCCTGCTCCGCACACCGTCGGTGACCGACAACGAGAGAGATCCGTTTCGCCAAGCGTTCCTTCCGGTTGTCGACGCAGATCGAGAAATGGTCAAGCGCGACGGACCACTCGAAGACTCTCCGTGGTCCTGCTGCCTCAGCAGCTCGCGTCGGGAGTGCTCCGTCGGTGGTCCGAGGTCGTCAGGATGATGATAGGACCGTTTGAGCTTGTAAAGGGGCATGAGGTCGATCTGAACCACCGGATCCCCTCTCCTGCTACGCTCTCGCGGGAGGCGCCGCGCTCGAGGCTGAGCTGACGCTGGAGGCGTCTCCGAGTCCCTCACAAGTATAGGAGCCGATGACTCGCGCCATGCCCCGTCTTCTGAGCGGATGTTGAGCGGGTCGGAAGAAGCGACGGAAGTCGCGCCCGGTCCAGCATGTAAGGGGGACGAGGATTCCTCCGCATCTGCATGTGAGCTTCTCGTCTGGCTCCTGTGCGAAGATTGGATGCACCATCAATCACAATCAAGTCTGGACCGGCCGTGCCCAGAACCTCCGCATCTTCCGACACGCCTCGCGCCTCTCGCGCATGTCGCGTGGTGGAAGGACCAGGGCCAGCTACGGCACTGGCACTGGCATTGCCATTGGGGATGCCGTCGCTGTCGGGCTGCACCTGAACTGGCGTCGGCGTAGACGGGGAATCAGCATGCACGCTCTGATCTCGCTGCGCGTCCTTCTCGCCCTCGGGAACCGGAGCGGGTTCCTCGGTAGGCAGAGGCAAGTCCCTCTTGACGGGCGACGGGGTGGGAGAGGACTCTGGGCTGTCCAGGTCAAGCAGCGAGTCGGCAAACGCCTCGTCCTCGCTGTCCATCCCGCCGCTGTGGATGCAATGCCAGAAGCACAGTCGGCTCGCCGCTTCGTGTCGAGAATCGATAGATGCCTATTAAAGTCGTAACCACGCAACGGAAAGATCATATCTCGTGGTTTCCCGCGTGTCACTCACGCGACGCGATGGTCTGTGCGCAAATTGCCTCTTTGGGACATGGACGGTGTCACAGCCTCCCCCTGCATGTCAAGAACTCCCTTCACTGCCCTATTCACCTCTTGCCTCTCTTCCACTTCCAACTTCGACGCTCCGCTCGGACCTCCGATTGGGACATGAAGGCAAGAGGCAGTAGAGCCAAGGGCGGAGCATGTCAAGTGATGGTAGCATCAGCGAGACGCAGCTGGCGTGAACATACATAAGGCCCGTCAAGGACTGATCGCCTTCCCATCACTCGACTGATCTACTCATCCTTCATCCTCCAGGCTTGGCTGCAATGTCCAAGATCACCCAAGCTGTCCGGGTACGCAGCTGACATTCACCGTCGCCCCTCTCTCTGACGACGCAGCCCATCGTGCGGGGCACGCAGCCCGTCGCTTGCGCCCTCGGGATTGGCGCCGCAAGGGCGTACTCCAAGGCTACGCTCGTTGGACGAGTCGGCTCGGCGCCGCAGGAGCGCCAGACGTCTTCTGGCAAGACTTTCTACGCGTGAGCCACTTCGTCATTCCGAGACGGGAGATGTGACCGTCAGCTACTCGCTCGCCGTGGCCAAGGCGCCCAAGAAGGACGAGCAGGGCAGTGCGCTCTTCCTCCTGCTGACTTACAAGGCGGCTGACTTGATGTAGACGTCATCAAGACTGCCGAAGGCTGTGAGTCGCTGCCAATAGATCCGAAAAGAGCAGCGCTGACGGCAGTCGTCGAGCGCGATGCGCACTGGTGGGCAGCTGACCTCGCGATTCAGTGGACCAGCTGACACACGCAGGTACAACATCCTCAAGTTCGCGCAGGACGGCTCGGAAGACCCGATCAAGCATCTCGCAGCGGGCGACATGGTGCTCGTCGAGGGTGACTCCCCAAACAAACTCGTCTAGTGAAGATGAAGGCTGACTTGACTTGCAGCGTCCATGTCTGTCCGCCAGCTTGGCAAGCCCGAGGGCGAGTACCCTCGCTCGGAGATCATCCTCGTGTGAGTCAGCTAGCCCCAGGTTGGCAATAGCTGAGCGGTAGGGAGGACAAGCACAAGGTGCTCGGGCATTCCAAGGGGTACTATGAAGGCCAGGGGAGGGCTTCTGGGGATGAGGCTCCTGCTGCCAAGACGGCTGCCTAGCTGAGCTGCTATACTTTCTATTGTGCCGGTCTTCGATACTGTGTCTTCTGCGATGCATTCACCACTCCGCCTGTATCATGAGCTGCGCCCGTCCACGCATATAGGCATGTTGTCGATTCTCTATGTACAGTGCAATACCCCCACCTACCCCACCTCCACCCTCCACGTCCGCCGGCACCCAAGAGTCCAAATTCAACAGGCTATCTTGTCTTCACACTTCTCTACCGGCAGTCAACCAGGCAGGAGCCCAGCGATGGCCGCGGACACGCTGCGAGACCTTAACATCCTCTTCGACCCCCTGTCCGAACTAGACACGGCACTGCAATCCAACGCATTCGGCATCACCTCCTACGCGCTCGACACGGCCAACTCGTTCCCTTGTTCAGAGGCAGACAAGGAGGCCGTCCTGCAAGAGTCGACACGCAGTCGGCACGGCGTGCAGGGCGTATGTGCGCGCGCGAGGGTCGTATTGCTTGACTCGGCCCACGCTTCGACTGCTCCTGCTCCTGCATCGGTGTCGGGTCAGCCGCCGGAGGGTAGCCAGCCGCCGCCAGGGGAGGAGCTGGGCATCGTGGATGTGGTGGTCTTGCTTGATCATCGGGGGTTCACTGTGGGTCTCTTACCCGAGGCTGTCTTGTGCAGCGGGAAGAGCGGGAATCGGGGACTTATCCCAGGTCGAGGACCCTCCCAGTGCACTCTCGTCTTTCCACGGCACCACATACGAGACCCTCGAATCGCTGCTCATTGCCATCTCGCCGAGATACGTCGAGGCAATGACGCACGAAGTGTCTAAACGCTTTACAGAGCCATATCAACCGAGATGGCAGCACGACGACGACGAATGAGGACACTGCATCGGGTCACGAAGAATGTTGTACAGTATGCCATGCATGAGCCGAAACTATACACCGTCGTCAAAAGTGGACATCCACTCCGCTCCCCTGACCGCTCCCCTCTACCTGGTCTCCCTCGCTAATCACGGGGCAGCGATCGTCCGCTGGGTGTAGGCGCCCAGGTTGTCCGGGATGGCATAGCGGGAGTCCGCCTCGGAGAGCAGCTTGCCGCCGTACATGACCTGCCCATGCTTGGCGTGGAACTGTGCCAAACGAGCCTCGACCTCTGGACGGAAGTGACGCATGAGACCCTGGATGGGCCAAGCGGCGGCATCGCCCAAGGCGCAGATGGTGTGGCCCTCAACTTGTTTTCTGATCGTCAGTCCTGTTCAGCCTGGGCAGGCCTTTACTCACGTCAACTCCAGCAGCATGTCGATCTCCCGCTCCTGCGCGCGGCCCTCGACCATCCGGTCCATCATATTCATCATCCAGGTTGTGCCCTCTCGGCAAGGTGTGCACTGGCCACACGACTCGTGCTTGTAGAATTTGGCGAATCGGGCAATGGCAGAGATCATGTCGGTGGTGTTGTCCATGACAATAACGGCACCGGTACCAAGCGATGTCTGGTTGTCTTTGAGGGAGTCGTAGTCCATCCTAAATATCAGGGATACCCGGGCTAGCTTGACGTTTTGATACTCACAATACCTTCTCGCACACCTCCCGCGGGATAACGGGGACGGAACAACCGCCCGGGATGATTCCCTTGAGGTTCTGCCACCCTCCCCTGATGCCACCACAGTGCTTCTCCAACAGCTCCTGCAATGGAATGGACATCTCCTCCTCGATCACACAAGGGTTGTTGACGTGTCCCGAAACGCAGTACACTTTGGTACCCTGATTCCTCTCCCGCCCAAAGCCGGCAAACCACTTGGCTCCTCTCCGGATGATGGTCGGGGCGACAGCAACAGTCTCGACATTCGCAACAGTCGAGGGGCATCCGAAAAGACCGACATCGGCAGGGAATGGCGGCTTCAGACGGGGCTTGCCCTGCTTGCCCTCGAGAGACTCGATGAGAGCGGTCTCCTCACCACAGATGTAGGCGCCGGCACCACGGTGGAGGTACACGTCAAAGTCGTACCCAGATCCACACGCGTTCTTGCCGATCAGGCCGTCCTTGTAGGCTTCATCGATTGCCTGTTGGACATGAGAAGCTTCTTGGTAGAACTCTCCCCGGATGTAGATGTAGGCTACGGATCAGCAAGGGGCACGGTGAACATGTAAGGGAGGACTGACCCGCTGTTGCGTTCATTGCCCGACCAGCAACAAGACAACCTTCGACAAGTTTGTGGGGGTCGCCTCGCATGATCTCTCGATCTTTACATGTTCCCGGTTCTCCCTCATCGGCGTTCACGACCAGATACCTGGGCCGCGGGTCCTTCTCCCATCCAGGTTTGTTCACTACGATCAGCGTCACAATCTGTAGGTAGTCGTAGTTTGGACATACTGAACGACCACTTGAGTCCACTTGGGAACCCAGCCCCTCCACGACCTCGCAATCCCGAATCTTTGATTTGCTGAATCAACCACGCATCTCCCTTGAGCAAGATCTCCTTGGTCTTATGCCAGTCGCCCCGGCTCTTCGCGCCCTTGATGCCGTGGTCATGGCGGCAATAAAGGTTGGTGAAGATCCGATCTTGGTCCTTGAGGCCGCCGTAGTGTCGCACGGGCGGGTCGGCGACGGTAGCAAGGGATCGGGAGGCGACGGAGGTGATGGCGGATGGGGCGGTGGGACGGCGAGGGGTGGGTTTGGGCAGTGTCGCGCGCAGCGACGCGATGCGCATGGATGATGATGGCCGCATGGTGTGTTGGGGGTTCTATGTCGCTCTGCTAGCCATGCAAGGCGACGAGGAAGAAGACTAGGCAAGTCAAATGTGAAGATCGATCGCCCTGGTATGCTGGTTGGTGCTGGGTGGAGACTTCCGACCAATGGCTGCTCGGCCCTTTCTGTACGCCCGGCCCGTCCCACGGCGTTTGCCTAATGTGGCACTTACACTCGGCCGTTCAGTGCCAGGGGACCGTGCGCCATGGTGCGCGACAGCGAACGGAACAGGCAAGTTGCATGGAATGCATGTGAGTGGCTTAAGAAGCCTCCAGCGCGTAGAGCAGTCGCTACGAAAGTTTCACTATCCTTCGCGCAAACATCTTGGCGAAGCTCAAGCCAAACCACATATGATAGCCATCCTTCCGTGAAACGGCTGAGGTCGCATACATGCCATTGTGAGTCGAGTATATGACGCGTCTCGTTCTCGTCCTGATATCCACGGCCATAGAGTTCGGAAAACACCCCATCCCGTCTGCTCTGGGCAGTTAACCCGGACATCGCCCTGGCAGTACGACGGTGGGAGACCACGTCGGAAGGCAGGGTGCTGTGGTTTTTGGCGACTGCACTGGGGAAGTTCTATGCTGCTGAGGCCATGCTATGTGGCAAAGCAAGATTCTCAATCGAGGCCCTGTTCCGCAACCAGGTCTGATGGTACCTGACTGGGTGTCGGTACCGATGGTCATCACCGAGGGTGCAGTCGCCACTCAGACTTGGATTGGTCGTGTGACCGCCTTTACACCTCAAACACCCTTCCTTTGTCTCGCAACGCACAGCATCGTCGCTCACCCCGGATTCGACAGATTCGAAAGAGTCCAGACACTCATACCGACCCCAAAGGAGCGTGAAACCGTGGACCGAGTCGTGTGCACAAGGCGACGCCCGGTCATCCCAGCCGATACACTTGGCCAGACCGTCCACACGAGGCTTCGCTCATATAACGCCCACTGCTCGTCACCTCATTACCTCATTACCCCATATTCTGCAGGCCCCCGCCCCCAAGATCACGCAACAGACCGACCCCCACATCAACCCTCGATTGACTAGGGAGAGGAGAGGGTAATTGCGAACAAGCCAGAAGCCGGCCGTACGTCTCCCGTGTGCGCCCCCTTTCAGCTAGCTGACGAGAAGCTTCTCTTGCCCGTCATCGCCGTCCCCTTCATTTACATACAGACAGCCAGCGTTCGCCATCTCAGTATCACATACGATACACTCGCCACCGACGACAACCCTCCCAGCGACCCAGACAACATGGACTACCTCACCGTGCTCGCCACCCGCTCGCTCGTCCTCTTCGCACCGCCCTCCACGCCCACCCCAGCCAAGCAAGCGCTCGACGGCGGCGGCGGGGGCACGACGCCCCGCTTCGCCCCCACGCCCAACTCGACGCCCACTCGCCACCCGCTCCTGCTCGCCCCGGAGAGCGTCACCATGCCGATCCAGTCGCTCCTCTACGCAGACGCCGACAGCGCCTATTACCTCATGCAGCACCTCCTAGTCCACTCCCTCCCAGCCCTACTCGAGGGCAGCGTCGACAGCCAGAGTGTGGCCGGTGCGAGTCGCGAGCTGCGCACCGAGGCGGAAGAGGCGGCGTGGGGGGAGATCAGCAAAGCCAAGCAGTTCGGCGTGGCGCTGGGGCGGTGGTTCTCCAATACCAGGGACGATCATATTACCGAGCAGGGTTTGAAGGATATGGCCGAGGCGTACGGGCTGGGACTGCAGCAGGACCACTTAGAGGTGCAGATAGGGCACGGCCATGAGGAGCATCACAATCACGCCGCTTTGGCTCGGCAGGTGGACCTGGGCGGCTCGATGATTGTTGCCTAGTCCATTTCCCTTGTCGTCATCGGCTTATAGAGTCGGATGGACCCCAGTTGTAGATATCATGTAGCACCAGGTCCATGTACACGTACGATTGCTTCCCATGTACAGGTCTTCGATATGTGAGATGTGAGATCGTTCGCCAGAGGTTAGGGTGCAGTGGAGATGCATCCCGCAGCGGGCAAGTCTAAAACGCCAACATGACATACCTACGCATCAGCTCGCCAATCCCCCTATACCGACTTGGTGTAAAGGCTCACCCAGCAATCATCGCCGCACCCCCCATGGGCGTCAACGGCCCAAACACCTTGCCGACCTTCTCGCGCGCCAACACCAGCCCAAAGATCGTCCCGGAGAACGTGCCCGCCCCGGCAAGTAACATACCCGTCGCTATGCGCCCTTTGCGCGTAGCCATCACAGGATGAAAAGACATGGCCAGCAGCGCGAGGCCGTTGTAGATGAGGTAGTGCGAGGCGGTGGCCCAGCTTGCGTGGGCCCGATCTTGCGGGTCGGGGAAACGCGCGCGTAGGCCGTGCGAGCCGAATGCACCTGCTGTCATGCCGACAGCGGCTGCCTGTCAGCTGTCACCCGAGACGGAGTCCAGGACTCGCTGAGAAGGGCACCGGAGCGCCAGACTGTTGCTGCGTTCATCGTGCTGCCTGAGTGAGTGAGTGAAGATGGAGTGTGCTTCTTCGTTGGTAGCTGAGGCGGACACATCGGTAACCCGTCCGGCCGAACTTTTCGGGCGCCTACTTATGGGGCAGGTGAGCACCTGAAAGGCGTGCGACGGGAGGAACAGTTCGCGCTGGGCACAGATTCGCTCAACATCTTACCTATCTTTCTGTTTTGGCCTGATACATCCTGCATCTCAAGACAATATGACGACGCTGCACGTCCACCCGCACTTCAACCCCGAAGAAGCAGCGCATGCAGCGGCGGAATATCTCGCGAGTGAGTCTTGGGGCCGTTGTACATCAATTTGCCGCTTGACAGTGGCTAATCTTTAGACCTGGACAATCTCCAAGCAGAGATCCAATTCCTGACGGATGAGATCAAAGAAAAGGACATCAGGATAACCAGTGAGACCGCCTATTATGATTGCTCAGAGGTAGTGCTGAAGTACAGCCTTGTTGCAACGCATAAATAGTCGCCATACCGGCCTGACTCGCCAATTGAAGAACCCCACCGCTTCAACGGCAACGTTCCCCCTGCCCATCCCGCCCGGAGCACCACTCCCCACCGAACATTTGAGTGCGAAGGATGCCACGGCCCTGACGAAAATCCAAGCTGAATGGGGCAAGATCGATGCGCTGCAGGACGAAAAGGTCGCGCTGGCCGAACGCATGGAACGTATTGTGAATCGAGCAAAAGAGCGCGGAAAAGCAGAGTGGCTGCGCGTAGGAGGCATGGACCTCGATGCACTCGAGAGCGAAGCGTCCGCGATCAAACCTGGTGCATTGGGCGAGATGGGGAACGGCGATATCATGTTACCGCCTGGCGGCCTCGGGAGCGGGAGCGACATGCGTCCACAGAAGAAGCGCAAACTCCAGACTTTACCATTGCCGCTGCCCACGTCGGCAGTGCCTGCAGGCATGATCGTCCACCCGCCCAGCTCAATGCCGCCCCCTTCTGCACCGCTCCGGCCGCAGCTGTCTGCGCGTCATTCGGCGGCGCACCGCTCTGGCCGGCATGAGCGGCATCTGTCTGGCCTCTCGGACTTTGACATGGACGCGCACGGCGAGGCCGAGGAGACCGAGCAGGCCGATGGCGAGACGGACGACACGCTCTACTGCTTCTGTCGCCAGAAGAGCTATGGCGAGATGATCGGGTGCGACAACGAGAAGTGCGAGTTTGAATGGGTGAGCTGCCCCCTTCTAGCCATAATGGTTTCGGGAGGATACTGACGCCTAGTTCCATGTCAAGTGTGTCAATCTCAATGGTGCGCTGCCGGAGACGTGGTACTGCCCGGACTGTGTCACAAAGCTGGGTCTGGCGTCGAGCGACGGCACACGGCTCAGTCAGAAAGACAAGAAGAACAGGAGGCGGTGAGTCCGGTGCAGGATTTCAGTGCGCATAGCATCGTGTTGTAGTCTTGGTGTACTTGTATCCCGTACTGCATGTATCCTGTACTGAAGTACTGTGCTGGCAGGTAGCAGCTGTGGCCGGAGACCATTGGAAACACGCTACTAGCTGGGCGCGTTTCAGATTGGTGCCTGAATGCTGACACCGCCTGTAACAAGACCGTCCATCGTCTCGGCTCCTCATCTTCAGTTATGAGAGCAGCTACACCCACTGAGCATAGCACAGGAGGATCAGCCAGCCGCCAGCATGTCGACTTCAGATCAAGCGCAAGAACCGCCACCCCGGCCGCCCAGCGGTCCACTAACGAGCACCCTGGTCAGCCCCACCCCCCGCACTGGCCCACAGACTGAAAAGCAGAACACGATGACGCTCCCGCTAACGACCCTGTCTTCCCTGCTCGCGATGCAAGACGACGAAGACCACAAGCCGCGCGTGTGTCCTTCCTGCTCTCTCAGCCTCCTCACAACCGCCCTCACCGTTCCGGCGGGTGGATAGGACTCGTGGGGCGTTGACGCGCAGCTGTCCAAGATCAGCTGGCTGCCCGACATCCTCGTGCTGCGCGGCTCGATCATCCCGACGGTCATCGGCCCCGTGCTGAGCGTCACCATGTTCGCTGCGTGCGTGGCAGCCGCTTCGTTGCTCTACGGCAGAGAGGTCGGCCTGACGAACAACGTCGGTACGTGACGTGGCGCAATGACAACGAGGGACGGAGCTGAGGGCAGTGCCGCTTCTCTCTGTTGTGGTGGGGCTGTTGCTTGGTGGGTCGACCCCTGACAGGTAGACTGTGCGTGCTGATGCTGACCTTAGTGTTCCGGTGAGCTGTACACTCATCTGTCCGAGGCCTAGCTCAGCGACAGCAATTCCTCGGCGTACGAACGGTTTGCTGAGTGAGTTGCCGAATCAGGCGTTGAAGGCGATGACTGATGTAGGAGAGGCCGGAAAGACTTTACTACCCTCATCTCCAATGCTCGAAACCTCTCTCGAGTGCGTCACGCCATTGTCGCTTTTTTCGTGGCAGTGCTCACGAGCAGCTCATATGGATCACCGTCTGCGCCCCGCCCGTCCCGACAGACGGCACCAAGCCCCCGATCACCCGCGCCAAGCTGACCGAAGAGAAGAAACGCCTCATCAGACTCATCGTCGCCTTTGTCGTCGCGACCAAGCACCACCTCCGCGCCGAAGGCGGCGTGCACCACGAAGACCTCGACGGCCTCCTGCCGCCTCGTCTCGCAGGCTCCAGTCTGCGCCAGCTCAAGCAGGCCGGCACGCAAATTACCGATGCGCAGCACCAGGCGCTCAGCTCGCCCGTGGCGGTAGGCGCCTCCCTGCCTCCCACACCCGGCACGGGCATCCTCAGTAACCCTATCGACGAAGAATCCTCCATTGGCGTCAAGAGCGTCCGTTCCGTCCGCGTCTCGCCGAGCGTGCAGAGTCTGAACCCCCCTCATAGCGCTTTTTCAGATACGACGCACGAGCGGTCCATCCCTAGCCTCCGCCAGCGCATGGCCAGGCATCTCCACCCCGTGCGCGCGAGCACGAAGCGCCGCCCGACCAATGTGAGAGTGGTCGTAGAGGCCGACTGCTCCGATGATGACTGCGGTCCTCGGCGGCCCGTGACGGAGCGCACGCCGTTGATCAAGCCGGGCGTCAAGCCTGATATTCGGCGAACCACGGAGGATGTGGTCAAGCGCGCCGAGGTGGGATTGGGCAGGATGGTCGAGCTCGGCCTGCCGCTCATCATGTGAGTCATGGGTAGCATGGAAGGCGCTGATGGAAGTGCACACGAGATAAGCAGGACGCTCTTCCGATTCCGCCGCTTGGGCTGTTTGGAGACTGTCGGCCCGGCAGTAGGTCTTCCTTCAACAGGTTGAAAAAGTGAAGGGCTAAATAGCAGGGTATGAATGCGATGCAGGCACTGGTGCAAAGTATGACCGACCAGCTCGGGGCGATGGAGCGCATGTGAGTCGTCTCAGGAGTGAGCCTGAGCGGGGGAGGGCTGACGCGGCAGCGTGCAGACTCCCCTGCCTGTCGTTTTCGGCATCCACATCAAGCAGACCGTCACGCTCTTCCTGTACATGCTGCCGTTCACGCTCGTCGACCTGCTCGGGTGGAAGATGATCCTCATCGTGACCATCATCGCGTTCACCATGATGGGCGTCGAGGGTATCGCCGCGCAGGTCGAGCAGCCCTTTGGCGAGTGCGTCAACCCTCTGCACTCTACCATTGGGGAGGCTGATAAAAGTGATCCGTGCGACCTGAATCTGGACCTCTTTTGCACCGAGCTGTTGTGCGAGTGCGAGTGCGTCCTCTTACGCTATGTACACGTGGGCAAGGCTGACCGTAGGGCTATATTGGAGCGCCTGCCCGAAGGGGACGAAGATGATGCCAAGCCGTACGAGCGGTCGACCCGGAAGAGAGCGGAGGACGAGGCGGCAGACGATGGCGGTGATGATGGCGCGGACGATGGATTTTGAGCATGTCGATGGAGTCTTGTACATAGCTGTGTCACGATGCACGACTGTCATGACGTTCATACGGACTCCTCGTGCATACAATACATGCCCCTGGTGATGCGCGCGATGGGAAGACTACTGATGCTCTGTACTGTAGTGCACAAGATCCCACATTATAGTGCCGTGCGGGCACCGTCCCGTCGATTTTGTCCGTCCCGATACTTTTGCAGGTGCGTCTAGGCGCCAGCCTGCGGCTGATCTCTCTGAGCTTCCTGGGTATGCAACAAATGGCTCCAGCCGTGTCCGGGCGCCTGCGCTTGCGACTGCTCGTCCTGCGCCGGCATATCCGACACGGGCACATGCTTCGCCTGCAAGTCCCTCCGCATATCCAGTATGACCGACTTGCGCACGGCCGTCATCTTGCGGTAGATATAGAACAGCACGCCGAGGGACACGACGGCGCTAGCACAGAACACGAGGTCCGACACGAGGTGCGACGAGCCGTCGTTGCCCAGCACGACGCCGACGTACACCGCCAGCAGCTGCTTGGGCAGGCCGGCAATGAGCGCGATGGCGAATTTCCAGAAGGGCAGGCCGGACACGGCGAAGACGATGGTTGTGAAGTGCGTAGGGACGACCGAGAGGCGGACGAGCCACGCCATGATGATGCCGCCTTGTTCGATTGTCCGGCTGAGGCAGGCGTAGTTGACGTTCTTGCGCGCCACGCGTTCGGCGCGCCCGCGGCACCAGTACTTGAACACGCTGGGATCAGTTGATGTATGGAGAGGAGATGGGATGGCTTACGCGTAGTTGGCTGTCTCGCCGAGGATCGTACCCACTGCTACCTGTACATGTCAGCTGTTGTTCCTGTTAAGAGACCAGCTTACGATTGCGAACCCCTTTCCTAGGCCCCAAACGATACCGACGAGGATCATGACGATTTCTGTTCATCAGTTTCTGGTACAAGTACCTCGTTGAGGGGCTCACCATTGCCAAAGAGCGGTGGGAAGCTGAGGGCAAACATGATCGCCACGGGAATACAAAAGCCCGCGTGTATGTCCCGCATACGCTGCACGAAGGGTTTAAGCCAGTTGACAATCTGCGATCAGCATGCTCCCCACAACTGTCACGAGTGGTCAGACTCACGTCGTGATGGAAAAAGACCATAAGGCCGACCAAGACCACAAGAACGACCAAGACGACGTAGTACCACAGCCATTCTCTCCGGAACCAAAAGCGCCAGTTCTTGGCCTTGTCCAGCGTGATGAGACCCCGCTCGTACTCTTCGCGCTCGTCCTCTGTCAGCTCTTCCTCCGTCTCCTGCATGACCCCATGTCGATGGAGTGGTGGATTCCCGTGGTTCTCCAGATTTTGGTATGGCCCGATCTCGTGCATGGGTTGTGACACAGGATAGGGTCGTCGACCGGGGTAAGCGGGTGGGGCAGCGGGTTCTTCAGTCGCAGACAGCTCTGGTTGATGCCGTGTGTCTGCAGTAGGCGGTTGTGTAGTCATTTTGGCAGCGCGATTGCAGTAGAGGGGGGTCTTGCGAAGAGTGAGCGGAGTTGTAAAGCGAAACGAACGATGAAAAGAAAGGCTCGAGGCGGTGACCATTGGAGATGACGTATTTGACGCATGGCTCATAGCAATTCATAATGATATTCAGGCACCGGCGACCGGCGATCACACCGGTGACTGTCTCGCAACTCTGTATTTGTGTCCAAGCAGGAGACCGTCGCAGGTCTAGGCCACTCTATGGAAGCATAGGTCGCGAACCTGATACCGGCTCGACGGGGAGACGACCACTTGATTAATCGCGCTACGACCACTGCAACTAAGCAGCGTCTACGCCGGATCCGGATGCCGTTGGTCCGGATTGCTGAGCACCGTTGAGGGATGCAGGGCGCCTTAAGTCCTACTCGAAGTCACCGGGAGGAGGAATAACGCCGTTCATACCGCTCACGCGCGCGATCCGGCGGGCCAGGCGTTCATAGGCGTAGTTCTCAGGGCGGATCTCCGCGGGATACCAGCTGCACGTCAACCTGAGACTCGAGCACGAGATGGCAGACGCACTAGTTGATTGCCACGGCGAGACCACCGGTCCCTTCGGACTGGGATACGGCGTGCCACCATCCATTAGGAAGGTAGAGCGTCTCCCCTTCGTGAATGGTCACCTCGATGGATTGCACATCGTGCGGAATCTGATGCGACGCGACCCAGGGTACATCATATGCTGGCGGCGGGTCGAGTTCCGGCTCAAGACCCGTGGATGTACGCTTAAGCGTCGATGGTGGATAGAAGCGCTCTGCCGATCAGGAACCACCATCGCACCTTGAATTTGGAAAGAATCTACGGTCCAGCCAGAGACCCTCGATGGGGGCAACAAGCAAAAACGTCTTGCTGCCACTGAGAACGTGGTAGATGTTCTCGTACGGATCGTGATGGATGCTCGTCCTCGCGCGACTACTGCCGATCCATAGGTTGACCGCTTCGGCGGTACAACCTGTCGCTGCCTGCATCCACGGGATGTCGCGTTGGAAGAACTGACGAAAGGCTGCCAACTCCTCGCCGTCTGGCCGAACTGACGTTCGGAACAGATTGCCATCTTGCGACTGAAGATACAGAACTTCTTTCTCGTTGGGATCTCCTTCGGTCTCAGCATCCCAGGCGCACTCACGCTGATACCCACCAAGGCGGCGCAAGAATTCAGCCATAGGCATCTTCTCCTCTAGAGGCTTCACGAATGTTGCTCTGCCATTCGCATCAAGCCGCACTGAGTCTGCGAGACTGCATGTCAGCGCTCACACGATGGTAGGGGACACGGCATACCCATCATCTGTAATGGCGATTGTGACAGGACGCTCGCAGCGGTCTGTGTACGTTGCGGGCTTCCCCCAGTCTAGCTGCGCGCCGGAAGAGATACAAGGGGTACAGCCTGCACTCAGCATGACGTTTGCGCGAATTGACTCTCTGCTCTACCTGTGATCACTACAGGCTGGTTCTTTGCGATCATCCTGGCGGCTTCGACCGGGCTGAGAGGGCCGTGCAGATAGTCGGCCTCGTTAGGGGCGAGATCTACTTCAATCAGCTTTGCCCTCCTATGTCTCGTGCTGAAGCACCTCGATAGTCATCTCGAAGCTGCTGGACATGTGCCCGCAACTGCTCCATTCCAGGCCGTCCTTGCTTCAGTTGGGAAATTGGTTGTCGTCGCTACCAGAGTCGCGTTCGACGCTGTTCGGGGCTCCGCGCCATTCTTGAACCGGACGAACGTTTGCCGGCGCATCACTCACCCTCCTTTACCTTTCTTCACCGTCTCTCCCGACAGACAACACCGAGATGAGCTCGAGATAGCCAGGCGACCATGTCGACACCGCTCAAGGCCCCAGAGGGCAACAGCAACCCGCTGGTGGTTGTGGCTGTGGCCGTCATCACCGCCATCCTCCGCGGTCTGGAGGCCATCCGCGATGCCGTCGCCTGGATGACCATCACTCTCCCCGGGTACGCGCCGTCTGATCCGACTAATCCTTCTAGCGCTCATTCGCAGGATGATCGTGAGAATGCTGCAGTACTCCCTGACCATCTCGGTCGGCTTCCCGGTGCTGCTCGCGCTCTTCGTCGCTGCTGCCACCGGGGTAGTTCTGACCATTCGCTATAGGTACTTGACCAAGTACACGCAGCTCAAGGAAGGGGCCTTGCCCCCGCCGTCCCCGCCGTCACTAACGACCGAGCTCCTGCCGCTCGAGTCGGCAGGCATGGCGCACTCGAGGAGTCAGCGAAACGTGTTTCACAATTATCTCGATGACTTCCTCTCTGCCATCAGGATCTTTGGGTATCTGGAGAAGCCGGTCTTCCACGAGCTCAGCAGGCACCTGCAGACGAGGAAATTGCTCGCGGGCGAGAGTGTGGAGATTGGAGGGGGAGACTTCTGGTGTGTGGTGGAGGGGAAGGTGCAGGTGGTAAGTCCGGTTCCTATCTGTGGTACTTAAAGCTCATTGTAGTTCGCTCCTTCAGACGAACAACCTGTGCCCCAGACCCCTGACCCCCTCTCCAACACGTCAAGGCCTTCGTTCAATGGCTATCATCTCATCAACGAGGTGTCGACCGGAGGAACCCTCTCTTCTCTCTTCTCCATCCTCTCCCTGTTTACGGAAGACATCAAGCTGGCGTGGACCCCGCCGCCCAGCACGCCGGACGAGCCGATTGACGAGGACGAATACCTCGAAGCTGTCCCTATAGGCCGCGGGCGGGAGAAGACACGCACCAATTCAGACGTTAGCCATCTCGACATGGACCTGACTCATCGAACCGTCGAAAGCCCTTCAGAATTATCGCCTATCCCTCAAACACCTGTCCGGTTGAATCGTTCGTTGTCTGTCGGAACTGCAGAAGGCACTGTTCGCCAAACCTCGTCCTCGTCAGAAGGCACTGTGGAAGAGTCTGGTTCCTCGTCAGAGCCTCCCACCAAAGTGCCCTCACCGCAAGTCAGACCCGCACGTCGCAAGTCGACTTCGTTCCCGGCCTCTCCTCGACATCATAGGCGTCCAGATCCTTCAGCTACTATCAAGAAGCCAGCAATGCATCCACTGGCGGGCTACGGCACCAAGAGTCGAAGAAGACCTGCAACCGGACCGCTCGGAGCTGCAGCGTTGAGTGGTACCATCGCGCGTGCCACGGTCGATTCTACTCTGGCAGTCATACCGGCGGAAGCGTTCAAAAAGCTCACCAAAAAGTTCCCGAAAGCAAGTGGGACCGTGGTGCAGGTCGTATTGGAGCGCTTCAGTCGAGTCACGTTCATGACTGGTAAGTGGCTTCACCCTACAGCCTTCAACGCTCATGGGTAGCGCACAAATTCCTTGGCTTGACGAAGGAGATTCTCCGTTCAGAGTCATCGCTTAACGCCCTCGTTTCTCATCCTCTTCCGAGAAGCTTTTACACTGGCGGTGGTATGCAGGCGTTAAGAAACCGATTTCAGCCTCAGCAAGCGCAGGGTCACGACACCCACATGACAGTATCCTCTGCTGAACAGGACGCGAAAGACTACTTCGAGTATGTGCCCGTCAGCCCGACCGTTCGATCGCCCTCTCTTCCGGCAATCACTCCTCGGATGGCAATGACTCCGTCCATCGCATCAAATGTTCCCCTGGCTGCTGAGGACGGGGAGGAGAAGCCGCCGACTTACACAAACGGCGAGACGAACGGTACCGAAGAGAAACCTGACGCGAATGTGACGACTGAGAAGCCCCCTCATTATGTTGATCTGAGCCCGGAGGCGGCGGTGAGGCATTCCACCAAATTCGTCCGACGCACGTCGGGTCTGCGAAAACAGGTGGCTCCCGGTGATCTCGCTATGAGCCGGCATGAGCCCGACGAGTACAACGGCGCGTACTATAGGCCAGGGCAGCGCACGCCAGGCCTACCGCGCATGGACACCTGGCGAGGCCGTTTTGTCGGCTCGAGCACCGATGTGAGGAAACATGGCGGTCAGCCAATCGACCCTTCGCCAGAGCTTGACCTTGATGGGCGATTCGAAACGGAGCTCAGAGAAGCCGTCGTACTCAGTATGGCCAGATCTATAGGCTTGGCCCAACCTGTAGAAGGCTTGGAGAGGACAGCTCGATCATCGGTCGCGCCTTCGGTCTCGGCACTGTCGACACCCAATTCGCCAATGTTCCTGCCGCAGGGTCGGGGTGCCAAAGCGCCTTTCGGCAATGTGCTCGACATGATGAACGCCTCGGCCCACAATGACAATCTGCTTGGAGGCATGCTTCGAGAAGCAGCGATGAAGCTTCGCGGTGATGACGAAGCCAGCGATATATCGGCGAGCGTGCAGGAGAGCGGTGCCGGCACTGGACTAGGCCTGGAGGCTCATGATAAAGTTCTGAAAGATCTCGAGGGTCATCTGGAGATTCTGTACTTCAAGAAGGGCACTAAACTTGTCGGCGAGGGCGAGAAGTCTCCAGGCGTCTACTATGTCATCGACGGGTTTCTCGAGGTTCGTCGAGCGGCATCCCGGCCCATACGACGGACGTACTGATGATCAGGTCTCAATACCCACTCATCCCTCAGGGTACGATACACCGAGCAAAGCATTGCAGCCTCCACCGCCGACCGCTGCGTCGCCATCTCATGGACAGGCTTTCGGACTGGCGCTGGGCTCTGACGAGGAGCCCGACCGTTCTGCAGGTCATCGTGCGGGGAGTACGGTGGACGAGCCGCTCTTCACGGTCAAACCAGGCGGGATCGCTGGCTACCTCTCGTCGCTCTGCAGTACCGATTCGTACGTGACCATCACCGCGAAGACCGACTGCTTCGTTGGCTTCGTCCCGCATGCGTCTTTGCAACGTATCATCGAAAGACGGCCCATCGTCCTCCTTACTCTCTCGAAACGACTCATCTCCCTCCTGTCGCCTCTCGTCTTGCATATTGACGCTTCCCTCGATTGGATGCAGCTCAGCGCGGGGCAGGTGCTCTACGAGAAAGGCGATAAATCCTCGGACTTCTTTGTCGTCATCAATGGTCGACTGCGATCTTTCGCAGACAAAGACGGCGATATGCAGGTGCTGCGAGAATACGGTCAGAATGACTCAATTGGCGAGCTGGACGTCATCACGGCTGTCCCTCGATCGGATACGGTCAATGCCATTCGTGACTCGGAACTGGTCAGAATCCCCGCTGCGCTATTTGATGCGATCAGTGTCCAGCATCCTGCCACAACAGTTCAGTTCCTCCGGCTTATCGCCAAGCGTGTAAAGCGAGCCATGGGAGACCAAGCAACGATTGCTAGAGCTCCCCGCCTGCCGCCTACGGATGTCAACCTGCGTGAGTAAGCTTGGCAAAGTAGGAGCATTCTCATATCCAGATACGATCTGTATTCTGGGATCTAATCGGAATGTGCCAGTTGTACAGTTTGCGGGCAAGTTGAAGACCTCGCTCGAAGAGCTTGGAGCATCGACCTCGTATCTGGATCAAAGTACTGTCATGAGACATCTTGGTCGACACGCCTTCGCTCGCATAGGGTTAGTCAATCCACCTTATACGGCCGACGCTCACTTTCATCCAGTCAACTCAAGATTCAAGGGTGGCTCGCCGACCAAGAGGTCAGCTACGTGACAACTTCGTGGCTAGCTGTACTGATATTATAGCAACACCATCGGATTGTGCTTTACGTGGCGGATACTCCGCCTGCCAGTCAATGGACCTTGACGTGTATCCGACAGGCGGATCTAGTGCTCGTTCTTGGTCCGCCGGCTTCCTTGACATGAAGAGTAAGCTGATTCCATAGCAATGGGAGACGACCCGTCTCTTGGCGAATACGAGAAGCTTTTGCTGGCCACGAAGACTACCGCTCGCAAGGAGCTCATTCTCCTGCATGACGAGCGGACTGTCGCGCCGGGCTCGACTAGGCCATGGCTGAGGAACCGTCCTTGGCTTCAAGCACATCATCACGTCGAGCTGCCGGGCGTTGTGACACCGATCAAGTCCTCTAATTTGCATGAGCAAGCCGCCGTAGCTGCATTCAAGCATCTGCGCGAAAGGGTCGAAGGTCGGATCAGAAAATACCGCGGTCTTCGTCCTCCCGCCCGACTCCGCCGTCCAGCTCACATGAACGACTTTGCCCGTATCGCGCGGCGTTTGTGCGGAAAACAGATTGGTCTGGTGCTAGGCGGGGGAGGCGCACGGGGTATCTCCCATATCGGCATGCTGCAAGCTCTCGAAGAGGCTGGTGTTCCGATCGATGCAGTCGGCGGCTGTTCCATTGGCGCCTTTGTGGGAGGTCTATACTCCCGCGAGTCGGATCTTCTCGAAACGACGGGGCGAACCAAGCAGTTTGCCGGAAGGATGGGGAGCATGTGGAGAATCTTGAGCGACGTGACGTATCCTTATGTCTCGTATACGACAGGTCATGAGTTCAGTGAGTGCGCCTCTGCGTCTCGTGGCGAAGCTGATGTCTCCAGATAGAGGTATATGTGAGGATTGATATCGGTTCGGGGGTCCTGTTCGAGCTGACGATGCAGATAAAGCGTTTTACAATACGCACATAGAAGGTCAGCTGACTTACGAGCAGTCTGAAACAGAGCTGAGATCGCAGATTTTTGGATCCCATTCTTTGCCAACTCGACCAATATCACGCACTCCCGTATGGAGGTCCACCGGTCGGGCTATGCGTGGCGGTACGTCCGCGCCTCGATGACCCTCGCTGGTCTCCTGCCGCCTTTATCGGATAACGGCAATTGTAAGTCCCTTAGGTGCGCACGATATCCAGCTGAGGCAGGTAGTGCTGGTCGACGGAGGGTACATGGACAACACGCCCATCGGGCCATTGCGGTCGGGCGGGATCAGGGACATCATAGTCGTTGATGTGGGATCGATAGACGATACTTCGCCCAGAAATTACGGAGACTCTGTATCGGGCTGGTGGATCTTCCTGAACAAGTGCGCGCCCTCCCCTTGCCCCCTGCCCACAAACCTGACTTATCGGCAGATTCAACCCGTTCTACCAGCGCTCAGTCCTATCCATGACCGAAGTCTCGTCACGTCTGGCCTAGTGAGTACTTGTTTTTGGAGATAGTATACTGGAGGGGCAGAGCTAAGGCGCAGCGTGTCGAGCGTCAAGACGCTCGAAGACGTAAAGAACGACCCGGCGTGCATGTACATCGCCATGCCCGTCCAGCAGTTCGAGACGCTCGGGGGATTCAAAAAGTTCTCAGAGGTCCTCGCTGTGGGGCTGAAAGCGGCGCGAGACCAGCTCGCCAAGTGGAAAGAGGAGGGCAGGCTGCCCAGCGGGCTCGTAGACGATATCAAGGGCCAGAAAGTCATTGCGAACGCCGCGCGGACGCGGCGTATGTCCATTTGACGCTTATACGTATGTACAACATGCATCATCGTGCAAAAAGTAAATGGCCGTGTCGAACCGCTGGACTATCAAGTGCGCAGCGCCTGGCCGGGCCCGCCAAGCCGGGGCGAGATGCTCATACCCTCCAGACTGCTGCTGAGGCCGCCGTCCTTCATCCACCTGCGGCGCATCTCAAAGCTGCTCCCCGCCGCGCCTTTCGGGACGCTCAAACTGCCGAATCGGCTGCTGGCCATGGCGGAGCTAGCTGCGCTCTGCGAGACGCTCGTGCCGTCCATCTCGCTAGGCAGCTCAGACTCGGCTTCCTCCCCGTCTTCATCGTCGTCGTCGTCGTCTTCGTCGTCGCTCTCTTGCTCGAGCGCCACTTCGAACCATGTCCGATACATCGGCTCGACGAAGCGTTTGGACCGAAGCAGGTCGTAAGGGTCGAAAGGGAAGTAGTCGTCGAGACCCGCGTCGATATTTGCCTGACGGGCCTTTTTCGCCAGCGCAGTGGTGGTGTTGACGCCTTTCGTGCTCGTGTGCGTGGGCCCAGGGGCGGACGAGGGGAAGGCGGCGTGGTGCAGTGACGTGGCAGACCGGGAACGGTTCGCATTGGCCTCGATGATGCTGAAGCAGTATGCGAAGCCTGTCTGGTGGGCTACCTTGGCAAATGTGTTAACGACCGTGGGGTTGCAGCCGAGAAGAGGGTTCAGATCGGAGGTGAGAGCTCGCTGGAGTATCTCGAGATCTGCCATCCATTTGCCCTCCTCCGCTTGATCCATATCTGGGTCCGCTTCCAACTCGAGCTCGCCGACCACTTCGTCGTTTGCTTCCGAGGTTCGGCGACGCTCCTGTTCGGAGAGAAGAGCAGGATGGCGGAAACAGAAGATGAGCATTATTGCCTGGCATACCGCGTAGAAGAGCGGCAGTTCCTGGGAAGGCGATGATGGGTGATGATTGTGCAGCTTCCCATCGACATACGCCAGGAGATAGGTCATCACTTGTCGAGCTTGATCGTCTGGGACGAATCGGGCGCGAGTTACGATCGAGCCGATGTACACGGTCGCAGCGATGCGCTGATTGAGAGAAACTGTCGCGCTCGTGGCGGACGGCTGCGCGGACGTCGTGGCGTACAGAGCTTGCGAGACAAGGAGACCGAGAAACAGGTCCGTGTGTGAGGGGGAGAATGATGCGCAGAGAAAAAGCAGGAAGGGGATGTGTTGAGTGGAGGATGTAGGTAAGATTTGGCGTGTGAAGATGTTGAGAAGGGTCTGAAAGTTGGCCAAGCTCTGTGCGGGACTGACTGCGCGTCGGCGTCCCGTGAGATAAGGCAAGGAGGTATCGAGACTGGCAGAGAAGTAGGTTCCAATCTCGGATGTCGGGGTCGATGTGCCGGAAGATAGAGTCGTTTGCAGCAAGGCCTGGGTGGCGAGCTCGGCTGCCGGTGTATGTGGGTCCTTCTGTCCCATCGACTCCTCCAAATGCGAGAAGAAGTGCAGCAGCATGCCATCGAGTTTGTTCTTCATCAACCGTACGGCCGTACGCTTCTTCTCCTTCTCGTTGGCGGCTTTGGTCGAATCGTCTTCAGAATCAGAATCCGCAGAGTCGACCGACGACATGTCTTCCGGGTCAGGATCGGCATCATCATCCTCGTCCTCGTCTTCCGGCTCGTCGTCTTTTGGCACGTCTTGGGTGATGAGGAGGTCTAGGGGATCGACCATCTGGGATGCTGACAAGGTCGACGGGCCAGCCATGCCTTGAACCTCATCGTCCTCGTCGTCCTCTCCCTCGTCGGACGCGTCGTCTTCTTGATTGCGCGTGATTTCAACCTGAGATGATGAGCCCAGCTCATACTGGCATGAGACAGCTCACATCGATCCGAAGCATCCGATCTACCACCTCTCCCCAGACCCTCTGCCCAAGCTCGGGGCAGTAGCTGATCAGCTCGCAGCAGTTGCGCATGTAGGTGGTCTGATAGACCTCTAATTCGCGTTTATGAGGGAATTGTCGAAAGAGGATGGGTTGGATGACGGTGGGCAGGGTGGGGATGAGCGAGAGAAGGTGGGCGAGAAGAAGGTGATGGCGAGCATGGAATAGTCGTCGAGAGATGGGATTAGGAGAGGTCGACTCGCTCGGATGTTCTAGCGCTCAGCGTCGGTCGAGACGGACAGCAGGCGACTTACGCCAAGCGAAGCCTTTGATCGCCATGCCGACCACCTCCTTTGCCCAGGACGGATGGGCGCTGACGAGCACTCCGCAAAAGCCAACGAAGGATTTGACAAACTTCTCCTCGCCTGTCGCCCACGGCAGAGAAATGATGGCCGAGACCAAACTGCGGTGATCATCGGGAGAGAGCAGGCTGACGTGAGCCGTGAGGGCGCGGAGGAGGGGAAGCAGTGGGGAAAGGAGGGGAACCGGGGCCAGCGGCGTCGGTAAGAAATGAGCCAGCAGGTCATTGTAGTGAGCCATACGCCCGTCCATACTCTCCTGCAGAGCCTTGGGCACAAAGACCGCAATCAGCCCTCGCTGAAACGCCTCGCGATCTCGCGCGGCCCTGGCTGCCCCCGCATCCGAGGTAGACTTTGTACGTCTCGCGCGCACGCGCAAGCTCTCGTCCGACTCGCGCGGGCGCTTCTTGCCCGCCAGAGAGGACGAGCGCGAGTTGACCAGCGAGAGCGGGTCGAGGGACATGCTGGGCGGCGAGGGTTTAGGTTGAGAAAGGACGAGTGGCGGTTTTGGCTTGGACGATCGTTTCGAGGACGAGCCGGATGCCGAGGGGTACGGCCCGATATTGCGGGGGCCGTGGGCGAGATGGGATGTCGACCAGGCTGAGAGAAGGGGCATGGTGCGCTGGGGCGGGGGTGGACGCGATGCTTGACGCGACGACCCCCTCGATGTGGAAGAGAGGCAGAGAGATGGAGATCGATGATGAGGCAAAGGTCGTGTGAGGAAAGAAATCTGGGCCGAGGTGGTGCCTGGGAGAATTGCTTGAAATTTCCGAAAGAGGCTCTTTTGCGAACACGTGGATCACTTCCTCCGTCACTTCCTAGGAGAGCGACCTTTCCTTCGCATCGTATCTCGTCGACTCAGTTGTACGGACGGGCGTAGTGTGGGACACAGCGCCCGCTAGACCGCTCTCTCAGGTGGTGCTGTGGAGGGACTCTCACTAGCCGAGTGCGGGACAAACAGACGTCGGGCGGCGCCTGGGGCGTCTCAATCTTTCTGACGATTCTTCTGCACGCTGACCCAACGACTCGCTCATTCTCTTGATCTGCTCACTCTCTTCTGATCTACATCTGACCTTATTACCTCTTGAATCAAGATGAGCACCAACGACAGCTCTCACGGCATCGCAACGCTCCTCCTCCCTCCTCTCCCGCTCGTGTCCCTCCCGCCCTTGCCGCGCATCAACAATCCCGACATTGAGCGCATAGTACTTACCCACTCATCACATCACGGCCTCCCAAAGGCGCGAGAAGAAATCAACCTCGCTGAAGAAGCCGCCGTGGAAGACTACGAGAAGCTCGAGCATGTCGGAGATGCTCTCTTGGGTGAGCCCCTCCCAGCTTCGCGTCGCTTATGAGCAGGCGCGACTGTCGTCACTATGCTTCACGACATGTACCCTTCTCTGAAGCAAGGTCCGGCAGCAGTGAGTCCCACTCAGCATGCTCGCGTCGCTGAATGGTAGTTCCTCAAAGACCGCCTGGTGTGTAATGCCACTCTCGCCCAGATCTCGGACCGATACGCCCTCCCTGCACGGCTGAGAGGCGGGAACGAAATCTATACAACGAGGCAGTCTGAAAAGGTTCGAGCGAGCGTGTTCGAAGCGTACATTGCGGGAGTGTACTACGACTTTCTGCGCGCAGGCGAGCAGTCTTCGGTAGACACGACCGACAACCCGCATGGTGTGGTGGACGACGAGGACTATGTGCCAGAGATATTTGGGCTGTCGCTGGCGCGCAAGCTGCGCAAGGCCACGGGGCCTACAGTCACGCGAATAGGATTGATCGAGCCTCTGACGCCGACCAAAGCCGTAGTCAAGAAGGTACAGCCCAGGCCGGTCACTCCTCCCGCCCGACACCCTGCTGTTCCCGAAGATCCTTTCGCCGAGCTCCTGCAATACTCGCGCCCGCGCCCCTCGCCCTCTCCGCCCTCTCACTCCTCACACACGACATCCAGCTCAGAGGACACTGCAGCGATCCTAGCGCCTCTCATGCGGCAAGTCGGCGGCCCGCGCTCGTACCCCGGGCGCAACCGCGGCCAAGCGTTCTACCGCCTGGAGCTGTGGCTCCACCCGCTCTATGTCCCGCTTGCGCACTGGGCCCTGGGGTGCATGCAGATGAACGCCGCGCAGCTCGAGGACGTCCCGATCAAGCCGCCCAAGCCCAAGCAGAATGAGCAAGCCGACCATCCTGAATGGGAGCTGGAGGATTACAAGGCTGCGAATGCGCCGCAGCTTCTGCAGGCGTTTGTCGTGTGGAAGAGGGCCATGGCGCCGATGTTCACGTACACGTTTGATCCGGAAACGGGACTGCACGAGACAATTTGCCAGATGAGGCCGTTGCCGGAGAGGAAGAGGAAGCCGCAGCATGTGCCGGCGAAGCGGGTCGACAAGAAGCCAGAGAAGGCGAAAGTTTCGGCGGAGGAGGAAGTATCAACCGTCGGGGAGTCGAGCGACCCGATCGCAAATGACAAAAATGCTTCGAGTCCAACGGCCGTCAAGGAAGTGCCCTCGATGGACATGGCCCCAGAAGAGGGAGAAGAGTCAGTGGCTGAAGGGGAAGCGGCTGTAGCGGACGCCACAGAGCTCGAGGACCCCTCACAATTGCCTGTCACGGCTGAGGGCGGTCACGCCACGCACGACCACACATCACCGTCATCTGGGCGCAGCGAGAAAACAGGGATCGACACCGAGGAAGAGACGAAAGGCACGGCGGCACAGAGTGAGCAGCTGGACAAGCAAGACGATCGGTCGACGTGGAATGGCAAGCGATTTGACAACTTGTCAGCTTACCATAGTCTCCGCTTAGGACAAGCTGACCCGTAGGGTCGGCACGGGAGTGAGAGGTGTCAAAGTCCATGCGACGAACGTAGCTGCGTATCTGGTCCTGAAGCAGATTGGGATCGCTCATTGGCTTCGGGTCGAGGAGGGCTTGGTGGAGGACCTCTTCGAGTGACACGGGAGTAATGAGCTCGAACCGCGAAACGTACGTTGGCGACACCCTCTTCTCTCACTCGTACTGTGAATACCGTCCTGCTCGTCGCATGTATATTTCCGCGTCAGAAGTCGTCATGCTCGTGGCACGGCAATGTCATCCAAGCTTCTCTAGCTGCTGCCTCGTCTGCTCCGCCCTGCCCGCCTGACCTAGCGCAAGCTGCACCTCCACCCTCTTCCTCAACACCTCCTTCCTCATCTCAAGCACCCTGCTCAGCTCATCATCACCACCGCCAGTCCTCGAAAGCCTCTTCCACCTCCCAGCCAGGGCAGTGACACAGAGTGCCAATTCGCCATCGGCAGAATCGTACTTTGGTACCGGCAACGATGTATAGGCCTCGGCGAGGTCGAGTCGGACACGCAGCAAGCCCAGCTCGTCTGTGGCAACATTGTCGGAGTCGGCTGGGTTCGTGAGGACATACAGCTTTGCGCTGAGGAGGTGGACCTTTTCTTCCGGACCAGGCGGCGGTTTGGCGGTCAAAGCGCGGTTGATGAGCCCGATGTTGAGGAACGGCGAGGAGGCTATGGGTGGGGCCATGGCGGTTCGTAGGGCCTTACGAGGAGCATGGCTCGTGCGGATGGCGACTGGCGACGTGGAGAAAAGCAGGAAGCGTGGTGAAGCTTGACACCTGCTCGTGGACAGTGTCCCCGGATCCGGTGGTTCGAGCGTCACGCCCAGTCGCCCAAGATATGACTGACTTCATCTCTTTCCACTCACTGTCGTCTGCATCCATCTCACCACAAGACTCACCACTCTCTACCTGCAGGGACGCACAAGTACCTACGCCCATGACGCTCTGACGCTGTGACCTCGTTTCAACTCTGGAAAAAAGGACCCAAAGCTCAATAGATGAAACGGCCCTTTCCGGCGCCTCCCCCTCTTCTCTTCTTTGTCCTCGCCAGCCTCGTCGCCGCATGGAGCGAGCAGAGCAGAGCTGACTGATGCTCAGGTCCACGGCATGCATGGCCGTCCAGTCGCCAAGAAGACGGCGCCGGGATCCCTCCTTTCGGCCTTGAGCGACAGTCATCGCCAGCCAGCCCCTTGCTCACTCGTTGGCTGATGGATCTATCCTATTCTCCGTCTCTCCCCTGTCATTGATTCTCTGACTCTGCAGGTCACAAGGTGTCTGTGTCTCTGGGAAGACCACAAGGCCTTTGATCTTCGACCGCCTCTCTCTTTTCACCCCTCCTTCCTCCTCCGCCTTCGTCTTTTGTCCTCGGCCCTGCCCATCCGTCATCCCGGCTCACCCCATCGACGTCTAACCTTTGCAAGGTCTTGTTCTTGTTGATACCTGACCACACCACCTCTCGTACATAGCTTATACTTCTCGCATTCAGGTGAGGCGACGCCGACGCCGAAAACCATCGACTCACCCCGCGTGGTCGACACACACTCGTTACTTTTCCGTCAGTCATTGTCGAGCCGGTCTCGCCATGCTATCGCTCCCCTCGTCCCTGGCGCTGCTCCTCGCGTCCGCTTCGGCACTCGAGGCGCTCGCTGGCGACAGTGCCGTCTTGTCCCATCGCGCCCCGATCCAGCGTCAGCGGCGGAGCAGGGCGCATCAGAAACGATGTGCCGCGAGGAATCTTACCGCGCCCCTCACGACGTCTGTCGATGTCGCGTCGGCCACGGCGAGCTCGACCTCCACTGGCGCCGCACTGGCTCTCCTACAGCAGGCCCCGTCGAGCGCTTCTTCTGCCACGGCCACGGACTCGTCTACCTCAGTGGACGCCGCTTCTACCGACTCTGCCGTCGTGTCCCTCTCCCTCTCCCTCTCTGCCGCCGTCGCATCCTCCACCGTCAGCGCGTCCAGCAGCGGTGGCGGCTCCGGTGGAACACCGCTGGCGAGCAAGCACGTCTTTGCCCACTTCATGGTGGGCATCGTGTCCACCTACGCGCTGCAGGACTGGGTCAACGACATGAACCTCGCCAAGTCGTACGGCATCACCGGCTTCGCGCTCAATATCGGTACCGACCCGTACACCGACGCGCAGCTCGACTTGGCCTACCAGGCCGGCGCGCAGGTGGGCGACTTTAGCCTGTTCATCTCGTTCGACTTCAACTGGTACAACCTGGGCGACACGAGCCAGGTGGCGGCGCTGATCCAGAAGTACGGCGGGGAGAGCGCGCAGCTGCTCGTGGACGGCAAAGTCTTCGTTTCGACGTTTATCGGCGACGGCTTTGACTGGGCGAGCGTCGCGAGCCAGAGCGGGCGCCAGCTCGAGGTCGTGCCGTACTGGGAGCCGACGGCGAGCAACGCGGACAACGGCGCTCTTGGCGGCTTATTCTCCTGGTGAGTGCCACTGTTCACGATCTGCGGAGCTGATTGGGCAGGTGCGCGTGGCCGGGGCAGCTCACCAACACGCCCGTCCAGCAGAACATGACGACCGAGCAGGACGAGCTGTACCTGTCCGTGCTGGACCCGCAGTCCAAGCCGTACATGATGCCCGTCTCCCCGTGGTTCTTCACGCACTTTGGGCCCGAGGTGTCGTACTCGAAGAACTGGCTGTTCTACTCGGAAACCCTGTGGATGCAGCGGTGGCAGCAGGTACTGGACCTGTCCGACCAGGTCAACTACGTCGAGAGTGTGTCCCCCCCTACGCGGTGTGCCCAGGGTCGGAGCTGACTGCAGTCGTCACGTGGAACGACTACGGCGAGTCGCACAACATCGCGCCGTACGGGCTGCCGCACACGGACGACGGCTCGTCCCGCTGGTCCGAGGGCCTCGACCACACCGGCATGATGGCCCTCGCCACGCCGTACATCAACGCCTTCAAGACCGGCTCCAAGTCCCCCGTGTTCGACAACGAGATGGTCGTCTTCTGGCACCGGCCCCACCTCAAGAGCGCCACGTGCGACGCCACAGACAACTGCGGGACCAAGCCCACGGGCTGGGAGATGGTCGACGACGCCGTCTTCCTCACTACCTTTACGCACTCCGGCGGCCAGGTCGCCGTCTCCTCCGGCGGCCAGACGAGCGTCGTCCCTGTGGCCGCGGGCGTGCAGACGTTCTCGGTGCCGATGAGCGCGGGGCTGCAGCAGGTCGCGCTGCAGACGAACGACGGGGCGGTTGGCACGAGGCAGTCCAACGTCACGGTCAGCGCGGGCTGCTGGGTGCGTCACTCAACGACTGAGAAAACGACTGAGATTTGAAGGTGGCTGACGTCCAGAACGGCATCTACAACTTCAACTTCCACTCGGAGGCCCTCATCCTCTAGCCTCCCGAACTACATCTCAGATATCTCTCTCTCTTCCTCTCGACGGTCCGTGACCCAGGTCGCAGGCCGACTGTAGCTCTAGCAGCGATCAGATACCCAATTGTCATATACCCCTTGGATTGACTTCGTACGGGCCTTTTTACATGTTTATATATTCACCTGGGCATGCAGCGCAGCCCTCTCATTCTTCTCCCCAGACGCGTAAAGTCATTGCATGCTACATGTAGCGCTCTGAGCTACACTCTGCCCGCCTCATGCTGCTGCTGCAGCATCTGCTCCCGCTGCGCCTGGCTCTTCTGCACCATCTTCAAGACGATCCCATGATACTCTTCCCAAGCTTCCACCAGCTCTTTCTGCTTCCTGATACCCTCCTCGAGATGCTCCTCCAGGATCCGCTTGAACTCTTCCACCCTCGCCCGCTCAAATCGCGCAAATTCAGATTTAGACAGCTTCGTGACCGTGTCAAATTCCTGAAAGAGGTCGCGGGTCTTCCGCTCGGCCTACGTGTCAGCACTCTAAAGCACGACTGTACGGGAGGCGACCGACCTGGGCAATCTCCGCCAAACTCTGCTGCACCCGATCGCCCAGCTTTCCCTGTTGTCTCGCCTTCTCCCTTGCAACGCGCAGACGCTGCACCTCCTTGTCCTGCGCCTGCGCCATATGCCACACCTTGATCCGGCTGGCGAATGCCAGACGGACACTCCCGATGAATCGCACGTACTCGTCGCTCATATTGAGCAGCAGCACGACGTCGCCCTTGGCCCCTTCCTCGCCCTGCTCTTTCTCCCGACGGGCAAGATCCGCCAGACGAGCAAGAGCAGCGCACATCGCCGAGCCGAGATCCGACTCGGCGAGAGCGGTGACGGAATCGGCAAATTCGCCCATGGCAACTGCCATCTCGAGTCGCGCTTTACTCGCCGCTTCGATGCTCTTGGACAACGCTTTCAGTTGCGACTCGAGCGAGTCGAGAAAGTGGCGCCGCGAGTCGAACCATTCGTCCTGCTCGACATACTTTGGCCCCGTCCAACCTCCCAGCAAGCCTTGTTTCTCGGCGACGGGCGAGTCAAATCGGCGTGACTTGGATTCGGCGGCGAACTGATCTGATTCGAGGAACAAGCGCAGATCCGGGTCGAGCTGCAAGACCGGATGCGCCGTGATCTTTGTCAGACAGCGCTGAAGCGCCATTCGCCGAGTCTCGATGAATGTGTCTTGGAATCGCCCGAAGGCGTGTTTGTCCGGTACAGGCGGGACGATGACTCCTGGATTGTTGGTTGTGAGAGCGTCGAACAGCCACAACCAGTCGGAGAAGCGGCGCAGAACGGAAAACTCCCCTCGGGCATAATGAGGCGAGGTTGTGCGTGTACGCACGGTGTAGACCGTGTAGCCTCGAACGGGGTCGCCCACGCGGGTTGGGTCACCGACCGAGATGGCAAAGACAGGCTGGTCACGCAGCCGAGGCTTGGATCCTGGCGTGCGAGGGGTACCGTTGACCTGCTCTTGAGGGGTCTGATGGGCGTCATCGGTGTAGTCTGCGCCCAGAGACGGTGTGCTGGGCTCAGGCTCCGGTGACTGCAATCAGCACTAACTCTCACTCGGTATAGTGCGACATACCTTGACAGCAGAAGCCTGGGCCGAGTAAGCCTCCTCAGCGCCCCATCCACCACCGAGCGAAGTCTCGTCATTCCATGCGACTGCAGCAGGCTTGACACTCGGTCCGCCTTTCCCGAACAGGCCACCATCTGCCTCATCATCGTCATCGTCCAGTGCGCCCCAACCCTTACCGCCGAACCGCGAGGATGTAGATGTTGTAGCGGTAGTAGGCTGTTGAGCATCCCAGCCACCAGAAGCTGCTGTTCCTAGAGGCGCACTGGGTTGAGTCGAAGAACCACCAATTGATAGCGCCCTGAAGCCATAATCAGACTGTTGCGCTGCGCTCGGTGCATCGAGGGGTGATACCGCAACCCGGTCCCGGGTGGGCGTGGCGGAGAATGATTTGGTGGGAGAGAATTCAGGTTTCGAGGCGGGTGGTGCGAGGGGTGTGTGTGCCCGGGAGATGGTCGGTGTCGGGGCAGCAGAAACAGGCAGCGGCACGGAGGTCGGCTCGACTACCTTGGGAGTCGCTGGCGGTGGGACAGCTGGTTCCGTCTGAGAAGGGGCAGATGACGCTTCAGGCGGTGTGGTCTTTTCCTGAGCTGATTTGGTCCGTTTCTCCTCACTTGGGCCAGGCGCCACCGCTGCTTCTGCTGGCTGCTCCCCGGCGGCTTTCGTCGTGGCTGCATCTGAAGGTTGTGGCGATGTTACAGGCTTTGCAGCTGGAGCTGGCGAACCAGACACGTCTTTCTTTCCCGCCGGCTTGAAGACGTATGTCTTCGCTTTCGACGGGCTCTCGACCGATGGCGCAGCATTGGCTTGCCGTGGTGCCGGCGTGCTCTTGACAAAGGCCTTCTTGAGGCTCTCGCGGGGGTCCGAAGCAGCAAGAAGGTCTTCGTCAATCAGATCCGAGGGCAACGCCCGTCTCCCACCCGCCGGGACCGCCGGCACAGTTGTCACTGGCGGCTCAGGCTCCGGTACTGGCTCTCGCGGTGGCGACGCAGGCCGATACTCGAACGTCGCCTGACCGAACCCGCCCTCCTCCCCAGGGGCAGGGTACGACCCAAACGACTCAAACGCCCTGCTCTGATCTAAGACCGCCGCCGCCTCCTGCTCGCGCGCGGCAATGACGCTCGGAGGGTCTGGCAGGGTCCCAACGCCTGCCTCTGCGTCCTCCTCGAGTTTCTGCACGTACGGGCTGACGGAGGGTTCGAATCGCGGCAGGTCAGGCGACGCGGGTGCGTCGGCGCCGGCGCTGGCGGCGGGAAAGGGGGGAATGTATGTGGACGACTGGCCTGCGAAGGGTGATGAGAATGCGTCGGTGGGCGACTCGGCGAAGGGGTTCGCCCATGGGTCTGCGCCTGTCGCGCCGGTTGTGGAGCGCGGTGGGGACCATGTCGGTCGAGGAAGCGTGGAGGATTGGGCGAGCAGGTTGGCAAAGGACGCCTCTTCGTCCATGCTGGCGGCGGGGTCAGGTTCCGTCCCAGAGTCTGGAAGTCGGTATCGTGAGGAGTCCTTCTCTTACTATCCCAGTCGAGTGTGCGCTGCAGATGAGCCAAGAAAGAGACAGATGAAAGAGAAGAGTCGGTGTGTCAAGAGTAGAGTTGGTTTGGGTTGAGGTCGGGTGTGCATGTCCGAGCGCAGTCGTGCCTGAAAACAGGTCATACAGACCAGAAACCAAAATGTTCAGAACTGCACCTCTTCACTTCTCTATCCAGCTACGGCAAGGCCAACTACACATTCTACAGCTCAGACATGGCCCCACATCATCGCAAGAAAGAAGCCCACTCCCATAACGCCGAAGCAGGCCCCTCGCACAAACCCCGGGCAATCGAGCACCGCGACCCCTCCGGCGTCCCAGGCGTCAGCAAGCTCAAAGCGAGCATACGGCAGACCAAGCGGCTCTTGGCCAAAGTATGCCGCTCGCCTCGCCGATGTATCAGATCATGTGAAAGCTGATACGCAGGACTCGCTGGAGCCCGGAAAACGCATAGCGACGCAGCGTCGGCTCGCGGCGCTCGAGGCTGATCTGGCGGCTGCTGAGCGAAGAGCTGTCGAGTCGAAGAATGGCGAGCGGTACCACAAGATCAAGTTCTTCGGTGGGTCCTAGTCCATCACCTTCTCCAAACGGCGTTTGAGAGCTAGGAGTCAAGGATGTGCCAGGAGGCTGATGGCAGAACGCCAAAAGCTGTTACGCATAATCAAGCGGATCCGCAAAACCCTCGACTCCTCCCCTGCAGACCAGAGACTCCTTGAAGAGCTAGAACAAGCGCGCGTCATGCTCAACTACGTCCTGCACTACCCGTCAGCTGCGCGTCATCCTCCCCAGAATCAGCTGACGGCCAGGAATACCCAGAAATACATATCGTTATTCCCTCGAGAAGAGCGCGGCGTCACGGGCGATGGTGCGAAGCACCGGCTTGCCCTGCCCCGCTTGACGGAGGATGCGGATGGTAAAGGGGCGGACCAGAGTGTGAAGCGCCGCAGGGAGGTCCTTAATAGTATGCGAGCCGCTATGGGTGCTGGGGAGATGAGTCGGACGCCGGAAGACCTCAAGACGGAAGATAGGAGCGCTAGGCGGTCGGGCGTTCTTGCTGCGAGTGGGAATATTAAGAAGGATTCGGCGAGAAGTGTCAAGCAAGCTGTCAAGGACGACGGAGACGACTTCTTCGACGAGGACGATCAGAGCGAGTAGCTCTTTGCAGGTTCACATTGGACGACGTGTTCAACGGTTCTTAAGGACAGATGCAATGCGAGGATAATATGTACAACATCTTCTGATCTACGTCTACACACTTCTATGCGCTCTTAGAGACCTTTGCGCCAGTGTTTCCGCGCATACGTACCGAACACGTCTTTCATAGTCACTCCGTCGGCGTACGGCTCAAAGTCGCGCTCGGTCAAGTTGGTGGCCAGGTCGAGGACATGCACCGCTGTCACTGCTTCGTCAGCGGATTACTGAGCAAGACCAAGTAGTGGCTCACAAAAGTCGTCCAGCGTGAAAGACATGACCACAACATCAAGCTCTTCATCGTCGTCCAGACCATCGGGAAAGGGACTCTGAATGAAATCACTAAGCGTCAGCTTCGCTCAGCTATAGGCGTCTTCGAGATCTCACGGCTGCTTGCCATAGTGGGGCACTGTTGATCAGCTAGTGATCGCGCGATTTGGACATCAGCTGACCTGGGACATGCTCGATGTCGTCGCCCACACCAGGACAGGCATCTTTCGTGACGTATCCCATCGTCAGTGTCTCCTGGCCCCAGGCGTCCAAAACCGTCTCCTCAGCACCACCAGCAGCGACATGCCGCGCCACATATTCGTCCCACTGCGCTTGCATCCAGGTATCGTAAGTCTTCTGGGCCCGGGCCTCTACGCCGGCCCTAGTGCCAGGCGGATCTGGCAGAAGCTTGGAAGCGCCCGCTCGGTTCATCTGGTCCACGATCTTCTTGGCGAGTCCAGCTCGCAGTCGAGTGAAGACGAAGCCATTATCGCTGCAATATAAGCACCTAGTCAGAGCATCAGGATGTAGATACGCACAAAGGCGATACTGTCAGCTCGTCATTGCGGTCGAAGCGACCTTGGAACTGGTGGTCAGCTTTGCGAGAGACGGTGGAAAGGGCGGAATGACCAGATCGAACCGCACACTTCCCGCGTTTCCGACAATGATCCTCTCGCCTTTTCGCTTCTCGTCTACTACTGCCGTCGGAAGCACCTTCTCTGCGAACATGTTGAGGAGGCTGTCGTGATGCGTGTGAGGGAATCGGGCGAGGAAGAAGTCCTGGGGCGCAAGACCGATCGGCTTTGAGATTTTGTAATCAGACGCAATCTGCAAGAGAGATAGAGTGATGTTCCACCCGAGCCGCTACGAGTCAGGTGCCTCTCGGATCAACGATTGTTGGGCTCACCGTGTCGAAGTCTTCGGGGCGTCCGGAGTGATAGCCATACGTCTGACGATTCGCATCGAGGTATCTTCGGGCCACGTCGAGAGGAGACTGGGTATCCGCTTTCCCCGGTAGGTTCGATCTGCAAATAAGTAGCAGAAGAGCGGTCAAGCAGAATGACAGACGAAGTGAAGGCGACTGTCTCCATATACCTGCCTGGTACCACCCTAATCGTCAGCTTCTACCCCTGACCATTACCCAGCTAGCTGACGCTATAGACCTCTCGTCAAACTGCATGCAGTCGCGGACATGAGTATGACCACCTAAATCTCAGCTCGTCTAGCCTTCCATGCCGTGCGGGTGGACATACCGAAGATGAAGATCGGGACGTGCGGATGCTTCTGGCGGATGGTGCCGAAGACCGGGTCCCACTCGGCGCTCTCGTCGCCTCGTGCGGGCATATGACCCGCGAGGACACTGCAGTGAGCGCCTTACTTCTACGCTGTAAATGAGACGTACAAGTAGTCAGGCTCCTCGTCGATGGCCTCAAGGAACCAAGCCTCTTGGGACATGCGAGTAGGCGAGTGTATAGTGAGATTCCTGTCGGCTCAGAGAGGGACTCGCGAGCGACGAGTGGACGTACCAAGCATGCGCTTGGACTGAAGCAATGTCAGCTGTGGCCAACTGATAAGCAGCCGTCAGCTTACAATTGAAAATGACACCGAAAGCCGTCACCTTCCTCCCCCTACTCATCAGCTAAGCGTCCCGACTCCCTCCTTACAGCTGACTGCTCAGTGGTGAACTTGGCCACTCGTTCGCCTATGGGAACAGACACTGCCTGTCCATCTTGCTCCACAGTGATGTTGACGTTACTAGTTAAGAACCGGCCGCGCCTGACATTAGCCAGGAACCCGCCGACCATCACACATAACGACTCACCACCTCTCTTTGTGGTCGTACAGCTCCTTGGCCGACTCGTACTTGTACAACTCATGATTCCCAATGGCCAGCACGTCAAACGGCAGCATAGCAAACACTTCATCGGCCCGGGCTGCGCTCTCTGCAGAGGAGGACACGAGGCCAGATCCATCATGATGGTCGCCGGCATCGCTGCTCGTCAGCTTCGTGCCCTCTTCCCCACTACTCGTATCTGGAGAGTCCGGCGGCATGAGTTGACTTACACGAGGAGCAGGTCGACGCCTTTCGCCTTTGCCTGCGCGCGCATGTGTTGGGCAAAGCTGGCGAGAGCGCCATAATCACCCGAGTAGTTCTGTCTCATCAGCTCCCTGCCGCTGATCCTCCCTCGCCATTGTTCAAGTCAAGTAGGTACACATACTGGCTCTGGCCATGTTGCCTACATGTCAGCTGTCACTTCCGGTTTACTCCATCCAAACGTACATGTTGATGTCCCAACAGCCAGCCTGCTATCAGTGACTCATACGACACTTACACCCACGAGGCTGTGGCAGAGGGTAGGCGGCTCACCGTGCGTATCAGAAGTGCTCAGAAAGTTCACATCTTTCCACTCCAGTGGTCGAGTTGGACGAGGTAGACGGATGGCGGGTGTACCTGGTGTTGCGGGCGCCTGGGGTGTTGCGGCAAGGCTGACGCCGACGAGACGAAGGGCTGCCTCGGCGATGGCTGGTATGTACATCTCGCCAGAGTCCGTTCAGCCGCCGTAAGCGTCTCACAGACTGACGGGATGAGATGTAAGATGAGAGTCAAGCGGACATTGGTTGTCTGGACAAAGGAACTGGTCAGTGGTCAGTGGCGTCTGCCTCATCTTACCCGGATCCGAAAGCTGCTTATCGCGATGACCTCTCGGTCCTCATACTCTGACTCCCTCAGCAACATGGCCTATAGACCCATTACACACATGAACGATGCATGACGCCGCCATAGAGTCTGTCAATGTACTGAACTTCCTCCCCTCCTCTCCTCTCCTCATCCTCCCTCCCATCTTCGTTCTTCGCGGCGCCCTCCCGTGCCCAAACTCGTCTTCACTCCCATCGATATCGATGGAAACTAGAGCGGGGCATGCGGGGGTCGTCTGGACGGCGTCTGAGTCTAGGCTGATTCTGAAACTGCGGAGTCGGAGGTCAAGGAGGGGTGGGCGAGGCATGGTGCTGATGAGTCGAGTCGAGCGATCGCGTCGAAACTCGTGACGCGAAAGGGGTAGTGGCGAGAAGAACGAAGGCGAGGGTGATGACGGGTAGGGCATGGAATGGTACATATTACGAGACTCGCCGAGACGCGAGCGAGTAGTCGAGGTTGACACCGTTGAGGAGGGAGCCGATGAATATCGAGCTCAGGTATAGGACGGGTCACGAATGGTGTTGATGGCGGAAAAAAAGTCATCGCCAAGTGTGAATCGGAAGAGGACCATGCAAGGTCAGAGTGGCTGGGGTGGACGGCCGGAAAACGGTTCGCGCAAAGAGGCTATGAATGACGGTGACGCGTCAGCTAATGTGAAGAGGGGAGAGGAGTGGTCGTGAGGTTTCCGGTCCGGTGGGTCGTCAATAGAGTCCGAGGCCTTTGCGCTCTCGATCACGGGCGGTCGAAGTTGTCATATGTATCTCGCGCATCCCGCTGACTCTGTCCTGCCGAACAAGTGGCGCCGAGCCGTTCGCCCTTCTCCCACACCCATGACCAGAGACCGATGAACAGCACATCACCAAGCCTGATCACGAGTGTTGTTCCTGGTCTGGCTGCGGAGCTGCCTCTGGGTGTCGAGCTGAGCCTGCTGGTCCTCGGGACGAACGCGGACACGGCTCGAGACAATCTGCTGCTGCTGCTGGGCAGCGGCCAATGCCTGGTCGTCCTGCACCTGCTTGGGTCCAGGCTGGACGGACCAGTCGAAGATGTAGTCGTACTGGAAGCCCTCGCGGACGAACAGGTCGCGGAACAGCTTGCGCAGGTACGAGTAGTCGGGCTTGTCGTCGAAGCGGAGCGATCGGCAGTAGTTGAGGTAGATGGCAAACTCGTTGGGGAAGCCTCGGCAGAGAACCTCGGTCGGGGTGGTCATCTTCTTCTCCATGATGCGGTCGTACTTCTGCTTCTTGGTGGCAGCCTTGAGACCCTGCCAGGGAAGCTGGCCTCGCAGGAAGTACATGAGCACGTAACCGAGAGACTCGAGATCGTCACGACGAGACTGCTCGACACCCAAGTGAGTGTTGATGGAGGTGTATCGAGCGGTACCCGTGAGGTTCTTGTTCTCACGGTACGGAATGTGCAAGTGCGTCTTGGGGTCACGGTACTTCTTGGCGAGACCAAAGTCGATGACGTTGACCTGGTTCCCACGCTTGCCAATACCCATCAAGAAGTTGTCCGGCTTGATGTCACGGTGAATGAAGTTGCGTGAGTGGATGTACTCGACACGCGAGATGAGCTGGTCGGCGAGCAAGAGGACGGTCTTGAGGGTGAACTTTCGGTTGCAGAAGTTGAAGAGGTCTTCGAGAGACGGGCCACTGAGGAGTTAGCCACGTATGTATTTAGTCGCAATGGACACCTACAGCAAGTCCAGGACCATGGCGTTATAGTCGCACTCGGTGCCGAACCACCTCACGAACGGAACGCCAACACCACCAGCGAGCGACTTATAGACCTTTGCCTCATACTCGAGCTGGGGGTGCTTGGCCTTCACCGACTCGAGCTTGATGGCGACCTCTTCGCCAGAGACGATGTTGACACCGAGGTAGATATCACCTGCAGTGTGAGCCAACAGTCAAGAAAGTGGAGACGCGACATACCGAAAGAGCCGCTACCGATCTTCTTTCCGATCCTGTACTTCCCCCCAACTCGCAAGTCCATGGACGTCATCCTACTTTGCGAAGCGTGCATGACGGGTTGAGTGTCCGGTTCGCAGTCAGGAACAGGGTCAGGCGGTTGTTGAGAGACGGATTTTGGGGATTTTTCAGTCGGTGGTGCGGGCGCAGGCGGTGCAGTCGGTCGTGGATATGGGGTGATGGCAACAGGTCGATTACGTCGAGGGCGTAATTGCGGAATGTTGTTGAGGCGCACGGCCAACAAAGATAGGAAATCCAGAGTCACGCCGAGTCGAGGTCGAGAGTATGGAGCATAGCCGACGTGGGCGGGACGCCGGTATGTATAGCCAGGCAGTGGGGAAGGCAGGTTGGCCAGTGGGGGTGCGGACGAGTCGTCGTCGGGTGGGTGAGACAAAGGAGGGCAAGAGGCCAGGCGCCGACGGGTTTCAGCAGGTAGGATGTGACGTGTGGTAGGTTGTGGATGGAAAGGGAGGCGAGAGAGAAAGAAAGAGACCATGTCAGCTCGACGTCCTGGCATATATATGTACGAGTCGGAGAGTAAGAGCGAGACGAAGGCCAGGGAAGGTGCCAGCGCGAAGGCCGGAAGCCACGAGGCCGATTGCTGTGACACCCTAACCGCCCTCTTTTGGCGAGGAGGTCGGGCGGGCTATGTGCCCCGATACGCATCATGTCACTGAATCACAGGATCCGTGACGCAAGGCTTCAGGAGGGAGTGAATGATGGACTGATGGGCTTGTGATGATGGGTGCGGTCGCAGGGGTTGATGCGACTAGGACTCACCTGGAAAGGATTTGCTCTGTTGCGTAGGGCGTAGTCTCCCTTCAGTCTCTAAGACCCGATCGTTCTATGCTCCTGCGACGGTCGTGAAAAGACTGGGAGAGGAAGGTCTCGTACAGCGAGACGGCGGCGACTGAAAATCTGACTCGATCTGGGTTGCGCGAGGTTGACGAAGTATAGGGATCCAAGCGGGGCCAGAGGGATGCGCGACGACACCGATGACGGGGAAGTATGCAAAAAGGAGCGTGGGAGCGGGAGGAAGGTCGTTGAAGTGATGTCGAGAGGTGGATGCGAGATCAAAGGTGAGTTGGACGATGAAGGGTGAAGGTGGCCGGATCGGGGATTGTGAAAGGAAGGGAAGGGGAGTGTCAGCGCTGATTCATACAGAGTTTCGAGTCGATGTGGGGCAGAAAAGGACAGCGAAAGCTTGGAGTGGGACGAGGGGATGCGGATGGGGTGTGGAAGAGGTGCTCACCTATGAGTCGAGACTGATGATGACGGGGAGAAGAGAGACGATGTTGAAGAGACGGTGGATGATGGACGTGACTGTACGCCCCAAAGAGCTGCCCGCGCCGAGTCAAAAAGATCCCGGGCTGGAACTGGCTTCTGATCACCGACGGTCAAAGATCCGAATATCGCCGAATGTGGCACATGAGACGCGCGTTCCAGCTGATGACGGTGCTACTTGCATAACTGCATCGTCGAGCACTGACTTTGCCTTTACATCTCGTCTCTCCATTCGGCACTCAGCATGGTACTTCAGCTTTGTCATGAGAGTCGGTCAAGCTGACGCTCAGTCCTTCCGCGTCGTCCCTTCGGCTCAGCCGTCCGGCTCGGTCTCTGGCCAGGCCAGCGCTCACCCCATCACCGGTACGCACGATGCCATGCGACACGGCCTCACACCTGCTTCGCAAGCAGCAGCATCGAGCAATATCAGTCCACTACAGGCACGATTGCAAAAGGTCAGCTTGACGACCTTTCGTCCTGAGCTGACATATCAGTGGTCGCATACCCAGAAAGAGCTGCAACAGACCATGGCGCGCAACACCTTTGGCCTCGGCGTCCCCTTACGACAAGAGATGGAGCTGAAGCTCGTGTCCAACGTGAGTTCTCCTCTTAGCGGCACGCCATGGAAGTAAGACGGGGCGCTGATCCGGCAGTCCCCACATCACCCCCTTCTTCACACCGCATCCCCCTCGTCCCTTCCACTTGGCGGCTCGCACAACCTCGCACTGGAGATCCTGCGCGGAGAAGATGAGACGCTTGACGCGGCAGATTTCATGGCCGGCTCGAGAGAGATGGGCGAGGTGCTGGACACGTCGGCCGTCATGGAGAAGAGCCGGGGGATGTAGGAACGACCAAGACACACCTCACGGACTGTACGACCTAGACACATGCATTTGTACATATCATACGTCTCGGGAGACGCGCACGCTACTCCCTCGCTAGATCGGGCAGCGATCAGGCGATGCTGGAGTATCCCCCTCGACCAGGAGGGGGCGCGGCGTCGTCGTCGTCCCCGCCGAGCTTGAAGCCTCCCGATGACGGGAATTGCGGTTCGGCCTGCGGCTGCGCCTGGCGCTGGGCTTGTGTCTCGGCTGCAGGCTGCTGTGTGAAGCCACCCGGCATAGACGGGGCCCAATCTACCATCAGCACCTTTCCAAGCATTGTCTTTGATCGAGTGGGCTCACTCGGCGCCTGTGCGCCCCAGCGCGCTCCAAAGTCCCCAACTGGCCCAAAGTTGATATCGCTCCCGCGCTCGCGGAGCTGAGCGAGACTCGAAAAGCCCAGCGGGATCTTGACCAGGAAGAGGAGCACCGAGACGAGCAAGATCAAGCCGGACAGGTTGAATATGATGGTGTAGAGGTCGAACACTAGGGAGGTGAGGCAGAGGAGCACGAACTGCAACGGATTAGCCACTTGTGTCCATCCCGTATATGGAAGCTGCAGCAGCGGGAGGGATTGAGCGAGAACGTACGTGTCGGAAAGGCTGGACGGAGGTGCGCATCTCGTAGCTGACAATGCCGAATAGCTGAGAGTCAGCGTCAATCATTGGTTGTACGGAACCATGGAGGTGTAGCCAGTTGAGGTGAGGGGAGCGGTTGGGGGGAGGGAGGATGGGACTGGGCTGGGGTTGACTTACAAGCAAGGCAAAGTTGTACGAGTACCCAGTCCGGCTCGCAGCTGTGATCAAGGCCAGACCCGCCGCGCCGGCCATGAGCTGCGTGGGGTCCTGCGAGCCGAATCGGTCTTGGACAACATTCATCGTGGCTGAGCGAGCGATAGAGAAAATGCCAAGGTGCTGATGTCTCTAAGGGGGAGCTGAAAGACGAGACTGTACCGCAAAGCACAGAGGTGAGAGAGGCAGTGTGAACAGAGTTCAGAGCCGACGGCCAAAGTGGAGGTGCACGTGGCGCCTAGACGTGTCCGCTCTCACAGATGCTAACCTTACATATGCTCGCGAGTGAGCGGCATCTGCTAGGCTGCAGCTTACTTGTTCAGAGCACTCAGAAGCTTCTCCGCCCTCGCTCTACGTAGCTCGCGAAGCTGCTCCTCGTCCCCCTCCGCGGCAACTGGATCTCCTCCCTCCACCGCGCCGTCCTTCGGGTTGTCCTTCTCGTCGGCGTCAGCCTCAGCTGCATTGGCTTCTTGAGGAGACTGGAGGTACTTCTTCGCAGTCTCAAGCATGCTCTATATGGTCAGCTCATCCCCGTGTACTGCTCAGCGGACGTGCCTTTCGCGATGCTCCAAGGACGGTCTTCAAGTACGCCACCACTCCATCGACATACTTGTCCGGCACCTGCCAGTCAGCTTTTGAAGCAGGAACTAAGCCAGCGAACCTCTTCCGACCAGATATTACGCATGAGCCAGTTCTGCTTCGCCTTGTTGAACTTCCATCCCTGACCCTCGGAGACGGCCCTCGATTTAAGGTGCGCCGTGGCGTGCTGGTGTACATAGTGCAGGGCTGATAGGTTAGCTGTGATCTCGCACACATGTCAGACACCAAATCACCCTTCTTCGCCTGCTCTGTAAGAGCGCTGTCTGCAAAGATCTCCTCGGTGGTGATGGCCGGTTCGGTTGTCTTTTGCTTTTTCTTCTTCTTCTTCTGTTTGCTCTCTTCTACAGGTTCAGCCGCTGGAACATCGGCTGCAAGAGGTGCCGCAGTGGTGACAGCGCCTTCCGCTGCAGGGTCATGCTTGCGCTTCTTGCTCTTGCTCTTTGTCGCTTCAGGTTCTGACGGGGACACGTCTGCGGTCTTTGCATCCTCATGACCTTGGTCCTCTGCTGCCTTTTTCGCCTGGTCCATCAGCGTAGCACAACGACGTGCAGGATGTGAAGCTCACCTCTTTCGCAGCTCGTCGGCGGGCTTTACGCTCCTCCTTGGTCTCTTCTCTTGCACCTTCGACAGGGGCTGAGCTCGGACCCGCGACAGGCTCCGACGGCTGAGCTTGGGGTTCGGCTACAGCTGCTTCTTTCGCCTTGGTGTCAGCTCATGCTGTAAACGACGAGTCAGTGAGACCACTCACGAGGCGCTTGGCCTCTTTGCGAGCTCGACGTTCCTCCTTGCTCTCCTTCTTGTCCGTCTCGACGGTTGAGCTCGGACCAGCTTGGCTCTGAGCTTGCTCCAGTTCTGCAGCTTTTCGCAAGGCTTTCTGCTCTTTTCTGGCTCGTTTCTCGGCCTTGGCATTTGACGCTGTAGTCGTAAGAGGGGCGTCCATGATGACCCCAGCCATACTGCGTTGCTAGACAGGTATGCAGCCAAGAGAGAGAAGCAAGATTGAAATTTCCGGGCCTGAATGGGAAGCCTTGTGCCGGAATTTAAAGATGCCTACTCTGGGCGGCGGAGGGCGCGTTTAGCTGCAAAGCCTAACTGCACTCTTTCGCCGCCGCATCGTTCATTGCTTGCTCATCACAACACGTCCTCTCACAACACCTATCAAGCTCGAGTCGCTTAGCTGGTCTACGACGCACACGACGTATCGCTGCACTGCATCGCATCTACTTGCACGTGGAACCAACGCCTCGACGGAGAAGGGCGGCGACAAAGAAGACGGGGACAGACAGATACCTGGGCGTCCCGTTCGACCGGATCTTGGGCGAGCAAGGGAGGATCGCCTGACGGTGCACACTTGACCTCGACGCGATTGACAGGGGCGCCGCCTACGCTTCGCTAGGATGGGCCTGTCGCTCTCGCGGATCTACCAGTCGCTCTCGTCGCTCGCGTTCTGGGGCAAGGACAAGGAGGTGCGGATCTTGATGGTCGGGCTGGACTCGGCGGGCAAGACGACCATCTTGTACAGATTACAGGTGGGTCTCTGCCCATTGACAAAGTGCAGCTTTCAGATGGTTCAGAAGCTGACGTGTGCAGATAGGAGAGGTCGTGTCGACAATACCGAGTGGGTGCCATCCTCGTCGGGCGGCAATGGATGCTGCGCATTCCGCCCTCCGAGCGAGGCGCCTCGGCTGACGAGCAGCAATCGGCTTCAACGTCGAGACGGTCTCGTATAAGAATATCAACTTTCAGGTATGGGACCTCGGCGGCCAGTCGAGCATCCGGCCGTATTGGCGGTGCTACTACGCCAACACGCAGGTGCGCCCTTGGTCAAACGTGAAAGCACATTCCGCTGACGCCGTCTTTGCTTCGTTCACTCACATTCCACTCGTCGCGATCTCTACCCGTCACTGCGCGCAAACAGGCCATCATCTACGTGATAGATTCCGCCGACACCGCCCGACTCGCCACCTCCCGCTCGGAGCTACTGACCATGCTGTCAGAGGACGAGCTCAAAGCCGTGCCCGTGCTGGTGTTTGCGAACAAGCAGGACGTCGAGGGCGCATTGAGTCCGGCGGATATCTCTGAGAAACTCGGGCTGGCAGGACAGGAGAAGGGGCGCGAGTGGAGCGTACGAGGGAGCTGCGCGACGAAGGGAGAGGGGCTCGAGGAGGGGCTAGATTGGTGCGTCGCCTCGCCTGTCCACCTAAGCTGCCTGACTGGCGCTGACGCGCAGGCTCGTCAATACAATACAGAAATAACCTCCTTCGCCTCCGCCATCCCGCCGTACTCTATCGCATCGTCTCATCTTGC